>OY757936.1:19351767-19451767 GCA_963585895.1 Sepioteuthis lessoniana
ATACTTCTTCTTCTTCTTCTTCTTCTTCTTCTTCTTCTAATAATAATAATAATAATAATAATAATGCTGTTTTCTCATTACTCTTTTCGTCTTTATCAGCCCTCTTCCGCTTTATTCCTCTTTTTGACGAGTATTCTTCTTCTTCTTCTTCTTCTTCTAATAATAATAATAATAATGCTGTTTTCTCATTACTCTTTTCGTCTTTATCAGCCCTCTTCCGCTTTATTCCTCTTTTTGACGAGTATACTTCTTCTTCTTCTTCTTCTTCTTCTTCTTCTTCTAATAATAATAATAATAATAATAATAATGCTGTTTTCTCATTACTCTTTTCGTCTTTATCAGCCCTCTTCCGCTTTATTCCTCTTTTTGACGAGTATTCTTCTTCTTCTTCTTCTTCTTCTTCTAATAATAATAATAATAATGCTGTTTTCTCATTACTCTTTTCGTCTTTATCAGCCCTCTTCCGCTTTATTCCTCTTTTTGACGAGTATTCTTCTTCTTCTTCTTCTTCTTCTAATAATAATAATAATAATGCTGTTTTCTCATTACTCTTTTCGTCTTTATCAGCCCTCTTCCGCTTTATTCCTCTTTTTGACGAGTATACTTCTTCTTCTTCTTCTTCTTCTTCTTCTTCTTCTTCTAATAATAATAATAATAATAATAATAATGCTGTTTTCTCATTACTCTTTTCGTCTTTATCAGCCCTCTTCCGCTTTATTCCTCTTTTTGACGAGTATTCTTCTTCTTCTTCTTCTTCTTCTAATAATAATAATAATAATGCTGTTTTCTCATTACTCTTTTCGTCTTTATCAGCCCTCTTCCGCTTTATTCCTCTTTTTGACGAGTATACTTCTTCTTCTTCTTCTTCTTCTTCTTCTTCTTCTTCTTCTTCTTCTTCTTCTTCTAATAATAATAATAATAATGCTGTTTTCTCATTACTCTTTTCGTCTTTATCAGCCCTCTTCCGCTTTATTCCTCTTTTTGACGAGTATACTTCTTCTTCTTCTTCTTCTTCTTCTTCTTCTTCTTCTTCTAATAATAATAATAATAATGCTGTTTTCTCATTACTCTTTTCGTCTTTATCAGCCCTCTTCCGCTTTATTCCTCTTTTTGACGAGTATACTTCTTCTTCTTCTTCTTCTTCTTCTTCTTCTTCTTCTTCTTCTTCTAATAATAATAATAATAATAATAATGCTGTTTTCTCATTACTCTTTTCGTCTTTATCAGCCCTCTTCCGCTTTATTCCTCTTTTTGACGAGTATTCTTCTTCTTCTTCTTCTTCTTCTTCTTCTAATAATAATAATAATAATAATAATGCTGTTTTCTCATTACTCTTTTCGTCTTTATCAGCCCTCTTCCGCTTTATTCCTCTTTTTGACGAGTATACTTCTTCTTCTTCTTCTTCTTCTTCTTCTTCTTCTTCTTCTAATAATAATAATAATAATAATAATGCTGTTTTCTCATTACTCTTTTCGTCTTTATCAGCCCTCTTCCGCTTTATTCCTCTTTTTGACGAGTATTCTTCTTCTTCTTCTTCTTCTTCTTCTAATAATAATAATAATAATGCTGTTTTCTCATTACTCTTTTCGTCTTTATCAGCCCTCTTCCGCTTTATTCCTCTTTTTGACGAGTATACTTCTTCTTCTTCTTCTTCTTCTTCTTCTTCTTCTTCTTCTTCTAATAATAATAATAATAATAATAATAATGCTGTTTTCTCATTACTCTTTTCGTCTTTATCAGCCCTCTTCCGCTTTATTCCTCTTTTTGACGAGTATACTTCTTCTTCTTCTTCTTCTTCTTCTAATAATAATAATAATAATAATAATAATGCTGTTTTCTCATTACTCTTTTCGTCTTTATCAGCCCTCTTCCGCTTTATTCCTCTTTTTGACGAGTATACTTCTTCTTCTTCTTCTTCTTCTTCTTCTTCTTCTTCTTCTTCTTCTTCTTCTTCTTCTAATAATAATAATAATAATAATAATAATGCTGTTTTCTCATTACTCTTTTCGTCTTTATCAGCCCTCTTCCGCTTTATTCCTCTTTTTGACGAGTATTCTTCTTCTTCTTCTTCTTCTTCTAATAATAATAATAATAATGCTGTTTTCTCATTACTCTTTTCGTCTTTATCAGCCCTCTTCCGCTTTATTCCTCTTTTTGACGAGTATACTTCTTCTTCTTCTTCTTCTTCTTCTTCTTCTTCTAATAATAATAATAATAATAATAATAATGCTGTTTTCTCATTACTCTTTTCGTCTTTATCAGCCCTCTTCCGCTTTATTCCTCTTTTTGACGAGTATACTTCTTCTTCTTCTTCTTCTTCTTCTTCTTCTTCTTCTTCTTCTTCTAATAATAATAATAATAATAATAATGCTGTTTTCTCATTACTCTTTTCGTCTTTATCAGCCCTCTTCCGCTTTATTCCTCTTTTTGACGAGTATACTTCTTCTTCTTCTTCTTCTTCTTCTTCTTCTTCTTCTTCTTCTTCTTCTAATAATAATAATAATAATAATAATGCTGTTTTCTCATTACTCTTTTCGTCTTTATCAGCCCTCTTCCGCTTTATTCCTCTTTTTGACGAGTATACTTCTTCTTCTTCTTCTTCTTCTTCTTCTTCTAATAATAATAATAATAATAATAATAATGCTGTTTTCTCATTACTCTTTTCGTCTTTATCAGCCCTCTTCCGCTTTATTCCTCTTTTTGACGAGTATACTTCTTCTTCTTCTTCTTCTTCTTCTTCTTCTAATAATAATAATAATAATAATAATAATGCTGTTTTCTCATTACTCTTTTCGTCTTTATCAGCCCTCTTCCGCTTTATTCCTCTTTTTGACGAGTATACTTCTTCTTCTTCTTCTTCTTCTTCTTCTTCTTCTTCTTCTTCTTCTAATAATAATAATAATAATAATAATGCTGTTTTCTCATTACTCTTTTCGTCTTTATCAGCCCTCTTCCGCTTTATTCCTCTTTTTGACGAGTATTCTTCTTCTTCTTCTTCTTCTTCTAATAATAATAATAATAATGCTGTTTTCTCATTACTCTTTTCGTCTTTATCAGCCCTCTTCCGCTTTATTCCTCTTTTTGACGAGTATACTTCTTCTTCTTCTTCTTCTTCTTCTTCTTCTTCTTCTTCTTCTAATAATAATAATAATAATAATAATAATGCTGTTTTCTCATTACTCTTTTCGTCTTTATCAGCCCTCTTCCGCTTTATTCCTCTTTTTGACGAGTATACTTCTTCTTCTTCTTCTTCTTCTTCTTCTTCTTCTTCTTCTTCTTCTTCTTCTAATAATAATAATAATAATAATAATGCTGTTTTCTCATTACTCTTTTCGTCTTTATCAGCCCTCTTCCGCTTTATTCCTCTTTTTGACGAGTATTCTTCTTCTTCTTCTTCTTCTTCTTCTTCTTCTTCTTCTTCTTCTAATAATAATAATAATAATAATAATAATGCTGTTTTCTCATTACTCTTTTCGTCTTTATCAGCCCTCTTCCGCTTTATTCCTCTTTTTGACGAGTATACTTCTTCTTCTTCTTCTTCTTCTTCTTCTTCTTCTTCTTCTTCTTCTTCTTCTAATAATAATAATAATAATAATGCTGTTTTCTCATTACTCTTTTCGTCTTTATCAGCCCTCTTCCGCTTTATTCCTCTTTTTGACGAGTATACTTCTTCTTCTTCTTCTTCTTCTTCTTCTAATAATAATAATAATAATAATAATAATAATGCTGTTTTCTCATTACTCTTTTCGTCTTTATCAGCCCTCTTCCGCTTTATTCCTCTTTTTGACGAGTATACTTCTTCTTCTTCTTCTTCTTCTTCTTCTTCTAATAATAATAATAATAATAATAATAATGCTGTTTTCTCATTACTCTTTTCGTCTTTATCAGCCCTCTTCCGCTTTATTCCTCTTTTTGACGAGTATTCTTCTTCTTCTTCTTCTTCTTCTAATAATAATAATAATAATGCTGTTTTCTCATTACTCTTTTCGTCTTTATCAGCCCTCTTCCGCTTTATTCCTCTTTTTGACGAGTATACTTCTTCTTCTTCTTCTTCTTCTTCTTCTTCTTCTAATAATAATAATAATAATAATAATAATGCTGTTTTCTCATTACTCTTTTCGTCTTTATCAGCCCTCTTCCGCTTTATTCCTCTTTTTGACGAGTATACTTCTTCTTCTTCTTCTTCTTCTTCTAATAATAATAATAATAATAATAATAATGCTGTTTTCTCATTACTCTTTTCGTCTTTATCAGCCCTCTTCCGCTTTATTCCTCTTTTTGACGAGTATACTTCTTCTTCTTCTTCTTCTTCTTCTTCTTCTTCTTCTTCTTCTTCTAATAATAATAATAATAATAATAATAATGCTGTTTTCTCATTACTCTTTTCGTCTTTATCAGCCCTCTTCCGCTTTATTCCTCTTTTTGACGAGTATTCTTCTTCTTCTTCTTCTTCTTCTAATAATAATAATAATAATGCTGTTTTCTCATTACTCTTTTCGTCTTTATCAGCCCTCTTCCGCTTTATTCCTCTTTTTGACGAGTATACTTCTTCTTCTTCTTCTTCTTCTTCTTCTTCTAATAATAATAATAATAATAATAATAATGCTGTTTTCTCATTACTCTTTTCGTCTTTATCAGCCCTCTTCCGCTTTATTCCTCTTTTTGACGAGTATACTTCTTCTTCTTCTTCTTCTTCTTCTTCTTCTTCTTCTAATAATAATAATAATAATAATAATGCTGTTTTCTCATTACTCTTTTCGTCTTTATCAGCCCTCTTCCGCTTTATTCCTCTTTTTGACGAGTATACTTCTTCTTCTTCTTCTTCTTCTTCTTCTTCTTCTTCTTCTTCTTCTTCTTCTTCTTCTTCTTCTAATAATAATAATAATAATAATAATGCTGTTTTCTCATTACTCTTTTCGTCTTTATCAGCCCTCTTCCGCTTTATTCCTCTTTTTGACGAGTATACTTCTTCTTCTTCTTCTTCTTCTTCTTCTTCTTCTAATAATAATAATAATAATAATAATAATGCTGTTTTCTCATTACTCTTTTCGTCTTTATCAGCCCTCTTCCGCTTTATTCCTCTTTTTGACGAGTATACTTCTTCTTCTTCTTCTTCTTCTTCTTCTTCTTCTAATAATAATAATAATAATAATAATAATGCTGTTTTCTCATTACTCTTTTCGTCTTTATCAGCCCTCTTCCGCTTTATTCCTCTTTTTGACGAGTATACTTCTTCTTCTTCTTCTTCTTCTTCTTCTTCTTCTTCTAATAATAATAATAATAATAATAATAATGCTGTTTTCTCATTACTCTTTTCGTCTTTATCAGCCCTCTTCCGCTTTATTCCTCTTTTTGACGAGTATTCTTCTTCTTCTTCTTCTTCTTCTAATAATAATAATAATAATGCTGTTTTCTCATTACTCTTTTCGTCTTTATCAGCCCTCTTCCGCTTTATTCCTCTTTTTGACGAGTATACTTCTTCTTCTTCTTCTTCTTCTTCTTCTTCTTCTTCTAATAATAATAATAATAATAATAATAATGCTGTTTTCTCATTACTCTTTTCGTCTTTATCAGCCCTCTTCCGCTTTATTCCTCTTTTTGACGAGTATACTTCTTCTTCTTCTTCTTCTTCTTCTTCTTCTTCTTCTTCTTCTTCTTCTTCTTCTAATAATAATAATAATAATAATAATGCTGTTTTCTCATTACTCTTTTCGTCTTTATCAGCCCTCTTCCGCTTTATTCCTCTTTTTGACGAGTATTCTTCTTCTTCTTCTTCTTCTTCTTCTTCTTCTTCTAATAATAATAATAATAATAATAATAATGCTGTTTTCTCATTACTCTTTTCGTCTTTATCAGCCCTCTTCCGCTTTATTCCTCTTTTTGACGAGTATACTTCTTCTTCTTCTTCTTCTTCTTCTTCTTCTTCTTCTTCTTCTTCTTCTTCTAATAATAATAATAATAATAATAATGCTGTTTTCTCATTACTCTTTTCGTCTTTATCAGCCCTCTTCCGCTTTATTCCTCTTTTTGACGAGTATACTTCTTCTTCTTCTTCTTCTTCTTCTTCTTCTTCTTCTTCTAATAATAATAATAATAATAATAGTAATGCTGTTTTCTCATTACTCTTTTCGTCTTTATCAGCCCTCTTCCGCTTTATTCCTCTTTTTGACGAGTATTCTTCTTCTTCTTCTTCTTCTTCTTCTTCTTCTTCTTCTTCTTCTTCTTCTTCTTCTTCTTCTTCTTCTTCTTCTTCTAATAATAATAATAATAATAATAATGCTGTTTTCTCATTACTCTTTTCGTCTTTATCAGCCCTCTTCCGCTTTATTCCTCTTTTTGACGAGTATACTTCTTCTTCTTCTTCTTCTTCTTCTTCTTCTTCTTCTTCTTCTAATAATAATAATAATAATAATAGTAATGCTGTTTTCTCATTACTCTTTTCGTCTTTATCAGCCCTCTTCCGCTTTATTCCTCTTTTTGACGAGTATTCTTCTTCTTCTTCTTCTTCTTCTTCTTCTTCTTCTTCTTCTTCTTCTTCTTCTTCTTCTAATAATAATAATAATAATAATGCTGTTTTCTCATTACTCTTTTCGTCTTTATCAGCCCTCTTCCGCTTTATTCCTCTTTTTGACGAGTATACTTCTTCTTCTTCTTCTTCTTCTTCTTCTTCTTCTTCTTCTTCTTCTTCTGCTGCTGCTGCTGCTCATTTTCTCGCTCCCCGCTTCATGCTTCTTTTTCTATATTTGCTCCTTCGTCTTACTCACCTTCTTCTCTCCCTCTATGTCTTTCTCCATTACTAATTACTTCTCTCGCCCAAAAAGCATTTTCTTTCCTCATGCAACCGTACATTATCTTTTGATTGTCATTATATCAATAAACGGACTTTAATCATTTGCCTTCGTTTAAATTCATGAATTCTCAAACGAAAAAAAAAAAAAAAAAAAAAAAGCAAAAAAAATATATATCATTCTTTTTAAATTCCAAATTTCTTCCTTTTTTTCGTTTTCATTCCTTTGTCTTTTATTCACATTCCTTTTTTTCTATCTTCTCTTTTGACTTATTTATTTCCTCAACTTCACTTTCATTCGTTTCTACTTTTTTAAAAATTCGTTCCTTTTCTTCTTTCATTCATGGCGTCTCTCATTTGTCTCTGCCTTTTATTCTTTTTGTCGTTCCTTCTTTTATTTCCTTCGTTCTTCCTTATTTTCACTTTTTCATTCCTATCTTTCTTCTTTCTTTGATTTCTCCCTTTAAAAATTAATTCGTTTAACCCTTTCTTTTTTTTTTTCATTCATTCCAACCTTTCAACTTTCATTCGTCACAACCTTCTTCTGTCAATCATTCCATCTTTCATTCATTTCTCACATTCAACATTCAATTATTTTATGCTTTATTTTCCAATTAAAAATACATTTACGTTTTTTCTGTGACCCAATGTTCAAAGCACCAGACTTCTGTAGTAGAAGATTACGGTTTCGAATCTCGGTAGAGGTAAATTACTTCGTTTCATTAATATTTCATGTCTTCGTTTATTCATTTTATCCTTTTTTCTTTAATTTCTTCATTCTTTCTTATTTTTACCCATTTTCTTTCCCCTTTTGATCTTTGTAATTTTCTCGTTTCTCAGCGTCTTTTTTTTTTTTTTGACCAAGTTCTTTTTTTTTTTTTTTTTTTTAAATTTTTATCCTTTAACAATTTTTTTATTCTCTCATTTTCATTCTAATATTCTCTGCCAGTTTTTCATTGTTTCTTTTTTTTATCCCTTCTCTCTTATGTATGATCACTTTTCTTTCTTTCTTTCTTTCTTTCCTTCTTTCTATCTTTCTTTCTTTCCTTCATTCCTTTCTCTTTAACTTTTTCCCCCTTCCTTATTTTATCCATCCTTATATTTTCTCTCTCTCTTTCTTTCTTTCTTTCTTTAATTTTTCCCTTTTTTTCTTTATTCCTTCCTTCTTGAAACCCTTTCTTCTTTCTTTCTTTCTTTCTTTCTTTCTTTCTTTCTTTCTTTCCTTTCTCTTTAACTTTTACCTCCTTCCTTCTTTTATCCATCCTTATATTTTCTTTATTGTTTTCTTTCATTTTTTCTTTCTTTCTTTCTTCATTTTTTCCCTTTTTTTCTTTATTCCTTCCTTCTTGAAACCCTTTCTTTCTTTCTTTCTTTCTTTCTGTTTAACTTTTTCCTCCTTCCTTCTTTTATCCATCCTTATATTTTCTTTCTTTCTTTCTTTCATTCTTTCTTTCTTTAATTTTTCCCTTTTTTTCTTTATTCCTTCCTTCTTGAAACCCTTTCTTCTTTCTTTCTTTCTTTCTTTCTTTCTTTCCTTTCCTTTCCTTTCTCTTTAACTTTTACCTCCTTCCTTCTTTTATCCATCCTTATATTTTCTTTATTGTTTTCTTTCATTTTTTCTTTCTTTCTTTCTTCAATTTTTCCCTTTTTTTCTTTATTCCTTCCTTCTTGAAACCCTTTCTTTCTTTCTTTCTTTCTTTCTTTCTCTTTAACTTTTTCCTCCTTCCTTCTTTTATCCATCCTTATATTTTCTTTCTTTCTTTCTTTCATTCTTTCTTTCTTTAATTTTTCCCTTTTTTTCTTTATTCCTTCCTTCTTGAAACCCTTTCTTCCTTCTTTCTTTCTTTCTTTCTTTCTCTTTAACTTTTTCCTCCTTCCTTCTTTTATCCATCCTTATATTTTCTTTCTCTCTTTCTTTCATTCTTTTTTTCTTTAATTTTTCCCTTATTTTCTTTATTCCTTCTATCTTGAAATCCTTTCTTCCTTCTTTCTTTCTTTCTTTCTTTGATCATCCCTATTATCTTTGCCACTTAGACCTTTTCCTTCTTTCTTTTTCTTTTTTCTTTCATTTTCTTTCTTTCTTTTTTCCTTTCTTTTTTCTTTCTTTCTTTCTTTCTTTCTTTCTTTGACCTTCCCTGTTATTTTCACCTTTGACGTTTTCCCTTCTTTCTTTCTTTCTTTCTTTCTTTTTGAATGTTTTGATTTCTTTCCTCGTCATTTCTTTCTTTCTTTCTTTCTTTCTCTTTAAATTTTTCTTCATTCCTTCATTTATCCATCCTTATATTTTCTTTCTTCTTTTCTTTCTTTCTTTGATTTTTCCCTTTTTTTCTTTATACCATCCTTCTTGAAACCCTGTTTTCTTTATTTTTGCTTCTTTCTTTCATTGTCTTTCGTCCTTTTTTCTTTCTTTGACCATCCCTATTATCTTTGCCACTGAGACTTCTTCTTTCTATGTTATGTTTCTCTTCTTTCTTTCTTTCTTTCTTTCTTTCTTTGACCATCCCAGTTATTTTCACCATCGACGTTTTCCCTTCTTTCTTTCTTTCTTTCTTTCTTTCACTTTAAGTTTTTCTGCCTTCCTCTTTTTATCCATCCTTATATTTTATTTCTTTCTTTTTTTGCTGCTCCATTTTTTCTTTATTCCTTCTTTTTTAAACGTTTTCTTCCTTATTTGTGCTTCTTTCGTTCTTCGTCTTTCTTTCTTTCTTTCTTTCTTTCTTTGACCATCCCTATTATCTTCACCATTAAAACTTTTTTCCTTACTTATGTTTCCCTTCTTTCTTTCTTTCTTTCTTTCTTTCTTTCTCTTCCTCACTTTCTGCGATTTTCTGTCTTCGTTTTTGATACTTTTAACCATTTCTCTGTCTTCTATATTAAATTCTTTATCGCGATTCATCCATATTTTACTCTATCTCCCCGCCATCACAGATAAATAAGATTTTAAAAAATAATAAAAATATCTCCTTGATTTCATCGTTCATAATCGTTCCTGTCATTTCTACCTGTTTCTAGCTCTTTCTTTTATTTCATTCGGCCATTTCTGGTTCTAAATACAGTTCTTTATGCTTTTCATTCGAATCTTTTAACTTTTTTTCTTCTACACAAAATTGCTACCTTTCTTCTCTGCTGCGAATCAAAGAACGTCAAATGAAAAGCCAAAGCACTAATCGCTTTAGGCATTTGCCAAAAGCAACCAGTTATTACTTAAAATGGTCACCATGACCGGCCATATTGGAACAAACACATTTTTTAAACGTTTTAACGTATTAATGCAGATGATTAAAATATTTCAAAATTAAGAAGGAAATTAAAAAGTAAAGTTATCAATATTTTCACTTAAAAAGGATGTTCCTGGCTGTATTTTCATTTTCAAGATTTCTTCTTTAGGTGTATTTCTAGTTAGCTCAGAAAGTTTGTTAGGTTCTTCAGTGGCATATCAACCTTATTTGGTTATTTCTTCTTTAGTTATTTTTATTTCTTTTTTAGGTGTATTTTTCGTTAGCTCAGAAAGTTTGTTTGCTTCTTCAGAGGCATATCAACCTTATTTGGTTATATTTTTTTTAGATGTATTTTTAGTTAGCACAGAAATTTTGTTTGGTTTTTCAGAGGCATATCAACCTTATTTGGTTATTTCTAATTAGATGTATTTTTAGTTATTTTTATTTCTTCTTTAGGGGTATTTTTAGTTAGCTCTGAAGGTTTTTTGGTTCTTCAGAGGCATATCAACCTTATTTGGGTATTTCTTCTTTCGGAGTATTTTTAGTTTGCACAGAAATTTTGTTTGGTTCTTCTGAGGCATATCAACCTTATTTGGTTATTTCTTTTTTTAGGTATTTTTTAGTTATTTTTATTTCTTTTTTAGGTGTGTTTTTAGTTAGCTCAGAAGGTTTGTTTGGTTCTTCAGAGGCATATCAACCTTATTTGGTTATTTCTTCTTTCGGTGTATTTCTAGTTAGCTCAGAAAGTTTGTTTTGTTCTTCAGAGGCATATCAACCTTATTTGGTTATTTCTTTCTTAGTTATTTTTATTTCTTTTTTATATGTATTTTTAGTTAGCTCAGAAAGTTTGTTTGGTTCTACAGAGGCATATCAAACTTATTTGGTTATTTCTTCTTTACCCATTAAAAACAAAAACAAGCAATGATAACAACAAAATTACAAAATGGGCACTGGTAAAATTGGTTGCAGAAGACATTAGGTTCATAATACCCAGAAATTCATGACACAATGGATAAAGGCGTTGGCTTGATCCAGTGACGTACCCAAAGAGTGTGAGTTCAATACCCGCTGAAGGTAGTGGAGAACTTTCAGAGGGGAAATTTATAGGAGATAACAGATAACTAACACCCATTAAACATGGTTCGCGGAACTAGAACAGTTTACCCCGTTAAGCGAAATAAAGTGAAAAGTTTGACATTCCAACCACCTGAAGAAGGCTGAAGCGTACAACGGCCGAAATGTTGTGATATACATTGCGACAAGGATGAGGACAATACTCCGCTCCGAGAAATGTGGATAATGTTTATGCATTTGTATAAAAATAAATATGTAAAAAAAAAAAACAACAACTGAAGGCGTCGCGGTGTAATTGAAGAGACTGAAGAATATCATCTTAAGAAATTTGGCGTGTGCCAAACCGAGTTCAAATCCTGGACAAGACTGTTTGCATTTCGCATAGTGCTGATAACGTCGAGATAAAGAATGAATCTTACGATTCCCCTAAAGTTTTAAGTAAATAGAAGGACAGACTGTGCTATCTAATATTGGTATGGTAACTCTTCAATGAGAGGGAAAATTTTGAACTCCGCTTAAAATGACCTTGTGTCACTTCCTGCTTGTGCAGAGGGGTATATATATATATATATATATATATTTGATTAAACATAATTGACATTTTTTGTTAATCCTTTCGAATTGCCGTATTGATCTTATGATATTCGGCTGGCATTGGTTGATAAATCTTCCATAACTAGTTATTTCCCAAGTACTTTCTGCCCAACCTTGGGCCATCATCAGGGAAGGATGTATTATAAAAGTGATGTAACTTTTGTATGTACAGTACAACAAGAATGAGCGTTTGTACTGTTGTGTAACGTTTACTTTTCGAATTTGTTTCTATAAATAACGTCTGTAGGTAAAGACATATATATATATATATATATATATATATATAAGATTTGACATGAAATAACTATCAAGGATATGTCATTAAAAGTAATAATAACTTAACTTAACCATATATCTTTTTGGTAATCATGTTTCTTTTATACAAATGCATCAATTAGACGCTAATGAAAAACTATCCAAATAAGACGGACCAGACAAGCGGTACACTATTGGAGAAATAAAGACGATTTCATAAGCGACTTTCTCCAATGGACGCCTTCATACAGACGTATAAGTGCTGAACGACTAATTAGAACCTATCAACAACAGCTCTGTACGGACACAAGATTTAGTCAAGAAGACCTCCCAGAAGCGATGGATAATAGAGATGAATGTCTAGAGAGAGTTAGGGAAAAGGGATGAATGTCTAGAGAGAGTTAGGGAAATCTGTGACAGCAGTTCCGAACAACAGCTCTGTACGGACACAAGATTTAGTCAAGAAGACCTCCCAGAAGCGATGGAAGAGATGAATGTCTAGAGAGAGTTAGGGAAAAGGGATGAATGTCTAGAGAGAGTTAGGGAAATCTGTGACAGCAGTTCCGAACAACAGCTCTGTACGGACACAAGATTTAGTCAAGAAGACCTCCCAGAAGCGATGGAAGAGATGAATGTCTAGAGAGAGTTAGGGAAAAGGGATGAATGTCTAGAGAGAGTTAGGGAAATCTGTGACAGCAGTTCCGAACAACAGCTCTGTACGGACACAAGATTTAGTCAAGAAGACCTCCTAGAAGCGATGGATAATAGAGATGAATGTCTAGAGAGAGTTAGGGAAAAGGGATGAATGTCTAGAGAGAGTTAGGGAAATCTGTGACAGCAGTTCCGAACAACAGCTCTGTACGGACACAAGATTTAGTCAAGAAGACCTCCCAGAAGCGATGGAAGAGATGAATGTCTAGAGAGAGTTAGGGAAAAGGGATGAATGTCTAGAGAGAGTTAGGGAAATCTGTGACAGCAGTTCCGAACAACAGCTCTGTACGGACACAAGATTTAGTCAAGAAGACCTCCCAGAAGCGATGGATAATAGAGATGAATGTCTAGAGAGAGTTAGGGAAAAGGGATGAATGTCTAGAGAGAGTTAGGGAAAAGGGATGAATGTCTAGAGAGAGTTAGGGAAAAGGGATGAATGTCTAGAGAGAGTTAGGGAAAAGGGATGAATGTCTAGAGAGAGTTAGGGAAAAGGGATGAATGTCTAGAGAGAGTTAGGGAAATCTGTGACAGCAGTTCCGAACAACAGCTCTGTACGGACACAAGATTTAGTCAAGAAGACCTCCCAGAAGCGATGGATAATAGAGATGAATGTCTAGAGAGAGTTAGGGAAAAGGGATGAATGTCTAGAGAGAGTTAGGGAAATCTGTGACAGCAGTTCTGAACAACAGCTCTGTACGGACACAAGATTTAGTCAAGAAGACCTCCCAGAAGCGATGGAAGAGATGAATGTCTAGAGAGAGTTAGGGAAAAGGGATGAATGTCTAGAGAGAGTTAGGGAAATCTGTGACAGCAGTTCCGAACAACAGCTCTGTACGGACACAAGATTTAGTCAAGAAGACCTCCCAGAAGCGATGGAAGAGATGAATGTCTAGAGAGAGTTAGGGAAAAGGGATGAATGTCTAGAGAGAGTTAGGGAAATCTGTGACAGCAGTTCCGAACAACAGCTCTGTACTGACACAAGATTTAGTCAAGAAGACCTCCCAGAAGCGATGGATAATAGAGATGAATGTCTAGAGAGAGTTAGGGAAAAGGGATGAATGTCTAGAGAGAGTTAGGGAAATCTGTGACAGCAGTTCCGAACAACAGCTCTGTACGGACACAAGATTTAGTCAAGAAGACCTCCCAGAAGCGATGGATAATAGAGATGAATGTCTAGAGAGAGTTAGGGAAAAGGGATGAATGTCTAGAGAGAGTTAGGGAAATCTGTGACAGCAGTTCCGAACAACAGCTCTGTACGGACACAAGATTTAGTCAAGAAGACCTCCCAGAAGCGATGGATAATAGAGATGAATGTCTAGAGAGAGTTAGGGAAAAGGGATGAATGTCTAGAGAGAGTTAGGGAAATCTGTGACAGCAGTTCCGAACAACAGCTCTGTACGGACACAAGATTTAGTCAAGAAGACCTCCCAGAAGCGATGGAAGAGATGAATGTCTAGAGAGAGTTAGGGAAAAGGGATGAATGTCTAGAGAGAGTTAGGGAAATCTGTGACAGCAGTTCCGAACAACAGCTCTGTACGGACACAAGATTTAGTCAAGAAGACCTCCCAGAAGCGATGGATAATAGAGATGAATGTCTAGAGAGAGTTAGGGAAAAGGGATGAATGTCTAGAGAGAGTTAGGGAAATCTGTGACAGCAGTTCCGAACAACAGCTCTGTACGGACACAAGATTTAGTCAAGAAGACCTCCCAGAAGCGATGGATAATAGAGATGAATGTCTAGAGAGAGTTAGGGAAAAGGGATGAATGTCTAGAGAGAGTTAGGGAAATCTGTGACAGCAGTTCCGAACAACAGCTCTGTACGGACACAAGATGTAGTCAAGAAGACCTCCCAGAAGCGATGGATAATAGAGATGAATGTCTAGAGAGAGTTAGGGAAAAGGGATGAATGTCTAGAGAGAGTTAGGGAAATCTGTGACAGCAGTTCCGAACAACAGCTCTGTACGGACACAAGATTTAGTCAAGAAGACCTCCCAGAAGCGATGGATAATAGAGATGAATGTCTAGAGAGAGTTAGGGAAAAGGGATGAATGTCTAGAGAGAGTTAGGGAAAAGGGATGAATGTCTAGAGAGAGTTAGGGAAATCTGTGACAGCAGTTCCGAACAACAGCTCTGTACGGACACAAGATTTAGTCAAGAAGACCTCCCAGAAGCGATGGAAGAGATGAATGTCTAGAGAGAGTTAGGGAAAAGGGATGAATGTCTAGAGAGAGTTAGGGAAATCTGTGACAGCAGTTCCGAACAACAGCTCTGTACGGACACAAGATTTAGTCAAGAAGACCTCCCAGAAGCGATGGAAGAGATGAATGTCTAGAGAGAGTTAGGGAAAAGGGATGAATGTCTAGAGAGAGTTAGGGAAATCTGTGACAGCAGTTCCGAACAACAGCTCTGTACGGACACAAGATTTAGTCAAGAAGACCTCCCAGAAGCGATGGATAATAGAGATGAATGTCTAGAGAGAGTTAGGGAAAAGGGATGAATGTCTAGAGAGAGTTAGGGAAATCTGTGACAGCAGTTCCGAACAACAGCTCTGTACGGACACAAGATTTAGTCAAGAAGACCTCCCAGAAGCGATGGAAGAGATGAATGTCTAGAGAGAGTTAGGGAAAAGGGATGAATGTCTAGAGAGAGTTAGGGAAATCTGTGACAGCAGTTCCGAACAACAGCTCTGTACGGACACAAGATTTAGTCAAGAAGACCTCCCAGAAGCGATGGATAATAGAGATGAATGTCTAGAGAGAGTTAGGGAAAAGGGATGAATGTCTAGAGAGAGTTAGGGAAATCTGTGACAGCAGTTCCGAACAACAGCTCTGTACGGACACAAGATTTAGTCAAGAAGACCTCCCAGAAGCGATGGATAATAGAGATGAATGTCTAGAGAGAGTTAGGGAAAAGGGATGAATGTCTAGAGAGAGTTAGGGAAATCTGTGACAGCAGTTCCGAACAACAGCTCTGTACGGACACAAGATGTAGTCAAGAAGACCTCCCAGAAGCGATGGATAATAGAGATGAATGTCTAGAGAGAGTTAGGGAAAAGGGATGAATGTCTAGAGAGAGTTAGGGAAATCTGTGACAGCAGTTCCGAACAACAGCTCTGTACGGACACAAGATTTAGTCAAGAAGACCTCCCAGAAGCGATGGAAGAGATGAATATCTAGAGAGAGTTAGGGAAAAGGGATGAATGTCTAGAGAGAGTTAGGGAAAAGGGATGAATGTCTAGAGAGAGTTAGGGAAAAGGGATGAATGTCTAGAGAGAGTTAGGGAAATCTGTGACAGCAGTTCCGAATGATGATGAATCCCATCATTCATAGGTTGTGAGATAAACTAAATTAGGGACACAGAGTTGCTATTTTGAAAGAGTTTTGTCTGAAAGTTTACGAAATAGCACGACGGGAGTTTGAACTCACTTACTGTGATTTCACCGTTCTGCACGGTTGCCACAACACCAGGGGACTCTAACCGACTCCACTGCAGTAAGGACCATATTTTGTTGAGTTACAGCGGTGACCGGCCCGACAATTGGCGTCTAATAGGAGCAAAGGAAAGAGTAAGACCTCGAACAGACAGACAGACGGTGAAGCGGTTTAAAGGTGATATTGCTAATAGCAGGAAAATTATATAAATAGATAAAACTGGATGAGTTGAGATGCCTTTAAAACTCATCAAGCATTCAACACCAAATGGATACCAAAAGAATTCGGAATTCTACAAGACGTAAACGACAAAAAATAAATGTTTGATTAAAATCTTTAATTTCATAGGGAGATTTTAAAATTAAGTGACCAGATGATTTTTTTTTTAATTTACGGTTTCCCTATCCCTATAATGTTGACTCGTTTTCCCATCTTGCAGTTCTTTGCTGAAACATGTCGATCTGATTTTCGTAATTGTCATCTTTCTCTCAGTAATGTTGGGATTGCTTCTCTCTCGGAATTGGTCAATCTGATTTTCTTACTTATTCACATAAGGCGGCTACTGCCTTGAATCCGTAAGGGCATGTCCATAGGCTACTACGTAGTACAGTGAAAATCCCATAATTCATCTGATTTTCTTTTGACAATATGTGACTTCTTATCACTGTTGTCACTAGCAGCCTCAGCACTTGATATAAAAAGCTTACACGTCTCTGAGAGTAAAAAGTCTTACTTGAGTCCTTTAGGACTCAAGTAAGACTTTTTACTCTCTTTGTACACCTTTTCAAATACAGCTGATTCATTGAAAAATATGCGCCCATTTTATCAGAGGAATAAAATCCAAAAATTTTCTGATTAGGAAGCAGTATCTCATCAACCGAAAAAGACATCGACACGCGGCTAACGAAGACATGGACAGCTATCGATAAGCTATCGGTCATATGGAAATCAGGCCTGACCGATAAAATTAAATGCAGATTCTTCCAAGCAGCGGTCGTGTCGATACTGCTGTATGGATGCACCACTTGGACGCTGACAAAACGGCAGGAGAAAAAGCTAGACGGCAACTACACAAGAATGTTGCAAGCAATATTAAACAAGTCCTGGCGGCAACACCCCACAAAGCACCAACTATCCGGCCACCTGCCTCCCATCACGAAAACTATCCAAGTTAGACGAGCCAGGCACGCAGGACACTGCTGGTGGCGCTGGGACGAGCTCATAAGTGATGTACTCCTATGGACCCCCACATATGGACGAGCTAAAGCAGGACGATGAGCTAGAACATACATACAGCAGCTATGTGAGGATACGGGATGTAGCCCTGAAGACCAGTCTGAGGCCATGAACGATAGGAAAAAGTGGCGTGAGAGGGTCAGGGATATCCGTGCTCGCGGCACATGATGATGATGATGATAATGAAATCGCCAAGATAAAGGCTGAAGCAGCGAACGGGGCCGAAATGATATCCTCCCTAAAACAAAGAAATTAATCCTGTAATGGAACAAACTGTCGAGAAAAAGACAGACGACATATTCATCGTCGGCCATCTTACAAAATATAAGAGGCTCATTTAAATTTATTGCTCAGTCAGCAGGCGCTGAAGAATACACCTACTGCATCTCTGCAGAGGAGTAGGACCCCTCCAACGAGTGTCCAGTGGCCCAGTTGGCTAGGGCTATAGAATACACCGACTGCACCTCAGCATTCTGTAAGACCCCCACAACGTGTGCCCTAGATATGACTCTAAATAATCTGATGGTGACGTTCCAGTAATGCTGGAACGTTGGGGAATGCGGAGTACCCCTTCATTACCATTGCTTCCAAGTTCACTCTGGCTCGGATTGGTAGCACCTGATAGGGTCATATCTATGGGTCAAATAGGACTAAAATTCATACTTTTGCTCAACTGAATTACTTGAAATAGAACTGTTCTGACGTATAAACTGTGTTCTTGCGCTAAATTGAATTGTTTGAAATAGAACTGTTCTGACATTTAAGTTTGTGTGGACAAAAACTATATTTATACTTGTTTGAATTATAAATGTTTGACTAAACTGATTAGCTTGAATAGAAATGTTTTTGATTATTGAAATGTGTACTCATGCTAAACTGAATTGTTTGACATAGAACTGATTATTTGTATAAAAACCTACTAAGGTTGATATGCCATAAAACCCCAACAACCAAACGATCAACATAAAGAAAAGAAAAGGTAGGGAGTGGGAGTTTAACACCTGATTATATAGAGTGGGGAAATCCCTGGAATAGTCTATTGAGAGAGAACCTGAATTAGAGTTGAAAGGAAGGTTTTAGTGAATGAAAAAAGAGAAAATAGGAGACGCTGACGAGGAGGAGGAGGAGAAGTACGAGTAGGAGGAGACATTATGGGTGTGGTGCCGGGGATCGCTATTGTTGGAGAGTATGGGCAATTAGAGTGGGAGCAACAAATAGGTCGGACATTTTTTCGTCTGAAATGTTGCCACCGAAAATACAATTCTTTCATCTGACCTCTGTGACACAGGAGAAAGTTAAATGCTACTTTGGCCCCATTAAACACTCTGTTCCCACAACCGTCGGCTGCATACAGTGTCAACCCCCGTCCGCTTCGAAGCCCTGCGTAAACTACACAATGACTAAAATAAACGTCTACTCACACAATGACTAAATATACGTCTACGCACACAAAGAATGATTCGTTTATTTGTTCACTAGTGTATAATAACTTTCGGGTGGTGGGTAGCTGAAAAGCTAATAGGCTAAAAAAACGTCCTATGATGATGTGGTATATACTGATGATGATCTTTTTTCACCAATGGGGTCCAAACACTGCAATACCGTTGAAATAAGTGTGAGGCCTGCGAAGAGGGACAATGTTGAAAAATAGAATTCATTTAGTCACGGGGGTTGAGGAGTTGCTAACGTTCTGGTCTATGACATTGGAGTAAGCAAGTTCGAACTCAAGTCACCCTATAACGTTTACTCTCTGTCGAATACTCTGGGACAGATCATTCAGCTGCCGCTGTAGAATACGTCGACTGCACCCCTGCAGAGAGGTAAGATCCCCTCCCCAACGTGTGTTCAGGATATGACGCTAAATCACCGGATGGCGAATCTCAAGTCCTGGAGCTTTACGGTATGTGGAGTACCTACTTCATAGCCATTACTCTCATGTCCACTTTGGCCCGGAGTGGTGGTACTTTTTGGGTCCCATCCATTGGCGGAGTCGGTTGGGGCTACAGAATACGCCGACTGCATTTCTGCAAAGGGGTAAGACTCCTCCAACGAGTTTCCTGGATATGACACTTATGCATGCAGGGAATTTTTTCTTCTGTTTTTTTTTACAGCCATTAATTCCCCCACCACATAATTATATGACCAAAAATTTTAAAAGGTAAAAAAATTGGTTAGAATGAAACATCACATATACTTTATTATGAGTGAAGGTTTACCCCCCCCCCCAAAGTAAAAAAATCGACAAAATGTCCATTAAACTGAGAGAGCTGAAAATAATTCAGAGCAGAAATTTTCTCATTGGAGAGGCTTCGGTAATGCTTTATTGCCATTACTCCAAGGTCCACTCCGGCCCAAAGTGGTTGCACCTGATAGGACTCTATATTTTGGTCAAACAGAACTAAACTGTTTACTTATGCTAAACTGAATTGCTTGAATTGGAACTGTTTTGACATTTAAACTGTGTACTTATGCTAAACTGAATTGTTTAAAACAAGATTGTTTATATGTATAAAAATGGATTTGACATTAAAAAACCTACAATGCTTGAAGTGCCATAAAACGAAACCAAATAAATTTATCACTATTCGACAAGGAAGACTTTCGCATTAAATAAAAGACGAAGGTTTGAATACCACAGAACGCATAAACCAAATTTCGGCAATTAATAAACCAATAAAGCACTGATATGCCGTTAAACAAAATGGAAACAATTATCTATCTTTTTTATCTTTTACATGCCACTCTCTTAAAAGCCTATCGTAGCCTTCCCAATTTTCCACTACAACTATGACGGTCACATTACAGGATGAGCAGATCCTAAAACTGCTTATTTCGTCGGGTACCTCCTTTGAATCACCCAATGCCTAACTGTGCTCCTATTTTTTGCTGGATCTCCGAAAACTTCCAAGAATCTTTGATGAATGCCAAACTTTTCTACAACGAGGAATTCTATGACTCACATTTGCTTCCATATCAGTGGCCATTTTGCCAGACTGCCACTCAGCTGATACATCTTTGAAAGTGAACACCCTCAAAATCTGCTTCTCATATTGTGAAGGAGCTTTTTCCTAAGCTTTAATAAAAGCTGGTCGAATCTCAGTTAATTTTTTGAGGTGAGGGCATCCCTTTTAATGTTTTTAAAGTGCCCATTATTTTTTTTTAAAAAGCTACAAAAATGTTCCGAAGATTAAATATGTAATCTTCTGTTATCTGGGCGTTTAAATTTACCCAAATGTCAAAGACAAGCCGTTCGCAACTTTATGCCCGAAAACTGCTTTAATCTTGACAATATTCTTGCAGACGGCTTCGTACCTTTATTTTTTAATGTATATCTACCTTCGTTTGTTATTTCATTCCAAATCCATTCTTGAAGAAGTACAGTATTGGTACTATTTAAGGAGAAAAGGAGGTTCATGCCTTTCCGAATCGTATTTGTCTGAAAGTGTACGTAGTAGCTCGACTGGAGTTCGAGCACGCTCGAAACAATATCGAAGTCCGACAGTTTTGGCCATTATGCGTGGGAACTGTCAATTATTGGAGAAGAGCAGAATTTAATCACACCCGTAATATCAATGATATCTCAGTCAATTATAGATGGATATCACACACGATTTCGTTTCTAAAATATATTTATCAAACGAATTTAATATTTAGGTGCAAGGGTTTTTTCATTTCGCAAATGAACTAAGTAGTAAGATTCATTTGTGTAAATTGGCTGGTTTTATTTCAAAATTTTACTTTCAAACTTTATTAATGAAGCAATCATGAATAGCTTAGATAACAATTTATTTCATGTTTTCTGAGCCAGTTGTGGGACCGATGTTTGATTGGCAGTGTTGTATGATTAAAAAAAATCCTTCTTTAAACATATATCAAATAAATGTATTTTGTAAGTAAGATTTTTAAACGAAGCAGAGCTCATTTGCCCGAATACAGCTAAATCCTTAAAGTATTTCTATGTAACAGGAATAATTCTATTTAGCATGAATTGGTCCGGAAAACCTGGGTTCAATCCCAGGTCGCGTCATACCAAAAACATTAAAAATGTTACTTGATACCTCCTTGCATAACATTCAGCAATATAAAGTACATATCAAGGGTAAAATGGAGCAATCCATTGTAGTAGCTATTGAAAAGGAAACCTTCTGGTCGCCAACTTTATTTACTTTTCCTATTAGTTGCGCAGAGTTTAATTTTTTCAGTGACTGATATAGAATTTTATTTTCAAATACATGAAATTTATTAATGAAGCTATCATGAATAGGTTAGATAACAATTTATTTCATGTTTTCTGAGCCAGTTGTGGGACCGATGTTTGATTGGCAGTGTTATATGATAAAAAAATTTCCTTCTTTAAATAGATATAAAATAAATGTGATTTGTAAACCAATAGTTTGTAAGTAAGATTTTTAAACGAAGCAGAGCTCATTTGCCAGAATGCAACTAAATACTTCAAGTATTTCTATTTAGAATGAATTATTTGTTGCACACAGTTGAATTTGTTTCTGTGATTGCTATTTAATACGAATAGTTCTCTTCAGTACTAATCATTTACTTACGCACAATCAAATATATTCAAGAATTGCTATCACATATTACTAATTCTATTCAATACTAATTATTTCTTTGCAGCACAGTTAAATGGTTTCTAGTGTTGCTATTTGATATTGAGCATTTATTAGCTGTCATTTGTTTTTACACCATTAAAATGTTTTAACAAATTTTATGAAAATAAGATCGTAACAAGATATTTGTACAAAATAAGATTTTGATTCCGTTTGTAACATTACCCATATAACCCTTTATCTTTATCTCTCTCTCTTTTTTTAAATATATATATATATATATATATATATATGAAAAGTAAATAAAGAATTGTTATCCGACAATATGTAGAAAAATTGATAACAACGATCCAAGTGGAAGGACAGATTTATTGAGGTCGACACTATAGCGTTTCGATTCTACTGAACCATCATCAGGACCATGAGGGGTGATATTAGCGATATAAAGTCAACAATTGATGTTTAAAATGCAAAATACAAAAACCTCGGGGAAAATTTGTTTAATAAGAAAAAGTTGGCCGTTTAATTGGTGAATCAGCGTTTGTTGCTTTAAATTACACTGATTCAAACACACACACACACACACACACACACACACATACATATATGTATTGAAGCAGAAATATCTACATTTTAAACTATCAGCTCTGTGGTGAGGAGGTGCCCGTGGTGTAATGGTTATCGTTGTAGGAAATGGACACAGCGACACGAGTTCAAATCCTGGACGGGACTGATTGCATTTCACATAGCACTAATACCCTTGGGAAAGGTATGAATCCAATTATTCTCCCTCCAAATGGGTAAATAGTAGGACAGACTGGGTTAATCAGCCTTGGCGAGAAAGAATACCCTGAATTCAAACTCCGCTTAAAAATTGACCTTGTGTCATATCCTTCCCGAGCGGAGGGGTTGGTAAATATGATCACCTGTGTGGTGCAAGTGAACTTACTCAAGTGGTAATGGTAGTTCCATCAAGCTAATGTCTTACCATTCTTTTTCAGATACGGCTTTTTATGATTGTTTCTTTGTTTGTATGTTTGGGTTTG
Source organism: Sepioteuthis lessoniana (assembly GCA_963585895.1). Taxonomy (NCBI): domain Eukaryota; kingdom Metazoa; phylum Mollusca; class Cephalopoda; order Myopsida; family Loliginidae; genus Sepioteuthis; species Sepioteuthis lessoniana. The sequence goes on from OY757936.1 coordinate 19,374,685, forward strand.
GCTTATCTACCTTTGTAGGTCTTGCCCAGTTGGCCAGTTACAACCACTCTAGGACAGAGTGGACCAGAGTTTAATGGCAATGCAGGAGTACATCCCATTCCTCAAACTCTGGGACAGGAGCCTCACGATCAGATGGTTTAATGACATACACAAGACACTTGTTTGGTGGTGAAGGTGGGGGTCTCACCCCTCGGCAGAGATCCAGTCGGTGTATTCTCATGCCCCAGTTGAATGGCCCAGTTGTATGAACAAGAGGTAAGTTTAGTTATCTCTGAATTCTAATCATGTCAAGACCTTCGTCTCGTGTCTTTTTCAGGTGCCACGCGTCTTGAGTGTGTATGTGCCTGACGTCAGTTCTACATTTGCGCCAGTTCGTTTTACAGACCAGATCATATCATTTGCATATCATTTACATATCAACTTCTTTTCAGGTTGTTTCTACGACGCCAACACTTGTTGACCTCCACCCGTTCTCTACCCGTCACTAAGTCCGAATTGTACCCGCAAGAACTCCAACAACCCAATAGGAATATTACGTTCGGGCTCTCAGGAAGGTTCTAATAATGTCAAATTCAGTAAAAATATCTTCTGGTAAACAAAAATGATTACTCCCATTGCATCATCAGGCGAGTATTAATAAATTCCTTAATAGTCAAAACGATCCATAATTTTGAGATAAAAGGCATGAACTCATTTTTTTTCAATGTTACTCACTGATATCGTCTCAGATAAATAATGAGCCATTCTATTTGATTGAAAGGTTGAGAAGGAAAAGAAATTGTGACACGTAAGAACGACAGAAAAATGGACGTGATTATGTAATACATTAGACACATGATTGCTTGGGCTTAATGGCATATCAACCCTAGTTGGTTATTTAATGCTAAATCAAGTAAATACACACACACACACACACACACACACATTCACACTCATATATATATATATATATATATATTTGATTTGTAAATACATTTTGTGGATAACGTTTGTAAACGAGCCTGAACCCATTTTTGAACACACTGTTAAATGATTTTTGGTATTACTCAGTAACATGCCTATTTTGAAAATATAAAAAATTTAGGGAATCAAATTTTATAAATTTTGTTTGAGAATCGTTGCTCTTTTTTTGTTGTCAACGTAGCAACAAATTTTATGAAAATAAGATCGAAGCGAGATATTGGTACAAAATCAGATTTCAATTCCGATTGTAACGTTAGGCTTATAACTCTTTCTCTCTCTCTGTCTCTCACTCTCTCTCTCTCTCAATATATATATATATATAGTGCAGCAGATACGTTCACCTGTGTGGTGAAAGTGAACTTACGCAAGGGGTAATGGTAGCTCTATCAAGCTAATGTCTTAGCCTTTTGCTTGTTTGGGTTTTATGGCATATCAACCTTTGTGGGTTATTCAATGCCTAATCCATTTTTATACAAGTACACAGTTCTTTCTTTCTTTTATTTTTGCATAATTCGGCTGGATATGTAGAATACACCGACTGCATTTCAGCAGTCCTAGATATAACACTAAACAATCTGATGGTGAGGTTCCAGCAATGCTGGAGCTTTGGGAATGGGGAGTACACATTTATTGTTATGGCTCCCAGATCCACTCTGACCCCGAGTGGTAGCGCTAACCTGTGTATTTATGCTAAACTGAATTGTTTGAATTAGAACTGTTTGACTAAACTAAATAGCTTGAAATAGAAATGTTTTTGGCAATTAAACTGGGTACTTACATTTAAACTGCGTACTAAAATGAATTGTTTGAAATGGAACTGTTTTTGACATTGAAACTGTACTAAATAGTTTAATATAGAACTGTTTTGACATTTAACTGTGTGTAAACAAAATCTATCCTTATACTAAAGTATATTAGCTCTGTTTGAATAAACTGAATAGCTTGAAATAGAAATATTTTTAACAATTAAACTGTGTACACAGGCTAAACTGAATTGTTTGAAATAGAACTGATTATTTGTATAAACATGGATTTAACATTAAATAACTTACAAATAAAGATAGGCCATAAAACCCAACCAACCAGCCAATCAACTTTGTAGGTTATTTAATGCCTAATCTATTTCTATAAAAATAAACAGTTTTATTTCAAATAATTTAGTTTAGCATAATTGCCCAGTTGACTGGGGATGTATAATACACCGACTGCAACTCAGTAAAGGTGTAAGATCCCCTCCCAACGAGTGTCCTAGATATGACACTAAACAATCTGCTGGTTAGGTTCCAGTAATGCTGGAGCTTTGAGGAATGAGGAGTACCCCTTCATTGCCATCGCTCTCTAGTCCCCTCTGAACCGGAGTGTTAGCACCGGATTGGGTCCTATCTATGAGTCAAATATAACTAAACTGCGTATTTATCCTAGACTAAATAACTTGAAATAGAACTGTTTTGATATTCAAAGTGCATACTTATGCTAAACTGAATTGTTTAAATTATAACTTTTGGACTAAACTGATTAACTTGAAATAGAACTGTTTTTGACAATAAAACAGTGTACTTACATGCAAACTGCCTACTTATTCTACAATGAATTGATTGAAATATAACAGATTATTTATATAAAAATGGATTTGACATTAAATAACCGACAAAGACTGATGTGCCATAAAACCCAAGCAACTAAACAACCTATTAGTTTAACATAAGTACGCAATTTAATAAAAAAAAACATTTCTATTTCAAGGTATTCAGTTTAGACAAATAATCATATTTCAAATTGTTCAGTTAAGCGTAAATACAGTTTCAATATCAAAATCAGTTCCATTTCAAACAATTCAGTTTATCATACAAAAACAATTCCATTTCGAGCTATTCAGTTTAGTATAAGTAAACAATTAAAATGTTAAAAACAGTTTTATTTCAAACAATTCAGTTTAACATAAGTACACAGTTTAGTTCTATTTGACCCATGGATAGGACTCTATCAGGTGCTACCACTCCGGGCCAGAGTGAACCTGGGAGCCATGTCAATGGTGTACACTGCATTTCCCAAAGCTCCAGCATTACTAGAACCTCCCCATGAGATTGTTTAATGTCATATACAGGCCTTTCGTCGGCTGGTGAGTTACCCCTCTGCTGAGAAGCAGTCGTTGCATTCTACAGCCCCAACCGACTGGGCAAGGCAATTTATGATCCTAGCTTGAATCAGCTTTTAAAGGTTGACAAAAACGTAACTGATCTTAAATGAAAAATATTCTTTGGATAAAGGGCTACTGTTTTTATTCATTTCATTTTCAAAATGACAACCTCCTGATGGTAATCATACACTGTATCCAGAAAAGCATAAATACGACGTAACATGATATGAAAATGAAAACCTCTCTTAGTAGCCATTACAAATTCATCAGCCTTAGAAAAACGTTTCAATTTTAAACATACGATATCTACAAGTTCAAAATATGATCGTGACTGGTTGTAACTGAAAAAAAAAAATAGTAGGACATTAGCTAAATAGAGCTATCGTTATCACTTGTCTAAGTTTCCATGCACCACAAAGGTGATAGTTTAAAATGTTGATGGTTTCATTTGCCTGTTGGGAGATTAGATCTCCAACACTGATAATAAGACAACAGTACTGAATTTATACATTAAACAAACAGCTGCGCTCTCACGCTGACTCTTGTGCCATTTATTCAATGTCTGCGCCATTCCTATACACATCAATAAACATGTTATACGACTACAATACTCCGTGCCCAGTTGGCTAGGGCTGTAGAATACACCGACTGCATTTCTGCAGAGGGTAAAAACATCCCCAACGAGTGTCCTGGATATAACACTAAACAATCTAATGGTATGGCACCAGTAATGCAGGAGCTTAGGGGAATGCGGAGTATCCCTTTATTGCCATCGCTCCCAGGTTCAATCTGGCTCAGAGTGGTAGCACCTGATAGGGTACTATCTATGGGCCAAATAGAACAAAACTGTAATAATGCTAAACTGAATTGTTTGAACTGTTTTTGTATGCTAAACTGAATCGTTTTAAAAGGAACTGTTTTATGACATTGAAACAGTGTTTTTATGCTAAATTGAATTGTTTGAAATAGAACTGTTTGTATGCATAAAATGGATTTGGCATTAAATACCAATTATAGTTGATGTGCCATAAAACCAAACCAACCCAACCCACCAACCAAACAATCAAACTAACCACAACACTCCCACAAAAAAAAAAATCGTAGATAACATGAAAATCCGATATAGAACAACCTGAAAAAAAAGGAAGACTCTAAATACTTGAAAACATTCTTATAAAATACAGACTCTCCACACTTAACAAGAAGTGAAAAACAGTATATATATATATATATATATGAGGATGAGTAAATAATTAATGCCTTTTTTAGTAAAGGAATAACTAAATAGATATTCATCATACATCAAAATGAAACTGTTCTTTTATGGATCACATCCATACTTCTTAACATAGTCACCGTTTCTCTCAGTAGCAATATGTTCCTCCTCCGAATGAGAGTATATGTCCCTGCCTGGTAAAATTCTGTTGACTGCTCTTTGAGCCACTTCATCACAGCAGTCACTCCTCGTCACTAGAATAATATTTGCCTCTTAAACCCTTTTTCGGCCGAAGAGATGATAGTTTCAAGGTGGTAAATCTGGTGAGTATGGAGGATGTGGTAAAGTTGTCAAACCCGAATGAGGAAATTAACTCCCTTGTCTTGATGCTTGTGTGTGGTCGAACATTGTCATGCAATAGGAGGACATTATTGATTGTCAAAAATTAGCGCCTTCAGACTATCCTCTATTCGGCTCTATGAAAGAGGGTTGAAGAGGCAAAAATTATTCCAGTGATGAGGAAGTGAAAACTGGAGTTATGAAGTGTCTCAAAGAACAGCTAACAGAGTTTTAAGAAGCAGAGATACATGCTCTCATTCGAAGGTGGAAACAGGCTATTGAGAGAATCGGTCACTATGTTGAGAAGTAGGGATGTGATTCACAGAGGATCTGCTTCATTTTGATGTATGATACTCGTTTCTATGTTGGTAGTTATATATATATATATATTATGCTATATATATATATTATGTTATATATATATATATATATATATGTTGGTAGCTATATATATATATATATATATATATATATATTATAAAAATGACAGAGAAGGATTTGGATGGGGGTTCTTTATCAGCCTTTTCTTGATCGTGAGTGAGAAGTCACGAATGAGGATAAAGGTTCTTTAATAATTGTTAGTCTGGAAACTACTGCGCTTAGATGCATCTCAGACAGGTGCATAGAGCCACAATTTTGGTGATACGTGATCACGTGATCCTGACCCTTAAATTCTTCACATTAAAGTCAGTCCCAGCGAACTGCACGCAATGAACGCCGCTCGCATTCAAAATATCCATGGATCACATAAAACATATTCTGAGCGCGATGATGTCGTCTAAGCTACACATAAATGAAGATAACGCTGGTCGGAGAAGTGCCAGCCCCTTCCACCAAGATCTGACACAAAGTGAAATTTTCAAGTGGAATAAAGCTGTTTAGAATTTGGATCTTTCCCTGTACTTGGATGGTAGCTGAACTATATTAACCAACCCCTCCGCTCGGGCAGAATATGACACAAGGTCAATTTTTAAGAGGAGTTTAACAGGTTTGAATTCAAAGTTTTCCTTCTTTTAGACTAGTTGCCTCACTAAAGCTAAATAACCCAGCTATTTATCCATAGATGGGCTGGGCAAGAACAGAGGGATTATTTAGTTTCGTTTGGTTTCTTTATTTAATGGCATCTCAACATTCTTGGGTTATGCAATGCCAAAGCCATCCTTGTAGAATAACAGTTGTGGTAGAATTTGATTCATAGCGACGCAGATGGATTCATGCCTTTCGATTATTCTATTCCGTACGACGATAATCGTTACTATAAGTTTTCTCATGTCAGGTATATATATATATATATATATGGGTGTGTCTGTGTGTGCATGATATAATAAATATTATATATTAACCTAAAAAATCTGAGAAATCTTAAGTTTTTTGTATATCATAAAGAAGACTGACATTTAATAAAGTGATAATGACTAGCAGTAAGGACAATTGTCTAGACGTCCAAACATCATCTAGACTTTTCAGTACCATATCTGGATAATATAAGATCAGCATATTTAATAACTGTTATTAGCAGTTATCTACACTTCGCGCTCAGAACGTCAATAGATTTAATGAAAGATGACGGTTTCAAGCTGGCAAAGGAAAGAGGCAGAAGGTACCTCGCACAAACTATAACGGTTCGGACTACGCCGATGACATAACGCTTCAAGTAAATATACCAGTCCGAGCCGAATAACTGCTACATAGTCTGGAACAAGCAGCAGGTGGCATAGGCCTCAATGTCAACGCAGACAAGACGGAATACATGTGTTTTAATCAAAGAAGTGACTTCTCCACACAAAAGAGTGGTCTTCTGAAACTAGAGGACAAGTTCCCCTACCTCGGAAGCAGCGTCTCATCAACCGAGAATGACATCAACACGCGACTAGCAAAGGCATGGACGGCTATCAATAGACTATCAGTCATATGAAAGTCAGATCTGACCGATAAAATCAAACGCATTTTTTCCAAGCAGCGGTCGTATCAATACTGTTATATGGATACACTACATGGACGCTAACAAAACGTATGGAGAAAAAGCTTGAAAGCAATTACACAAGAATGCTGCAAACTGTATTAAACAAGTCCTAGAGGATAAAACAGCAACTGTGCGGCCACCTACCACCCATGACGAAAACTATCCAAGTTAGACGAACCAGGCATGCGGGACACTGCTGGAGAAGTAAGGACGAACTCATAAGCGATGTACTCCTGTAGACCCCTTCACATAGACGATCAAGGGTTGGGTGACCAACTAGAACCTATATACAACAGCTTTGTGCTGATACATGATGTAGCCTAGAAGAATTTCCGGGTGGGATGGATGATAGAGATGAGTAGCGAGAGAGGGTCAGAGAAATCCGTGCTAGCAGCGAAATATGATGATTTCTGGTAAAAATAAAAGAACAGTGCATCAACCCTCAAACTTACCATATCTTTATCTCTGACCTTTTGTCATTTCCGATTTGATTACAAGGAACTAGTATCAATGAAAAAGATATTGCACGCTACCCTCTTAATGGAAAATAATTATTATTTTCCAACGATACCCAACAACGGTTTGAAGCAGATGTTTGTGGAGTCGCAATAGAAATTTATCCACCCCTTCAATAAGCCGTATTTTTGGACTTATTACACAGAGCAGCAGAGTGGCACTCCGACAAAATGGTGCTAGAGATGAAAGCAGATGTGTGCCATTGATTATACTATTAAGACCTAGCTTTTGTACGACTGGGTGCTTTTACCTATTCTGTCATTTTATCTCAAGTATAAAGTTTGAGGATATAGAAGACATTTGAATACAATAGCACAGTTGCAAACAGAAGGTTTCTGAGATGATTCGAAGAAAGAAAAAAGCAGGAATTTCCGTCCCTTCTCGTGTTTTACTCCTGTTATATATATATATATATATATATATATATATATATATATATATATATATGAGTACATCTATATGATTCTGTGCGTGTGTGTGAATCTGTATGCCTTTTTTATCTGGTCGGTCCAAATCTATTTCAGTATCTTGTCTTTCCCTGTATCTCTCACTATTTTAATCGCATTCTCTCTTTCTCTCTCTCTCTCTCTATATATATATATATATATATACTCATAGCGAGAGAGCTAGATAAAAACTAACACACACGTGTATATATATACATAAATATATATACACACCCACTTATACTCGTATTCATGCATATGTGTGTATCAATCTGTTTTTCTATCTATCTCTAATTACACTCAGAAAATACATATATACCGGCTCATTGGCCAAGTGGGTAGAGTGTTCGCCAACGGTCCGGGAGACCGGAGTTCAATTCCAGGTCACGTCATACCAAAGACTTTAAAAATGGTACTTGATACCTCCTTGCTTAACACTCGGCAATATAAGGTACATATCAAGGGTAAAGTGGAGCAATCCAGGGAAAGGAGTAGCGCCCTCCCGTACACCTTGGTGTCGTAGCTATTGAAAAAGAAGCCTTCTGGTCACCCTCGACTACGGTCACCCTCGACTACGGTCGCCAACTTTACAACTTACATATATATTGTCATCTACAGACAGTTTCGTTGTATCAACTCATCAGTATGTCTAGACACGCGAGATGCTTCAAGCTGGGATCGAAACCCTGCTAAGTTTACGTCAGCATTGATAGCAAAACCTCACACACGTCAGCAGTCTCAACGTAAGTGAAGGAATTTTAACGCATATGTATTAGTTTTTGCTTTGTTTACATACAAGCTAACGGAGACCGGAGTGCTCAATTCGATAGAAGAAATTTGCATTTCGCAAGTGGCAACCCTTATATATGATATAATAATGAGGTTATTATATATATATATATATATATATGAATTAACCTCATTTTTAGTCGTTCTGTTTATTCCAATGGTTTCTTTCCGACACTTTTGTAATTCCGAAATGAATATGGTTGATCTTCTTTGGTTGAATCTCTTAGGACAATACATACAATCTGAATTAGCTTTGGAAAAAAATCCCATGGTTAAAATCTAAAAAGATATATTAGATATAAGATATGAAATATACTTCTGAAAACAGTTAATATTTCGAAGTATGTAAAATTTAATCCTTCTTCAGAAGTCAATACCACTTCTCAGTTTTCTTAATAGATTTTCAGTAGAATGCTCTTTTTCTTTCATATTTTTGGTTGCTTTTTTTTTTAAAAACATCTTTAAAATTCTTATCCTTGTTTTTCTCTGTCGTTGACCCCCCCCGAAAAGTTACTGATAACATAGATTCTGAAGCATTTCTCGAGGTGAGGCTCCACTACTATTTCATTGACATCGCTCCCAGGTTCACTCTGGTTTGCAGTGATTGGGTCCTATCTATGGGTCAAATAGAACTGTTTGATATTGAAACTGAGAGCAAACAAGTGACTTATGAAAAGAGAATCGTTTGAAATAGAACTGTTTGATCATTTGACAGTATGTAAATAAATGACTGATATTTAATTGAATTGTTAGTGATACATACTAATACTTAGAACATTTTAACTTTGTTGATTTATGCTAAATTTATGGTTGGTTGGTTGGTTGGTTGGTTTTTATGGCATATCAACCTTTGAAGGTTATTCAACGCCAAATCCATTTTCATGAAAATATTCCTATTTCAAAAAATTCAGTTAAACTTAAGTACGCAATTTAAATGTAAGTACAGTTTAATTGTGAAAAACATTTCTATTTCAAGCTATTCAGCTTAGTCAAGCAGTTCTAATTCAGCTAACTCAGTTTAGTATAAGTACAGATTTTATTTACACACAGTTAAATGTCAAAACAGTTCTATTTTAAACAAAGCAGTTTAATGAAAGTAGGGTTACAATGTCAAAAAACAGTTCCATTTCAAACAATTCAGTTTAGCGTAGGCACGCAGTTTAAATGTAAGTTCGGTTTAATTGCCAAAAACATTTCTATTTCAAGCTATTTATTTTAATCAAACAATTAAGTTTAGCAAAAACATGCCATTAGTTCTATTTAACCCATAGATAGGGCCCTATCAGGTGCTACCACTCCGCGCCAGAGTGGACCTGGGAGGAATGGCAATGAAGGGGTGCGCCGCACTCTCCAAAGCCCTAGCATCACTGGAACCTCACCATCAGATTGTTTAGTGTCGCATCCAGGACTCTCATTGGCGGGGTCTTACCCCTTTGCAAAGGTGCAGTCGGTGAATTCTATAGCCCCAGCTACGCTAAATTGACTTGTTAGAAATAGAACAGTTTAATCACTTTACTGTGTGTAGCTACAAAATGCGTTTCCAAATCGTAGATTTAATTTATATGTAAAAACAGGATTTGAAATTAAATAACAAACAATTCCTTCTCTCTCTCTCCCTCTTTTTCTCTGTGTGTGTCTCTCTTTCTGTCTCTCTCTCTCTCTCTGTCTCTCTTTTTATCTCTCTCTCTGTCTCTCTTTGTCTTTCATTCATTCTTTCTCACATATTCCGTCTCTAATAGACACTCACTCGTCGTCTTTCTTTCATACTTACCATATAAAAGTTTACTTAGGCCTTTTTTCGCGAATCTAAGAACCATTTTCGCTGTTGCAGACGAAGCATAAAAACTTCAGCAGCATTCGCTTTCTTTTAGATTTATTTAAAGAATATCAAATAATCTACATAATCTTCTGGACTGAGTCAAAAGTTTGGCAATATTTTAGTAACCTTGAAGTACAATTTAGCAAGTTCGAATGCTTTTACCGAGGCCATGAAGGGGAAAACTGGACTTGCTAGCTGCTGAGCTCACCTGATACTCTGTGTGCCTCTCTCAAAACGCCGACTACCCACCATTACAACAAGTGTCCTGGACATGTCAAAAATATCTAATTGTGATATTCCTGTCATGGAGCTTTGTGAAATCTGGAATAACTCTTCATTACCTAAGCCTACGGCTCATTGACCAAGTGGGTAGAGTGTTCGCCAATGGTCCGGGAGACTTGGGTTCAATCCCAGGTGGCGTCATACCAAAGACTTTAAAAATGGTACTTGATACTTCCTTGCTTAACACTCAGCAATATAAGGTACGTATCAAGGCTAAAGTGGAGCAATCTAGGGAAGTAGCTATTGAATCCAGTGTAGTAGCGATTGAAAAGGGAGTCTTCGGGTCACCCTTGACTATGGTCACCAACTTTACCTAAGCCTACTCTGACCCGGAGTGGTAGTACTTGTTAGAGTCATTTACTGGTAAAAAAATTTACTAATGATTATTCGTGATTTGAAAACATAACATACTTTTATATTGAATAGGAATACTTGTTAATGGAAATACAAATGGCAAATTGGAATACTTGAAACGAGTTAACTGTGCGCCAACAAATGATTAATATCAATTCGAATTGCACTGTGGGTTGGGACAGTAAAATACACCGACTTCTTCTCTGCGGAGGGATAAGACCCCCACCTAACAAGTGTCCTTGATTTGACTCTAAGCAATCTGATGGTGAAGTTCCAGTAATCCTGGAGCTTTGGGGGATTGCAGAGTATCCCTTCATTGCCATCACTCCCAGGTCCACTCTGGTCCAGAGTGGTAGCACCTGATATGGTCCTATCGATGGGTCAAATAGAACTAAACTGCATTCTTATGCTAAACTGAATAACTTGAAATAGAACATGATTCAGCGTTAAATGAACCGAAAAGGGTTAATACGCCGTAAAACAAACCAATCAATTAAATTGAATTATTATCATTAGATAGGAATACTTGCAACCATTTAAATTTGCACTCGCAAATGAGCTCAATCATCTCATATAAAAATAAAGTTACCGACAAAGAATTCTTTAACAATATATATATATATATATATATAGTAAGTTATCCGACCGTATTCGAGGGCAACCTGAAGGTTGCCATTTCAATATTTACTACACAGATGAGGTTGGTTGTCGGACACTCAGTCATTTCATTTCTTTCAAAAATAGGAATCACTGTCCGCAATTTGAAAGTTGCCTCATATCGTCTTCAGACCACTGTGTAATATGCATCAAGTTGGATTTGATCGAGAGCGAAAAGTGTTCAACATGAATGAAACGCACGCAGAAACACCATTCTCGTGTGATTACGTAACATCAAGAAACGGTTACTGTAAGCGCGTAATGACATCAACGGCCGAAAGTAAACGTGTTTTTAAAAAATCACAAGCTGCAATAAAAATGATGAACGTACAATGTAATTTCTCCTTTTAGTTGATCTGGCGTATATATATATATATATATATATATATGATTCTTTTAAATACACTGTCCGATGGCAAAAGCTGCTTGGTAGTGCCAGGAGTGGCAGTACAGCCTTGAGCTACCGAAACTGTGTTATCCCCCCTGGTTAGCGGCTGATGAAGACAGGGTATCGCACGTGCTTTGATGAAATATATATATATATATATATATATATATATATATAGGATTTGACATTAAATACGCCAAAACATATTAGCCAAACAACCTGAGTGCTACTGATAGGAATTACCTCTACAACTTGGAATACGGCCTCTTAAGAATTGACAGTTATAGGCCTTTCTTGACTTTACCTAATAGTCAAGGTGTTTGCAAGCTAAATAAAATTTCTTCATCAGTCTTGATACATGACCCAGTCGGCTGTACCTGTAGAATACATGGACTACTTCTTTGCAGAAGTGTAAAACTCCCCCAAAGATTGTCCAGGATATGATACTAAAATATCTGTCAGTGAGGCTTCAATAATGCTGGAGCTTTGGGGAATGCGAAGTACTCCTTCATAACTATCACTCCCAGGTCCACTATGGCCCGGAGTGGTAGCATTTGATAGGGTCCTATCTAAGGCTCAAAGAGATCTGTAAGAAATTCACACTATGTTAAAGTGAATTGCTTGAAATAGATTTGGCAATAAATAACCTTCAATGGTTGATATGCCATAAAACGCAACCAAACCAAATCATATATATTAAATATATATGTATAAAGAAGATTTGGCAATAAATAACCTTCAATGGTTGATATGCCATAAAACGCAACTAAACCAAATCATATATATTAAATATATATGTATAAATGTAATATATCCGGATATCCGGATATGCGAAACGTACATAGAATGTTCATAATATATATACATAGAACCTAGGAATCCCGAAACACGATAAACACTTTTCCATCTCCCCACCCCAGCACACACACACACAACAGGTGCGCACCCGTCGCAAGGCCTCCGTGAGCTAGCGAAAGTCACCCTTCTTCTTCGGACCGCAAGACTCAACTAACTGACTTTTTCAAAATCCCCCAAAATCCTCCGCGTGCGCTTGCGGTGCATGACGTCATTCACATCCACTGGTCAACCTTTCTATCAGGGATTTTTATTTTGACATCTGTGAACGACACATCCTCTCCGCGCGCGCGTTAATACCTGCGCTCAAGTTTGCACCTAACTAACCCATGTGCTGAGCCGAAAGGTTCTCAACCTAACTAAACCCAAAGGCAAAATATATAAAACGAAAATACGCTGCACATTTTAAACATCAAATCTTTTTGAATGCTTCTGTGATATAACCAAAATTAATCTACGTGGCACGTCCATCTGAGCTGCTTTCAAATCAGACAGTTTGGTTTGGTTTGGTTTGGTTTATTGGGTTTTATGGCATATCTTTGTAGGTTATTTAACGCCAAATCCATTTTTATGTGAATAATCAGTTCCATTTCAAACAATTCAGTTTAGCATGAGTACACCGTTTAATTACCAAAAACATTTCTATTTCAAACTATTCAATCAGTTATATATAACAATTCAGTTTAGTGTAAGTACAATTTCACTGTCAAAAACAGTTCAATTTCAAATAATACAGTTTAGCATAAGCACGCAGTTTAAATGTAAGTACAGTTTAATTGTGAAAAACATTTATTTCGAGCTATTCAGTTTAGTCGAGCAGTTCCAATTCAGCTAATTCAGTTTAGTATAAGTACAGATTTTGTTTACACACAGTTACATATCAAAACAGTTCTATGCTAAACAAATACAGTTTCAATGTCAAAAACAGTTCAATTTCAAATAATACAGTTTAGCATAAGCACGCAGTTTAAATGTAAGTACAGTTTAATTGCGAAAAAATATTTCTATTTCAAACTATTCAGTTCTAATTCAGTTAATTCAATTTAGTATAAGTACAGATTTTGTTTACACACATTTCCATGTCAAACAATTTAATGTAAATACAGTTTCAATGTCAAAAAACAGTTTTATTTGAAATAATTCAGTTTAGCATGAGCACGCAGTTTAAATGTAAGTACGGTTTAATTGTCAAAAACATTTGTGTTTTAAGCTATTCAGTTTTATGAAACCATTCAGTTTAGCATAAGTATGCCGTTAGTTCTATTAAGTTCTATCTATTTAGTTCTATTTATTTGATAGAACCCTATCAGGTGCTACCACTCCGGGCCAGAGTGGATCTGAAAGCAATGGCAATGAAGGGGTGCTCTATATTCCCCAAAGCCCCAGCATTACTAGGACCTCACCATCAGACTGTTTAGTGTCAAACAGGACACTCATTGGGGGGATCTTACCCCTCTGCAGAAGTGCAATCAGTGTATTCTACAGCCCCAACCGACTGGGCAAAAATCAGACAGTGAGTGAAGCAATTAACTACGTGTCAGCACACCAGCTACCGTGATACTACCAAACACAGTGCGTGAGATGCTGCACATAGCCCGTACCAAAACACTGCAAAACCTTTGTTTCACCCTATCAATATAGCGTATGGTAATATAAAATATTTCATATTGGATCCCAAAAACATCGAAGCTGATTATTTGAATTAAGCTACAGGGAAATCATAAAAGGTAAAAGCTAAAATATTTTATTTCTTGAATCGAGGGCAAATGGAATGATTGGCCGTATCGACAGAAATATTATTTCAAAGGAGGCAAATATTGTTGTCAAGATATATAAACCTTAGGTGTAATGGTTATCGTCGTAGGAAATGGACACGGCGACACGAGTTCAAATTCTGGACGAGACTGATAGCATTTCACATAGCACTAATACCCTTGGGAAAGGTATGAATCCAATTATTCTCCCTCCAGCTATGGGTAAATAGTAGGGCAGACTAGGTTCTTCTGCTTTGGTGAGGCAACTTGTCGAAGAGAAGGAAAAGTCTGAATTCAAACCTGTTAAACTCCGCTTAAAAATTGACCTTGTGTCATATCCTGCCTGAGAGGAGGGGTTGGTAAATATGATATAAAACCTTAAAAAGACCTTATATTGAATATTGAGCTAAAGCTTTGGTTCCAATGTCAGGATATGCAAATTGAAGTTTAATATCGAGATTGGGGGGCCTACAAAGTAGAGTGACAAAATGAAAGGATTAACGTTAGGATTAACAAAAAGAAAGGATTAACGTTAGGATTAGCGACTTTACGAGAAGATAAAATGAGAGGTGATCTAAATGAAACTTTCAAAGTAATTAATGGAATTTATAATTATGGTAGACATTTTTGAATATTTTAAACGAATTGGGAATTTACTGTAGAGACTGATTTCAAAAACTAAGTCTACAAGCAAATTGTTTGATTTTTTTTTTTGTTGCTAATAGAGAAATATATTTTTGGTTATGAATTACCTTATCAGATCAATAACAGCAATAGTAAAAGTAAAGTATTTCAAACAGATTAGTTTACCATAAGTACGCAGTTTGAATGTCGAAACAGTTCTATTTCAAACTGTTCAGTTTAGCTTAAGTACGCAATTTCAATGTCAAAAACTCCTATTTCAAACAATTCAGTTTAACATAAGTACGCAGTTTATTCTTATTTGACCCCTAGATAGGACCCTGTCAGGTGCTACCACTCCGGGCCAGAGTAGACCTTAGATCAATGGCAATAAAGGGGTACTCCACATTCCCCAAAGCTCCAGCATCACAGAAGCTTCACCATCAGATTGTTTAGTGTCATAATCAGGATATTTGTTAGAGAGGTCTTTCCACTCCGCAGAAAAGCAGTCGATGTATTCTACAGCCCCAGTCGACTGGGCAAGCTTTGGTATTAGATAACCCCCGAAAGTTGATATGCCATGAAAGAATAAAACTAAATTTATAAGCCTATAAGAAATAACAAATACTGTTAAGAAAAACTGTGTTAGATTGGTTCAATTAACTGTATTGAATTAACTGTATTCAAGTCCGACGAACCAGACACGCAGGACACTGCTGGAGAAGCAAGGACGAGCTCATAAGCGATGTACTCCTGTGGACCCCCACATATGGATGTGCAAGAGCGGGACGACCAGCACGAACATACATACAGCAACTATGTGAGGACACAGGATGTAACCCAGAAGACCTGCCGGAGGCGATGAATGATAGGGAGAAATGGCGAGAGAGGGTCAAGGATATCCGCGCTGGCGGCGCGACATGATGATGATGATGATGAACTGTATTCAAAATTAAATTAAACTTATCGCATTATATTCGAGAATTAACTTTTACACCGAACTTTCGAGTCTTACATTCAATTCACGACATAATAAATAAAATTTAAAAAAAGCTGACACTATTGAATAATAATCATGTATTATTAACCATATTTACCAACCCCTCCGCTCAGGCAGAATATGACACAAGGTCAATTTTTAAGCGGAGTTTAACAGGTTTGAATTCAGAGTTTTCCTTCTCCTTGACTAGTTGCCTCACCAAGGCTGAAGAACCTAGTCTACCCTATTACTCATCCATAGCTGGAGGGAGAAAAATTGGATTCATACCTTTCCCAAGGGTATTAGTGCTATGTGAAATGCAATCAGTCTCGTCCAGGATTTGAACTCGTGTCGCCGTGTCCATTTCCTACGATGATAACCGTGTATCATTATGTATTATTTACTGTATATGTAAATGTCTTTATTCAAGAGCTACGAAGATTAATACTGAATTCAAGATAAACAGTTCTAGAAAAAATACGCACACACACACACACGCACACACACACACACACAGACAACTCACAAACAGCTTTATATATAGTGAAAATTCATTGTGCTCTTTCTTTTTGTTCATCTTTCTCTGAATCAGTCATTAAAGGAAGCAGGGAATCTTTGAGTAACAAACAGATGACGACGAACACAAAGAAGACAGAACGCCTTGTATTTGATATGGAAAATCAGGTAGTCAATCTGCATATTTGTGATCAAATTTCATATCTTCTGCTACGTATGCTCAACAGAGAAAGAAAAATGTCACTTTCAATTACGAGATTAAACACTACCTGACACCCGACACTATTCTTCTCTTGACCATTAGTTCGGTGGCTAAATCTATCTATCTATCTATCTATCTATCTATCTATCTATCTATCTCGGTATGTTTCTATCGGTGTGTCTGTCTGTCCCTATGCTGGTCTGTTCGTATCTATCAATCTATCTGGGTGTGACTGTCCGTCTCTTTCTTAGTATCTATCTATCTATCTATCTATCTATCTATCTATCTATCTATCTATCTATCTCAGTGTATCTGTCTCAGTGTGTCTGTCCGTCCCTATGTCTATTCTATCTATCTATCTATCTATCTGGATGTGACTGTCCGTCTGTTTCTCAGTCTTTTTCTATCTATCTATCTATCTATCTATCTCGGTGTGTCTGTCTCAGTGTGTCTGTCAGTCCCCATGCCAGTCTGTTCGTATCTATCTATCTATCTATCTATCTATCTATCTATCTATCTCGGTATGTTTGTATCGGTGTGTCTGTCTGTCTGTCCCTATGTCGGTCTGTTCGTATCTATCTATCTGGGTGTGACTGTCCGTCTCTTTCTTAGAATCTATCTATCTATCTATCTATCTATCTATCTATCTATCTATCTCAGTGTATCTGTCTCAGTGTGTCTGTCCGTCCCTATGTCAGTCTATTCGTATCTATCTATCTATCTATCTATCTATCTATCTATCTATCTATCTGGATGTGACTGTCCGTCTGTTTCTCAGTCTTTTTCTATCTATCTATCTATCTATCTATCTATCTATCTCGGTGTGTCTGTCTCAGTGTGTCTGTCAGTCCCCATGCCAGTCTGTTCGTATCTATCTATCTATCTATCTATCTATCTATCTCGGTATGTTTGTATCGGTGTGTCTGTCTGTCCCTATGTCGGTCTGTTCGTATCTATCTATCTATCTATCTATCTATCTATCTATCTATCTATCTGGGTGTGACTGTCCGTCTCTTTCTTAGTCTCTATCTATCTATCTATCTATCTATCTCAGTGTATCTGTCTCAGTGTGTCTGTCCGTCCCTATGTCAGTCTATTCGTATCTATCTATCTATCTATCTATCTGGATGTGATTGTCCGTCTGTTTCTCAGTCTTTTTCTATCTATCTATCTATCTATCTATCTATCTATCTATCTAATTCTGTTTCTATCTATCTATCTATCTATCTCAGTGTGTCTGTCTCAGTGTGTCTGTCCGTCCCCATGCCAATCTATTCGTATCTATCTATCTATCTATCTATCTATCTATCTGGGTGTGACTGTCAGTCTCTTTCTTAGTCTGTATCTATCTATCTATCTATGCATGCACGTATTTACACATAAACAAATTTATGTATGAAGGAAGTGAATTTTGAATAATATTTCGAACATTACATGACATTTGCTAAATATTTTATAAACCCGTAACCAGATATTTTCCAAGTCCAGTTAAGTACAACGCCAAGTCAAATAGCTGTACGTAATTGCATAATGACAACTTTCCAAATGACGATTGCTTGCCGGACTAGAAAATCAGCATTAGAAACTTTGCCAATCACCCGGACTTGAACTCGAACTTACGCTGGTCAGAAATTATTAACTACTTTAGCATCAAGATACAAAAGAATGTTTTGAAGATGAAAAGAATGTCTTCATCTTTTTCTTCTTTTGTAAAACATTAAAATGTTTTACAAAAGAAGAAAAGGCTGAAGAAATTCTTCCACCAAATTTATATTCCTTATCATAAAAAAAGGAACTGAAAAAAATCCCCTAGGGAATTTTTTATACTTTTTTCTTCTTCCGCTTTATATATTACTCAGCAAATATTAAAATTTGTCGATCTGGTTTCAGCCATATTGATTCTGCTCATAAATAAACCAGCACGTTTTAATTAGTAATTTCTAATTATTATTTTCCAATTTAGAGACGCGGGATTCTTGGAAAAAGGAAGAATGAATTGAGTAGCTTCGGAAATTGATTCCAACATGCAATCAGTGAATGTAAAAAATTAGACTTATGTGATCTCTATTCGTCTCAGATAATTACCAAACAATCAAAAAACAAACAAGCGTTCTGAAGGGCTTCCTCGTCAAACAAAAGAATTCAGAAAGGTAAATAAATCCATTATTAAAATAAAAAATAACAAACAAACCAAAAAAAAATTTTCTCGTACTCTCTCTCTCTCTCTCTCTCTCTCTCTCTCTCTCTCTCTGTCTTTGTTTAGTTTTTTTTTCTCGTTTTTTCTTCTTGCTTTTTCAATTTCTCGGTGTTCTTTCTTTCTTTCTTTCTTTCTTTGTCTGTCTCTCTCTTTTCTACCCCTCTCTATCTCTCTCTCTTTCGCTGTCTTTCTTTATTTTTTTCTCGTTCTCTCTTCTCACTTTTTCAATTTCTCGGTGTTCTTTCTTTCTTTCTTTCTTTCTTTCTTTCTTTCTTTCTTTCTTTCTTTCTTTCTTTCTTTGTAAGTCTCTCTCTTTCTCTCTTTTCTTCCCCCTCTCTCCCTTTCGCTGTCTTTCTTTCTTTTTTTTTTCTCGTTCACTCTTCTTCTCGCTTTTTCAATTCCTCGATGTTCTTTTTTCTCTTTCTTTCTTTCTTTCTTTCTTTCTTTCTTTCTTTCTTTCTTTCTTTCTTTCTTTGTCGGTCTCTCTCTTTCTCTCTTCCCCCTATCTCTCTCCCTTTCGCTGTCTTTCTTTACTTTTTTTCTCGTTCTCTCTTCGCGCCTTTTCAATTTATCGACGTTCTTTCTTTCTTTCTTTCTTTCTTTCTTTCTTTCTTTCTTCTACTCCTTTCATCTCCGTTTCTCTTTCCCTCAATTTCTCTCATGGTCAGTCTCTCTCTTTCTCGGTTTTATTTCCCCCACCTCTCTTCCTCTCTCTCTCTCTTTCCCCACTCTCTCTTACTTCGTATTTATCTAACTCAGTACTTCTTTCTCTCTCTTTTTTCCCTACGTCGCTATCATCTTTCTCTCCTCTTTCTCACCCTCATTTTTTCTTTCTCTCTATTCCTCCTACTTGCCCTCACTCTTTCTCTCTATTCCTCCTACTTGCCCTCACTCTTCCTCTCTATTCCTCCTACTTGCCCTCACTCTTTCTCTCTATTCCTCCTACTTGCCCTCACTCTTTCTCTCTATTCCTCCTACTTGCCCTCACTCTTTCTCTCTATTCCTCCTACTTGCCCTCACTCTTTCTCTCTATTCCTCCTACTTGCCCTCACTCTTTCTCTCTATTCCTCCTACTTGCCCTCTCTCTTTCTCTCTATTCCTCCTACTTGCCCTCACTCTTTCTCTCTATTCCTCCTACTTGCCCTCACTCTTTCTCTCTATTCCTCCTACTTGCCCTCACTCTTTCTCTCTATTCCTCCTACTTGCCCTCACTCTTTCTCTCTATTCCTCCTACTTGCCCTCACTCTTTCTCTCTATTCCTCCTACTTGCCCTCACTCTTTCTCTCTATTCCTCCTACTTACCCTCACTCTTTCTCTCTATTTCTCAATTTCTATATCTCTTTCTCTCTTTTTCTCTCTATCGTTATCTCTCTTTTTTTCTTTTTTTTGTCTGTCACTCTCTCTCTCTTTCTCCTCCCCCGTCTCTCTCTCTCTCTACATCGCTATCACTCACTTTTTCTCTTTCTCACTCTCTCTTTCTTTTTTTATCTCCTGCTTTCTCTTTCTCTCTTTTTGTCTTTTCTACTCTTTCTCTCTTTTTCTCTTTCTATTTTTTCTCTTTCTCCCTTTCTTTTCTCTAACTCTCTTTTTCACTTTCTTTTTCTTGTTAAACAAAAGACCAAAGTAAGGCAAATAAATCTATTATTTAAAAAGAGAACTCGAAAAATCAAAGTAAATTAATGTTATTATTTTTTTTATGATCAATAATAAAAAAAATAGCAATTAATTTTGAAGATTTGTTAGATTTTCAAGACAGAGTAAAAAAAAAAAAAGTCCAAAAAATCAACTATTATTCCTTTTATAGAATGAATTTTTGATTTAAAGGTCAGTGTCATTACTATTTTCAAGGCAGAAAATTATATAAAGAGACTGAAACAGATAGATAGATAGATAGATAGATAGATAGATAGATAGATAGAAAGAAAAAGACTGAGAAAGAGACGGAGAGTCACACATAGATAGATAGATAGATAGATAGATAGATAGATATACGAATAGACTGATATAAGGATGGACAGACACACCGAGTCAGACACACTGAGATAGATAGATAGATAGAAAGAAAAAGACTGAGAAAGAGACGGAGAGTCACACATAGATAGATAGATAGATAGATAGATAGATAGATAGATAGATAGATAGATATACGAATAGACTGATATAAGGATGGACAGACACACCGAGTCAGACACACTGAGATAGATAGATAGATAGAAAGAAAAAGACTGAGAAAGAGACGGAGAGTCACACATAGATAGATAGATAGATATACGAATAGACTGATATAAGGATGGACAGACACACCGAGTCAGACACACTGAGATAGATAGATAGATAGATAGATAGATAGATAGATAGATAGATAGATAGATAGATAGATAAAAAAAAGACTGAGAAAGAGACGGACAGTCACACAGAGAAAAATACACCGAGACAGACTGATAGATAGATATATAGAATGATAGATATATATATAGATAGATACAGACTAAGAAAGAGAGGGACAGTCACACCCAGATAGATCGATAGATAGATAGATAGATACGAACAGACCCACATAGGGACAGACAGACACACCGATACAGACATACCGAGACAGACTGATAGATAGTTAGATAGATAGATAGATACATTTCTTCCTACTTCAAGGTATACTGTTAGATAGATTGATAGATATCCAGATAAATATATATATATGCGTACTTCCACACATACATATAAAAGTAAGTAAAGTTAGCGTCCGCAGTCGAGGTCGACCAGAAGGCTCCCTTTTCAATAGCTACTACACTAAGGAGTAGGGGTGGGCGCTACTCTTTTCCCTGGAATGCTCCACTTTACCCTTGATACGGGGGTGTCCTCGTGGTGTAATGGTTAAACCGATGGACTGCGGAATCGTAGTAAGTGAGTTCGTACTCCAGTCGCGCTATTACGATCACTTTCGGGCAAATACCATTGGGAAAAGTATGAACCCCCCTTATCTTCCGAGCTATGGGTTAAATAGTACCACTTCTGTTCTTCTTTAGCATTAAATAACCTACAAAGGCCGATATGCCATTAAACAAAAGAAACCAAAACAAACCTTTACCCTTGATACGTACCTTATATTGCTGAGTGTTAAGCAAGGAGGTATCAAGTACCATTTTTAAAGTCTTTGGTATGGCTCGACCTGGGATTGACCCTCAGTCTCCTGGATCATTGGCGAACACTCTACCCACTAGACCAATGAGCCAGTTTTTCACATACATATACTTGTATATAAAAATATTTCAACTCACACCAAAGTATACCAGTTAATAGATAGATAGATAGATAGATGGGAACAGACTTAGATAGATAGGCAGGAACACACACAGACACACATATGCGTGTATGTGCGTATGTGTGCCTATTCAATAGTTTATACATCGAGGTGTAGGGGAGAGCGCAATTTCTTCTTTGGATTGCTCCACGTTACCCTTGATACGTACCTTATGATGCTGAGCGTTAAGTAAGGAGGCACCAAGTACTGTTCTTTGAGTTTTTGGTATGACTCGACCTGGGATTAAACCCATGTCTCCCAGGTCATTGGCATACCCTCTACCCATTGGACCAATATATAGTGAGTGCGTGTATGTGTGTGTAAGTGTGGAAAGAGAGAGAGAGAGAGAGAGAGAGAGAGAGAGAGAGAAACACAGAAATAATCTTTTAGACCTTCTAATTAAGGATAGAATATGAAGAGAATCAGCCAGCCAATGAGGTGCATATATATATATATATATATATATATATATATATATATATATATATATACTGTAATTCACAAACAGACTGTTTCGTAGTATCGCAACTCTTCAGTGTGGCTAGATACGCAGGATGCTTCAAGCTGGGATCGAAACACCGCCCAACTTTACGTTATATATATATATATATATATACTAGGGCAGAAGTAGTAGTACCGTCAGCTAACATTACCCTTGTAGATTTCGTTCTAATATGAATACTATAGTGAGTTCGAAAAACGAATCAAGGCCGATATCTGATGACATGGGGATATGTCCACGGGCTGCCTCTTCCTTGTTGTACACGAACGGTTAGTATCAGATCAGTCCTTGAAGACTGGAACGCCTCAGGAATTTTCTTTTAACCAACATTTTTTTTCACAGTGAGTGTGTCTAGAAAGTAATGAGACTGAGTATTTTTTTTTAAAATTTTCATAACCTTGACTGACAAATTTCTTTATCAATGTTAATTAATCACAAAACATTCCTAATATCCATCCATTAAAAACATTTCGATCAATCAACATATAATTCTCTCGTCTCATATATATATATATATATGTGTGTGTGTGTGTGTGTGTGGTACGCTTGTTGGCCGGGCGGTCTAATACTAAGTCTAACGTAAAGTTGGGCGGGTTTCGATCCCCAGCTTCAAACGTCCTATGTGTCTAGCCACACTGAAGAGTTGTGATACAACGAAACAGTCAGTCTGTGGATGACAATATATATATATATATATATATTAAATAATAGCTCTTGTGGTAAAAAAAAAACCGGTAAGTGATTTGAAGATGAAAATATGCAAAGAATCACTGTCAATATGTCGTTTGATTTTTTTCAATATATATATATATATATATATATAGTTAATAGGTATTCCGTGGTATTTAATAGAACTTTATAGATATATATATATATATATATATATGTGTGTGTGTGTGTGTGTAGAGAGAGAGAGAGAGAAGTTCTGTTAAATACCACGGACTGCCTCTTTTTATAATCTTCAAGTGAAGACGTTAAAGTCTTCTAACTCTTCTTTGTATTTCTGGGTTGAGATGTATTTCGGGGGCAATGTTAAATTGTTGTTTGGCCATACAACAACCACGCTCTCTCGTCACCTTTCCTTTCTACATAAGCGTTATAAAACAGCATCTAATACGAATGCATATTAAAGACTGAGTCAAACTCAAATCCCCAGACATGAGAAAATTTCTAATTATCAATACAAAAATCATATATAAAAAAATAATAAAACCGTTTACAAATCCTCGAAGCAATAACTACAAAAAATAAAAAAAAGAAGCATTCTCTGCAAGTATAAACATTAGACATATTCAACAACTAACCACCCATCCTAACCGAACGAACCAAAGAAATAATTATATGCTAGACCCCAAGCCACATTGGAGTAAGAGGGAATGAAAGAGCAGACTCGGCAGCCAAATCGGCCTTAGATCTGACACCCGATAAATCCAGGATCCCATATACTGACCTGAAACCAACAATTAATCAATTCCTTCACACAGAATGACAACAACAATGGAGCAATAACATCCACAACTCTTCCAAATTCAGCCCACCTTAGGAGAGTGGAGACCAGCATCGAGAAAATCAAGAAGAGAACAAGTTGTTATATCCGGATTTCGAATTGGTCATACAAGGCTCACTCACTCTTTCATTTTGAAACAGGAACCACAACCATAGTGTTTAACCTGCCAGACAACTTGCACGGTTAAACACATTCTTATAGAATGCAGAACTTTCGCTGTTATCAGAAAGCGATTTTTCAAAGTAAATAACTTAAACGATCTGTTTGAGAACGTCAAAATAGATGATATTCTGTCCTTCTTGAGAGAGACAGAGTTGTACCAAAAAATATGACAACTTAAAACTGGTTAATCTTGAGCAAACAAATGAAATCCTGCTAATAGAAAATTCTACCTACCTTAATATTCGTTTTGAAATCTTTGGTTGAATATGTATGTATATATAGACAGAATTTGGCGTTGAATGACCTACAAAGGTTGATATGCCATAAAACCCAACCAACCAACCAACCAACCGCATTTATCATAAAAATAAAAAAAAAATTAACCACCCCAAATAAATATAATATTCACAATTTTCCAAACAACAAACAAGTTAACACAACTCCTGAAGATGAACAAAGAAATTGTCGAAAGTGCTTGGGCTAATAAGGGTTTTTTTTTCTCCGTCGTTTAAACCCGGAAATACGTAGAATATTAAGAAGACTTGAATGCCTTCATATGAAGATCATGAAATAATTGGCAGTCCGTGGTATTTAACAGAGCTTGTCGAGATAACAATTTGCTATCTATCTATCTATCTATCACATGCATTTACGAGTACGCAGACATACGCTCACAAATGCAAACATCCACACACACATACACACACTCAGAGACCTGTGTTTCTTGGTAATAATCTATGACTGCTAATCGTTACAGTTTTTGCTAAATTGAACATAATTACTTGTTTCTCTCTTCCCTTCCTCCCTCATTCTCTCTCTCTCTCTCTCTCTCTCTCACACACACACACACACACACACGCATACGCATTCACAGATGTAGGCAGGAGTGCTCGCGTAAACATTGGACATAAGACACATATACAGCCACACAAACACACACACACACACACACATATATATATATATATATATTTATATATATATATATATCAAGAGAGGTCTGTTAAATAACACGGACTGTCTCTTTTTTATGATGTTCAAGTGAAGACGTTCAATTCTTCTAACTATTCTTCGTGTTTCTGGGTCGAGATTGTGGAGAAAAAAAACCAATATTAGTCCAGCGCTAATATTTCAACCTAGAAATACTTAGAATAGTAAGAAGCTTCTCTTGAATATCATAAAAAAAGAGGCAGTCCATGGGATTTAACAGAACTTGTCTAGATAAGAATTTGCTACCTAAATTTACAATATATATATATATATATATACATACACACACACACACACACACACACACACACACACATATATATATATAGTTTGCTATATATTTTTAATCAATGAGTGTTCCATATGGTGATTGTGCATATGGAATTTAGATGTGAGTTGAGACAGAGTCAACGGCGCTTAGTGACTCAGTTTTTCACCTCATTATCAGACCAAATCAATCCCCAAGAGTGTCTCAATTTTATCTATCGATCAATCTATCTATCTAAATATATCTCTCTATTCTTTCTTTCTTTCTTTCTTTCTTTCTTTCTCTCTCTCTCTCTCTCTCTCTCTCTCTTTATCTATCTATCTTTTTTAGTCTGTTCATCTATCCATCTCTTTATCAATCTATCACACTCTGATCATATCTTGCCCTGTCGGTTGAAGCTGTAGAATACATCGACTGCTTCTCTTCAGAAGGGCAAGCCCCACCCCCGCCGTGTGGGTCCTAGATATGACACTAAACAATCTGAGGGTGAGGTTCGAGTAATACTGGACCTTTTTGGGAATGCGGAGTATCCCTATATTGCCATCATTCCGAGGTACATTCTGGCCGGGAGTAGTAGCACCTGATAGAGTCCTATCTCTGGTATAAATAGAACTAAACTGTGTACTTATGCTAAACTGAATTGCTTGAAATAAGACTGTTTTGACCTTGAAATTTTACTTTCGCTAAGCTGAATTGTTTGAAATAGAACGGTTTTGACATTTTACTGTGTGTAAACAAAAACTATGTTTATACTAAACTGAATTGTTTGAATTAGAACTGTTTGACTAAACTGAATTGCTTGAGATAGAAATGTTTTTCACAATTAAATTGTGTACGTATTATTAACTGAATTGTTTGAAATAGAACTGTTTATTTGTATAAAAATGGATTTGGCATTAAATAACCTACAAAGCTTGATATGCCATAAACCCAAAACAAACAAACAAACTGATTATATCTATCAATCTGTCTATCTGTTAAACATTATTTTTGCTTGTTGTTCCGCTCCTGTCCTTAAATATCAAATTAGGCACTCCAACAAAAACAACTTGTTTCAAAGGGATCACGTTTTCCACTTTAAACAGCATCGCTTTTGGCCTTAAAACACTTCTGCCGTAACAATATTTGCTGATAAACCCAACCCCCGTCGCACCCCACCTCAACTAACAAAGCGGAACTTTTTTGATCTGCACCATACACTTCAAATATCTCAACGGATAGTTCATCTTTGTAGCATCAATTTTAACGTGACTGATCTTTTACTACGTCTGTTTAACACTCCATTTTAAAAAAGAAGGGGAAGAAAAAGAAAAGCAGAACAGAAGCCTCACCCCTTATAGTGTTGTGCAAATACACCTGCTCCATCCGCTGCAAAAAGTTTAAACACCCTCAAACAATGTATCTCAGGGATATCGCTAAATTGTGTAACATAATGGTCGAGGGATTTCGGTCTATGCCATTGGGTTTAGTTAGGCTGAGAACCTTTCGGCTCAGTGCATGGGTTACTTAGGTGCAACATTAACACAGGTGTTCGCGCGCGCACGAGCGGAGTGGACGCGTCACTCAGAGATGTCACAATAGCCCAAGATTGGAAACAGGGCTAGCTAGTGCGAATGACGTCAAGCACCGGAAGCGCGCGGAAGATTTGGGGAATTTGAAAAAAGTGAGTAGAGTTGAGTCCTGCCTCGGAAGAAGACGGTTGGCTTTCGCTAGCTCGCGAGGCCTTGGGCAGGTGTCGCTCGAGATGGAGGGGGGGGGCAGATGAAAAAGCCAGGATAGAAAGATTGTGCCTATCTCTCCTTATGTCGAAAAACCTTTAAACTCAAAGGTAATAAAAAGTTTTGTGCCTGAACTAAGAAGTCGTTACGTGTTTTTCGGATTTCGAGATTCCTATGTTCTATCTTTATGGACATTCGATGTACGTTTCACACATAGCCATATCAAAGCTATGGTGCATTATTACAAGGTCCACTCTAACAGGAAGTGGCGTGTGTTAGATTCCTATTTCTAGTCTGTCTAAATAATTCAGAAAATTATCAGTATTGGATAAAATAAAAAGACTTGAACCATATAACTGTATAAAAATACAAGGTTCATACAATAAGTTCCCAGACTTTTTTCGTATGGGCACTTTTATTGCATCTCAAAATCCCAGAGAAGTTTTTGCGTTTCATTTTCTTGGACGGATTCTGGGTTGTGCATGCACCATTTGTTCGTTGGGTCAAATGTAAACTTCTTGCATAATTCCAAGTGGATCCCCTTTCCCACCCACTCGTGTCTAGTCTTAAAATTACTTTGCACTAATCTACTGAATTCGCTTATTATGTGATTGATTTTGTTGTCTCTGTCTCCACATATTATTATTATTATTTACTCATTAGAGGTTTTCACATCAGTGTAAGCTGGTGGTCTTTCACTCGAGATTGAGTGACAGCAAGTCTCCTCAAGTTGTTATAATCATAACAACACAACGAAGAAGAAAGACGAGCGAAGACTTCTTTATAAAAATATTTACCCCTCAGTTTATTGCAAGGGTTTGAAAAGATTATTCAAGGTCTACGTGTTAGAGGGAGTTGGAGACCAAACAGAAACTGCAATATTTTGACCCCCATTGTTATGGCCGTCAACGTTGTGTCTTTCTCGTTCTCCAGGGCTGCTCAACCGGAGGCCCAGTGGGCCACTCTGCTGGGTGATCTGCTACATCTTATCAGCAACTTCTCTGCACCCCAACTCAATCGGGGGCCCCGAGCCTCTTCGGCCTGGTATGGCTTTCCTTACCACATCTCGTCTATAACTCCGTCCGATCTCTAACTGGAACCGTCTGACTTCTGTCTTGACTGAGTTATATAATAGTTCAACGTCCACTCAATTGCCTACTCGATCTTTGGAATGGCATGATTGATCGCCATCCAGCGGAAATAACTGTCATGCAGTTCACAGGTCACTCTCTTCCGGTGCATCAGTGTACCATGGGAATTTTTTACCTCATCCCATTTTATCAGTCAATTTCCGCCCACGCGATTTCCTCTCATAACTGCCATTAGAATGTGTCACTTCCTTCCGGTGCATCACTCTGAATGGCATTTTTGGCCAGGTCGAAGGTCAAAATACAACAAAGTCTCCAGGACTCTTCTCAGTATTCTTGCCGTTTTCAATAATGCTGCTGTTTGGATGGTCTCCACTCCGCCGCCAACTTCCAAATCCTCCAGGTCCTTTAATAATCCTTTAGTTACCGAGCCAAAAGCACCAATCACAATTGGTATAATCGTCACCTTCATGTTCCATAATTTTTTCAATTCTCTAGCAAGGTCGATGTACTTATTTCTCTTTTCACATTCTTTCAGTTTTATTCTGTTGTCAGCCGGGACAGCAAAGTCGACAATTTTGCAGGTTTTCTTCTTCTTCTTCTTCTTCTTCTTCTTCTTATTATTATTATTATTATTATTATTATTATTTTTATTATTATTATTATTATTATTTCATTCTTTGTCAGTTCTGCATACCAGCATTAGTTGGAGGTATTTCACCGGAGTCTGAGTGACAGCAAGTCTCTTCAGGTTTCCTGGACTCTTCTCAGTATTCAAGCCGATCTTAAAGATGCTGTAGTCTGGATAGTTTCGATTTGTCCGCTGATTCACAACTCTTCTAGTTCCCTTTCTGAGCCTTTAGGAACAATTCTAACTTATTATTATTATTATTATTATTTGACTCCTTGAGAATTTTTAACACCAGCGTTAGTTGGTAGTCTTTCATTGAAGTTTGAGTGACAGCAAGTCTCCTCAAGTCTCGAGGGCTCCTTTCAGGTTTGGATGGTCTCCACTCGTCCTCCTATTTCCGAGTCCTCCAGTCCCTTTATTAATCCTTTTGGATTTTTACTGTTTCTTCAGAAGAGGCGTCTCCGTGGTCTAGTGACAAACTCGCAGAACTGTTGTAAGCGAGTTCGAAATTTACTTTTGTTCTTCTACAAGGATGGCTTTGGCACTTAATTGCCCAACAAGGTTAATGTGAAATTAAATAGGGAAACCAAAACAAACCAAACCAAGCCAGATTCCTCTGGGTTTTTTTTACAGGTATTAAATTGGAATAGTTATGGAAAAGTAGAGTTGGCCGACCTTAGTCGAGGGTGACCCGAGAGCGACCCGAGGGCGACCCGAAGCCTACACGAAAACTCCCTTTTCAATAGCTACTACACTCTGATGTAGAGGGCGCTAATTGTTTCCTGGGATAGCTGCACTTTACCCTTTATCTCTACCTTATAATGCTAAGTGTTAAGCAAGAAAGTATCAAGTACCATTTTTTGAGTCTTTGGTATGACTCGATCTGGAATTGATCCCTGGTCTCCCGGGCCATAGGTAAACACTCTACGCAGTAGATGAAAATGATATAAAATAACCCAGTATGTATTGACATTCTGAATAGGAACCCCCCAACAAATCAGCCTGCTGAAGAAGGCGTACCGGTCGAAATGTCTTGCTTACTTTTTAAAAAAGTGTCTAATTTTCTGAAGAATTAGTTATAGCTGAAATATTAACGAAGAATATGAATTTAATTATTTCATTTTAAAAGTGGAAAAAAAATTAATGATTTAAAAAAAAAAACCCAAAAAGTAATGATTACCCCTCAGATTTTCGGTATTATTCGATACTTTTGACTCAGTCTTACTCGATCTCTCTTTCTCTTTTTTTCTCTTTCTCATTCACTCTTTCTCTCTCTCTCTCTCTATATATATATATATATATATAATTCTTTTTCTCGTTCACACCCACTTTATATCTCTTTCTCTTTCTTGTTCGGTCTCTTTTTCTCTTTCTCTTTCTAGTTCGGTCTCTCTTTCTCTTTCTCTTTCTTGTTCTATTCCTCCTTCTATTTCTCATGCTTTGTATTTTTCTCTTTCTTGTTCTATTTATCTCTTTCTTGTTCTCTCTCTCTCTCTCTCTCTCTCTCTCTCTCTCTCTTCTTGTTCGGTCTCTCTTTCTCTTTCTTGTTCGGTCTCTCTTTCTCTTTCTTGTTCGGTCTCTCTTTCTCTTTCTAGTTCAGTCTCTCTTTCTCTTTCTCTTTCTAGTTCGGTCTCTCTTTCTCTTTCTCTTTTTCTTTCTAGTTCGGTCTCTCTTTCTCTTTCTCTTTCTTGTTCGGTCTCTCATTCTCTTTCTCTTTCTTGTTCAGTCTCTCTTTCTCTTTCTCTTTTTAGTTCGGTCTCTCTTTCTCTTTCTCTTTCTAGTTCGGTCTCTCTTTCTCTTTCTCTCTCTTGTTCTATTCCTCCTTCTAATTCTCGTTCTCATGTTTTGTATTTTTCTCTTTCTTGTTCTATTTATCTCTTTCTTGTTCTCTCTCTCTCTCTCTCTCTCTCTCTCTCTCTCTCTCTCTCTCTCTCTCTCTCTTCCTTGTTCTCTCACTTTATTCTTTTTCTGAGTTTTTCTATCTCGCTCTCTCACTTTATTCCTCACTCACTCACCCACCCACTCTCTCTCTCTCTCTCTCTCTCTGTTTCTTTTTTTCTCTCTGTTTTTTTCTCTTCCCTTCCCGTTTTACTTTCTCGCTCTGTATCTTTTTCTCTTTCTAGTACTTTCTCTCTTACTCTCTTTTTCCCCTTCTCTCCCTTTCTCTCTTTTTCTTTTTCTCTCCCCCAGTCTCTTTTTTCTCGTACTCGTTCTCTTTTTCTTTCTCACTTTCTCTCTTCTTCTCTTTGCCATCTTGCTCATTCTCACTCTTTCTATCTTTTTTCGTTTCTCTCTCTCTCTCTCTCTCTCTCTTTCTCTCTTTTATATTTATCTTTCTCGCTCTCTTACATTTTTTCTCATTCTCTCTGTTTGTCTCTCTTTCCTTTTCTCTTTTTCTTTCTCGCTCTCTCTATCTTTCTTTCTATATATCTATCTATCCATCTATCTGAGTACATATTACGATGTGAGTGCGTATTGGTCAAAAAGTCAAGTCAACATCTGAAAAAAAAAAAAAAAGTACAAGTTTTATGGATCGAAAATTTTTAAGAAAATTAAGTGTATTTGATTTAAGTAAGATGCTCCTTCATCGAAAAACTGTTCTTGCTAAGAATAGATAAGAGTTTATCCTCTTTTGCCTTGCGCCAAACTTATCAAATAACAATGGCTTGGTTTTAAAAACCTAAGAACAATTAATCTATCTTTGAACCGATCAGAGGTATACTCTGTCCTCAAAAAATCACGGCAATGGCTGGCATTTTTCCACAAACGCCAGAAACTAGTAAATATTTAACGAAATTTTCGCGCCTATTCGTAATTGGTTGTGTTGGTTCAACATTCAGAGATATGTGAAAACGTGGAAATACTTGCTTACGTCTTGGCAGCCCTACAATCGCCTTTACACTCATCTGGGCAAACGTAACGATATGCATATTTCATAAGTATTTTTAAAAACGCTGAACAAAAGCCTAAGACATCAAATAGTCGGCAATAAGGCTGTTAGATAAAGCAAAAATATTGAGAGGAGAATAGAGATGGGATCGAAAGATTTCAAACAGAGAGATAGTTTGGTACATATGAAGATACTCCAGCTGGTTAACTGGTTCATTCGTTGGATTTTTTTTCATATCAACCTTGTTGTTTATTTACAACCAAATCCTGTTTATTTGTATACAAATCATATATATGTGGTACATACATACTTATATATATATATATATATATCATCATCATGTCGCGCCGCCTGCGCGGATATCCCTGACCGTCTCTCGCCATTTCTCCCTATCATTCATCGCCTCCGGCAGGTCTTCAGGATTACAACCCGTGTCCTCACATAGCTGCTGTATGTAAGTTCGTGCTGGTCGTCCCACACTTGCACATCCATGAGTGGGGGTCCACAGGAGTACATCGCTTATGAGCTCTTCCTTGCTTCT
This sequence comes from Sepioteuthis lessoniana, assembly GCA_963585895.1. NCBI lineage: Eukaryota > Metazoa > Mollusca > Cephalopoda > Myopsida > Loliginidae > Sepioteuthis > Sepioteuthis lessoniana. The sequence goes on from OY757936.1 coordinate 19,407,273, forward strand.
CCAGCAGTGTCCTGCGTGTCTGGTTCGTCGAACTTGTATAGTTTTTGTGATGGGGGGCAAGTGTCCGTATAGTTGGAGTCTCGTGGGGTGTTGTCGCCAGGACTTGTTTAATACTGCTCTCAACATTCTTGTGTAATTTCCGTCCAGCCTCCTCTCCAGCCGCTTCTATATATATATATAATTTGGAAGTAAATAATCCGAAAATATAGAGAAAACTTATTAAGGTAATTCAAGTAGCAGGAGAGATTTATTGAGAAGCAAAGTCGACACTATATCGTTTCGGTTCTAATGAACCACCATCAGGATTATGAGGGATGATATTAGCGACGTTAAATCAACGAGCAATGTTGAAATATACAGAAAAACAAAAACCTAGGTTCATTTCTGAAAATCTTATATGAATACAATATTTTTGCGGACATAGAGCCTCGATGCTTTTGAGGAGGAAGGAAAAGTAAACGGTCATGCGTTTTCTCAGGGACCCAATCACGCAATACAAGTTGAGAAATCGTTCGTCAAGTTTTGTATTTTTCTCTTTCTTGTTCTATTTATCTCTCTCTGTTCTATTTATCTCTTTCTTGTTCTCTCTCTCTCTCTCTCTCTCTCTCTCTCTTCCTTGTTCTCTCACTTTATTCTTTTTCTGAGTTTTTCTATCTCACTCTCTCACTTTATTCCTCACTCACTCACTCACCCACTCTCTCTCTCTCTCTCTCTGTTTCTTTTTTTTCTACTACGCCATAATCACCCAAATACCGCACTCGCTCTGTTGAATAACCTACTTAAAACCCGAATGAAATTCGAGAATTTATTTACAATGAATATATATACAAAAATGATTATGATGGGGATGGGGGAACCCCCACCAATTCAAAAAACTTAGGAAAATCTGCTTTCAGAAATGCAGAGCACCCTTCATTGCTATCACTCCCAGGTCCACTCTACTCCGGAGTGGTAGCACCTGATAGAGTCCTATCCATGGGTTGAATAGAACATAACTGCGTACTTATGCTAAACTGAATTGTTTGAAAAGGAATTCTTTTTAACATGGAAACTGTACTTACGCTAAATTGAATTATACAAATAATCAGTTCTATTGCAAACAATTCAGTTTAACATGAGTATACAATTTAATTGTCAAAAACATTTCTATTTCAAGCTATTCACCAGCTGAGGAAGTGCCTTGATGCCCATCTTGGTAAAATAGTCTGTGACAAGGATGGAGTTGTGGAATGGTGTATTGTCCTGGTGGAAATGCCATTGACCCGATTTGAAAGGTGGTGGCCCCTTCCGACGGAATCTCTTCCTGAACTCTCTTAAAACCTCAACCTAGTATTCCTTGTTGAGTGTCCAGTGTTCTGACTTCCTTACTCCTCCCACACCTCTCATCATCCCTCACAGACTCCCTGCCCTCCTTGAATCTCTTATGCCTCTCAAAAACTGATGCTAGATTCATGCAAGATGGTCGAAAAGCAGTCTGAAGTATTCCATACGTTTTAGTGGCATTTTTTCCAAGTTTAAAACAGAATCCTGGCCAGAGTAGAACCTGAGAGTGATGGCAATAAAGGGGTACTCCACATTCCCCAAAGCACCAGGATTACTAGAACCTCACAATCAAATTTTTCCCTGTCATATCTAGGACATTCGTTGGTTAAGTGTTACCCATATGCAGAGAAACAGTCGGCGTATTCTATGACGCGAGCAGACTGGGCCTTCTTTAGGAAAGTCTTACTTCTGTGCAGGTGTGTTCTACAGCAGGTATGTTCTACAGCCGGTGTGTTCTACAGCCCCTAGCCGACTGGGCAAGTTTATAATGGGATATTCCATCCTCTCTATAGCCATGTGAGTGGTTTCAGTTTGGTATATTATCTTTGTTTAATGGCATATCAACTTTCGTAGATAATTTCGTAGATAATTTAAAGATATCATTTCAGAAGAACCGCAGAGAGGATGAGGGGGGGGGGCTATACCTTTTTCAATGGTATTCGTCCGTAATAGCGCGTAATAATACGTAATAGCGCGACTGGAGTTCGAACTTGCTTATTTCGAGGCTACACTTCTCCCGGATGTGGTTCAGTATCATACCTCGGACACCTTTTGTGTCTGAGTGACAGCAACTTTCCTCAGATCTCCAGGACTCTTCTGAGTATTCTGGCGGATCTCAACGATACATTAGTCTGAATAGTCACGATTCTTTCCCCAATTTCCAATTTTCCAATTTTTAGAGACCATTCCAAGTGCACCATCTAGAACTGGTATCACCGTCACTAGCATAGTCCACAGTTTTTTTTAGTTTATTATTATTTTTACTATCATAATTTACTCCTTTAGAGTTTTTCACATCAGTTTTAGCTGATGATTTTTCACCAGAGTTTGAGGGACAGCAAGTCTCCTCAAGTCTCCAGGACTCGTCTGTGGATTCTGACCGTTCTTAGCAATGCTGTCGTTTGGATAGTCTCTACCCGTCCGCCAACTTCCAAGTCCTCCAGGCCTTTTAATAACCCTTGTGTTATTATACCAAAAGCACCAATCACAATTGACACAATCGTCACCCTCATGTTCCACAGCTTTTTCAATTCTCTAGCAAGGTCGAGGTACTTATCCTTTTTTTCACATTCCTTCAGATTTATTCTATGGTCAACCGGGACAGCAAAGTCGACAATTTTGCAAATTCTCTTTTTTTGTTGTTGATTATTATAAGGTCTGGTCTTCTGGTCGGGATTAGTTGATCCGTTTGTATGTTAAAGTCCCATAGGAGTTTATGTGTGTCATTTTCTAGGACAGGTGCTGGGTTGTGGATATTATTATTATCATCACGATTATTATTATTATTCTCCTTCGAGAGTTTTTCGTACCAGCGTTAGCCGATGGTTTTCCCCCGGAGTTTGAGGGACAGCAAGACACTTCAAGTCTCCAGGACTCTTCTCAGTATTCTGGCCGATCTTAATAATGCTGTAATTTCGATGGTCTCCACTCGTCCTCTTATTTCCAAGTCCTCCTGTCTCTGAACAAACACTTGTTGACAGTACCGAGTGCACCAATTACAATTGGTATCACCGTCAGTTTTATGTTCCATAGATTTTTATAGTTCTCTAGGAAGGTCTTGGTACGTATCTTTTCGCGTTCTTTTAATTTTATTCGGTGGTCCTCCAGGAGGGCAAAGTCCACTATTCGGTAGGTCTGGACTATAGGGAGGGTAAGGAACTGTCTTGATGCCCATCTTAGTCAAATAGTCTGTGACAGGGATGGAGTTGTGGACTGGTGCATTGTCCGGGTTGAAATGCCACTGACCCGATTTAAAGAGTGTAGGCCTCTTCCCTAGGAATCTCCTCCTGAACTCCCTTAAAACGTCAACATAGTAACCCTAACCCTCATCCTTTGGCCAATCAACTCTGGTATATTGACTTCCTTACTCCTCCCACACCTGTCATCATCCCTCATAGACTTCTTGCCTTCCTTGAATCTCTTATGCCACATAAAAGCTGATGCTCGATTCATGCAGTCTGAAGCATTCCATACGTTTCTGTGGCATCTTTTCCAAGTTTAAAACATAATGTTTGCATTTCGTTCTTCTAAAGTATCCTCACGTCAAGATTGCATTTTTGAAAATCACCAGCTGTGACATTCAGGCTTTAGTAGGGTGTATTCCAATTGCTGCTGTAGCTGTTCATTTGAACCTGAAATCATAAAACTTGGTCAGTCATCTCATAAGATGTATAGCAATAACATAGTGAATTTTCAAGAGTCTACAATTTTAAATGCCTGTACCAAAAAGTCTCGAAACTTATTGAAGGTTCCACGTATATATATATATAAAAGTCCGGAAACTTATTGAAGGCACCATACATCTACAAATCCCGGCAGGGTTAGGGTTAGTTTTTTACTATTATTATTACAATTACGATTATTATTTATTTGGAACACATAATTGTCTAAATTAGTTGTATTAAGTAGGAACATTTGACACCATACATCTTTGTGCAAATTATTTGTGTCAGAATTCCTGATTGTGCAGGACTGCGCAAAGGATAGATAAATGCGACATTGCAATTAAAGAAACGCAAGGAAACATCGAAAGTATGATTGTAATCAAATATCAAAATAAGGCATTTGATAAACCGTGAGGAGTTTATACGCCTTTAAACAAATAAACCAGACGCAGATATATATATATATATATATATATATATATATATATATATATATATATATATATGCAAAGACTAATCTCGTTTATTCTAAATAATTTGAACTGTGAAAGATAAGTAACTTTAAATATGGAGCGACCCAAAAGTACTGTCGGATAACTATTTGGTATTTAATATATCAATAGTTAATGAATATATATATATATATATATATATATATATATATATATATATATATATATATATATATTAAAAGGTGAGATTTTATAAGAAAAAGCTGATCTTAATTCACCTAATATCTTTCTTTGGAATGTATTACAAATCAAATCCTATTATTGACTGCCCTATTACTATAAAACTAAACAGAACATTTCCTCTTTTAGTATATAAGGTTGGTGAGAAACATTGGTGTAATGGTTAGAGTGTTCTCCAATGGCCCGGGAGACCTGGGTTCAATCCCAGGACGAGTCATACCAAAGACTTTAAAAATGGTACTTGATGCCTCCTTGCTTAACACTCAGCATTATAAGGTACGAATCAAGGGTAAAGTGGAGAAATCCTGGGAAAGGAGTAGCGTCCTCCCCTACACCTTGGTGTAGTAGCTATCGAAAAGGGAGCCTTCGGGTCACCCTCGACTATGGTCACCAACTTTACTTACTTAAAGGAAGATAGATAGATAGATAGATAGTGAGAGAGAGAGTGAGAGAGAGAGAGAGAGAGAGAGAGATGTACATGTTTTCATTGAGATAGAGAGATAGACAGACATAGAATGAGATGATTACAAGGTTATAGATAGATAGATAGATAGATATGAACAAGAAGAGATAGATAGATAGATAGATAGATACTGGTTTAGATAGACAGATTGAAAGGACATTCTTACATACATACGTATATACGGAGACATAGATAGATAGATAGATAGATAGATAGATAGATAGAAAATGTTGAAGGAAAGAGGGGTGAGTGAGAAAAATAGGGAAAGAGAGAGATATGTATAAGTTTTCATTGAGACAGAGAGATACATCGGCATAAAGTGAGACATGCTTAGAGATAAGAGATAGATAGATAGATATGAAATGGGTGGTGTGTAAAAGGGAGAGAGAGAGAGGGTGGAGAGAGAGAGAGAGAGAGAAAAGCAAAAATGATCCTGATTTATCGAAAGAAAAGATCAAAGACAAAAATAAAAAAAAACAAAGTTAAAACATAAGAAAGGGTAAAAAAAAAAAGAAAGTGTAGCGAAAGAGAAGGTAAAGCGAGAGAAGAAAGAGAAAAGAAAAAGAGAGAGACGGGATTAGGGAAGAAGTAATCTAGTTGAAGAAAGAAAGAAAGAAAGAAATAAAGAAAGAAAGAGAGAAAGAAAGAAAGAAAGTGGATAGATGAACAAATTGACCAGGACAGAAAAAAAAAAGAATATGGAAATTAGGAAAAAGAAAAAAGAGGTGGAAAATAAGAGAGAGAGAGAGAGAGAGACAGAGAGAGACAGAGACAGAGAGAAATCAGGTTGAAGGAAGGAAAAAAGAAAGAGAGACAGAGAGAGTGGATAGAAAACTAAAAAGAGGATGAGAGGAAAAAAGGTATATGGTAAAGGAAAAAGGGGACAATAAGGGAAGAGAGAGAGAGAGAGAGAGAAAGAAAGAGAAGAATGAAGCTGGTTGAAGGAAGGAAGATAGAAAGATAGAGAGAGAGTGAATAAAAAAAATAAAAGAATGATAAGAGGAAAAAGGTAAAGGAAGAAGAGAGAGAAAGTAGGGAGAAAGAGAGAAAGAGAAAGGAAGAAAGAGAGAGAGAGAGAGAGAGAGAGAGAGAGAGAGAAGGAATCTGGTTGAAGGAAGGAAGAAAGAAAGTAGGGCAAGATACTGGGGAACAGAGCGGTAAGGGTTGAGGTTAGGGGTCGAGGAAGCAAAAGGGCGGGAATCCAACGTTGCCATAGCAACTTCTCTCGCCTTGGAAATGGGATTCTGCGATGTTTTAATTGCCCGCTGTTCAGCAGACACCTGCGACACGTGCGACAGGAGTGCGCATGCCCGTGCCCTACTAGAAGCAGACAGGGAGGAACATCGATTATCATGCACACAATTACACAGGGATGCGCGCGCGCACCCACACACACACACAGGTACATGCCCAGACACACACAAACTCATCACATACAGACACACATACGAACATGCACTGACGCACACACAGACACATACTTACATACACACACATGCACACAAGGGCACGAAAAAATGCACACACCTTCATATGAACAATTACAGCTACGGGTATTTAGGTTCAACTGATCATTTCAAAACTACTAAGAGAGAGAGAGACTATGCGTATAAGAAAGAGAGAGAGAGAGAGAGAGAGTGTGTGTGTGTGTGTGTGTGTGTGTGTTAATGTGATAGAGAAAGAGAGTAAGAAAGAGACTATGCCTGAGAAAGAGAGGGAGATTGTGTGAGTGTGTATGTATGTGGACAAGAGAGAGAGAGAGAGAGAGAGAGTGTGTGTGTGTGTTAATGTGATAGAGAAAGAGAGTAAGAAAGAGACTATGCCTGAGAAAGAGAGGGAGATTGTGTGAGTGTGTACGTATGTGGACAAGAGAGAGAGAGAGAGAAAGAATGTGTGTGTTTTAATGGGTTAGAGAAAGTGAGTAAGAGAGAGACTATGCTTGAAAAAGGGTGGGAGATAGTGTGAGTGGGTATGCACGTGGACGAAAGAGAGAGAGAGAGAGAGAGAGAGAGAGAGAGTGTGTGTGTGTGTGTGCGTGAACATGTTTGAGAGAAAGAGAGTAGGAAAGAGACTATGCGTGAGAAGAAGAGGGATATTTTGGATGTGAGTACGTGGCAGGATTGTGCAAAAGAGAGAAAGAGAGAGAGAGAGAGAGAGAGAGAGAGAGTGTGTGTGTGTGTGTGTGTGTGTATGTGAGGGAGAGAGAGAGAGAGAACGTAAGAAAGTGACTATGTGGGAGAAAGAGAGAAAGAGATACTGGGAGTGGTTATGTCTGGGAAGAAGAGTGGGAGGGTATGTGTGAGTTAGAGAGAGAGAGAGAGAGAGAGAGAGAGGAAGAGAGAGAGAGACAGACAGAGAAAGAGAAGGAATGTATACGTGCACGAGCGTGTGTGTGTGTGTAAGAGAGAGAGAGACAGAGAGACAGAGAGAGAGGATTTGTGTTTTGGTTTGGTTTCTTTGTTTAATGGCATCTTAACCTTCCTGCCTTATTTAATGCCAAAGCCATCCTAGTAGAATAGCTGGGTATTAGCCTAAAAATGAGCGTAATTGTATGACTGCAGTTCGAGTTGGCTTACGACAGCGTCGCTATTCAGAACAATTGCCGCTACGCCACCGGGAAAAACCCTGTACTCATTTGGTAAATTTAGGTCAGACATATGAATTCAGTAACGAAGCAGTTAGCAAGGATCGAAATCAGGGCATTATATTCACATTTAGTTTCTGATTAGAAATGATAAGATGGACAAGTATATAACAAGTATATGGATTATATATGCTCACAGGTTTCAAATTAATGCGACTCTAAGTAATTCTTGGGCGGTCCATATAGGCTCTTACTCTCGTAGGGTGTTACAGACAGTGCCCTCACATAACAGTTACTTCATCTACTGGTCGCCACAGACACTGAAACTTTTATCAGTGTATCTATCGCTTTCTGGCATTCACGCGCTGTAACAATGTCACCAGTCGACATCATCCTTTAGGATTTTTGAGAAATATTTTTACTCAGTAAATTAAACAATTGAATATCGCCCATAAATAAATACTCTCAGAGCAAGCTTTCTTCTAAACCAAAGATGGCAGAAGTTTAAAATTTCTGGTGGAACACAACATAAGGAAAACGTACAGTATTAGGTATTATTTATTACCATACTCTGCCACTAGGAAACTTATTAATAAGGAAAAAAGTTCATGTTTGGTTAGAAAATTGTACAAGGCAGAATTTTTGCGCAGAGCAGAATATATTTTGGACCACTGGTTTTTGGTTACAAGGTTTTGACTGATTAATTTAAACGGTATGTCAACTCATTTAGGGTTATTTTATGCCTTGAATTTAGGGAATCGCTTTTACTGAACATTCATATTTACACTTTTTGTGTAGTTGTTTCCAAAGAGGTATTTTTTAACCTGGTTAATTTTGAGACTAATCTATTTCGTCTATCGATGAGACACAAACGATCACCACAATTGCGGGACAGAGTTGATCTGGGAGTAATGGCAATGAAGAGTTACATCCCATTCTCAAGAACTGCAATCTCACCACTAAATGCACTTTAGGGTCATTCCCAAGACACTCAGAGTTTTGGTTTGGTTTGGTTTGATTTTATGGCATAGCAACCATTGTAGGTTATTTAATGCCAAATCCTCTTTATACATATATATTAACTATATATAATTTGGTTTGGTTGTGTTTTATTGCATATCAACAATTATAGGTTATTTAAAGCCAAATTCTCTTTATATATATATATATATATATATATATCATCATGTAACGCCGCCAGCACGGATATCCCTGACCCTCTTTCGCCACTTCTCCCTATCATTCATCGCCTTCGGCAGGTCTTCAGGATTACATCCTGTGTCCTCACATAGTTGCTGTATGTAAGTTCGTGCTGGTTGTCCTGCTTTTGCACATCCATATGTGGGGGTCCACAGGAGTACGTCGCTTATGAGCTCGTCCTTGCTTCTCCAGCAGTGTCCCGCGTGTCTGGTTCGTCTAACTTGTAAAGTTTTCGTGATGGGGGGGCAAGTGTCCGTATAGTTGGTATCTTGTGGGGTGTTGTCGCCAGGACTTGTTCAATACTGCTCTCAACATTCTTGTGTAATTTCCATCCTTGTATATCGTTTAAGCCAAATCATTTTAATACATATATTACATACATGATTTCAAAACGTATTTTCAGGATAACATTTTAAAACGTGCCTGAGATACTTTTGTGCACACATTTAAATGGTTTCACTTAATTTCAGACAATTCAGTTTAGCATAAGTACAATCTTATGTTTACCCTCAGTTAGTCATTGGTTTAAATAATGTTTTTTGCTTCCACACAGTTAAATGATCAAACAGTTCCATTTCAAACAATTCAGTTTAGCACAAGTACACACAGTTAAATGTAAAAACAGTTAATTTCCAACACAAGCGTAAGTACACGGCTTAATTCTTTTTGGCTCATAGATAGGACCCTATCAGGTACTACCATTCCGGGCCAGAGTAGACGTGGGAGCGATGGCAATGAAGGGGTACTCAGCATTCCTCAAAGCTCCTGCATTACTAGGGTCTCACCATCTGAATGTTTAGTGTCATATGCAGGACACTCGTTGGGAAAGTCTTACTCCTCTACAGAGATGCAGTTGGTGTATTCTGCAGCCCCAGTCGACTGGTCCAACCAGGGTTTTAGTGATCTAGTGATTTGTTAATCAGTTATACTTGATAATATCTGGTTTTTGTTCTTAAGATACAGGGAAACACTGCCTTTCCCAGAATCAGTTTACTAGGAATTCTGTGTCTTACTAGGATTATATTGACATCATGTAGAGGATGAGATGTTGATGCAGAGCTACTACTGTTGACCCCTTTACGTAGACGTGCAAAGGTAGGACGACCAGCTCGATCCTATCAACAGCAGCTCTATGCCAATATGGCATGTAGGATGGAAGACCTGCTGGGAGCGACGGACGATAATTACGAATGGTGAGAGAGGATCGTGTAAGTGATACGACACGATAATCTGGCTGAGGTATGTGAATCGCCTAGAGTGGAGATGGCGACCCTTTTTTTTTAAGCACACGTACTCTATTTTATTGGCATTCACATAGATGTCAATGCCTCTCGTTGCTTGTTCTAAGCTATGCAGCTGAGATTCTACCTTTATGTGGTGTATTTGCGTGATGTTATCTGCATCTGACACTGTTTCTGCAGGATCTCCTTGCTCAACCCAGTCGTGTCTCGTCTTATACTCCTTCTGTGCTAATTTGCTGCATTCGCTTATTATGTGATTGGTCGTTTTGTCTCTGTCACCGCATATTATTATAATCATTATTATCATTATTATTATTATTTACTCCTTTATAGTTTTTCACATCAGTGTTAGCTAATGGATTTTCACCGGAGTTTGAGTGACAGCAAGCCCCCTCAAGTCTCCAGAACTCGTCTCAGTATTCTGGCCGTCCTTAACAATGCTGTCGTTTGGATAGTCTCTACCCGTCCGCCAACTTCCAAGTCCTCCAGGCCTTTTAATAATCCTTTAGTTATTATACACTGTTTCTGCAGGATGCGGCGAACTTTACTTGTTGCTGGGTGGAACGACCTCACAGATAAAGGGTCAGCATCAATTAGCTCCGTAAAGAAACTACTGCTACACATCTTCTATTGAGAAGAAAAGAAAAACATCAATCGAATGATTGCCACAGCACTCAATTCCAAATCGTTGTGAATTTTGCAGTCCGCAATGTGTAAATAATAAATAAATAAATAAATAATAAAAATAATAATAATCAACAACAAAAAGAGAATCTGCAAAATTGTCGACTTTGCTGTCCCGGCGGACCACAGAATAAATCTGAACAAAAGTGAAAAAAAGGATAAGTACTTCGACCTTGCTAGAGAATTGAAAAAGCTGTGGAACATGAAAGTAAAGATTGCGACAATTGTGATTGGTGCGTTAGGCACAATAACTAAAGGATTATTAAAAGGCCTGGAGGACTTGGAAGTTGGCGGACGGGTAGAGACTATCCAAACGACAGCATTGTTAAGGACGGTCAGAATACTGAGACGAGTTCTGGAGACTTGAGGGGGCTTGCTGTCACTCAAACTCCGGTGAAAAACAATCAGCTAACACTGATGTGAAAAACTATAAAGGAGTAAATAATAATAATAATGATAATAATGATTATAATAATATGCGGTGACAGAGACAAAACGATCAATCACATAATAAGCGAATGCAGCAAATTAGCACAGAAGGAGTATAAGACGAGACACGACTTGGTTGAGCAAGGAGATCCACTGGGAAATGTGCAAGAAATTTAAATTTGACCACACTACCAAATAGTATATGCACCACCCAGCACCAGTCCTAGAAAATGACACACGTGAACTCCCCTGGGACTTTAACTTACACACGGATCATATAACTTCGGCCAGAAGATCAGACCTTATTATATAATTAACAAAACAAAATAAAAAAAAGAGAATTTGCAAAATTGTCGACTTTGCTGTCCCGGCTGACCACAGAATAAAAGTGAAAGAATGTGAAAAGAAGGATAAGTACCTCGACCTACCTGGAGAATCGAAAAAGCTGTGGGACATGAGGGTGACGATTGTACCAATTGTAATTTGTGCTTTTGGCACAGTAACTAAAGGATTATTAATGGGACTGGAGGACTAGGAAGTTGTCGGACGAGTGGAGACCATCCAAACAACAACATTATTGAGAACCATCAGAATCCTGAGAAGAGTCCTGGAGACTTTTGGAGACTTGCTGTCTCTCAAACTCAAATGAATTACCATCAGCTGATGCTCATGTGAAAAACTCCAATGCAGATAATAATAATAATAATAAGAAGAAGAAGACCAGAGCTCAGCAAAAAAAAGAAAATTTGCAAAACTGTCGATATTGCTGTCCCGGCTGACCACAGAATAAAGCTGAAAGAATGTGAAAAGAGGGATAAGTACATCAACCTAGCTTGAGAATTGAATAAGCTGTAGAACATGAGGGTGATGATTGTACCAATTGTAATTTGTGCTTTTGGCACAGTAACTAAAGGATTATTAAAGAGACTGGGGGACCTGGAAGTTGGCGGACGAGTGGAGAACATCCCAACGACAGCATTATTGAAGACGGCCAGAATACTGAGAAGAGTCCTGGAGACTTAAGGAGACTTGCTGTCACTCAAACTCCAAACGCTGATGTGAAAAACTCTAAAGGAGTAAATAATAATAATAATAATAATGATAGACACGACTGGGTGGGATTTTTGAATCATTTGGAATTGTGCAAGAGACTAAAGTAATGAATTAAATAATAAATGTTCAAATTCCGACGCACCGAGCCAAAAAAGTTTCGTCATCGCTACCTGAATCTTAATTTCCCTTGATTGGTTCTTCTGAGTCTGCACATGCGCATTCAAAACAAACACTTAACAAATCAAATTCACTCTTGGCTTTATCATATTTACCCAACCCCTCCACTCGGGCAGGGTATGACACAAGGTCAATTTTTAAGCGGAGTTCAACAGGTTTGAAGTTAGAGTTTTCCTTCTCCTAGAATAGTTGCCTCACCAAGGCTAAAGAACACAGTCTGCCCTACTATTTACCCATAGCTGGAGGGAGAATAATTGGATTCATACCTTTCCCAAGGGTATTAGTGCTATGTGAAATGCAATCAGTCTCGTCCAGGATTTGAACTCGTGTCGCCGTGTCCATTTCCTACGAGGATAACCACTTTTAACTCCCATCATTCTTTTATTTATCCATTTCCTACGACAATTACTCCTCCGCTCGGGCAGGATATGACACAAGGTCAATTCTTTAGCGGAGTTTAACAGGTTTGAATTCAGAGTTTTCCTTCTTCACTCTTGGTTTTATATCTATAAATTTACACGTATATACAAATCTGTCATCATGAAAATTTGCAGTGTACTTTTAAAAAATTTTTTGTTTACTTTTTGTATACGTGTCATGCGTAATTGGTTCCGTTCATACTTACCTGGTTTCAGCTGGACCGTCCGGTATTCGTGCTGGATTGGGTATCAAAATCAATAGCAGATTCGAGACCGAAAGGTCCCAGTTTCGACTGCGCCCCCTTCGGGTGGACGAGCTGCAACATAGACCCCTTGTCCGCTGCACTAGACCTTGCTGTCTAGTTCAAGCTATAAACCAGCATCCGTTCCCGGACCCAGATTTGGGTTCGTGAAACTGTTTGGCTCATTAGACCCACATTGCACTGAATGGGTTAATGAGCAGCATAGACCAACAGGGTTCGAGCCTCGACTCATGCCTGACGTCCCCATCCCTTAAATCTCCTCTATAATCATTGACCTTGTGTCAGGTTCTGTCTGGTGGGAGGCAGTGACAAATAACTATCTATTGGTTCCGTTCTCTTTGTGTAACATACTCATATGTAAAATATACCGATACGTAGAACGTTCACATGCATAGGTATCCCGAAACACAGACGGCTTTCAGGTACGAAACTTTTATTACCTTCTTGACTTTTAGGTTTTTCTACAATAGGAGAGAGAGACACAATTTTTACTATGCTACCTGTTCCATCTGACCCCGCCACGCGCGGTGCATCTCGTAGACCCAACTGGACTGGCCTCGCCCAGGTCCAAAAATCAACTAGCCTCGTCTTGGTTGGAATCTCAACTAACTGCTTTTTTTTCAAAAATCACCCAAAATCCTCACCCCATAGCTTCCGGGCATGACTTCATTCACATCCCCAGACACATTACCTATCCAGGTTTTTTATTATGACATTTGTGATTGTCACATCCTCCGCGCGCGCGTGTGAACACCTGCGTTAATATGTGCACCTACCCGTGCACTAAGCCGAACAGTTCTAAGCTTAACCAAACCGAAAGATAAGATATAACCAACGAAAAATGATAATATAAAAAATATCCTTCCGCAATTATATAACATTTGGATTTGGACACTTAAAATCATTTAACAATTCCCACGTCGGTAATTTTTACAGACCACCCAGTGAAGAAGCTACTCTTACTCAAAGAATGACCAGACTAATACTAAATCCTTGGAGGTGCCAGGTGTTGAAGTAAAAGATTATTAGAATGAATAATTGCCCAGAACGATTTAAATTGCACCACCCACAACATTGTCCTTGGCTTGCGAAGTAGGTTCACGCAAAAGCCGGTAGATCTTGTCACTCGCAGTAGGTAAGAGGATTGACGTACGAAATAAACAGGATGTTTGGAATACCATCATGGTATTCCAAACATCCTGTTTATTTCTCAACGATGAAACAGAATTTCGACGTCGAAAAATGAATAGTATCTCCGAAATACAGCGTTTCTAAGCAAAGAATTGGCAACCACTATTTTTTAGGTTGCCCTATTATTATTATTATTATTATTTATTTCCAAGCTTTTTTTTCCGCCAGCGTTAGTTGATGGTATTTCACAGGACTCTGAGTGACAGCAAGTCTCCTTAAATCTCCAGGACTCTTCTCAGTATTCTGGCAGATTTTAACGGTGCTGTAGTTTGGATGTTCTTAGATTACCAACTGTTCCAGCCCCTTTTATCAAACCTTGGAGGATCGTTCGAAACACACCAATTACAAGTGGTATTGCCGTCACCTTTATGTTACACATCTTTTTTAGTTCTCTGGCAAGGTCTAAGTACTTGTCTCTCTTTTCGTTTTCTTTGATTTTTATTCGGTGGTCCACTGAGATGGCAAAGTACATTAATCAGCAGGTTCTTTTTTTTTCTTTTTTTTGTCTTCTGGCCGGGATTAGATAATCCGTCTATATCTGAAAATCCCAGATGATTTAATGCAACTTAGTATCGATGACAGATTCTAGTTTGTGCGTATACCGTTTGTTCGTATGGTCAGATTTCAATTTCTGGCACAATTCTCAATGGATCACCTTTCCCTCCCAGTCATGTCTAGTCTTATATTCTCTTTGGCCTAGTTTGCAGCATTTGTTTATCATGTGATTTATTATTAATAATAATGTTAAGTGGCATAATTTTTAATGGTTTCTGAAGGTTTCGAACAGTTGGAAATCGAACTAAACTACAGTATTGTTCAGACAGGGGCACCTCTGGTGGTGTAACGGTTAGCAAGCTAGACTAGCAAACCTACACGAGTGAGTTCGATTCTCATTAGGCGCCCCATTCATTCGGCCTTGTGCCACATCGAAGCAAAGAGCTTAGTAAATCACTACAGTATTGTTCAGACAGGCCAGAATATTGAGAAGACCGAAAGGTATCAATCAAAAGACCAGAGGTATCAATCAAAAGACTATCAGCTAACGCTCGTGTGGAATTTCTCGCCAAAAAGTAAAATGAACTAGCGTGACTGTATGAAATGCAAAAAAGTTTAAGTACTTCAAAGAAAATTCGGTGTTTGTATAGAGTGGGCCATTCCAGAAGAGTAACGTTAATTTAGTTTTAATGCATAAAAATTATTTTTAAAAATGTAAAAATATTTGCATTAATGAGATCGGCTAGAATACTGAGAAGAGTCCTGGAGACATGAGGAGACTTGCTGTCATCCAAACTGAAATGAAAGACCATCAGCTAACGCTGATGTGAAAAACTCTCAAGGAGTAAAAGCAATAGAAGAAGAAGAAGAAGAAGAAGAAGAAGAAGAAGAAGAAGAAGAAGAAGAAGAAGAAGAAGAAGAAGAAGGGCAGGTGAGTAAAGATTAAAAGAAAAAAATGGAAAAAAAATGATTTGAATATTTCGCGAAGAAAAGAAAGAAGGAAGGGACAAGAAAAGAATAAAGAAATTCGAAATACTATTTTTTGAAGAACTAAGACAAGAATAAGGACAGGCTGGAGAAAAGTGAAAAAAAGAAAAAAAAAAAAAAGAAAAAAAAAGAAACAAAACAAAACAAGAAGGCAAAGATAGATATAAAATGTAAAGCTGCACTTGCAAATATTTGGTACGATCTAGAATTTAATTCTTACCATGAACCATACACTTGTTGTTTTACGTTTTTCAAAACATAGTCGATTTAATTAATGGAAATAAACAAAACTTATTGTTAGAAATACTGGTCAAATGTTTTTATGTTAATTTTAAGGAATGTCAGTTTGCCTTTAAAGAATCAGCGAAGTCTTTTGTACCATATTTTATGGAGCATCGTTTTTTTTTTCTTTTTTCTTGAAGCTTTCTAAGTCCAAATTATCTTTGGGAGTTTTTGAAATATTTGTCGTGAACATCACGAGTAAAGTCGCCTGAGTCAAAGATGTAATGGCTGTCGTCGACTGGATTTCTTACTTTATTGGAAGACATTTAGTGCGGGAAGCAAAGTGCAATGACAAGAATGCGAAAGCGGGAAGGAAAAAAATGGAACACCGCGATGACAGGAACGAGAAGAAAGGTAAAAAGGGAAGTGGGATGGTTAAAAATAAATGTTTAAAAAAAAAGAGAAAAATAAGGAATGAGAAAAAAAAAAGGAATGAGAAGGAAAAAAAGAAAAATTTGAAAGTAGAATGTAGGAAGAAGAAAATATGAAGGTAGAAGAGAAAGATGGAAGATATTAGAAGAAGAAGAAGCAAGTGTATGAGTGGGAAGAGGAACGGAAAAACACAGGAAGAAGAAGAAGAAGAAGAAAGTAAAAAAGAAACAGTTAAGGTGGAGTAAAATAAAGAAGAAGAAGAAGAAGAATGAAAGAAGAAAGAAGAAAAGAAACAATTAAAATAGGGTAAAATGAAGAAGTAAAGGAAGAATGAAAGAAAAAGAAAAAACAGTTAAAGAAGAAGAAGAAGAAAAAGAAGAAAGAGGTAAAGTGGAAGAAGAAGAAGAAGAAGAAGAAGAAGAAGAAGAAGAAGAATGAAAGAAAAAAGAAGAAAAGAAACAATTAAAATAGGGTAAAATGAAGAAGAAGTAAAGGAAGAATGAAAGAAAAAGAAAAAACAGTTGAAGAAGAAGAAGAAGAAGAAGAAGAAGAAGAAGAAGAAGAAGAAGAAGAAGAAGAAGAAGAAGAAGAGATGTAGCTGTGAAAAGTATATTAAAAATCAAAATATAAAGTAGTATGTACTTGAAAAAAAAATGGTAAACGAAGCCAAGAAATAAAGGAAAAACTCTGCAATGAAATTTGTAAGAAAAGTATTTCAAAGGCAAAATATGAAAGAAAGAATCTGAAAGAAAATTATAAGAATGAAGGAGATTCTAACGTGGGTGAAGACTGGAAGACAGAAGATGAGCAAATAGAAAAAAATAGAAAGAAAAAAAGAAGACATTAAAAGAAATGAATGTGGAGTGGAATATTTTGGGGAAGAAGAAGACATTAAATATATATATATATATAAAATAAAGAGATAAAAATTCAAGGAGAGCTGAAGAGTTCAATATATAAAAAGACACTAAAAAAGCATATGAAAAAATAATGAAGAACACTTACATAATAGTTGAAGAAGAAGAAGAAGAAGAAAAGAAGAAAAGAAGAAAAAGAAGAAAGAAAGAACGAAAAATGAAAAGAATCAGTGTAAGTAAAAGGAGAAAAAGAAAAAAGAAGAAAAAGAAACAGAAGAACGAAAGAATTAAGAAGGAAAGAAAGAGCTACAGTGGAGTAAAATGAAGAAGAAGAAGAAGAGTGAAAGACAAAAGAAACAGTTAAAGATGTGTTGAATGAATAATAATAATAATAATAATAATAATAATAAGAAGAAGAAGAAGAAGAAGAAGAAGAAGAAGAAATAAAGAAAAGAAGCATTTACAGTGGAGTAATATGAAGAAGTAGAAAAAGAAGAAGAAGAATTTAAGAAAGAAAGAAAACAAGAAAAGAAACTGTGCAAATAGAAGGAGAAGAAGAAGAAGAAGAAAAAGAAGATTAAAAGAAACAGTTACAATGGAGTAAAATGAAGAAGAAGAAGAAGAAGAAGAAGAAGAAGAAGAAGAAGAAATAAGATAAAAAGAAACAGTTACAATGGAGTAAAATGAAGAAGAAGAAGAAGAAAGAAAGAAAGAAAATAAACCGTCAAAGTAGAAGAAAAAGAAGACGAAAAGAAATAAGAAAAGAAACAGTTACAATGGAGTAAAATGAAGAATAAAGAGAAGACATAAAATGAAAGAAAGAAAGAAGAAGAAGAAGAAGAAGAAGAAGAAGAAGAAGAATGAAATAAAAGTAGAAAGGCAAAAGGTAAAAATGTTTGTAAGATGAATATGATTTTAAAAGTAAAAAAAAAAAAAATTCACAAGAAAGTGGACGAATGTAAGTTGATGAGAATGATTGATGAAAAAGAAATGTTAAGACAGAAATAGACGGAAGAAAAAAGATTGAATGAAGAAGATGACGAACGAAAAATACGATAATGAAAAAAAAATGAAGATTATGATGGTAAAAATGGATTTTGACAAGATTTTTTTAAAAACTTGGATGTCGGGGTCAACAACGATTTTCGAGATGGAGGAAATTTTCTCGAGAATGGAGATGGCGTAAAATAATTTTTTAACAAATCCAAAACGAAAAGCAATTCTTGTTATTTTGATTGGTTGTCTCAAAATGGTTTCCTTATCAGCGAACGACGATTCTTTTGCTTACGATGAAAAAAAAAAAATAACCAATTTGTCGAATTGTTTATGAGCCGATTCAAGATTGGCGTTCGTCTGTTGGTAAATCAACGAATTTGTCTGTATACCCGGGCGTCTTTAAAGGTGTAACTTAAAACAGAGAGTAGTTACTTGGATCGTTCAAACAATCAATTTTGTTTGTCCCTGTTGACATCTTCAAATTACTGCATTTTTTGTAAAAATAAATAAATAAAATAAAGGTTATATTATCTATTATTTTTGATCATCAATCATCTTCGATAGGTTGACAAGTCGGCTGGGCCTGTAGAATACACGGACTGCACCACTTCAGAGGGGTAAGACCCATCAAAATGGACGTCCTGGATATGACACTAAACAGTATGATGGTGAGGTCCCAGTAATGCTGGAGATTTGAGGAATACAGAGCACCCCTTCATTGCCATTGCTCCCAGGCCCACTCTGGCCCAGCGTGGTAGCACCTGAGAGGGCCCTATCTATAGGTTAAATAGAACTAACGGCTAAACTGAATTGTTTGATTAAACTGAATAGTTTGAAATAGAAATGTTTTTGACAATTAAACCGTGCTTACATTTAAACTGTGCTAAACTGAAGTTTTTGAAATAGAACTGTTTTTTGACATTGAAACTGTACTTACACTAAACTGAATTGTTATATACATTTAACTGTGTGCAAACAAAATCCGTACTTATACTAAAGTGAATTATCTGAATTAGAACTGCTTGACAAAACTGAATATCTTGAAATAGAAATGTTTTTCACAATTAAACTGTACTTACATTTAAACTTCACTGGCTTATTCGCCTAGCGGGTAGAGTGTTAGCCAATGGTCCAGGAGACCTGGGTACAATCCCAGGTTGCGTCATACAAAAGACTTTAAAAATGGTACTTGATACCTCCTTGCTTAACACTCAGCAATATAAGGTACGTATCAAGGGCAAAGTGGAGCAATCCAGGGAAAGGAGTAGCGCCCTCCCTTACATCTTGGTGTGGTAGCTATTGAAAGGGGAGCCTTCTCGTTGCCCTCGACTACGGTCGCTAACTTAACTTTTTACTTTTACATTTAAAGTTCGTCCTAAACTGAATTGTTTGAAATAGAACTATTTTCATAAAAATGGATTTGGCTTTAAATAGCCTACAAGGGTCTATATGCCATAAAACCCAAACAACCAACCAAACCATCTTCGATAGGGTTTTTGTACTAGAGGCCTAGAAAAGATGAAATAAATGAAAATATAAATATGAAGTATGTTTGAAAAGTATCCAAATTTAAGCTCTATGCGCTAAGACGGAAATGTATCATGAATGAAACGTTACTTTTCTTCAAAATACGAGCTATGTTCAAAGAGTATCAAAACTGAAGCTGTTTTTTTAGCAAGACAGAAATAAACAATGAATGAAACGTTGAAGTCTCCTTGCCTATTACAGCGAGTTTTCTATTAGCCGGAGCACCTTAGAAACCCCACTTTAAAATCTTACGCGTGAAATTATTTTACAGTTTAGAAAAGAATAAAAAGTAGTTTTCTGTCCGAGAACAGATAATTTCATGTGTTTCTCAAAGACATTAGTCGCAATATATATATATGTATATATATATACTCCCCCACCATCGTAATGTTGAGCTCTCTAGCGAAGGAAGTAATGGTTGCCACTAGCGTAAGGCAAGGTACTTCGAAGGTATTGAGCTCTCGGGATCCGTTATGCGGATATATGTAAACAAAACAAAAGTGATACATAAGCATTTAAAATTCCTTAAAATTCCTAGTTTCCTCGTGGCTGTGTGGTAGAATCTTAGATTGGCGTATGAGAACCGCGCATGTTTTGCCCCACTGAAAAGTCATCATACAATGAAACAGTCAGTCAGTGGATGACTCTGTGTGTGTGTGTGTGTGTGTGTGTGTTGGCCATTAAATAAAAAAGGGAAATTTTTCAAATAGGAAGAACTGTTTACGGTTGCTACTTTTTTCAAGGAAATCAGTAGTGATATAGCATTTCATGTACCAGAATACTGACAACATGAACTTCATTACTGACTGCTGCGCCCAAAAAGTTTTCTTTACCGGAGAGTCAGAGTGTTTCCACTCCACAGACTATCATTTCGTCTCAAGGCTTGTTGCTGCAAACCTTTACCTAACTCATTTGTTAAGATTATTTTCACTAAATGTACTTCTACGTACACATCACAAATTTTTCGTGAAATTTCACTTGGTTTGCCCTGGTCAGCCATCAAAAATCTGATGACAGATTCTGTTCAAGCATGAAGCAATTTCAATAGTCACAAAACAACTATATTTGCGGGATTAAAATAATTTTTACATAAAACTGATTCCAACCATTGTACAGAAAAAAAATTCTGATTGATTGATTTTTGTTTTTTGTTTATTTATTTGGGTTTTATGGCATATCAACTTTTGTAGGTTGATTAAAGCTAAGTCCATTTTATACAAATTGACAGTTTTATTTCTAACATTTCAGTTTAGCATAAGTACACAGTTTAATGGTCAAAAACATTTCTATTTCAATCTATTCATTTAGTCAAACAGTTTTAATTCAAACAATTCAGTTTAATATAAATGTAGTTTTTTATTTACACCCACAGTTAAATAATTCACTTTAGCGTAAGTACAGTTTTAATATCAAAAACAGATCAATTAAAAAAATCAGTTTCGCATTCATAAACATTTCCATTTCAAACAGTTTAGTTTAGCGTAAATACAGAGTTTAATTATCAAAAACGTTTCTATTTCAAGCAATTCACTTTAGTCAAACAGTTCTATTTCAAACAATTCAGTTTCGCATGAGTATAGTTTTTTTCTTTACACACAGTTCATGTCAAAACATTTCTATATTAAACAATTCAATTTAACGTAAGTACAGTTTCAATATTAAAAACAGTCCTATTTCAAACAATTCTGTTTAGCATACATAAATAGTTCAATTTCAAGCAATTCAGTTTAGCTTAAGTACGCAGTTTACATTTCAAAACAGTTCTATTTCAAGTAATTCAATTTAGCCTAAGAAAAACTTTTAGTTCTATTCGACCCATAGATAGAACCCTATCAAGCACGACCACTTTGGGTCAGAATGGACCTGGCAGTGATGGCTACAAAGGAGTACTCTCCATTCCTTAAAGTTCCAGCATTACTCGCACCTCAACATTAGATTGTTTAGTATCATATGCAGGACACTCGTTGAGGGTCTTACTCCTCTGCAGAAATGCAGTCAGTGTATTCTACAGCCCCAGCCGACAGGGCAACATTTATTGAATGAGCCGCATATATATATATATATATATATATATATATATATATATATATATATATAGATATATATATGTAATAAATGAATATGTATTAGATTTATATATATTTAATTCATGGAATTTAGACTGTGACCCTTGGGTTGGCCCAGCGGTTAGAGTGTTCGCCAATGGCCCGGGAGACCTGGGTTCAATCCCAGGTCGAGTCATACCAAAGACTTTAAAAATGGTACTTGATACCACCTTGCTTAACACTCAGCATTATAAGGTACGGTTCAAGGGTAAAGTGGAGCAATCCTGGGAATGGAGTAGCGCCCTCCCCTACACCTTGGTGTAGTAGCTATCGAAAAGGGAGCCTTCGGGTCACCCTCGACTATGGTCGCTAACTTTACTTACTAGTTAAGAAAATGAAATATATATATCTGATATATATTTGATTATTATTATTATTATTATTATTATAATATAATAGCTCTATCTTAGATATTGAGCACTCTTCACATTATATTGCTCTTGGTTCGACACAAACCCACAAAGATATTTAGTGACAACCAACACTGTTATAATATATATATATATATATATATATAATAGCAATTTTCTTATTGGTATGATATTCCACTTGACTACCCACTGTGTACTCATAATCTCTTTGTTGCCATTACCTCAAGCTCCACAGGGGAATCCATGTCTTGTAGAAGCTAACGTGCTGAACAGTGATAGCATAGTACACAAGTTCTAACTCCAGTCGAATACTGACGATGACTTTAGGAGAAATACCCGTGAGAAAGGTGTGAACCCTGTTATTACTCCTGGTACGCGTGTAACATACCCATACATAGATATGTAAAACGTACATATAATCTTCATAAAATGTTCATATATAACATAGGAATCCCGAAACACGAAAAACACTTGACGACTTCTTAGTTCAGGTACGAAACTTTTTATTACCTTTGAGTTTTAAGGTTTTTCGACATAAGGAGAGAGGCACAATCTTTCTATGCTCACTTTTCAATGTGCCCCTCCCCCATCACGTGCGCACCCGACACAAGGCTAGTGAAAGTCAACCTTCTTCTTCTGAGGAAAGGAACCCAAATCAACTGACTTTTTTTCAAAATCCCCAAAATCCTCCGCGCGCGCTTCCGGTGCATGATGTCATTCACATCCCTGGTCACATCCTCTACGTGGGATTTTTATTTTGACATTTGTGAACGACACATCCTCCCAGCGCGCGCGTCAACACCTGCGCTCAAGTTTGCCCCTGACTAACTCATGCGCTAAGCGAAAGGTTCCCAGCCTAACTAAACCCAAAGGCAGGATATATAAAACGAAATCCCTCGGCCATTATATAACACGCGTTAAGTAGTACCACAGCTGTCATTCTGCAATGAATTCTTTAACATAAAATAACCTAGGAAGGTAGATATGATAATATAAAAGGGGCCATGCTGACCCAGAGTCGTAATACATGTTTCCCATCCATGGGTCAAATATATCTGCTTGAAAATTATTACAATTGGGTAAGAATACCCTAAACTATATTACAAATTGCATTGCTAATTGTTCCTCGCTTCTATAATAGCGAAGAAATAATAATTATCATCAATTGACCATATAATTGCTTTTAAAACACTGTCTTTAGCATTAAATAACCCAATAAAGGTTGACATGCCTGAGGTTTGTGTGAGGATATCATGTGGGTAATATATATGAATAATATGAAATCGTATGTTTATGTACTCAAGAGAATGTGTGTCTATTTTCAGATTAGAGGAGTCCCAGCCCTCATCTTGTTAAAACTGTTAACTGTCATATAATTAATTCCTGTTTAAATCTGATAATTCTATTTAATCCAGCACTTAACATCACTCAATCGACTTGATATTTCTAAGCACCGATGTAAGTAAACAGATACTTTGTCTTTTATCTCAGCGATTAAGTCGATAAGGATTATCAAATGTTTTTTGCTTTTTATTTTGTTTTTTTGTTTTTGCTTGCTGTATTGAAATAACGAATCATGTATGTTATCTTAATCAAACTCAAGTGCGAACATTGCCCAGTCAGCTGAACCTCTGCAGTGGTGGGCACTAATGAGTGTCCTGCATATGACACTAAACAATCTAATGGTGAGGTTCCAGTGATGCTGGAACTTTGGGGAATGCAGATTACCCCTTTATTGCCATCGCTTCAAGGTCTACTCTAACCTGGAGTGGTAGCACCTGATAAGGTTCCTATCTATGGCTTAAATAGAACTAAAGGCATACTTATGCTAAACTGAATTGTTTGATTAAACTGAATGGCTTGAAATAGAAATGTTTTTGATAATTAAACCGTACTTACATTTATACTGCGTACTTATGCAAAACTGAATTATTTGAAATAGAACTTTTTTTGACACTGAAACTGTATTTACACTAAAATGAATTGTTTAATATAGAACTGTTTTGACATTTAACTGCGTGTAAACAAAATCTGCACGTTTACTAAACTGAATTAACCGAATTAGAATGGTGTGACTAAACTGAATAGCTAAAAGTAGAATTGTTTTTCACAATTAAACTGTACTTACATTTAAACTGCGTGCTTGTGCTGAACTGAATTGTTTGAAATTGAACTGTTTTTTACATTGAAACTGAACTTAAACTAAACTGAATTGTTATATATCTGTTTGAATAAATTGAATGGGTTTGAAATAGAAATGTTTTTAACAATTAAACTGAGTACTCATGAAAAACTGAATTGTTTTAGATAAAAGTGATTATTTACCTAAAAATGGATTTGGCTTTAAATAACCTACAAACGTTGATGTGCCATAAAACCCAACCAACCAATGAAGTGCGAACAAACGGAAGCACTTCATTTTTTCTTGAGACAAGCAATGGTTTGAAACAATCACGACAATTTTCACTCAAGTTTTCTGGTGATATTGAACGCTTGTAAAGAAATGAAATTATTCTTTCTAAACAAATGGTTCATGTGTCCTGGATATGACGTTAAACTGAATTTGATATTGATGCTCCATGGTTGTAATTTGGGGAATGTGGAGAACCAATTCATGACCATTACTCTCAGGTCCACTTTGGCCCTGAGTTTTACCTGTTTGTTTGCTTGTTTTTTATGGCATATTAACGCCAAATCCATGTATATACAAAGAAGTTCTATTTCGAACAATTCAGTTTAGCATAAGTACACAGTTTAAATGTCAAAAACATTTCTATTTAGAGCAATTCAGTTTAGTAAAAAGGTTCTATTTCAAACAATTCAGTTTAGCGTTAGCACAGTTTCAATGTCAAATTGGCCTAATGAGTAGAGTTTTTGCCAATGGTCCGGAAGACTGGGGTTCAGTCCCAGGTCGAATCATGCCAAAGACTCAAAAGTGGTACTTGATGCCTCTTTGCTTAAACTCCGCATTATAAGGTACAGATCAAGGGTAAAATGGAGCAATCCAAAGAAAGAAGTAGTGCCCTTTCCAACACTTTGGTGTTGTAGCTATTGAAAAGGAGCCTTCGGGTCACCCTTGACTAAGGTCGCCAACTTTACTTCTTTAACCGAACATTGGCATAATGGTTAGATTGTTCGCCAATGGTCCGGGAGACCTGGGTACAATTCCCGGTCGCGTCATACCAAAGACTGTGAAATGGTACTTGATGTTACCTTGCTTAACACTCAGTATTATAAGGTAATGATCAAGGGTAAAATGGAGCAATCCAGATAATGGTGTAGTAGCTATCGAAAAGGAAGAATTCGGGTCACCCACGACTACGGTCGCCAAATTTAATTTACTAATTTCAAACAATTCAGTTTAGCACAAGTACGCAGTATAAATGTCAAAACATTTCTATTTCGAGCAATTCAGTTTAGCTCAATTTCGCAGTTTAAATGTCAAGTAATTCAGTTAATCGTAAGTACACAGTTTAGTTCTATTTGACCAATAGATAGGACCCAATCAGATAGTACCCGATCCGGTCAAGAGTGGACCTGGGAGTGATGACCATGAAGGGGTACTCCCTACTACTCAATGCTCCAGCATTACTGGAACCTCACCATCAGATTATTTAGTGTCATATCCAGGACACGCGTTGGTGGGGGTCTTACCCCGCTGTCGAGAAGCAGTCGGTACATTTTGTAGCCCCAGCTCACTGGACCACTCAAATATGATGTTACCTATGAAATATTTGCATAGAAATCATTTATATATATATATATATATATATATATATTTAGAGAGAGAGAGAGAGAGAGAGAGAGATAGAGAGAGGAGTTAATGGTGACATTATTCTGGGACATGAAAGGCCCCATCAGTACTGATTTTCTTTAAAAATGTGGAACTGTAAACAGTGCTTCCTATTTCAAAATCCTTCGGCAGAATCCACCTTTTTATTTAAAGGCTAACGTATATATATATACATATATAGTAAGAAAGAGTAGGAAAGAAAAACAGATGCTACATCGGCCTTCTGACTTTCTCCACTGGCGACCCCACTTTGCCAGATTTTTTAGCAACTTCCCTACTGCTCTTGGTTTGTTTAATGGCATATAAACACCGCATGGGTTATTTAACGCCAAAAATAATTCTATCATCAATTATCCATTGCAATTATCTTTATTCCCACTTTTTATCTATAATGATAATCATTTCCTTGCACAAAATAATAGGGTTTCAATATTCTTATTGAATATAAATAATTCATGTTCAATCATCGGGGTTCAAGTAACAATTCCCATTCAACCACAATAGTCCTTTATATCAGATTTTAAAACCCCTCCGTTCGGGTAGGATATGACACTACTAACATGGAAAATGTTCCTTCATGTAATATGACAAGAAAAAAAATTACATGATCCTATTTACCAACCCCTCCGCTCGGGTAGGATATGACACAAGGTCAATTTTTAAGCGGAGTTTAACAGGTCTGAATTCAGAGTTTTCCTTCTCCTAGACTAATTGCCTTACCAAGGCTGAAGAACCTAGTCTGTCCTACTATTTCACGGAACTTCGAACTACGTCCTTTATTGAATCCACGGGGCTCGCCTGTTCTGATTCCGTAAGCCATAACCGGGTACAAGTGTTAAGTATTCCTGTATTGCTACACGATGCAGTCAGGATTGAACCTGCAACCTCCTGATGATTGTCTCCTTAGAAGCTTAGGGAACCAACGCCGATAACCGTTACGCTATGTGTCCTGACGTAGTTCGAAGTTCTGTGAAGGTTCCCGAGTTCGACAAACACCTGAAAAAGACCGGGGGACATATCGACTGAAACGTTGTGGAAATAACAAAAAGGTGAAGACAATAGTCCGAAAACCTCCTAAATGATAAAAAAATCCTCAAGCTTTTACATTTGACTTTGTGTATTGCCCTGTCGGTTGGGGCTGTAGAATACACTGACTGCTTCTCGGCAGAGGGGTAAGACCCCTCCCAACAAGTGTCCTGATTATGACACTAAACAATCTGATGGTTAGGCTCAAGTATTACTGGAGCTATGTTGAATGCAGAGTACCCCTTTATTGCCATCGCTCCCTGGTCCACTCTGACCCGGAGTGGTAACACCACATAGGGTCCTTTTATGAGTCAAATAGAACTATGTACTTATGCTAAACTGAATTGCTTGAAATAGAATTAAAATGAAATACAGTTTCTTCCAGGCAGCGGTCGTATCGATACTGCTGTATGGATGCACTACTTGGACGTTAACTAAACGGCTAGAGAAGAAGCTAGACGGCAATTACACAAGAATGCCGCGAGCAATATTGAACAAGTCTTGACAGCAACACCCCACAAGGCACCAACTATATGGCCACCTGCCTCCCATCACGAATCCAAGTTAGACGAACCAGATATGCAGGACACTGCTGGAGAAGCAGGGACGAGCTCATAAGTGATGCACTCCTATGGACCCCCGCATATGGCCGGGTAAAAGCAGGACCACCAGCTCGAACATACATTCAGCAGCTATGTGAGAATACGGAATGTAGCCCTGAAGACCTGCCAGAGGCGATGAACGATAGGGAGAAGTGGCGAGATAAGGTCAGGGATATCCGTGCTAGCGGCACGACATGATGATATATATATATATATATATATATATATATATATATATAAATGGATTTGGCAATAAGTAACCAAAAATGGTTGATATGCCACAAAACCAAACCAAACCAAACTTGAATATTGTGAGAATACCATGACTAGGTTTTTTGTTTTTGTAAGAGAAAGATGGAATGATGATAAGGAGATTTTTCCGTTCTAGCGAATCATAGATTGAAAAAAAAAGTTTGACTGATCATCATTTTTTAATCATTCACATTCTTAGAATGACGAAGGTAAAAATTAACTGCTAATTAAAATATTTCACTTTTTTAAGAATAAAAGTATCGATATTATCCTGAACTGCTATTAAAATGGGGACCTAGCTTATTCACGGCTCGTCTAGTAACTCTCTTTAAAGGAAAAATTATCAGTGCAAATATAACATACCTGACGGTCCATTCATTAATTATTTCAGTCGGAAATGTTAGTGTTTACTGATGTGGCCTGTTAGGGACGAGAAAGAAGACACAGAAGAAGAAAAACTAGGTGGAATAAACAGAATATATATACAAAAAGAGTGTTAGTACCACAGGTTAAAGTGTCCGTCTGATACTGTCAAGATCAACTGCTGGGGAGAAGTCGGTATTTTTCGTACGTCCCACCAACCGGATGAGTGTGGCACAAGACCATTTTTAGGTGGGTCTGGGTGGAGGGCCTTTGTCCAGATATGCCCTCCAAAAATGCCTCATGCCCTGTCGCAATTCCCTTGTATATATTATTGTGTTCTGGTTAGTTAACCCAAGTAGTAGTAATAATAAGAAAAACCACGATATGTGAGGGAAATAGTTATATTTACAGGAAAGAGTATT
Organism: Sepioteuthis lessoniana; assembly: GCA_963585895.1. Classification (NCBI taxonomy): domain Eukaryota; kingdom Metazoa; phylum Mollusca; class Cephalopoda; order Myopsida; family Loliginidae; genus Sepioteuthis; species Sepioteuthis lessoniana. The sequence continues at coordinate 19,435,826 of OY757936.1, forward strand.
TACAAGAGAAAGACTTAGTAATAAAAATATAGGATTAGTGATAGAGTAATGATATACTTCAACAATAGGAACGGCTCTTCTGGTCTGACTCGGAGGCTCGGGTAGGATATGACACAAGGTCAATTTTTAAGCGGAGTTTAACAGGTTTGAATTCAGAGTTTTCCTTCTCCTAGACTAGATGCCTTACCAAGGCTGAAGAACCTAGTCTGTCCTACTATTTACTCATAGCTGGAGGGAGAATAATTGGATTCATACCTTTCCCAAGGGTATTAGGGCTATGTGAAATGCAATCAGTCTCGTCTAGAATTTGAACTTGTAGGCTTATTCCCAGACTGATCTCCACTACTGCCATATATGGCAGATGGAACAGCTCATTATGCTGAAAAGGTAGGTGATACCCAACATATATATATATATATATATATAAACAAAATAGAAAAACAAAGTATTCTATACGTAATGAATTTATTTATGATGCCGAAGTCAACTTTCAAAAGTGTAATTAAGAATAAGTAGGTTTTTTTTGTAAGAAAAAGTTGGAATAATAATAAGGGGATGTTTCCGTTCTAGTGAATCATAAAGTAAAGTAAAGTTGTCTCCCTTTAGTCGAGGGCGACCAGAAGGCTCCCTTTTCAATAGCTACTACACCGAGCAACTCATTTCCCTGGATTGCTGTACTTTACCCTAGATACGTACTGAGTGTTAAGCAAGGAGGTATCAAGTACTATTTTAAAAGTTTTTGGTAGGACTCGACTAGGATTGAACTCAGGTCTCCCGGACCATTGGCGAACATTTTAACCGCTAGGTCAATGAACCGCGAATCATAGATTGAAATAAAAGATTAAAAAGGATTTTTTTTTCTTGTCAAAATTCAGACTGATCATCATTTCTTAATCATCATATTTACCCAACCCCTCCGCTCGGGCAGGATATGACACAAGGTCAATTTTTAAAGCGGAGTTTAACAGGTTTGAATTCAGGGTTTCCTTCTCCTAGAATAGTTGCCTCACCAAGGCTGAAGAACCTAGTCTGCCCTACTATTTACCCATAGCTGGAGGGAGAATGATTGGATTCATACCTTTCCCAAGGGTATTAGTGCTATGTGAAATGCAATCAGTCCAGGATTTGAATTCGTGTCGCCGTGTCCAATTCCTGCGACGATAACCATTACACCACGGGCACTTCCTTCATGTTTTAATTATTCACATTCTTAGAATGACGAAGGTAAAAATTAACTGCTAATTAAAATATTTCACTTTTTAAAAAATAAAAGTATCGATATTATCCTGAACTGCTATTAAAATGGGGACACAACAGATTCACGGCTCGTCTAGTAACTCTCTTTAGATGGAAAAATTATCCGAGCAAATATAACAAACCGACCCATCGCTAATAAAATAACAGTTAATTACGTCATTAATCTCCTCAATCAATTGAAGTGGTGAAGGATTATCCCCACGTTATTGGTGTTATCAATCTGGGGATTTATCAGCCTGAATCCACATGACTGTAGTTAGCGTTGCAGGCGTTCAGCTCTTTTTAAAGATCCTTTGATATTACGGCTTATTCTCTGGGATTAAACACGGTCTTCATCAAGCCAAAGGAATCTTAAATACCGCACCATCTTTGGAGATTAAGCCTTTGCGAAAAGCTAATTCGTTCTGTCTAATTTATTAATCTCACTTATCTGTTGCTTTTAATCAACGCCGTTAAGGAAGCTTGATCCTATGAGCCGATCGATTTGCAAATCTGTCAACACTTAGTCTTGGTAAATTAGCGAAAAATAGATGGTACTTCAAACATTTTTTGTCCGTTCAATATTTTTTTCTTCAATCTAGAGCTTTATGGCACGAGATAGCCTCCTGAAAATGACTTTGCCTAATTTTATTCATATTTCTAAAGAATATTCATTTGAATAGCAGAGAGAATGTTCTTGATTTTAATTGGTTTGGTTTGATTTTATGGAAAATCAAACATTGTAGGTTTTTCAAACCCAAATCCATTTTTATAGATATAAACAGTTCTATTTCAACCAATTCAATTTAGCATAAGTGCACAGTTTAAATATAAAAAAACTGTTCTATTTCAAACAACTCAGTTTAGCATTAGTATGCATTTTAAATGACAAAACAGTTCTATTTGAAACAATTCAGTTTCAATATAGGTAAATCGTCTAACTAAAAAAACGGTTCAAATAATTCAGTTTAGCTTAAGTACACTGTTAAATGTCGGAAACACTTCTATTTCAAGCAATTCAGATTAACGCAAGTAAACAGTTTAAATATCAAAACAGTTCTATTTCAAGTAATTTAGTTTTGCATTACTTCACTGTTTAGTTTTATATAACCCATACATAGGACCCCATCAATTGCTACCACTCCGAACCGGAGAGGACCTGGGAGCGATGGCAATAAAGGAGTGCTTCACATTCCTCAAAACTCCAGCGTTACTGGAGCCTGACCATCAGATTGTTTAGTGTCATATCCAGGATACTCGTTGGGGAAGTCTTACCCCTCAGCATAGATGTAGTCAGTGTATTGTACAGCCCAAGCCCACTGGGCCACAGGACACTTGCTGAGAGTGTCTGACCCTTCTGCAGAGATCCTATTTACCCAACCCCTCCGCTAGGGCAGGATATGACACAAGGTCAATTACACCACGGGCACCTCCACTTACCCTTCTGCAGAGATGCAGTTTGTGTATTCAGCAGGCCCAGCTGACTGGGCCATAACTTTTAATCTTATCTATACATTCATAAAAAGCCATTGTGTCTGATTTTGTTTTATTGTTGTAAAGCTGATGGATATTATAAAACATTTTAAGGTGCCCGTGGTGTAATGGTTATCTTCGTAGGAAATGGACACGGCGACACGAGTTCAAATCATGGACGAGACTGATTGCATTTCACATTGCACTAATACCCTTGGGAAAAGTATGAATCCAATTATTCTCCCTCCACCTATGGGTAAATAGTAGGACAGACTGGGTTCTTCAGCCTGGGTGAGGCAACTAGTCGAGGATAAGGAAAACTCTGAATTCAAACCTGTTAAAATCCTCTTAAAAATTGACCTTGTGTCATTTCCTGCCCGATCGGAGGGGTTGGCAACTATTATAAAACATTTTGATGATTAGTTACGGTTCATATATCTAATGAAGATTTAAAATAATAATGATGATGATAATAAACGGTAGTTCTCTGAATTGGTTGATAAATCTTCCATAATACAACATGGACCGAAAACAAGCATCTTATATACATATATATATAGAGAGAGAGGGAAGAAAGAGAGAGAGAGAATGAGATTGGAAGAAATAGATAAAGAGAGAGAGAGAGATAGAAAAGAAATTGATAGAGACTGATAGAGAGTGAAAGGGATATACACAGAGAGTGAGAGAGAGATAGAGAGAGAGAAAGAGAAAGTGATTAAAAGACATCGATAGAGAGAGATAGAAAGAGAGATAGAGAAAAAGAAACAGATACATACATAGACACTGATTAAAAGACATCGATAGAGAAAGAAAGGGATATATACAGAGAGAGAGAGAGAGAGAGAGAACGATTAAAAGACATCGATAGAGAGAGAGAGAGAGAGAGAGAGAGAGAGAGAGAGATAGATAGAGAAAAAGAAACAGAGGCATACATAGAGATTGATTGAGAGTGAAAGAGATATAAATACAGAGAGAGAGAGAGAGAGAGAGAGAGAGAGAGAGGAAAAGAGCGTGAAAGAAAATTCATAGTTTGCGAAAATTTAGTGTTTTTAATGTAATGCAGTCGAAACTTTCCCAGCGGTAACTTTTTCCAAATTTCCCTCCCGTCAGCACTAAAAAATATTGGCTTTACTCCCGGATCTACTCTTAACTGGAGTGGTAGTACCTGTTAGGGTACCATCTGTGGTTCAAATAGAACAGCTCAATCTTTTCCTTGGAATTATTAGTAATATCAAATTCAATCATAAGGGTCAAATAGCAAATACTGGAAACCATTTAACTGCGTACAAATACAGCTATTAGATAGCAAACTTGAAACCATTTAGCGGTGCAAAAATAAAAATTTAAAAAAATAGAGAAAATAAAAAGAAAAAAAAAAGGAAAAAATACTTGAAATCATTTAACAGTGTGCAAACAATAAATAGCAATCTTTGAAAACAATTAACTGTGTAGAAACAAATGAATTCTGGGTTGTCTAAAATAATGCTACCTACAAACAATTCGTCTAAAAGTCTCATATATATATATATATATATATATATATATATATATATGTATATATATATATATATGTGTGTGTGTGTGTGTGTGTGTGTGCGAACAAATATTGATATTAAATAACCTACAAGGGTTGATATGCAATAAAACACAACCAAACAATTATCTACTTACCAAGCATGAGCACACATTTCATCAAATGCAAACAGCAAATATCATTTCTTTATACTCAACGCATTTGTACGAATATTATGGCAATAAATAAATAAATAAATAAATAAATTCTAATTAGTTTCGTTATAACAATGAATCTGGCCGTTTTGTATGATTCCCATGTGTCAATTTGGGTAGTTGTCTCATTGTCAGCCATTTTATATTTGCATTTTTGGTTGACGACGGGAGGTGAACAGATGATAATCTGAAAACGAGGCTAATGTTATTAGGTCGCCATCTTGTCTTGGTGGCCGCTAGGAAAGAATTTTTGTTGGCTTTTGTTTCGATGACAACAGAACAAAAACAGTCGACGGAGATCTCGTCACTGTCTTTTGTTGACGAGATCCTGCGTGAGAGGCGAACTTTGTTCTCGGCGACTATCTCATATTTCACTGCGTGCGGGGAAAATGTTAGTTTTATTTCTATTACTAGTTGCCGTAAGGGGCAAGAAGAAGAAGAAGAAGAAGAAGAAGAAGAAGAAGAAGAAGAAGAAAGAAATATTTTAAAATGAAAGAAAGAAAGAAAGAACGTCCACTCAAGGAGGGAAAAACGAAAGAAAGACTGGAATATGTAAATATTACATATCACAAATATGTAAGAAAGAAAGAAAGAAAGAAGGAAGGGGAAAGAAAGAAAGAAGGAGAAAAAAAGAAAGATGGAATGATTGTCCAAACAAAGAGAGAAAGAAAGAAAGAAAAAAAGAAAGAACCCAACAAGCAAAGAAAGAAATGACGAAAGTAGAGATGAAAGTATGAACGAACGATCAAACAATCAAAGAAAAAAAGAAAGAAAGAATGATCAAAGAAAGAAAGATTGAAACAATGAGAAAAGAAAGGACGACCAAATAAGCGATAAAAGAAAAAAAAAAAAGGAATAAGGAAGGGAAAAAAGAACGAAAAAAAAAACAACAAAAAACAAAAGTAGAAAAGAGAAAAAAGGACTACCAGAAGAGAAAAAGAAAGAACGAATGAAATGAAAAAAAAAAAAAGAAGGAAGAACTTAGGAACGAAAGAAAGATAGAATAAAACTGATATCTACATTGATGTTGGAATGATTGCATATTTCCCTTTGTCATAGTTCTAAGTATTACTATCGACTAACTTAGCCCCCCGCCAGGGGATAAGCCCTATATTCTCTCACTACTTCCACCCTCCAACAAAGTGACTAAAACATGAACAAAAATAAAGAAAAATATATTGCTGAGAAAAAACAGAACTATGTTCGGTTATCAGTTTTATGGTATATCAATCCTGTTTATTCGTGTATATGATTTTTAATTGAATAATTAGAAGATCACATTACACAGCTCAGTTATTGACACGCAGTTAAATGGTGTCTTATGCTAAGCGTTCTATTTGCTACAGTTAGAAGGTTTCAAACATTGCTTATACAGTTAATTATATTTAATATTACTCTTTTGTTGGTTTGGTTTCTTTATATATATATAGATATATGTGTGTGTGTGTGTGTGTGTGTGTTTGCGTATGTATATGGGGTTTCAAAATAATTCATATTGTTTGCTATCTGACTTCATTCTGGGTTATTCTATTCTTACTGTTATCTTGCTGGTTTAACTTCTTGGATATGAAGGTTGCAAAGGAATTATATGAAAGAAGACAGGAAGAGAAGATAGGAATCCAATATATCTTTTACATTATGCCTTTATTTCTGCGTTCAACAACCATTCAGTGGGTGAAAAAATTCTTCCTGAATACTGATGAAATGGTTGCGTCTCCGAATCAAGGTGTTAAAATGTGTTTGTCGTTCTTGGGTATATCTGTTCAAATTTGGTGTTAAAGGTGTTAACAATGTTTTAGACGCCTTTGGGAGATATGTCTAAATCCGGTCTTTTCAGTTGTTGTTGTTGTTAAACCTATTTATATGGTGTCGTAGTTGTCATAGTCCATTATTTGGTGTTTTTAGTCGTGAGTCGTTGGTAAAAGAGACAGGTGCTACAAGTGGAAAAGTTAGCCAACGTGCCGTCATAAGACAGACGCATGGTGCCTCCCATGATTAGCAAGAAAGATTTAGGTGTTGTCATTCCGCTGGTCACTGGTGAAAGTGGACACGCCTCTTTCTTTTGCTGATAGGGTTCCTTCTTTGCACCGCCACTTTTTCTATCAGGAGCTTCAGGGAGTTTCTGAATTTTAAAAAAATATTTTGAATCTAATTTTGTTTTATTTTAGTTTTATTTCTCTTTAATAATTTCCAAATGTATATATGTATGTATGTGTATATGTATTCACGTGTATATATATATATGTGTGTATATATATGAGTGTATCTATATATATTTATGTGTGTTTCTGTCTATTTGTGTGTATATATATATGTATGCGTGTATATATGTGTGTGTATGTGTATATATATGGATGTGTGTATGTGCATATATATATTGGTGTGTGTGTGTGTGTGTGTGTGTGTGTGTTGTAGAAAATAATGCTTGAGTGAACGGGTCGAAAAACCTACGAATATCAAACTTAGTGGGTTATTTAATGCCAAATCCACCCTTCTAGAAGAACGGCAATGGTACTATTCAACTCATGTAACGTAATGGCCAAGGGATTTCGGTTCATGCCTTTGGGTTTAGTTAGGTTGAGAACCTTTCAGCTCAGCACATAGGTTAGTTAGGTGCAAACTTGATGCAGGTGTTAACGCGGGCGCGCGCGCGCGGACGAAGGTGTCACTCAGAGATGTCACAATAGCCCGAGACGAAACGGGTGACGGAGTGCGAGTGACGTCACGCACCGGAAGCGCGCAAAGGTTTGTGGAGAATTGAAAAAAAATTAGAAGAGTTGAAAACTAGACGCCGAACGAGGAGGTTCGACTTTTGGGGCTCTCTGAGGCGAGACGAATTTGCGCGTCGTGGATGCCTCACGAGATAGGGGCCAGATGAAGAAGCCAACATAAAAAGATTGTGTCTCTCTCCTTGTGTCGAAACCTTTAACTCAAAAGTAATAAAAGTGTTTCGTACCTGAACAAGAAGTCGTTACGTGTTTTCGAATTTCGAGATTCCTGTATTCTACGATATACATATATGTTCTATCGTTATGTACATTATATGTTCATTTAGCACATGACGCTAATTGTGGCCATGTAACAATTATAGTCAGGTTTAAGGGGTTAATACCTTTCCCAAGGGATTAGTCCGAAAGTGAACGAATTAGCGAGACTGGAATTAGAACTCGCTTACTACGATTCTGCAAACCAGCGCTCTAACCATAACACCACGAGGACATCCACCTCATTTGTATTCACACAATAAAATGATTTCAAGAATAGTAAAATAATTTAACAGTTCTTGACATGAAACCATTCAACTGTCTACAAACAAATAGAATTATTAGCATTAGATTGCAACACTTGAAACCATTTAACTGTAATGACCACTAACACGATCAAAACTCCAGGGACTTACAAACTATTCTCTTACAAATCATATATATATATATATATATATATATATATTGTAGATCCAAAGAAAGAAAGAATTATTTCAACATGAATAGATCCACGAAGAAATTGGTATTTTTAACGATTTATTTTTTTTCGTTCTTACATACGTTCATGTTTCCAGCTCGTGGCTTTCGTCAGAGAACATATATGGCACCAGGCCTTGTAAATGGGGTAATCAATGAAACTCGAACTCACTTGTATTTGAAGTTTTGAAAGTAAGAACGAAATAAATAAATCTACAGATCTCTTTGTGGACCCATTCATTTATATATATATATTTATACATATAAAGATATTTTCTAATAATTTCTTTTTTTTATATATATATATGTAGTTTGACCGAAATTTCCTTAGTCAGATTCTTCCTGATAATCCACTTGCTGAAAGCTAGGTAGATTGTTCTGATACTGTAGGCTTTACTAAATTATATATATGTATATATATATATATATATATATATATATAATTTGGCATTAAATAATCATTGAGGAATTATCCTATTAAAACAAACTACCGAATCTACTCTATCAGATAAACGTTCAAACGGCCGGAACGATACAAGGAGATAGTTCATTTTAGTTTAGACCTTTGAGAGCAGTTATATCATTGGCTGATTGTAAAGTCAAGTGTCTAAAATCCTTGAAGCTATATGTTAGATTTTAACTTTAGATCAGGAAGCTGAGACTAGTCGAAGTGATAGAACCTTATTTTCCATCTATGTTCCTGGCTATCCCGATCTGCGTATGGAGTCGATAAAATATACGAAAGGAATAAAGTTATAAGTGCACATGATAAAAGAAAACTTCGTATTTGATATTCGTCCGAGCCAAGAGAATGTTGGGGTTTCGAGCACAATATGGCAGCGGAAGGAGATGACAAACATTGGATGAACAAAATGCCAATCCAAAAAGAGATCTATATACAACACACATAAACAGAGCTCCTTACGGAGTTTTAAAGGAGGTGCCTGTAGTGTAATGGTTATCGTTGTAGGAAATGGACACGGCGACACGAGTTCAAATCCTGGACTAGACTGATTGCATTTCACATTGCACTAATACCCTCGGGAAAGGTATGAATCCAATTATTCTCCCTCCAGCTATTGGTAAATAGTAGGGCAGACAGGGTTCTTCAGCCTTGGTGGGGCAACTAGTCTAGGAGAAGGAATACTCTGGATTCAAACCTGTTAAACTTCACTTAAAAATTGACCTTGTGTCATATCCTGCCCGAGCGGAGGGGTTGGTAAATATAACCTGACGGTGTTTAGTTTCATACATAAGTTAACATTTTTGAAAGTGTTGTATAGTGGCTCGTACCACATGACTTCCGGTATCGCGGAGGTACAAAAGACGTCTTGTTTCTTAACCACGAGTGTTCTGCAAGATCTAAGTCAGTAATAAGACCAACTTCGGACGTAACACCAACAGCGCGAGACTTATGATATCTGTTAGACTCTACCACTTCACTTAATAAATAATTGACTCTTTATTTCACTGTGTATCTCTTCCTTATCACGATACAACATATAATATACAGAAGGTAACATATTTGAAAGATTTTACTCTGCTGTAGGCGATGTAATAGTCCTATATTAACAATCGACAACAAGAAAAACAAACAAACAATCAAACAAACAAAAAAACAAACTAAACAAGACATCAAAGACAAGAAATATAAGAAATAAAAATGGAAAAAAATAAAATTCGGTTTTTAAAATTTGAAATGTCAGCGTTTTTTTTTCTTCTTTTTTTTTTAATATAAAATTACGGCTGTGGAGTTCCAATGGCGTAAAAGCTAAAGTGCTGAACTCTGACCTCAAAGACATTAAATTATGTTCACTTTCAAACTAAAAGTAAAGTTGCCCAGTCAGCTGGGGCTGTAGAATACACTGACTGCTTCTCTGCAGAGGGGTAAGACCCCCCTAACGAGTGTCCTGTATATGACACTAAACAATCTGATGGTGAGGTTCCAGCAGTGCTGGAGCTTTGGGGAATGCGGAGTACCACTTCATTGCCATTGCTCCCAGGTCCACTCTGGCCCGGAGTGGTAGCACCTGATAAGGGTCCTATCTATGGGTTAAATAGAACTAACAGCATACTTATGCTAAACTGAATTATTTGAGTAAACTGAATAGCTTCAAAAATAAATGTTTTTAACAATTAAACCGTACTTACATTTAAACTGCGTGCTTATGCTTAACTGAATTATTTCAAATAGAACTGTTTTTCGACATTAACACTGTATTTACACTTAACGGAATTGTTACATGTAACTGCTTGAATAGTTTGAAATGGAAATGTTTTTGACAATTAAACTGTGTACTTATGCTAAAATGAATTGTTTTAAATAGAACATTATTTCCATAAAAATTGATATGGCGTTAAATAACCTAACAAAACCAAACCAAACCTCGGTAAAGATATATCCTTTTTATTACCTCAGCTGTGGGTTAAATAGTATCACTGCTTCTCTTCAACGGGGATGTCTGTGGGTTTAATGGCATACCAACCCTTGTAGACTATTTAATGCCAAATCCATTTTTATATAAATTAACACTTCTATTTCAAACAATTCAATTTAGCATGAGTAGACAATTTGTCAAAAATAGTTCCATATCAAGCAATTCAGTTTAATCAAACAGTTCTAATTCAAACAATTCAGTATAGTATAACGATAGTTTTTGTATACACTCAGTTAAATGTCAAAACAGTTCTATTTCAGGCAATTCAGTTTAGCGTAAGTACAATTTAAATGTCGAAAACAGTTCAATTTCAAGCAATTCAGTTGAGTTTAGTTCTATTTGACACTTAGGGAGGACCCTATCAGGTGTTACCAATCCTGGCCTGAGTGGACCTGGAAATGATGGCAATGAAGGGGTACTCACTATTCCCCAAAGCTCCAGCATTACTGGAACCTCACCATCAGAGTGTTTAGTGTCATATCAAGGACACTCGTTGAGAGGGGTCTTACCCCTCTCTAGAGATGCAGTCAGTGTATTCTACAGCCCCAGCCGACTGGGCAAGATGACTTCGGCATTTGATTTCTCACAAAATTTGGAATGCTACTAAACGAAGAAGCCAAAAACTGTGACGTTATATGGTTAAGCGTAATATAAGAGTTTTAGCAACAGAATCAGGGATCGCATTATACTCGAGATCCCATTGTACTCTAGTAAACGCAGTCTTTTTTTTTTTTTTTTTTCGAGGTAAATTTGTCAAATATTTGAATTATCGGAGCGACATCTAGCGTGCATATTGCAAAGTAAAAATATCAGTCGTTTGTTATAAGATCTGGAAGGATCCATCTCTTCTCTTCCCCCAGCCAACTCCTGTCTCAGTTTCTTTGGAACTGTTTCAGTCGATGTGGGGGTCCAAGATAACGAAAGTAGAATGGGGTCGGTGTGTAAATAAGACTGTAATTAGGTCGTGTTTCGAGGGTGAGGTGTTGGCGGCGAACAAGAAGGAAGAAAAAAAAAAAAAAGAAGACATATTTGGTACGGGGAAAGCAAAAAAGATATGGAAAGGGTCACGTGATCATAACCCGTCTTTCGATGGCAGCAATGACGTGTGTGAACTAAAAGACAAGAGACCAAAATGTCGGCAGGTGTGCTGTGTGTACTGGGAAGTTAGAACCGGAGGTCACGAGGAACAAGTGAGATGTTTGTCGAGGGTTATGAGCAAGAGGGGAACGAAATATTTGATAAGGTCTTTTCTCCCCGCCCACACTCTTGCTACATCCATTCTCCTCAGATGCGACCTGTGTTATTCGACGCTAAACTTGGAGTAATTATTTGAAAAAAAAAACGGGGGGAGGAAAAGAAAGAAAAGAAAGAGAGAAAGAAAAAAGAAATGCAGCGTGCGATGGGTTTGTCATTCAAAATTCAAAATTTCATAAAAAAAATTTAAAAAATTCGTAGGGTTGTTTTCGATCCTTCACTCACGCACAATTTTCTAACACACACACACACACACACACACACACACACACACACACACACACACACACACATATATATATATACACATATATATGCGCATACACATTTATATATGTACACACATACATATATAAACATATATACACATATAGACACAAACACAGTCATAGATATATATGGATAATATATATATATATACACACGCGCATACATATACACGCACATTCATATATACATACACAAACACACTTTTTTATGCATATCAATATATATACACATGCACTCATATATATATATATATATATATATATATATATATATATATATATATATATATATATAAACAGATACTTATATCTATGCCCACAAACATATAAATATATAAAAACATACATATTTACATACACAAACACACTTATTTATGCATTTCAATATATATACACATGCATTCATTATATATATATATATATATATATATATATATATATATATATATACAGATACTTATATCTGTGCACACACATACATATAAATATATAAAATAAAGTAAGTAAAGTCGGTGACCGTAGTCGAGGTAGACTAGCAGGCTCCCTTTTCAAAAGCTACGACACCGAGGTGTAGACGAGGGTGCTACTCCTTCCTCTGGATTGCTCAATTTTAACTATGATACGTACTTTATAATGCTGAGTTAAGCAACGGCAGAATTAAGTAACATTTTTTGAGTCTTTGGTATGACTCGACTAGAATTGGAACCCCGGTCTCCCCGGATAATAGTTTTGAAAAAGTGAGTTCAAACTCAGGCCTGGCTATTACGTTCAGTTTTGGACGAATACTTTTGGGAAAGTTATGTACCTCCTTATCATGCCCCACTCACCAGTCATGGGTTAAATCTTTGACAATAAACACCCCACGAAGTTTGATTAGCCATTAAACAAAGAAACCATTTGAAATACGAGGTGCATACGATAAGTTTCCAGATTTTTTTCGTATGGGCACTTTTATTGATCGTACACACATGAAACTCTAGTCCTCGTCGAAGTAATCTCCTCCGGTTGCAATGCACTTGTTGCACCGTTCCTACAACTTCTGGATGACTCCATGGAAGTCCTCTTGTGTGAGCTTGTCAATGACCTTCGTCACAGCCTCTTTCATCTCCTCAATTGTCTCATAACGACAGCCTCTAAGCTTAGGGAATAACCAAGTCACAGGGAGCAAGGTCTAGACTATATTGATGCCCATCTTGATCAAATAGTTTGTGACAAGGATGGATCTGTGAACTGGTACGTTGTCCCGGCGGAAATGGCACTGAAGAGTGCTGGCTCCTTCCGACGTAATCTCTTCCAAAACTCCCTTAAAACGTCAACATAGTAACCCTAACTTTAACCCTTTGGCCAATCAACTCTGGTGTATTGACTTCCTTACTCCTCCCACACCTATCATCATCCCTCACAGACTTCCTGCCTCACTTGAATCTCTTTTGCCACTCAAAAACTAATGCTCGATTCATGCAAGATGGTCCAAAAGCAGTCTGAAGTATTCCCTACGTTTCTGTGGCATCATTTTTTCCAAGTTTAAAACAGAATTTTATTGCATATCGTTCTTCTAAAATGTCCTCACGTCCAGATTGCACTTTTGAAATTCACCAGCTGTGACAATCAGGCTTTAGTAGGAAGTATTCCAATTCCTGCTGTAGCTGTTCATTTGAACTGATCAGTCATCTCATAAGATGTATAGCAATAACATACTGAATTTTCAAGAGCCTACGACAATTTTAAATGCCCGTACGAAAAAAATCTGGAAACTTATCGTATGCACCTCGAATATGTACTATTTTCGACCATTGTTAATTCACTTTATTATCCTATTTCCTCTCGATCATCAAATTGAACACTGTAGAAATCTCAACACATCTCAAACTTAGTCATTCTTTCAAAATTTCATACTCCATCATTTTCTCTGCTCAATAATAGACCTTGTGCCACATCTATCCATAATGGAGGGGCTAGGTAAATACACCATTGGTCATTTTCTCAGAATTTCTACTTGTCAGGTGTTACCATTCCGGGCTAGAGTGAACCTGGAAGCGATCCCAGTGAAAGAGTACACTGCGTTCACCAAAGCTCCAGCACCACTGGAGGATCGCCATCAGGTTGTTAGGTGTTATATCAAAGGACACCCATCGGAGGAGACTTACCTCTCTTCAGAGATATAGTCTGTGCATTTTACGGCCTCACCTGGCTGGCCCAATGTATTGGGAGAAGGGCGCCTCGAGTGGTATAATGTTTAACAAGCTAGTCTAGCAAAACTTGACGATTGAGCTCAAGTCTCATTGGTGCCCCTTTCATACAGCCTTGTGCCATATCTAAGCCAAGAATAGCAAATTACTACTGATGTCAGGAGAAAGAAACGTCTCTCAACCAAACGCAGATTTTTGTCTCAGTTTTTCAAGAACTTGTATGACTGAATCTTTTCTGTCGCTTTATTCAGCAGGTTCTCCTGACTGCATCCAGTGTCCTCACAGATCTAATGTATATTGTTGTATAGCCACATAATACATATACCGATGCATGCAGAAACATATTCAACCCAATAAAGACGAGCGGACACAGTTCTTTAGAAAAACATACCTCTCACTTTATTTGAAAGGGTTCGTGTGTGAGAGGTAGTTGGAGACTGAACAGAACTGCAACATATTAACCCCCACTCTTATGGCCATAATAGCGTTTCTTTCTCATTCGCCTGGGCTGCTCAACCGGGCTCTGGGGGCCCAGCCTCTCTGGGACATGGTCCTCATTCCAGCATCTTCTCTCCAACTAATCTAAACTCCAACTGCTCAATCGGGAGTCCTGAAGGCCCCCTCTACTGGGTGCTGGTTTTCTCTACAGCATCTTTTCTCCAACTGATTTGAACTTCCTGTCGCTGGGGTTTGACGTCCACTCTTCTTCCTGCGAGCGTCACAATTTCGCACTCAATTCAACCACTCGACAGTCAATGTCATATCCTGATATTCCTCGACTGGATGCACCTGTTATTTACACAGGTGCATTTCCTATTTTGACAGCTTGGCCGGGTCGGAGGTCAATATACAACAATATTAGTCTTTGTTGGTCGGCGAATACTACGCGTTCTTTGTAGAATTCACAGGAGAACGTCGTTTGTGAGTTCGTCCGAACTTTACTAGCAGTGTCCAGCATGTTTTGTTTGTCTTACTTGGATGGTTTGTGAGATGGGAGCCAAGTGGCCGTACACCTATTGTTCTCTGGGGTGTTGCTTCCTGGATCTTTTTGAAACAGCTCATAGCATTCTTGTGTAGAAACCATCTGTTTTTTTCCAAGAGTTTCATCCACGTGCAGCATCCATTTTATCAAAGTGATCAGATTTCCATATGATCAAAAGCCTGTTAATGCCAGTCCCCGCTTTATCATGACTTTCCGTAGATGAGATATTACTGCCGGGGTAGGTTAACTGGTCTCTTTCTCTGGAAGGCTTGTCACTTAAAGCGGAGATGGCTCCTGTTTAATGTACATGAACATTTTTTACCTTCATATAGAAACCAATTCCTGCAACTGCTTGCTCCAAGCTATGTAGCAGGGATTCAGCTTGATCACGTGCATTTGCAAGAAGCACTAGATCATCAGCGTAGCCTGCCTCTGTCATAATAGATATGTAGATAGATAAAAAAATGCAATAAGTGATCTCCCACGTTGATCTAGGGAGAAGATTAATCTAATTCTTTCTAGGTATTTATGGCAATCAAGTTTTATATATATATATATATATATATAAGTCATGATATGACCTGCTATAAATTATCGACAGCTAATCAGTACAGATACAGGATGTAGGCAAGAAGACCTACCGGAAGTGATGGACGATAGAGACGAGTGGCGAGATAGAGAGTCAGAGAAATCCATGCTGGTGGCACAACATATATATATATATATATATATATTATAAAATGAATCGGTCCGCAAATATTGGTATACTAGAATATTTGATGATCTTGCTCTACACGTGTTTCAGTCTTTACAATTATCTTTAGAGGATTGAAATGATTACAAAATCGGAAATTCATTTTTTCTTTTGGTTTAAAGAAATAACATCAAATTTGCAATATAAATGGAATGACA
>OY757936.1:19456767-19485562 GCA_963585895.1 Sepioteuthis lessoniana
ACTCGTTCTTTTAGACACAATGAGTTATAGACTTAATCTGGTTATATAAATTATTGTTCGTATTTACTTTAAAAGGAAAGTTTCATAATTTTGTCGAATTATCGTTAGACAAGGGCGTCAGATATAGTAAATATAATCAGTGAATAAACCTCTAAATTTTCAAGATGTCAGCCTAACTTAAAAGGGAAGTAAGTTAAAGAGTTTTAAAGGGTTAACTTTAAAGTAACAAGGATTACGAAGGATATCAGTGATCATATATTGGTGTATGGGTTCTAATACAAGTGAGCATTCCTCGGAACAATGATACATGTACAAGAAGTGATGGAGTAAGGGATGGTGAACAGGGTTTTCGTAGCCGGCGGTGTATTGAAGGTGCTGAAAGAAGATAAACATATTGGCTGTCAGTGGATCTATAAGACCTATTATCTTTAGGAGAAGGGAATATTTGCGGAGAAGGAAAGTGATTAATGTAAGGATGAGGTTGGATGTAATTTCTTTAAAAGAAGAATGCGAAGCTAAACGGAAGAAAGGATTAAAAAAAAAGACAAGAAGAACAGAAAGGAAAATGAGAAAGAAAGAAAGAAAGAAAGAAAGAAGGAAAGAAAGAAAGAAAGAAAGAAGTAAAGAAAGAAAGGATTTAAAAAAAAAGATAAGAAGAACAGAAAGGAAAATGAGAAAGAAAGAAAGAAAGAAAGAAAGAAGGAAAGAAAGAAAGAAAGAAAGAAGTAAAGAAAGAAAGGATTAAAAAAAAAAGACAAGAAGAACAGAAAGGAAAATGAGAAAGAAAGAAAGAAAGAAGGAAAGAAAGAAAGAAAGAAGTAAAGAAAGAAAGGATTAAAAAAAAAAAAGATAAGACAAGAAGAACAGAAAGTAAAATGAGAAAGGAAAAAAAAAAGAAAAGAAAATGAGAAAGGAAAAGAAAGAAAGGAAAAGAAAGAAAGAAAAGGAGAAAGGAAAAGAAAGAAAGAAAGAAAGAAAGAAGTAAAAAAAAAGACAAGAAGAACAGAAAGTAAAATGAGAAAGGAAAAGAAAGTAAAACGAGAAAGGAAAAGAAAGAAAGGAAAAGAAAGAAAGAAAGAAAGAAGTAAAAAACAGACAAGACAAGAAGAATAGAAAGGAAAAGAAAGAAAGGAAAAGAAAGAAAGAAAGGAAGAAAGAAAGAAGTAAAAAACAGACAAGACAAGAATAACAGAAAGGAAAAGAAAGAAAGGAAAAGAAAGAAAGAAAATGAGAAAGGAAAAGAAAGAAAGAAAGAAAGAAAGAAGTAAGGGACTAGTTTTAAGGGGGAATATGAAAGAAGGAATAAGATGAAAGCGGATAGAGAAAAATGAAACAGGATGATTTATGACGTAGACGAAAGCCAGAATGAATGAAAAAGGAAAGAATGAGAAAAAGAAGGATAGTGAATAATTAAAAGAAGAAGATAAAAAAGATGGTAACACGGATGAATTATCAAAAACAGTTGAAGAGAGTAGAAAAAAGAAAAAAAGACCTTCAAAGATGGCAGAATGAAAATCTCAGGAAATGAAAGGCAAAAAAAAAAAAAAAAAAAATACAAGGAATTAGAAAAAGGTTAAGGATCAAAGGCATAAGGAAAGAGAAAATAAAAAGGATAAGAATATTTTGATATGAATTAAAAATGGAAGAAGAAAGGAATGAGATAAGGAAAGACGTACAATTAAAAAAAATATGGAGAAAAAAGAAAATGGTAAAAGTAGAAAGGAAAGAAAAAAATAAAAAAAGAATGAAAAATATGACGGTGGAAAAGATTGCGAGAGGAAAAACTGAGAAAAGAAAGAAAGAAAGAAAGAAAGAAAGAAAGAAGAAGAAGAAGTAGAAGAAGAAGAAGAATGAAAGAAAAAGGAAGAAAAGAAAGAGTTAAAGTGTAGTATAATGAAGAAGAAGAAGAAGAAGAAGAAGAAGAAAGAGTTAAAGTGGAGTAAAATAAAGAAGAAGAAGAAGAAGAAGAAGAAGAATGAAAGAAAGAAAGAGAAGTAAAGAAAGAGTTAAAGTGGAGTAAAATAAAGAAGAAGAAGAAGAAGAAGAAGTATGAGTGAAAAAAGAAGAAAAGAAAGAGTTAAAGTGTTGTATAAAGAAGAAGAAGAAGAAGAAGAAGAAGAATGAAAGAAAAAAAGAAAAGAAACACTTCAAGTTTCTTTCTTTCTTTCTGTCTTTCTTTCTTTCTTTCTTAAATCCTCTTGCAGCCTTTCTTTTCGTTTTTTTATGTTAAAACTTATAGCAGAGTTTGTTTGTTTGCTTGTTTCTTTCTTTCTTTGTTTCTTTCTTTCTTCAATATTTGGTTATTTCTATGTTTTTTTATACTGCTTTGCCATTTCTTCCTTTCTGCCGAAACTTTTAAAATTACCCACATTTAATACGATTGACTTGACCAACAACTTAGAAGTCATAAAATGTGATATGCAAATTTTATAAACATCAATTTATAAGTGACAATCTGATTTTGATATGTATTCTGTCCTGTTTACAATTATCAGTTTAGGGTCCTATTCGTCTCAACACTCTTTGGGACTAAAAAATGACAAAAAGTCCTGTTGTGGGTAGAAAGGGGAAATATCTACAGCGAAGTGTAATAGGAATTTTCAGCCTGAGTAGGCAGGTCCTCATAAAAATGATATAACTTAGAGAATAAAGCGATGTTCAACTGAATAATAAATTTGTGTCATTTATAGTTAATTTTTCTTCCTTGATTTCAGCCAGAGGTCACCTGAAGTTCGCGCTGGGTTGGCTAGCAATACCTAGTATTAGGAGGCCTTCTCTCTGACAATACTTGTACCGAAGGACTAAGTTTATTGCTTGGCATCTGAAGCGCCCTAAAAGATGAATGTCTACAGCAGAAATCGGCAACCCCAGGCAAGCGGGCCACATCCGGCCCTCCAATGGTTTTTTGTCCGGCCTGCTATCTGACACTGGATTGACAATACATTACATTACAATTGACTAACGAATCTTTGAAATTGAAATTTCTGTTTGAATCCACCGCTGACTTATGCAAGAAATATATATTGCTGATTAGAAAATATAAAAACACCTTGAAAGATAACGTGGAAGTCTACTTAAACATTTTGGTGACCATTGAAATAGAGAAAAAGATAAGTGATATTAAGATATGTTTTAAAACAGAAAATACAATATAAAGATAACAGTGAAACAGTCAAGTTAAGAGAAAGCGAAAAACATGATAAGTACCCAAACCTTGCCAGAGAACTGATCCCCCCGCAAAAAAAAAAAAAAAAATCAACGAAAAAACAAAAAAATTTAAAGTAAAATCAAAGAAAAAACAAAAGCAAACTATGGGTTATGAGGATGGCAGTAACAGTTCTTTGAATGGCATATCAAACTATCAAGGTCTATTTCAAGCCTAGATGTTTGGGAATCGCGTTCATTATGGTTGCTTTTTATTTTTATCTTTTGGTTTGTTTTGGTTTGGTCTTATGGCACATCATTTATTTTTATACATATGAACAGTTCTATTTCAAGCAATTCGGTTTAGCATAAGTATGCAGTTTCAATGACAAAACAGTCCTATTCCAAGAAATTCACTTTTGCATAAGTACACAGTTTTGTTTAATTTTACCCATAGATTGGACCCTTTAGGGTGGTAGCCCCTTATAGGGTCCTATCTATGGATGAAAAGGTACTCCACATTCCCAAATGCTCCAGCGTTTGTAGAACCTCACAATCAGATTGTTTAGTGTCATATCTAGGACACTCGTTGTATGGGGGGGGTCTTACCCCTATGTAGACATGCAGTAGGTGTATTTTATAACCCCAGCCGACTGGGTAATTTTTTTTTTTTTTTGCACATTTTATTTTTTGGCACATTTTATTTTTTTGCACATTTTTTTGCACATTTTTTGCTTTGTTGCTTAGAGACCAAATTTTAATAAAAATAAAGAGAATTAAAAAAACTTAAAAGATTATTTGTCAATGGATTTTTTAATTGCTTAAATTGTATGTAAAACATTTCTTATTGTTAAATCATTAAAATTAGTCAAAGTTCCAGAACTGCATTTCCAAGATTTGATAAAAAAATGAACATATTCCTCCCGAAGCCTAGAACCATAGATATACTATCTTACTTCACTGGCCTTTTGGAAGGGCCGTCTGGCATTCGTGTCGGATGGGGTATCGAAACCAATGGCAGATTCGAGGCCGAAAGGCTGCCAACTTCGGTTGGGCCACCCTCGGGTGGGCGAGCTGCTTTTCTGTCCCCGCCCCACCTGCATTCCTTGTATAGCGCTAGACCTCACGGTCTAGTTTAAGCTATATTCTGGCATACGCGCCCGGATCTAGATTTAGGTCCGTGATACTGCTTGACTCATTAGAGCCACATTGCACTTAGTGGGTCAATGACTAGCAGGGTTCAAGTCTGGGCTCGTTCCCGACCTTCCCCTCCCCTTTATCCCCACTTTAATCGACCTTCGGGCTTTTGACCTTGTGTCAAGTCCTGTCTGGTGGGAGGCAGCGACAAATATAGATATACTATCTTATTTTAACAGCGTCTGCAAATATACCTGAATATTCAGAGCATACAATTTTCGCCTATGAACGCTAGTCCTATTATTTCAAACCTACATTATCACTTCTTCATTTCAATGCAGAGGAAAGCATTTTTATTAATTTATCGGCTAAGTCAAGAAAAGGAGGAAGAAAACTTGCCAGCATTCAAGATAGGGTTGATGCATCGATAAAACGACAAGAATCTTATAAGAAAAGTGCGGAGGAAGACTGATTACAACGACCACAATACAGACAATACAAACATCAACAGTACGACAATAACCAGGAAGCAAAAATGGAAAGAAAAACAAATTTATGGACATTTCAAACGACAAACAAGGAGGTGCCCGTGGTATAATGGTTATCGTCGTAGGAAATGGACACGGCGATACGAGTTCAAATCCTGGACGAGACTGATTGCATTTCACATAGCACTAATACCCTTGGGAAAGGTATGAATCCCATTATTCTCCCTCCAGCTATGGGTAAATAGTAGGGCAGACTGAGTTCTTTAGCCTTGATGAGGCAACTATTCTAGGAGAAGGAAAAATCTGAATTCAAACCTGTTAAACTCCGCTTAAATGATTGACATTGTGTCATATCCTACCTGAGCGGAGGGGTTGGTAAATAGGAAATATGAACTAGCGAAATCTCTCGCGAGAAAACTTCGACATGGATAAGAAAAGGAAACCTTAAAAGAGAAACATAATCTCTTTTAATAGCATCACTAAACAACGTCATAAGGACTAACTATATCAAAAGGAAGAGTAGACAAGACGGGACAAAATAGCAAATGTAGATTATGAGGTGAAAGAAACGAAACGATCGATCACATAATAAGCAAATGCCGCAGAATAACGCAAATACTGTATAAGACTAGACATATAGAGTGGGCAAGGTGATCTACTGGGAATCGTGCAAGAAGTTTAAATTTGACCATACTAACAAACAGTATATGCACAACCCAGAATCCGTCCTTGAAAATGAGGTGCACGAAGTTCTCTGGGGTTTTAAGAAACAAACGGATCATATAATCTCGGAGGAGGTGCCCGTGGTGTAATGGTTATCGTCGTAGGAAATGAACTCGGCGACACAAGTTTAAATAGACTGACTAAACTGATTGCATTTCACATAGCACTAATACCCTTGGGAAAGGTATGAATCTAATTATTCTCCCTCCAGCAATGGGTAAATAGTAGGACAGACTAGGTTCTTCAACCTTGGTGAGGCAACTAGTCTAGGAGAAGGAAAACTCTGAATTCAAACCTGTTAAACTCTGCTTAAAAAATGACCTTGTGTCATATCCTACCTGAGCGGAGGGGTTGGGCTAATAGGATCATATAATCTCGGCCAAACAACCAGAGTTAGTGATAATCTGCATAAAAAGTAGAGAACCTGCTGAATAGTAGACCTTGCTGCTCCGGCTGACCACAGAGTAACACTGAAGGAAAGCGAATACCAAGACCTTGCTAGAGAATTAAAAAAGCTGTGGAACATGAAAGTGAAAATGATAGCAATTGTTATTGGCGCGCTCAGCAAATGATTGGAACAGGGACTGAAGGACTGAAATAAGAGACCATCTAAATTACATCATTGTTAAGATCGGCCAGAATACTGAGAATAGTCCTGGAGATATGAGGAAACTTGTAGTCACTACAGACTCCACAGGAAAATCATCAGCTAATGCTGTTGTGAAAAACTCTCAAAAGAGAATAATCATAAGTGTGCGAAAGGAATCGAGTGTTTACTGATTACAATATAATAGGATTTTAAGATTCAAACGGATTATCCAATCTCGGCCAGTAATGCTGGGGCCTTGGGCAATACGGAGTACCCCTTCATTGCCATTGCTCCCAGGTCCACTCTGGCCCAGCGTTATAGCACCTGATAGGGCCCTATCTATGGGTTAAATAGAACTAACGGCATACTTACGCTAAACTTAAAATAGAAATGTTTTTGACAATTAAACCGTACTTACATTTGAACTGCGTGCTTGTGCTAAACTGAATTATTTCAAATACAACTGTTTTTTGACATTGAAATTGTATTTACACTAAGCTAGTTTGTTAAACATAGAACTGTTCTGACATTTAACTGTGTGTAAACAAAATCTGTACTTTTACTAAACTGAATTAGCTGAAGTAGAACTGCTTGACTAAACTGAATAGCTCGAAATAAAAATGTTTTTTTACAATTAAACTGTACTTACATTTAAACTGTGTGCTTTTGCGAAACTGAATGGTTTTAAATTGAACTATTTTTGACATTGTAACAGTACTTACACTAAACTGAATTGAAATAGAAATGTTTTTGACAATTAAACTGTGTTCTCATGCTAAACTGAATTGTTTGAAATAGAACTGATTATTTACATAAAATGGATTTGGCGTTAAATAACCTACAAAGGTTGATATGCCATAAAACCCAACAAACCAAACCAATCGGCCAGACAACCAGGCCTCGTGATAATCTGAAAAAAAAAAAAAAAAAAAAAGAAGGGAACTTGTCGAATAATTAATCACTTTAAGTATATTTTATCAAAAATTCAAATCACTTGTTATAAAAAACATTTTGAAGCAGATCTATTTGAGCAATAGACTCTAACAAGTACAATCACTCATAATCAGGGTGGACCTGTGAGTAATGGCAATGAAGCTGTTTTCTATACTCTCCAGATCTAGAGATCTGGAGTCTCACCATCAGATACAGTTTAGTGTCATATCCAAGTAATCTTTTTTAGAGGAGGATTTAATCCTCCCCCGGGGACACAGCGCGGGAAACAATCGTAACGAATCTGGTAAAAACTTTGCAGTAACAGAATATCAAAGGGAGTAAAACATTCCAAATCACAAAACAGTTGACAGAAGCTGGAATACTGTGGAAAGTGCTGGAGATTCAAGGTGACTTGATGTCAGTTTGTCTAGACTACGTGCTTAGAACATCGATCGATAAAATCAGTGAAAACGGCTTCGAGCTGATAAAGAAAAGAAGTAGAAGGTACCCTGCAAAAACAATTACCGACGCCGACTATGCCGATGACATAGCGATACTGGCAAATACACCCAACCAAGCCGACACACTACTGCATAGTTTGGAAAGAACCGCCGCAGGCATTGGCTTCCATGTCAATGCACACAAAACTGAATATATGTGCTTTAATCAAGCAGGCAACATCTCCACACTAGACGGAACCTCTCTGAAACTGGTAGACAAATTCACCTATCTAGGAAGCAGTGTCTCATCAACCGAAAAAGACATCGACACGCGGCTAACGAAGGCATGGACAGCTATTGATAAACTACCGATCATTTGGAATTCAGACCTGACCGATAAAATGAAACGCAGTTTCTTCCAAGCAGCGGTCGAGTCGATACTGCTGTATAGATGCACCACTTATACGCTAACAAAACGGCTGGAGAAAAAGCTAGACCGCAATTACACAAGAATGCTGCGAGCAATAGTGAATAAGTCAATGGCGGCAATACCCCAAAGGGCACCAACTATACGGCCACCTACCTCCTATCACGAAAACTATCCAAGTTAGACGAACCAGTCATGCAGGACACTGCTGGAGAAGCAGGGACGAGCTCATACGAGATGTACTCCTATGGACCCCCACATATGGCCGGGCCAAAGCAGGACGACCAGCTCGAACATAAATACAGCAGCTATGTGAGGATACGGGATGTAGCCCTAAGGGCCTACCAGAGGCCCTGAACGATAGGGAGAAGTGGCGAGAGAGGGTCACCGATATCCGCACTCGCGGTACGACACGATGATGATGATATTAATTAACCTCCCATAATATCCACGAATCATCTCTTGGAAACATATAGAGAGTTTCAATATACATAGAGCCCATGCGACAGCTCTATTGTTTCTGCTCACTCAGTATATGTATATATATATGCAGGGTGTCTCAGTATACGTAGGTACCATGAGACTGCCCAATTATTTCTGCTCACTCAGTATATGTATATATATATATATATATATATATATATGCAGGGTGTCTCAATATACATGAGGCCCATATGACTGCTAATAACTCTACTAGTAATATAGCTGTGTTTTTGTGTTTCAGATTTGAAAATATATACTATAACAACTATTAATCCTCGATCACAATGGTTTGGACAAGAGAAGGAAAAATATTTTGAGTCACTATATATTTGGTGACAAAATAATTCAAAACTGTCTCAAAATAGATGCAACTCATTAATTTTGGGTGTATCAATATACAAAGTACTCCTGTGACTACTAATAACTCTACTAATAATAATGTAGTGTTCTTTTTTTGTTTCAGATTTGAAAAGCGAATAAAATTCCTCGATCACAGCACCTTAGGCAAGAGAGGAAAAATATTTTGCCCCAAAACTTCGGAGACAAGATCATTCAAAACTGTGCTCGCAAAATTTCGCATGAAGTTAAACTTAACAATTATCCCCAGAAAAGCCAAATTTCAAGCAACAGGGTCAGTAAACAAACTAAACAGGAAGATAGAAAAATCCCAGATCTGACAGGAAGTTCAATGCAAGATGCCATGAGAATGTGGATATGGTGAGAGACTCTGTCGGAATGAGTCCAAAAAAAATCTCTCCGAACACATTTCCAAAAAATTTCCCTTTCAAGTGGACAATAGGATAAAGTCAACCAATTTCTGACCTGGTTTGACCTTTCTGAAGTGATAAGATTGTTTTTTAAGACTCAGATGAAAAATAATGTTGCAATATGAATTATAATATTAGTGGTTTGCATCTATTTTGAGACACCCAGTAAATGATTTAATAATAATTATTATTATGAAAATAAAACTTGGTATTTACTGGATTTGGCAAGAGAAATGAAGATACTGTGATACATAATGATGACAGTAATACCATTTATAGTTGGAGGACTTGGAACATTCCGTAAAGACCTGCAAAAGAGACTGTTGCATTGTTCAGACCGTCTACAATACCCAGAGGAGTGTTGGAGACCTGGGTAGACTTGTTTTCACTTAGACACCCGTGAGAGCTCACCAGTTAAAAGTGGTGTGAAAAATTGGCAAGGAGTGAAATAATAGGTTGAAAAAAAACAAAACAAAAAAAAAAAAACAAGAGGAAATGGTGTGGTCGTTTGAAAGGCAAAGATGATTGTAATCAGGCCTGATATTTAAGAAGTCCTTAAGTATGGGGTAGGTCACGAAATCTACGGTCTGTCATTTGTATTAATTTCCGGTATTTATTAACATATTAAATACATATAAGTTAATGAAAAACAAGTGGTAAAGCAATAAAAAAAACGTGTTGTGTTTTTAGAATGTTTACTTGAGAGATATCATTGTGAAAAGAAACTCTCCAGACGTAAGTAATTCTAGTAAGAAAATTCATAATCACGTGTCCATTCTTAGGCACTTTGCTTAATTAATGGTGAGATTATCTGATTCGGATTATGTCATGTAAGATTTGGGGAGTTGAGTGGCTATTTTCTGAATAATTCCTTGCAGCTGCAAGAGACGAAAGTTGATTGATTTCCACCAAGGAAAGAAAAGAACAAGGTTTGGCTTGGTTTCTCCGTGTAATGGCATATGAACCCTTGTGGGTTATTAAATGCCAAAACTAATCTTATTGTAGAACAACCGTGATAATATTATCCTACAGCTGGCAGCGTTGCCTCGGGTAGCGTAATGGTTAACAAGCTAGACTAGCAAACCTACACGAGTGAGTTCGAGTCTCATTGGGTGTCCCATTCATATGGCTTTGTGCCACATCTAAGCAAAAAGCTTAGTAAATTACCACAGATGGCAGCGTAAAAGTATCCATAGATTTCCAAAGGACATTAGTCAGAAAGTGAATATAACAGCACGAGAGAGTGGAGGTCAAACTCGTTCACTTTGAATTTGCAGTCCCATTGGCCAAGCGGTTAGAGACCAAAGACCAAGGAGACCGGGGTTCAATCCCAGATCGAGTCATACCAAAGACTCAAAAATGGTACTTGATGCCTCCTAGCTTAACACTTAGCATTATAAGGTATGGATCAAGTTTAAAGTGCAGCAATCCAGGGAAAGGAGTAGCGTCGTTTCCTACATCTCGGTGTAGTAGCTATTGAAAAGGGAGACTTTGGATCACTCTCGATTATGGTCTTTAAACATTATGCTACGAGAACAACCGAGTCCAGTCGTCTGGGGCTGTAGAATACTCCGACTGCAACGAGTTTCCTTGATACGACACTAAACTGCATCTGATAGCCAGCCTCCATCACTGAAGCTTTGGAGAATACGGAGTACCCCTTCATTGTCATTCCTCCCAGGTCCACTCTGATCCAGAGTGGTAAAACCTGATAGGTAAAACCTATCTATAGATCTTCCTCTGAATTCTAGCTCAGCCAGTCCTCTTACCAAGATTTAAGGACCGCTCCAATTATAACTGGTAGCACCGTCAGTTTCATGTTCCATTACTTTTAGTTCTCTGGCAAGATCTAAGTACTTGCCTCTCTTTTGTTTTTGCTTTTTTTTTTTTTCACTCAGTGGTCCACTGGAATGGCAAAGTCCACTATTCCGAAGTTTGGTTTGGTTTAGTTTTATGGCACATCAACCATTGAAGGTTATTTAAGGCCAAATATAATTTTTATACATATAAACAGTTCTATTTCAAGCAATTCAGTTTTGCTTATGTCCACGGTTTAGTTGTATTTGACTTATTGATAGGCCCCTATTAGATGCTATCATTCCGGGCCATAATGGACCTGGAAGCGATGGCAATGAAAGGATACTCCGTATTCTCCAAAGCTCCAGTATTATAGGAGCTTCACTATCAGATTTTTTAGTGTCATATCCAGGATACTTGCTGGGGAAGTCTTTCCTCTCTGCATAGATGCAGTCGGTGTATTCTATAGCCCTAGCAGATTGGACCAATTCTTCGGAAAGTTCTTTATTTCTTTCTTTTTTTTTTTTGTTTCTTCGCACAAGGTCTGGTCTTCTGGCTGGGATTAAGTGATCTGTTTTTATCTTAAAATCCATGAGGATTTTGTGGTTCTCATTCTCAAAGATGGCTTCTTCTTCTTCTTCTTCTTCTTCTTCTTCTTCTTATTATTATTATTATTATTATTATTATTATTATTATTCTACTTTATGGTACACAGGTACGGAAAAATCCACAAAACGCAACTTCTTTGACCTCTTTTGTTTTATATCCACTTCTTTTGTTCTTGTTCTTGTTCTTCTTCTTCTTCTTCTTTTTCTTCTTCTTCTTCTTCTTCTTCTTCTTATTATTATTATTATTATTATTATTATTATTATTCCCAGCTATGGGTTAAATAGTACCCTTGTTCTTCTTCTAGGAGAATGGCTTTGGCATTAAATAACCTAAAAAGAGTTGATATGCCATTAAACAAAGAAACCAAACCTATTATAATTATTATTATTGCTATTATTATTTACTCATTTAGAGTTTTTCACATCAGCGTAAGCTGATGGTTTTTCACTGGAGTTTGAGTGACAGCAAGTCTCCTCAAGTCGCCAGAATTCATCATTGTATTCTGGCCGATCTCAACAATGCTGTAGTTTGGAGTGTCTCAACTCCTCTTATTTCCAAGTCCTCCAGTCCCTTTACCAATTCTTTGCTGATGGTACCGAAGGCTCCAATGACCATTGGTATCACCGTCACCTTCATGTTCGACAGTTTTTTCAATTGTCTAGCAAGATCCAGGTATACATGGTGCATTCAATACGTTTCCAGAATTTTTTTGTACAGGCATTTGAAATTGTTGTAGACTCTTGAAAATTTACTAAGTTATTGCTATACATCTTATAAGATGACTGACCAATTTCTATGATTTCAGCTTCAAATGAACAGCCACAGCAGGAATTGGAATACACCCTACTCGTTCTTATAGACACAATGAGTTAATCTGGCTATATAAATTCTTGATTATCACATTAACTTTAAAAGGAAAGTTTCATAATTTTGTCGAATTATCGCAAGACAATTGGAATACACCATACAAAAGCCTGATTGTCACAGCTGGTGAATTTCAAAAATGCAATCTGGACGTGAAGAAGAACAATATGCAATAAAATTCTGTTTTAAACTTGGAAAAATGCCATGCGATGAAAGCTGGGTCTACTCCTATGACCCAGAGACCAAGAGACAGAGTTCCAAGTGGAAGCATGCTGGCTTTCCCAGAGCCAAGAAGGATAGACAGAGCAAATCCACCCACAAACTTTTGATGATCCCTTTTTTTGACAGCACTGGCATGATCTACATGCACTAGGTTTCCACTGGACAGACAGTCAACAAAGAATACTATGTTACAATTTACCAACCCCTCCGCTCGGGCAGGATATGACACAAGGTCAATTTTTAAGCGGAGTTTAACAGGTTTGAATTCAGAGTTTTCCTTCTCCTAGACTAGTTGCCTAACCAAGGCTGAAGAACCTAGTCTGTCCTACTATTTACCCATAGCTGGAGGGAGAATTATTGGATTCATACCTTTCCCAAGGGTATTAGTGCTATGTGAAATGCAATCAGTCTCGTCCAGGATTTGAACTCGTATCGCCGTGTTCATTTTCCTACGGCGATAACGACTACACCACGGGCACCTCCACAAAGAATACTATGTTGAGGTTTTAAGGGAGTTAAGAAAGAGATTCCGTCGGAATCGGCCAGCACTCTTCAAATCGGGTCAGTGACATTTCCACCAGGACAATGCACCAGTCCACAACTCTATCCTTGTCATAGACTATTTGACTAAGATGGGCATTAAGACAGTTCGCCACTCTCCCTATAGTCCAGACCTTGCTTCTTGTGACTTTTGCTTATTCCCTAAGCTCAGAGGCTGTCGTTATGAGACAATTGAGGAGGTGAAAGAGGCCAATGACACGCTCACATAAGAGGACTTCCATAGGGCCTTGCAGAAGTTGTTGGAACGGTACAACAAGTGCACTGCAGCCGGAGAGGATTACTTCGAAGGGGAGTTTCATGTGTATACTATCAATGAAAGTGCCCATACGAAAAAATGTCTGGAAACTTATTTAATGATTCTCGTATATCAGTCTTCATGCCTTCCTTCCGCTTTATCCTGTGTTCAACCGGAACGGCAAAGTCCACTATTCGGCAGATTCTCTTTTTTTTTTGTTGACTATCTCTAAGTCTGGTCGTCTAGCCGAGATTAGATGATCTATTTGTATCTCAAAATCCCAGAAAGGTTTGTGCCACTCATTTTCCAGGATAGATTCTGGGTTGTTCATATACCACTTGTTCGCAGGGTCAAAGTTAAATTTCTTGCACGATTCACCAAGGATCACCTTGCCCACCTAGTCGTGTCTATACTCTTTTGGAACTAATTCACTGCATTTGTTTATTATGTGATTAATCCTTTCGTCTCTATCCTCCAAAGTCTATATTTGCTATTTTGTTGCGTCTTATCAATTCTTGCCTTGTCACTGTTAAACCTTATGGCGTTGTTTTGTGCTGCTATCAGAAAAAATTCAGTATCTCTCTAAAGGTTTCAATTCCTCTAAGAAGTGTTCTGGTATGACACAAAATAATCTGATTATGAGGCTCCTGTGATGCTGGAGCTTTGGGGAATGCGGAGTACCCTTTTATTGACATCGCCCTCGGGTCCACTCTGACCCAGAGTGGTAGCACCTGATAGAGTCCTATCTATGGGTAAAAAAGAAATGAACTTATTCTAAACTGAATTGTTTGTAATAGAACTATTTTTACATTTAACCGTGTGCAAAAAAATGACTGATGTTTAATTGGATTGTTAGTGATACATAGCAATACTTGGAACCATTTTACTTTGTTGACTAAACTGAATAGTTTGAAATAGAACTGTTTATTTGTGTAAAAATGGATTTGGCATTAAATAACTTGCAATTGTTAATATGCCATAAAACCAAACCAAACCAATTATCCAAACGGTTATCGTCGAAAATGGAGTCGTCGATCCGAGATCAAATCTTGTACTAGTCAATTTTCATTTCCCTTTCGGACTAATACCATTGAGAAATGATCACAAGTGCTGTGTATCAGAGGATGTTGACAGGATTACATCCGCTCAAGGATAATATCAACAAGTTGATTGCCGAAATGTCACCATGCCCACCGTTGTTATGTTGAAAACAGGTGCATCCGGTTGAAGATATCGGAAAATGACCTGAACGGTGGGCGTGGTTGAATTCAGTGATAGTGGCAGATGCGTACGCCCATAGGACCGGGCTTGGACAAGTAGCCAATGGAAAGCAGTCAACATAACCAATGGAAAGCAAAGAAGTGAGACGTGGGCATAACCATGGTTAACGAAAATAAGGAATTGCTACAGGTCACGTGAGAGTTGAAGACTGTAAGTTCCCGAATTTCGGCTAAAGTCAGTTGTTCACTGGCTCATCCGTCTCCCGACAGCTCCTCCGTGTGCGCGAACTCTCTGCGATTGCTTTCGACTCCACACAAGTATCATCACCGAAAATAAAAATATAATCTTATATTTTTATATACATACGTGTTCCTCTTTGTTAATAACAACGCAGTGTACTATACAACAAATGGCATATCAGTCTTTTTCGGTTATCCATGTCCAATTTTCTTGCTTTAGATTACGCTTGTTTGTCGCTTGAAATGTCCATAGAGTTATTTTCTTCCCATTTTTGTTTTCTGGTTATTTTTGTTCTGTAGATGCTTGCGTTGTCTGTATTGTTTTTGCTGGCTGTGATCAGTCTTCCTCCATGTTTTTTTATGTAGTTCTTGTTGCTTTATCGATGAATCGACGCTATCTTGAAAGCTGTTAAGTCCTCTTCCTCGTTCTTTTCAAGGCACATGCAGTCTGTCTAAATCATCGATGGGAGATAAGGCCTTATTCATCGTCATGAGTTTTCTTGTTCTTTGGTCTAATAGTTGGAGTTCTTCCCTCGTCCACTTCAAGGATGAATCCGAGAATCTTACAAGGGGACAACTCAGGTATATATCCTATAGATGAAATTTCTGCTATGTAGATTTTTTTTCGAGTAGTTTTTCTCGTTCTCCGGAGGTATTTCTTCTTCTTCTTCTTCTTCTTCTTCTTCTTCTTCTTCTTCTTCTTCTTCTTCTTCTTCTTCTTCTTCTTCTTCTTATTATTATTATTATTATTATTATTATTATTATTATTATTATTTACTCCATAAGAGGTTTTCACATCAGCGTTAGCTGAGGGACTTTGACTGAAGTTTGAGAGACAGTAAGTCTCCTCAAGTCTTCAGGACGCTTTTCAGTATTTTGGCCGATATCAATAGTGTAGTGCTTTGGATAGTCTCCACTCGTCCTGTTATTTCCAAGTTCTCCAGTCCCTTTAATAACCCTTTGGTAACTGTACTAAGAGCACCAATTACAATTGGTATAAACGTCACCTTGATATTCCATAGTTTTTTCAATTCCCTAGCAAGGTCGTGGTACTTTTCCTTCTTTTCACTTTCTTTCAAATTTACTCTGTGGTGCGCTGGGACTGCAAGGTCCACAATTTTGCAAGTTCTCTTTTTTTGTTGATTATTATAAGGTCTGTTCGTCTGGCCCAGATTAAGTGATTCGTTTTTATGTTGAAATATCATTGGAGTTTCTATGTCTTATTCTCCTGGATAACTGCTGGGTTGTGCATCTACAATTTTTTCGTATGTCCAAATTTAAATTTCTTGCACAATTCCCAGTGGATCACCTTGCCCACTTAGTCGTGTCTTGTCTTATACTCAATCTATGCCAATTTGCTGTATTCGCTTATTATTCGCTGCATTCGCTTATTATCACCATATAACCTACATTAACTGTTTTGTTGCTTTGATATTCTTGCTTTGATATGATTGGTTCTTATGGTGTTATTTTGTGCAGCTATTAAGAGAGATTCAGGTTTTTTGGTGGGGTGAAGTTGCTTATTAGTCGCTTAAAACGTCCATTGATTTGTTTTTCTTCCCATTTATTATTATTTACTCATTACGGTTTTTCACATCAGCTTTAGTTGATGGTCTTTTACTGGAGTTTGAGTGACGCAAATATCCTTAAGTCTCCAGGATTCTTCTCAGTATTCTGGTCGTTCTAAAAAATGCTCTAGTTTGGATGGTCTCCACTCCTCAGCCAACTTCCAAGGCCTCCAGTCCCTTTAATAATCCCTTAGTTACTCTACCAAAAACACCAATCACAACTAGTATAAGTGTCACCTTCACGTTCCACAGCTTTTTCAATTCCCCAGCAAGGTCCGAGTAATTATCTTTCTTATCACATTCTTTCAGTTTTATTCTATGGTCAGCCGGGATAGCAAAATGGACAATTCTGCAAGTTCTTTTTTTTTTTTTTTTTTTTTGATTATTATAAGGTCTGGTCTTCTGGCCGAGATTAGGTGATCCGTCTGTTTGTCAAAGTCCCAAAGGAGTTTATATGTGTCATTCTCTAGAACAGGTGCTGGGTATTGCATATACCATTTGTTGGTATGATCAAATTTATATTTCTTGCACTTCTCTCGAAGGATCACTTGGCCCACTGAGAGTTTTTCATACCAGTGTTAGCTGGTGGTCTTTCACTGGAGTTTTGAATGTCAGCCTCTTTCCAAGGATTTTAAAAACAATTTGCTTACTGCACTCTTTAATTTATAATCCCTTAAACGCTTTGATCTTTTAGGGGTCTAAACAAGTGGAAATCAGAGAGGGCTAGATCTGGAATGTAAAGAACTGTTCCTTACCAAATTGACTGGTGGTTTCCCAGTTCGTTCTGTTGTATGAGGCTTCCTGTTCTTTCGACATTAGCTTGGGATGCTAAGTACAACTGACCTTAAACAAGAAAAAAGCAATTATGCATAATTTTCTGTGCTGTAACCACAAAAATTCCTATTTGTTCAGTAGATGGATATCTACTGAACAAATGGCACCATTTCAGATGTGCGCACTATTATAGGCTTTTCTGGTTTATCATCATACTGAATGCAATTTCAGCTTTCTTCAAACAATTTAACCCATTTAAAAAAAAATTATAAGTAAAACACTCTTCTCTGCGCACATAACATTCTCCTGGAAATTTCACATTGGTTGCATTTCTTAGCCACTAAAACTTTGGTAAGAGATCTCTGTTCATATCTGGTGTACTCTGATTGGCCAACGTTTGAAATAACATCAACCCTTATATTTTTACAAAATTAAAATTTTCTTTGCCAAAAAACCAGAACTGGAAAAGAAATACATATATATATATATCTATATATATATATATATATATATATATATATAAAGATGGTTGTTGTAGGTCCAAATAAAGAATAAGGGTATATTTTAAAATTGGAAGGTCCACAAAGAGATTTGTATTTTTTGAATTTATTTATTTTGTTAATATATATATATATATATATATATATATATATATATATATATATATATATATATATATATGATGTGTGTGTGTGTGTGTGTGTGTGTGTGTGTGTGTGTGTGTGTGTGTTGTTGTTGTTGTTGTTGTTGTTGTTGTTGTTAGACAGGCAGCTGTATTTCATTCAAGCATGTTTGATTTAATAAAAAAGACGCATTTTGTCAATTAAAAAAAAAAAAAAAAACTCCTTTTACTGGTCAGCAGCCCCTTGATGATGGCTTATGTCCAACAGTGCTTGGGACAATTTCGGTAAATTTATCCAGCAATTCCAACTGGAAACCACGAAACTTATCAGCAGACTTGAAAGGATCATAATAAAATTATTTAGACAAAATTTGTCTTTATTACTGAACCAAACACACACACACATATATATATATATATATATATATATATATATATATATATATATATATTACTTCGCTCAAGAGAAGATTCACTTTCTTAATTGAATGATCCCACGTCGTTTACTCTAATTTAACTAAGTTTTCTCGTTGAAGATAGAGAATCCCCCCAAAAAAATATTTGCTGTATTTGCATACATTAATAGAATTCCTCGTGAAAATCGTTGGTGTTACTCGATATTTGTGGTCTGTTACCAGCTCAAATGCATTTGCCTCTACATTTCCCTGGGGGCCTATGTATTTTGGATTATTGATGCCTAGATATACACAACAATAGGAACAATTCAATCAATATTGATCGATCATCGTGACAGTTCAATTCGGTTTGTCCTTCGAAAACCCCCGTACTTCTACCAGCACCAACAATATGCGCCATCATTCAATGCCCTAACATTGTCAAGGGCGATAAAAACTGAAACCTGACGAAACGTGAACGATACACAGCTTGCTCCGAAGACTCGAGGGTCATTTCAATGCTGTCATGACAATAATGACGTCAGTGGTCACGAGACGCATCCCAAAGAAGAGAAGTGTGCTTGTTCGTAGTGTACTTAAGCCAGCAAATCATTCTCTCTCTCTCTCTCTCTCTCTCTCTCTCTCTCTCAGTGCCTTATCTATCTATCTATCTATCGATCAATCTATCTATCAATCTATCTCAGCCCTTATGTATCTATTCATCTATCAATATATATATATATATAAATATATATATATATATATATTCATATTTGTTGCCAATTCCTATCAATCATCCTATGAATGTTTCTTGGGGCTGTAAAATACACCGACTGCAGCTCTGCAGAGGGGTAAGACCCCTACCACGCCGAGTGTACTGTATATGACATCAAAACATCTGATGGTGAGGTTTCAGTGATGCTGGAGCTTTGGGGAATGTGAAGTACCCCTTCATTACCATCCCTCCTAGGTCCACTCTGGCTCAAATGGTTACACCTAATAGTCCTATCTGTCGGTGAAATAGAACTAAACTTATGATAAACTGAATTGCTTGAAATTGAACTGTTTTGACATGCAAAACGCCTACTAAAGCTAAACTGAATTGTTTGAAATAGAACAGTTTTTGAAATTGAAACTGTATTTACGCTAAACTGAATTGTTTGAAATAGAACTATTTTGACTTTTAAGAGGATGTGGGCAAAACTATACTAATACTAGACTGAATTGTTTGAATTAGAAGTGTTCGACTAAACAGAATAGCTTGAAATAGAAATGTTTTTGACAATTAAACTCTTTATTTATGATAAACTGAATTATTTTAAACGGAACTGTTCATTCGTATAAAAATGGATTTGGCTTTAAATAAGCTACAAAGATTGATATGCTATAAAAACCAAACAAAGAACCTTTTTTACGAAACTTCATGTCTTTCTGTCAGTCTCTATCTGTCTCACAGCTTGTCTCTTTGTCTGCTTAAGTGTATGTATGTATGTATGTATGTATCTATCTATCTATATATCTATCAACTGATATCAGTCTGTTCATATTTATTTATCAATCTATTTATGGATGCAGCTATCTGAAACTTTCCGCCGACTCAAAAATCCATCAATATTTCCTTGTCTTACCCCCGACCCGTTCATTGTCCTAGATTGCTTTTCTCTATGCAACAATAAAACTCTTCCTCGTCTTTGTGGATATCCTTCAGAAATATTCATTGGATATGTCACCGAGGTGTAATAGTTACGATTGGTGGAGGCCATACCAAAATAAGGGGTGTGATCAAAATATTGAGTTTGGTTTGGTTTGGTTTGGTTTTATGGCATATTAACTATAAAAGGTTAGTTAATGCCAAATCCATTTTTATACATATAAACAGCTCCATTTCAAACAATCCTGTTTCAATCTCTAAAAAACAGTTTTAGTTTAGTATAAGTACCCAGTTTTAATGTCAAAAAACAGTTTCATTTGACAAAATTCAGTTCAGCATATGTACGCTGTTTCAATGTAAAAAACAAAACAAAAAAACAATTCCATTTCAAATAATTTAGTTCAGCATAGGTACAAAGTTTCAATATTACAAAAAAATTGTATTTAAAACAATTAAGTTTAGCATGCAAACCAGTTCTATTTCAAACAAATCAGTTTAGCATTAGAGCACAGTGTGACGCAAAATTGACTAAAATCCCAAAATGGGACTTTTTATTTTCGCACGTGTGAAGACGGGGCAGGTTGGCACTTGATCCCCTATATAATAAGTCCTTGTTCAGAGTTTTTCTCTCAGGCATATAAGAACTGGGATATTATGTGAGGGATCAATTTAGGGCCAGACTGACCGCCGCTGGCAAGGGGTTCCAAATTTCACACTATCCACACACCCACCAGGCCGCTTTTATCCTTCCTTCCCCTAGGTAATGGAAGAATATGGACCTATAGGTTTTAGTCGTAATAATATTATTTTGTAGTAGTTGGCAACTCCGGTTTCCCATATGATATTTTAAAGGAATTAATAGGACAATTCTAAGCAAGATAACATAAGGCGAATAGAAGCTGAAAAGGAAGCATGAGATAACAAATTCGTAGCAGAACTGCAAAGAACAAACTTAGACCACGTGGTAACATAAAAATATATGATTCCTTTACTACAGTTATATACACTTTCAAAGTGTCAAAACATATAATAAATGGACAGTCCACGAATATAAATGTCTTTTCTTGACTTTTGTTTTTCTTCAAATTGAGAGAGAGAGAGAGGGTGGTATATAAAGTTTGGGTATAAAGGAGAAATGGCCCCAAAGTTACTTATCTTATTTTTCGACGGGGTTCCACTGGAGAATCTTTCTTCTTTCACGGGCTAATAGACTTTATTCTATTTTTTTACACTTGCTTGAAGAACCTGGGGTCCCTCGTGTCTCAGATATTCTTTTGTCTTCAACCCGGAGTAAATGGCCATGGGTCTGTCTGCCACGAGCCCTGCTCAAAAACTAAACTTTCTTACTATCTATTTCCGCTGACGGGGGGAGGAGCCCCACTTCCGTTTTGGGGTCCCAGTCAATCATTTGGCTTCTCTCTCCCTCCCCTTCCGGTGTCCGGCGACCTGAAGTTACTAAGTACCAACACCTGTTGATATCCCCGCTGTGACCCACATTCTCTCTTAACGGTCACTTTTTTGATGGCTAGATACTGTTAATTCAAACACGAGGAGTAGTAATTTTATCTCCCTCCTCCCAGTGGGATATCACGTGACAACAGTTTCAATGTAAAAAATAGTTTGATTTCAAACAATTCAGTTTAGCATAAGTACACAGTTTAGTTCTAGTTGACCCATAGATAGGAACCAACCAGGTGTTACCACTCCGGGCCAGAGTGGACCAGGGAGTGATAGTTATATTGGGGTATTCCGCATCTCCCAAAGCTTCAGTATTACTGGAACCTCGTCATCAGATTGTTTAGTGTCATATACCAGGACACTCGTTTGGAGAAGGAGGACTTAGACTTCTGCAGAAAAGTAGTCGGGGTATTCTACAACCCCAGCTGACTGGACCACTAGACACTCGTTAGAGAAGTCTTACACTTCTGCAAAGAAGCAGTCGGTATATTCTACAGTCCCACTGGACACTCGTTGGGGAAGTCTTACACCTCTGCAGAGAAGCAGTCGGTGTATTCTGCTGCCCCAGCCGACAAGGCAAAAATATTGAATAATAGAGAATATATCAATAATTATCATCCGCAACATATTTTTCATTTACTTTTTTCCTGGATTTAGCCTTGTGTTGTATTTGTTTACACAACCCCTCGCACGTGTAGGATGCAACACAAGATCATTTGTGGGGTGTAATGGTTAAAGCGATGGACTGAGGAATCGTAGTAAGCGAGTTCGTACTCCAGTCGCGCTATTACATTCACTTTCGGGCAAATGCCCTTGGGAAAGGTATGAACCCCCTTAACCTCCCAGCTATGGGTTAAATAGTACCACTACTGTTCTTCTAGGAGAATGGCTTTGGCATTATATAACCTACCAAGGTTGATATGCTATTAAACAAAGAAACCAAACCAAACCAAACAAGGTCATTTTTTAAGTGGATTTCAACAGGTTCAAATTCTTAGATTATCTTTAAGACCAGCCGCCATACCAAGACTACACAACCCAGCCTGCTCAATATCTTATCCATAGTGGCAGGGAGAATTACTGGATTCATACCTTTCCCTAGCGAATTAGTATTATGTGAAATTCAAACAGCCTCATTTTGGATTTGAACTCAGGTGTCCGTTTCCATTTCATACGATAGTAACCGTTCCACTACCAGCACTGGTGTTGTCGGTAAGAAACTTTTTTCAACAATTGTTGAATGAAAATTGTTTGGTTTGCCTTTTTCTTGTATTCTTATTGATAATTGAATTAAAAATGTTTCCAATTAAGATTTTTTTCAACCTTTAATTTTAAAATTTCTCTCATTTTTTATAATTGAATTATACAATTTTTTTTTAAAGTCGTTACAAATTGCGTCTACCATTGTTATTTGGGAATAATGGATATGTTTTTAAACTCTTTACATTTCACAGAATCAATGACTTTAAAATGTAGGTTATAACAAATAACTGTTAAGTGCCTGAATAATTCTATCCATTGTTTAATTTTTATCCAACCTCCAACAAGGTCGGATTTGATGCAAGGTCATATTGTATTAGGGAACCACGCACATGCGCAGCCATCACAAAAATGCTTCATCACATCGGCATTTCACATTTTGGGATGTCTCAGGCGTCAATAGAAGAAGTCAGAGCTGCCAGTACCATAAAACCCACCCTGTGTGAACGCCAGGTTGATCCCAGAAAACCCAGTAGGGAAGATGCAATACTTTCCATGGTTTATATTTGTTCTTAAAAGCTTTTTGTAAGAGAAAGGGCTATAAATTTCGTAGAGTGTTGCGATTTTTCTCGTTTTAATTGGACAATGACTATGAGTTTATCCATGCTAACTTAGTTTTATGAAATATACGTATTTACCCAGACTCTCTGCTTTCTCAGTCGACTGGGGCTGTAGAATACACCGACTACTTCTGTGCAGGGGTTTAAAAAACACAACGAATATCCTGTATATGACATGAAACAATCTGATGCTAAGGTTCCATTAATGCTGGAAATTAGGGGAATGTCAAGTACCCCTTCATTGCCATCGCTCCCAAGTCTACTCTGACCCGGAGTGGTAGCACCTAACAGAGTCCTATCAATCGGTCAAATAGAACTAAACTGCGTACTTATGATAAACTGAATTAATTGAAATAGAACTCTTTTTGTATGTAAACTATCTACTTATGCTAATCTGAATTGTTTGAATTAGTACTGTTTTTAAGAGTGTGTGGGCAAAACTATACTCACATTAAACTGAATTGTTTGAATTAAATCCTATCTGTGGGTCAAATAGAACTAAACTGTGAATTTATGCAAAACTGAATAGCTTGAAATAGAACTCTTTTGATATTTAAACTGCGTACTTATGCAAAATTGAATTGTTTGAAATGGAACTGTTTTTGACATTGAACTGAAACTGAAAATAGAACTGTCTTGACATTTTTCTGTATGTAAACAAAAACTGAATTGTTTGAAATTAAATTCGGCGTTAAGTGACACGAAAAAAAAAACTATCATCACTAAATAAATTAATGTCATATAGAAATACTTGAAAATATGTACGCATATGCGAGTAAATGTGTTGTTTGGTTTTAGTATGGTATCATCAAGTTATGTGTTAACAAATCATACATATAATATATATAAACAGGCTTTGGCATTAAATAATCTATAGAGGTTGATATGCCATAAAATCCAACCAACCAACAAACCAACGAAAAGGATTGATACGCCGTAGAAAAACCCAACCAATCAACCAACCAATCAACCTTTCTGCTTGGGCTGAATGTGACACAAGGTCAATTTTAAACGGATTTCTACTGGTTTGAATTCCGATATTTATTTCTCTTGAAATGGTTGCCATATCAAGGCTAAGGCTAAAGAACCCAGCCTGTCCATCAATTTATCTATGATTGGAAAGAGGCGAGTTGGATTAATGCCTTTCCCATAGCAATGTGTGTATTTACCAACCCCTCTGTACTGGCAGAATGCGACACAAGGTCAATTTTTAAGCTTTCTTTCACTTGGACTGGTTGCCATACCAAGGCTCAAGAACCCAACCTGCCCATCTATTTATCCATGGTTGGAAAGAGGCTAGTTCGATTAATACATTAATACCTTTCCCGAATGTATTTTCCAACCCCTCTGCACGGTCAGGATGTGACACATAGTTAGTTTTTTTTAGCAGAGTTTAACAGGCTTGAATTTAAAGCTTTCCTTCTCCTAGACTGGTTGCCAAATTATTATTGTGACCTACCTACACGATCATGTACTCTTCATCTTTCATAAATACTGATCCTATTTTACTCTTGGGGAGACTTTCTCCCAGCAATCAAACCTGAAAATTACAGACGGACTCTTCTACCTGCTGCACTAACACTCTTATTTTCTATATGTTTTGTTATTCAATACACTTGTTCCATCTACTTTCTTTTCTGGTCTAACAGGCCAAAGAAATAACCAAGGCTAATATATGATATGATATGATATACCATTAAACTAAAAAGGCAAACCAAAATAAACCAAACAAATTTGCTATCAAGTTAGAAACGAATTTAATGTCGAATTTTAGAGTAATATATGATAAACTAATAATACGCGGTGCATTCAATATGTTTCCAGACTTTTTTGTACAGGCATTTAAAATTGGCGTAGACTCTTGAAAATTCAGTATGTTATTCCTATACATCTTATGAGATGACTGACAAATTTTTATGATTTCAGGTTCAAAGGAACAGCTACAGCAGCAATTGGAATACACCCTACTAAAGCCTGATTGTCACAGCTGCTGAATTTCAAAAATGCAATCTGGACGTAAGGAAGAACGATATGCAATAAAATTCTGTCTTAAACTTGAAAATATGCCACAGAAACGTATGGAATGCTTCAGACTTCTTTTGGGGCATCTTGCGTGAATCGAGCACCAGTTTTTGAATGACATAAGAGATTCAAGGAAGTGCAGGGAGTCTGTAAGGGATGATGAGAGGTGTGGGAAGAGTAAAGAAGTCAATACAGAAATTCGTCGGAAGAGGCCAGCTCTCTTCATATCGGGTCAGTGGCATTTCCGGTAGGACAATGCACTAGTCCACAACTTCATCCTTGTCACAGACTATTTGACCAAGATGGGCATCAAGACAGTTCTCCACATTCCCAATAGTCCAGACCTTGCTCCCTGTGACTTTTGCTTATTCCGTAAGCTTAGAGGTTGTCGTTATGAGATAATTGAGGAGATGAAAGAAGCTGTGACGAAGTTCATTGACACGCTCACACAAGAGGACTTCCATGGGGTCATCCACAAGTTGTTGGAACGGTACAACAAGTGCGTTGCAGCCGGAGGAGATTACTTGGAAGGTGACTAGAGTTTCATGTGTGTACTATCAATAAAAGTGCCCATACGAAAAAAGTCAGAAAACTTATTTAATGATTCTCGTATTTAGAGTTATTTAATAATGAACGTAATCTCCATTGCTTCCAAGAACGTCATTCCATGTAAACTTATGGATGCTATGCTTGTTATATTTTTAAGTTTTGGTTTGGTATGTTTTTTTTAATTTAATTATGGGTTATTCAATGCCAAAGCTGTTTTGCCAAGACGTCTGAGGCCAAAGAACAAACCGAATGCTTCTCTGCAGAGGGGTAAGACCTCCCTCCCCTACGAGTATCCTGTAGTCAAGTGGGCTGAGGCTGCAGAATACACAGACAACTTTTCTGCAGAGGGGTAAAACCACTCTCACAAACATGTGTCGTATGGCGCAGTCGGTTGAGGCTTCAGAATACACCGATTGCATCTGTGTAGAGGAGTAAGACCCCCACCAACGAGTGTCCTGTAGCCAAGTCGGCTAGGGTTGTCGAATACACCGACTGCATCTCTGTGGATGGGTAATACTTCCCTAACGAGTGTTATGTTATATTTTAGGGCAGACTGGGCTCTTCAGCCTTGGTAAGGCAACTAGTCTAGGGGAAGGAAAACTCTGAATTCAAACCGGTTAAACTCCGTTTAAAAATTGACCTTGTGTCATATCCTGCCCGAGCAGAGGGGTTGGTAAATATGCTAACGAGTGTTATGTGGCCCAGTCAGCTGAGGCTGTAGAAATGATATGATTGCTTTTTAAGTTCCAGATAAAAGATGACTTGATGCAATATGAATTATCATATTAATGGGTTGCATCTTTTTTGAGACACCCTCTATAGGAAAATTGGTGATGGTCTGAGTTGACTTTGTTCTTTTAAGGGCCAACTATTGTCGGATCTTTGGTTGCTTTTTTCTGTTTCAGTTCACATGAGAGTTTCTGAATGGCAGCAGAAAACACCAACTGCATCTCTGCAAAGGGGTAAATCTCCACTAACGAGTGCACTAGATACGATACTAAACAATCTGATGGTGAGGCTGCAGTAATCCTGTAGCTTTGGGGAACTTCCTGTGCACTGAGTATGCAACTTCCGTCGTCTTTGGAATCGCATGTTTTCATCATCATCGTGTGGAAATAACTGTCATATCGTTCACAGGTCACCCTCTTCCGGTGCATCAGTTTGTGACTGTACCGTGGGATTTTAACCATGTCTAGATTTTTCAGTGGAGGCTGGCTCATTGCGTGCTAGACTGCGACATCGTTATAGGCAAGTTCGAACTCTAGTCACGCAATTAAGTTCACTTTTGGACGGAAAACCTTGTTAAAGGTGTGAACCGTTTTAACTCCCAGGTTATATGTTGAATAATACCCCTACTATTCTTCTAAAAGGGTAGCTTTGACATTAAGTAACTTAAAAATGTTGATATGCCATAAAACAAGTTAGAATGGATTTGAAATTAAAACAAAAACAAAATAGAAAGAAGGATGACTTTAGCAT
This sequence comes from Sepioteuthis lessoniana, assembly GCA_963585895.1. NCBI lineage: Eukaryota > Metazoa > Mollusca > Cephalopoda > Myopsida > Loliginidae > Sepioteuthis > Sepioteuthis lessoniana. The sequence goes on from OY757936.1 coordinate 19,483,985, forward strand.
TAAATTACCGACGGAGGTTGATATTCTATTAAACAAAGAAGAAAGAAGGATGACTTTAACACTGAATAACCCGAGAAGGATTGATATGCCATAAAAAAGAAAAAAAAGAAGGTTGGATATGGCATTTAATAACCCACGAATATTGATATGTCATTAAACAAAGAAGAAGAGAAATGGCTTTGGCATTGAATAACGTACGAAGTTTGATATGCCATTAAACGAAGAAACTAAATCAAACCAAATATCTTACTTTGTCAACTCTTCTCTCTTCCGGTTGTCGACTTTTTCAAAAAATAAATTATTCATTCGCGCCACCGACTTCTTCCACGACGAAATCGTTTCCAATAATTCATTACCTCGATGCCACTAAATTGAAAGTTCTTCTTGAGAATGAGATTTGTGGACGCGGAGGACATTAAAAGAAAGTACGATGGGGCAGCGTCGCACCTGATCAAGAGAGTAGATTTAGAGGTGCATCGAACAGAGAAAAACTCAGTGGAATGTGTGTGTTGATTGTCCAGGCCAGTAATTTGAAAAGAAAAAAATGAATGTTTCATTCATTTTTTATTTTCATCTTGTTAAATAGAGCTTCAGTTTCGATACTCTTAGGACAACACCGAGTACGATGATTGCTAAAAAATTTCCACTCTCACAAACGTGTGTCGTATGGCGCAGTCGGTTGAGGCTTCAGAATACACCGATTGCATCTGTGTAGAGGAGTAAGACCACCACCAACGAGTGTCCTGTAGCCTAGTCGGCTAGGGTTGTAGAATACACCGACTGCATCTCTGTGGATGGGTAATACTTCCCTAACGAGTGTTATGTTATATTTTAGGGCAGACTGGGCTCTTCAGCCTTGGTAAGGCAACTAGTCTAGGAGAAGGAAAACTCTGAATTCAAAGTCTTAACCGGAAAGAAGAGCTATAACTGAACTTTTTGTTGTGGCTATGGAATACTTCTTATAAAAGTAGAAAAAAAATCTGAATTAGTTTTCTAGTTTTATACATATTTACCAACCCCTCCGCTCAAGCAGGATATGACACAAGGTCAATTTCTAAGCGGAGTTTAACTGGTTTGAATTCAGAGTTTTCCTTCTCCTAGATCAGTTGCCTCACCAAGGCTGAAGAACTCAGTCTGTCTTACTATTTACCCATAGCTGGAGGGAGAATAATTGGATTTATACCTTTCCTAAGGGTATTACTGCTATGTGAAATGCAAACAGTCTCGTTCAGGATTTGAACTTGTGTCGCCGTGTACATTTCCTACGCCGATAACCATTACACCACGGGCACCCCCTAGTTCTATAAGAAGTGGTAGTATACTGCCACAAGAAAAAATGTTCAGCTATGGCCTTTCTTTCTTAGTGAGGTTTAGAACTTTTCTAAAACTAGGAAAATCTGAATTAGTTTTTCTAGTTTTATAAGAATTGGTAGAATGCTGCCACAAGAAAAATATTAAGCTAATGCTTTTCTTTCAGTCTGAGGCTTAGAACCTTTTGGACAACCCTGATATGTATAAGGCCCATCTTTGGATTCAGCCATTTCCTGCATTCTGGCGCCACAAAAATCCATCAATTTT
>OY757936.1:19485762-19575762 GCA_963585895.1 Sepioteuthis lessoniana
CATCAATTTTGTCTCCCCTCCCCCAGCTCATTGTCCTGCTTTTCTTGTCTCCATGCAACAATAAAACTCCCCCACATCTTTGTGGATATCGCTCAGAAATATTTATTGGATGAGTCGTTGGGGTGGAACATTTACAATTGATGGGTGAGATACTGAAGTATATCCTTATTTCTAGGCAACCCCAAATGTTTTGCATTACCCGCAACAATTCAGATGATATATATATATATATAGTATGATATTATATAGTATAATATTATATATATTATATAGTATGGTATATAGTATGATATTATATAGGACATATGATATTATATTGTATAATATTATATATGATACATCATATTCCAAATACCCAAATATTTGGACTCTAAATTGTATCTGATGGTGAGGTTCTAGTTCATGAATTCTATGGATTGTTAAGTACCACTTCATTGCTATTATTCCAGTTCCACTCTGACCCGGAGAGATAGTAGCTGTTTGGGTCCCATCTATAGGTCTAATAAAACTGTTTAACCCTTTAACTGTGCACTAACAAATGCCAATTGTTAAATTGGATTGTTAGTGTTTTATAGCAATGCTTGAAAACATTTAGCTTTTTTGTTAATAAAACTACAAGGTGGAACGATAAAATTGTCGTCCTAAAGAAAACAACACTACTTCTTTATTTTAAAAATTTATTGAAAAACTCAATACAGGTAACTTGATTATATAGTAGAGCTGACATCTATTCAATGTATCCGCCTTCAGCCTCAATCATCACCTCGATACAGATCCGGAACTGGGAGCATGTCTTTTCCACAAGCGCCGGCGGGAGCTCGGCAAATACTCGGCGGATGGTTTGCGATCAGGCTGGCTTTGGTGTTGTGGGAGGTCATGTTGGTGATGTTCTCGACTTATGATCAAACAAAGTAATCAAGCGGGTTCAGGTCGGAGGAGGAGGGGGGCCTGTAAGTGAAGGGTAAAAAGTCGTAGCACTTCTTCTGAAGCCAAACCTGGGTCTCTTTGGATTTGTGGGCCGGTTCCGAGTCCTGCTGCCACACCCAAGGTTTGCCACCGACCACCTGATTGCACCTGGGGATCATGACACTCTTTAGCATATCCAGGTACACTTTGGTGTTGACTTTCAAGCCGACTTTGAAGATGTGAGGTGGCATGATGTGGCTCTCACTTGAAACCACACCAAAGACTATAACCGTAGCTGGAAACTTTGTTTTTATCACCCTGGGCACGTCCTTGTTATTCGTGGCAATCCTGATTTGTATTTTGAGGGTGCTAGCAATGGTCCTGTTTTCATAACTTGGATCGGTAGAGAGCATATCTTTGCATCTATGAAGGTATGTATGTATGTATGTATGTATCTATCTATCTATCTATCTATCTATTTTTCTTACTCTTTTAAATATCTATCTATCTATCTATCTATCTCTTTTCATTATGTATCAAACAGTACTTCCATCTGTTTACATCTATTTCAGTATGAAGGCATGTCGCTATTTACGTATGTATGTATGTATGTATCTATCTATCTATCTATCTATCTATCTATTTTTCTCACTTTTTTTCATTTTGTATGTGTTTTCTTATCATTATATTCCACAATTGAAAAAAATGACTCACTAATTTACTGTTTATTTTTTTAATAATACACTTGTTTAACTCTGGCAGAATGCACGGCTTTTAGTTTTTATCTGCAACGAAAGATTCTGTTGCTGAAAACATACTCTACCCAACGCTTTCCCGGTTAGCTGAGGCAGTAGAATACACCGACTGCATCCCTGCACAGGGGTAAGACCCCTCGACCATGGAGTGTCCTGCATAGGACACTAAGCAATCTGATGGTGAGGCTCCAATGATGCTAGAGCTTCGGGGAACACGAACCACCCCTTCATTGCCATCGCTCCCAGGTCCACTCTGGCCCAGAGTGGTAACACCTGATAGGGTCCTATCTATAGGTTAAACAGAACTAACCTGCGTGCTTATGCTAAACTTAATTGTTTGAAATAGAACCATTGGCCTAGCGGTTAGAGTGTTCGCCAATGGCCCGGGAGACCTGGGTTCAATCCCAGGTCGAGTCATACCAAAGACTCAAAAAATGGTACTTGATGCCTCCTTGCTTAACACTCAGCATTATAAGTTACGGAACAAGGGTAAAGTGGAGCAATCCAGGGAAAGGAGTAGCGCCCTCCCCTACACCTTGGTGTTGTAAGCTATCGAAAAGGGAGCCTTCGGGTCACCCTCGACTATGGTCGCCAATTTTACTTTTATTTACATTTAGATTGCGTACCTTTGCTAAACTGAATTGTTTGAAATGGATCTGTTTTAGAAATATAAACTGTACTTACGCTAAACTGAATTGTTTTAAATAGAACTGTTTTTGCATTTAACAATGTGTAAACCAAATCTATTCTTATACAAAACTGAATTGTTTGAATTAGAACTGTTTGACTAAACATAATAACTTAAAAATGTTTTTGACAATTAAACTGTGTACTCATGCTAAACTGAATTGTTTGAAATAGATCTGTTTATATGCATAAAAATGGATTTGGCATTAAATAACCTACAAAGGTTGATATACCATAAAACCCAAACAAATAATTAATCTACCCAACGGTTTTACTCTGCTCCCTCTAACTGCTGTGGTTTCCGAGAAATTATGAATTGGCGTCTTAACATTCCTATCGTTCTCTCGTTCCATCTCATTTAAAACAAATTAATTTATTACAAACGCAATAAAAAGACAAAACTATTTTAAGTGCCTGACAATTGTTACTCATTAGCCTCCCTATCGTTTTTCTTTCGTTTTTTTTTACAAAAAATGAAATAACATAAATTTAAAAAAAAAAAATCACTATAGACATTCTCAGGTACTCAGCGTGAACCATTTTATTCTACGTCAAGTGGTGAAGTATCGTCTGTCTGCTTCTCTCCGTTGGTGTGGCCTAAATGCAAGGGGTGGTTTGCACGCCAGGGGTTCGGCACGGTGAGACTCTGCTGAGAGAAAGAAAGAAAAAAAAAAAAAAGAAAGAAAGAAGAACTGGACGTCATTATTTTCTGTTTATTGCAGAATATATATTGTCTACTCTTGACAAAGAATATGAGATTAGCATACGCAGAGGATATTCATTTTTTTTCTTTTAGTAGTAAATAAACTAAAAGCAAATAAGACACAAAACATTTTTTATTTAATTGCTGAACATTTTGGTTTCAGAAAATTACCCTTTAACAAACTAGTACTCCTGAGAAAAATAATAGAAATAGCACACTGTTGTATCGTGGTGAGGAATAAATACACAGTGAAAATAAAGTTAATTATTTATTAACTCAAGTGGTACAGTCTGACTAGTATTATAAGTCTCGCGCTGTTGGTGTTACGTCCGAACTTTGGTCTTACTCCTGACCGACGTCCTTTCAGAGCTGTCTCTCTGCTTCTCTTTCTGCTTCTTCTGCTTCTCCGTGCTTGAGAGACACGGCGTCTTTTATTCTTCCGCGACATCGGATGTCATGTAGTACGAGCCACTATACAACACTCACTTAAAAGACGTTCACCTTGTTGCTGTTGTTTTTGGCAGTAAAAAAATAGTAAGTGTTAAGACACGAAACAATGTTTATCTTGAGCTGAATATTGTCGACAGAAAATATACCTTCGGTAAACTAGATTAAATTTTTGAAATTAATGGTATAATTCTTTCAAACCATTTAGAAATAAATGTACCGGGAAAATATGGATAGTCTTTTAAATTATAATCCAGGGGTAGTGTGTGTGTGTGCTTTTTTATCTGGGGGTCTTGTGTTTTCTTTCTCCTTCCGTCGCCTGAACAAGCCGCTCCGAAATAGATTCCTAGTTGTTTTTAGCCTGTTTCTCTGATCGTCTCCGTGGAACCCGGTCGTACCATACCCATGATACGGATATGCCTAGCTCTAGCACCAAATATATATATATATTACATAGCCACAATTAACGCCATCTGCGAAATAGACATATAATGTTCATAACGATAGACCATATAAAGAACATAGGAATCTCGAAATTCGAAAACACGTAACGACTTCTTGTTCAGGTACGAAATCTTTTTATTAACTTTGAGCTAAGGTTTCGACATAAGGAGGAGAGACATAATCTCGCTATGCCGTCTTATTCATTTGGCCCCTATCTCGTGCGGCACCCACGGCGCGCAAATTCGTCTCGCCTCAGTGACCCCCAAAAGTCGAACCTCCTCGTTCGGCGTCTAGTTTCCAACTCTCTAAATTTCTTTCAATTCTCCCAAAAACCTCCGCGCGCTTCCGGTGCGTGACGTCATTCGCACCCTGCCATCCCGTTTCGTCTCGGGCTATTGTGACATCTCTGAATAACACGTCCGCCCGCGCGTGCCCGCGTCAACATTTGCATCATGTGCTAAGCCGAAAGGTTCTCAGCCTAACTAAACCAAAAGGCATGAACCGAAATCCCTCGGCTATTATATTACATATCTATCTATCCACAAACACTCAGAACGAGACAAAGAAATGTTTGTTTTGGTTTGGTTTGGTTTGGTTTGGTGGGTTTTATGGCATATCAACATTTGTAGGTTATTTAACACTAAATTCATTTTTACGTAAATAATCTGTTCTATTTAAAACAATTCGGTTTAGCATAAGTACATAGTTTAATTGTCAAAAACATTTCCATTTCAAACTATTCAAGCAGTTATATGTAACAATTCAGTTAAATGTAAATACAGTTTTAATGCCGATAAACAGTTCTATTTCAAATAATTCAGTTAAGCATAAGCACGAAGTTTAAATGTAAGGATAGTTTAATTGTCAAAAGCATTTCTATTTCAAGCTATTCAGTTTACTCAAACAATTCATTTTAGCATAAGTATGCCGTTAGTTCTATTTAACCCATAGATAGGACCCTATCAGGTGCTACCACTCCGGGCCAGAGTGGACCTGGGAGCGAAGGCAATGAAGTACTCCGCATTTCCTAAAGCTCCAGCACTGCTGGGACCTCACCATCAGATTGTTTAGTGTCATACCCAGGACACGCGTTAGTGGGGGTCTTACTCATCTGCAGATATGCAGTCAGTGTATTCTACAGCCCCAGCTGACTGGGCAATACACAGAGTTAAATGTCAAACAGTTTTATTTCAGATAATTCAGTTCAGCATTCAGTTTAGACGTCAAAATCAGTTCTATTTCGAGCAATTCAGTTCAGCACTAGTACGCAGTTCCGATGTCAAAACAGTTCTATTTTAAACAATTCAGTTTAGCATAAATACGCAGTTAAAAATGCAAAAATCAGTATAGTGAAAGAAGCCCGGTTTAGTTCTATTTAACCCATAGATAGGACCCTTATCAGGTACTACCACTCCGGGCCAGAGTGGACCTGGGAGCGATGGCAATGAAGTGGTACTCTAGACTAGTTGCCCCACCAAGGCTGAAGAACCTAGTCTGCCCTACTATTTACCCATAGCTGGAGGGAGAATTATTGGATTCATACCTTTCCCAAGGGTATTAGTGCTATGTGAAATGCAATCAGTCTCGTCCATGATTTGAACTCGTGTCGCCGTCTCCATTTCCTACGACGATAACCATTACACCACAGGCACTTTTAACTCAGCCTAGTATTATACAATATCACGATCAGTATTTTTTTTCGAGATGATGGATTGATTCAGTTTTATGGCATGCCAACCAGGCTAGGGTTATTTTATGTGAAGAGGTTTGGAAATTACTTTCATTTTACATTCATTTTTAGGTTTTTTGTGCCTTTTTTCTATTCTTTTTTTTTTGCGCATAATCCTAATTAATATGATCTATTTAATCCATTAATGAGACCCGGAAATGCACTACCACTCCGTGTCAGGGTGAACCTTTGAGAAATGGCAAGGAAAGGATGCTCTACACGCCATACCTTTACTATTAGATGCAGCTCAGTGTCTTACCGAAGGCAGTTCTTTTTCTGTCGGGTAGGTCAGTGCGGCGTCATTTCTGTCTGCAAGGGATACAATCAGCATATCTTAAGCTATGTCGACAGCTCAGTGAGCAGAGTTTTATTTCTACTAAACTATCAGGACTGCTGTTTCAAAGCGAGCACGAAGTGCTCACGGATCGTCTAGTTGTACTTCTAAATATCATCAGATAAACGTATTACACAAAAACCCTTACCATGTCGGCTGGGGCTGTAGAATATGCCGACTACTTCTCTGCAGAGTAATCAGACCCACTAAAAAGTGTCCTGGATATGACACAAAACAATCTGATGGTGAGGTTCCAGTAATACTGGAGTTTGGGGGAATGCATATACTCTAAAATTACCATCGCTCCCAGGTCCTATCTGGGCCAGAGTGTTATTACCTAATAGGGTCCTATCTATGTGTCGAATAGAACTAAACCGCGTACTTACGCTAAACTGAATTGTCTGAAATAAAACTGTTTTTGACATTGATATTGCACTTACGCCAAACTTGATTGTTTGAAATAGAACTGTTCTGACACTTAACTGTGTGTAAACAAAAATTATACTTATACTAAACAGAATTGTTTGAATTAGAACTGTTTGACTAAACTGAATAGCATGAAATATAAATGTTTTTGACAATTAAATTGTGTACTCTTGCTAAACTGAATTATTTGAAATAGAACTGTTTTTTGTATAAAAATGGATTTGACTACAAATAACCTACAAAGGTTGATATGCCATTAAATCCAAACAAGTAAACAAGCAAACAACTACTAAACCCCGTTTTTGATTGCCACTTAAACAAAGAGCTAAGCTCTACTTTTTTCTTTTCTCAGAGTAATATGACCTACATTCTTTTTTGAATAAATGATCCGATCTCGTTAGAAGAAAATAAGTATCTTCTAAATCTTTTAAATGGCACATTGGCCTAGCGAAAAGAGTGTTTGCCAACGGCCCGTGAGACTGGGATTTAATCCCAAGTCGAGTCTTACCAAAGACTCAAAAAATGATACTTGATCCCGCCTTGCTTAACACTCAGCATTATAAGTTACGGATCTAGGATAAGTGGAGCAATCCAGGGAATGGAGTAGCGCCCTCCCCAACACTTCTATGTCGAAGCTATTGGAAAAGGAGCCTTCGGTTCCCCCTCGACAACAGTGGCCAACTTTACTTTACAAACCAGAAGACTCTAATGAAGAGGAGCGTTGATTGATTTTAAGGCATATCAATCCGTGTAAGGTTATTTTAAGCCAAGACGTCCAAGAACCACGTTAATAATGGGTTCACGTCGACATTTTTTGTGTAGTTCGTTTTTAGGTCGTTTTCTTTTTTGTACACGACACGAATATGAATAATTTTAAAACTATTTGAGCCATAGTAGGACCCTCAGAGATCTCTTGAACTTAGTGTCATAACCCTTAGGGCATCCTCTTTTTTGTGGGTCGGGAGATTTTACTCTTACGCTGGAGATCCAGTCGACAGGTCGGTGAGTTGAAAAAAGTTTCTACTAGGGAACCAAACAAGTTTATGTTGTTTTTCTCTTGGCAACTGATCTTGGAGAAGGAAAACTCTGAATTCAAAGCCTGAGTATTGTTCAGGAAATGTGGGGCACACTGGAGCACAATTCTTCTGCTATCAGCTCATCGAAAAGTTGACAAATCTTCTCCACCATAAACAAATCACGTGTGTCAGCAGTATGGTCCAGTTCCCGTGATGGTTGAGTGTATTAATTATTATATTATCGGGTTTGGTTAGGCCACGAGTTATCTAAACTCTTTTGGCGAAAATGTGAGTCTAATTCGAAAATTCAAGCAAGTACACTAGCGACTAACACAGGAAGACCAAATGCAAATAAAATAGATCCATGTCTTGTCACGAATTTGATTGAGTAAATGAAAAAGTGAATTTGGAGTCGTGTCTAGTGACGCAATAACTTTTCTAGGTGACATTGCTCTAACGACATCCTGATTTAGATATATGAAAATTAGCGAATTTTGAAAAAGTTACCAGTTGGAAGCATTTAAAAGTTGGTGTTCTGAGAGTTTGGTCAGGTTGAGGGGTTGTCTCTTTGTATCTGTTCATAGACCCTTACAGATTCTCTCTCTCTCTCTCTCTCTCTCTCTCTCTCTCTCTCTCTCTCTCTTTCGTGCTTGTGTATGCCGTCTGAACATTGAACAATAAATGGTTGTTAATTGTTGACCGAGAGTTCTTGTCTTTGAGTTGCCAATACTCAGGCAACTTTGTTCCACCAGATCACCCCGACCGTCAGAAGAAGTTCCGGATGGATTGTCATTTCCTATTTGTGGACCTTCAAACACTGTGTGAGCACAGAGAAGATATAGTACCGCATTTAGCGCCGTTAGCAGGATAAGACCCATCATTATTATTATATTTAGTACAAGTGTTGTCCTGCACAACGGTATTACATTTGGCGTTAATATCGGCGTTGGTAGATGTGACCGTGATATTGTTACAGTGGTGTCGTGCCAAGATGTTGTTACATTTAGTAACATACCCAAGCGATAGCGTTACAAAAGGTAACCGATACTTGAACATAAAATCACATGTGGTGCCGAACCCAAACCGTAGTGTTACATTTAATGCCGTGCCCAGAAAAATGTTACCGGTAACCGGTATAAACTACAGTATAACATTTGGTGCCTCAGACGCAGGATTTGACCCTGAACCCTCACTGCACTGCCAGGCGCAGAATTCGACCCTGTGTTGTATAGCCGCACACATATACATATACAAATATATGCGGAACATAATCAAACATAATGACGAACTTCAATGCATGAACGAACGAACACACTACTTTATAAAATATATCTCCCACTCTTTTTTTCTCGAAAAGGTTGATGTTGGTTTTGTGTGAGAGGACGGACTGTTTTGTGTGACAAGGACGGACTGTTATTTTGACCCAAGTTCTTCTGACTCTAGCAGCACTTCTTCCTCATCTTGGCTGGGGTTGCTCAACCGTGGGTCACTGAGGGCCCAAAGCCCTCCGTCTGCCGCTGGCTCTCAATTCGGCATCTTGTCCCCAACTGACTCCAACTGTAACTGGAACTCTCCAAGCCGTCTGGTTATATATTGTTTTGCACCTGGTTATATAATTGTCTAACGTCGAACCAGCTTCCGTTATTCCTCCGTCAATTGGCTGAGGGTCAATATATAACACCTGAAAGCGATAGTGTTACCTGTGATTTACATCTTTAACTGAAACACTGGACTAACATACATCAGTAGATCTTATATATATATATATATATATACACTTTACAAAAAGACGAAAGCAATGGTTCTTCCACCCGATGTTGACACCGAACCCATTTTACATTGTTGCAGAAGTCTGGCAAGAAGATGCATTTACATCGTATCTGTTTATAAACTACCAAGATTATGTATTAGGAATAAAATTGTTTCACATAAAAAAGACATGATAGACGCACACTAGAGGTACCTGCCTCAGCCGAATTTTTGTGGCAGTGCCTGGAGTAAATAGCAAGGGACATTGGTCTCTACGTAAACGCGGATAAAACAGCATTCATGGGTTTTAAATAAAATGGAGTCATCTCCATACTGAATGGCAAGCATCTGCAATTAATTGGGCTATTCTCAAACTTCGGTAGGAATATCTCATCTACTGAGAGCAGTATCAACATAGCCATTGAGAAGGCATGGGCTGCTATTATCAAGCTGTCGATCATAAGGAAATCTTATCTCTCTAATAAAATAAGACGGGATTTCTACCAAGTTGTAGCCATGTCAGTTCTACTGAATGGTTGCACCACCTGGGCTTTTATGAAACGCTTCGAGAAAAAGTTAGATGAGCACTGCACAAGACTGCTACGTGTTGTTTTGAACAAATCCAGGAACCAATTCTCCTAAATAACAATTGTTGTACTGCTACTTACCTCCCATCTCACTAAGCATCCATTATAGACAAACAACACTCGGAATGCTCTGTTGGTGAAGTAGGGAAGAACTCATTAGCGATGTTCTTTTATTGACTTCTACACAGAGACGTATCAGAATTGGCGGACCAGCAAGGACGTACATTAACTATGTGCAGACACTTGATGCTGTCTAGAGGACCTACTTAGAATGATGCATGATATGGACGAACAGAGATGGAGAAAGAGAGAGAGAGAGAAAGAGAAAGAGAGAGAGAGTGGGGGGAGTTTTAGTGGTTCCAACATGACTTAATGATGATATATATATATATATATATATGTATGTATATATATTTATATCATTATCGAGACACACTGATAGCATGGATTTCCTTGACTCTCTCTCTCTCTCTCTCTCTCTTAGTCTGTCTTTATCATTCATCACTCCCAGTAGGTCTTCCAAACTATATCCCGTGTCTTCACAGAGCTGATGTGAATTAGTTCCTGTTGGTCAGCCAATACTGGTATGTCCAAGTGTAGGGATACAAAGAAGAACGTCACTATTGACTTCATCCTTGCTCTCTAATTTGGTTAATAATGTACGATTATGTGCAACCTAGTCAGCTGGGACAGTAGAACACACCAGCTGTTTGACTATTTAACTGTGTGCAAGCAAGTGACTGATGTATAATTGAATTGTCAATATTAAATAAAAAATACTTAAGATTATTTAATTTGGAGCAAAGAAATGAATTCTTGAGCGCTTAAAAATGTTACCAAAATCATATATTTGTGTGGTATAATGGTACGTAGCATGCTACTTTCGGTATCGCGGAAGTATAAAAGACGCTGTGTCTCTTAAGCCAGAGACAGAGACAGAAGCAGAGGGAGAAGAGCTCTGGAAGACGTCGGTCAGCAGAAGACCAACTCCGGACGTAGCACCTACAGCGAGAGACTTATAATAATAGTCGGTCTGTACCACTTGAATTAATAAATAATTAAATCTGTTTCACTGTGTATCGTTTCATTACCACGACGCTGTCGTTGAGAACGCGCGAGTACATCGGCTGTCATCGATCATTGAAAAATGTCACGAACGTAGCGCGTGCAGGCATGTAGAGTTCAAGCGTGATTTTAATATAATCACGCGTGAACTGTCCAAACAGTTCTATTTCAAACAACTCAGTTTAGCATACAAAAACAGTCCTATTTCGAACAATTCAGTTTAGCATAAGTACGATTTCGTTATATTTGACCCATAGAAAGGACCCAATCAGGTGCTACCAGTCCGGGATCAGAGTGGACAATAAAAGGGTATTCTGCATTCCCCAAAGCTCCAGCATTACTGGAGCCTCACCATCAGATTGCTTTGTGTCCATATTTACCAACCCTTCTGCTCGGGTAGGATATGACACAAGGTCAATTTTTAAGCGGAGTTTAACAGGTTTGAATTAAGAGTTTTCCTTCTCCTAGACTTGTTGCCTTATCCAGGCAGAAGAAATCAATCTGCCCTACTATTTATCCATAGCTGGAGGTAGAAGAATTGGATACATACCTTTCCCAAGGGTATTAGTGCTATGTGAAATGCAGCCAACCTCGTCCAGGATTTGAACTCGTATCACCGTGTCTATTTCCTTCGACGATAACCATTACACCACGGGCACGTCAGATTGCTTAGCGTTATATCTAGGACACTTGTTCGGGGAGGGGAGTCTTACCCTTCTGAAGAAAAGCAGTCGGTGTATTCTACAGCCCCATCCGAGGAACTTGTACATGTTCAGTATTTCTTTCTAAAAAGAAGAACAATATTTCCCTGCTTCAAGTTGTAGAAAACTGAGAAAAAGTCTTTGCTTCAGTTAGGAGCATCAACTTACATTAAGGGCTAATTAAATGGGAAAATTTATTTTCTATTTCATATGAAACGAAGCGTGTAAAAATGTTTGCGTAACTTTCTCGCTATCGAGATATATCGGTTATTCAACTCAAAGATTCGTGACATTTTGTTTATTTACTGATTTGACTTCATTTCAATTCTTTGAGTAAGTTCGGTCGAGGGGAATACGTCGTTTTCCCCACAGGCTTTTAATCTGTAGCCACAAAGCGGCGTTTTTGTCTGAAGGCAGAGGATGAAAATCTGTGTTCTTACAGTAACTGATTCCGTTTTACAAGCTGGTCTCAGTCTCCTGAGACGACTTACTTCAGATTTTACGACAAGGCAGCGGCAGTAAAATAGCTGAATAAATGCACACACACACACACACACACACACACACACACACACACACACACATATATATATATATATATATATAGCTTTGTATATGTAGTCAGCTCTTAAGTATTTGAACACACTGCGAATTCGCTTCTAATTGCTTGGTCCTGTGGGTTTCTTTTAACTTACATTATGCAAAGCGAATGAAATCCAATTGCAATAAGATTAAAAAGGCGGTTATTTCACTTAGGATTTATACTTCTAAATGCAAAAATCCTTTTTTAAAATAATTAAATTAGGTTAGTTTATTTGTTTCACGGCATATCAAATACTTAAGGTTGGTTGGTTAGTTGGTTGGTTGGATTTTATGGCATATCAACCTTTGCTGGTTATTTAACGCCAAATCCATTTTTATACAAATACTTCTCTTTCAAACAATTTCAATTTGATATGAGTACACAGTTTAATTTTCAAAAACATTTCTATTTCAAGCTATTCAGTTTAGTTAACCAGTTCTAATTCAAACAATTCTAATTCAACAATTTCAGTTTAGTATGAGTACAGATTTTGTCCACACGCAGTCGTCAAAATAGTTCTATTTCAAACAATTCAATTAAACGTAACTACAATTTCAATATCAAAAACTTTTCTTTTTCAAATTATTCAGTTCAGTATAAGTACGCAGTTTAGAAAAAACATTTCTATTTCATATCGGTTCGCTCAAACAATTCAGTTTAACATAAAAGCATGCCGTTAGTTCTATTTAAGCCATAGATAGGGCCCAATCAGGTGCTACCTCTCCGAGCCAGAGTGAAACAGCAATGAAGGGGTGCTCGGCATTCCCCAAAGCTCCAGCATCACATCAGATTGTTTAGAGTTTTATCCAGGACACTCGTTTGAGGAGGGGGTCTTACCCTCTGCAGAGGTGTAGCCGTGTATTCTATAGCTCCAGACGACTGGGGAAAATCACTTAAAGCTTTTTGATACCGGTATTTGAATCAGTAGCAAATGTTGATAGTAAAATATTCGGAATATTGTTATTGAAGACAATAGTTTAAATATTATCAGCGATACATTTTAGAAATTTAGATTCATGACTATTTATCTAATACAAATGATTTGCGCATTCGTATTCCTTTCAAATAAGCACGCAGATAAAATGTAAGTACGGTTTAATTATCAAAAACATTTCTATTTCAAGCTATTCAGTTTAGTCAAAGAATTCAGTTTTTATAATGACATCTGTGATTGTCATATCCTCCGCGCTCGAGTTAGTTCTATTTAACCCATAGAGAGGGCCCTATCAGGTGCCACCACTCTGGGTTAGAGTGGACCTGGAAGCGATGGCAATGAAGGGGTACTCTGCATTCCCCAAAGCTCCAGAACTGTTGGAACCTCACCATCAGATTGTTTAGTGTCATATATCAGGACACTCGTTAGGGGGGTCTTACTCCTCTGCTGAAGTGCCGACTGGGAAAAAAAAAGAAAAGAAGAACTGGAAACCCTAATATAGACAGTGAGAATATACAGTCGGGACATGGGGTGAAATTTGCCATTGAAAAATGCTGCATTCTAATAATAAAAAGCGAGAAACGATACATGAATAGAATAGAACCACCAAATAAACAAAAAGTCAGAACTCAAGGAGAAAAGGAGACATACAAATACTTTCGAATATTGGAAGTGGACACCATCAAACAAGTGGAGATGAAAGAAAAAAATTAAGAAGAGTATCTCAGGTGAACAAGTTGATATCTGATTTCATTTGAGATTGATAAATTTACAACTAAGTTCGTTCAACTCGCATTTTCTCGTGTATTTCTGGGCCAATCTTAAAAAAATATTTATATGGCTGGAAAGAAAAGAAAATAATCTTTCTAGATTAAATAAAATCTAACATTAAGACGAAACTAGCAACTATTCTTTATTTTTACTCGCTACTTTTTGTCAGCTCAATTCTACCACAAAAAGCAATTTTGAAAACTTAAACAAATAGAATTCAGACATCATATCGTATTTTCCTTTTTTTTTTCTATTTGAAAACATTTTATGATATGAAAGATTTCCAAGAGTCATGTCTGTCATATTTCTTCTTCTTCTTCTTTTCTTCTTCTTCTTCTTCTGTAAGCATTTATTTCCCAAATCTATGCATTAAAATGTTTTTATCATATTTTTGTTCAATCTTTTCCTCTTAAAATGGTATGAATGTTAATGAAATTCAATTTTATTAAAATCTGAAAGTCTTTTTTCTAAAGTGTTTCCTGAGATATGGCCATTTATTAGAGATACTACGAAACCAAACTATTTCGCTTTCGTAAAAATTTCGATGTAGTTTTACGATGCATAGATGAAACTGAAAAACGTCGGTTGTTCGTTTAAACTGCCCATCTCTATGAGTATATTTTATCATTCATTGCAATTGTTGTATATTGACCTACGACCCGGCCGGGCTGTCAAAATAGGAAATGCACCTTTGTAAATAACAGGTGCATCCGGTCGATCAGGATATTATAACCTTGACCGTGGATGGGTTGAATGAGTGCAATTTGTGACGCCCACAAGAAGGTGGACGTTGAACTATTATATAACTCGGTGAAGACAGGAAGTCAGTTAGTTTGGAGACTAGACCAGTTGGAGAAAAGATGCGGTAGAGAAAGCCAGTACCCAGCAGCGTTGGCCCCAGGCCCACGATTGAGCAGTTGGGGATCAGACGAGTTAGAAATAAGATGCGGTAGAGAAAGCCAGCACCCAGAGAGGCTGGGCCCCAGGCCCCCGTTTGAGCAGCCCAAGAGAACGGGAAAAAAACGCTGATGGCCATAAGAGTGGGAGGGGGGTCAATATGTTGCAGTTCTGTTCGGTCTCCAACTCCCTCTCACACACAACCCTTTCAAATAAAGTGAGAGGTATATTTTTCTAAAAGACTGTGTCGCTCGTCTTCATTGTGTCGTTGTGTTCTGCATGCATTTGTAGATGTATATGTATTATGTGTTTGTATAGTTGATCATGGTTGTGACTATACCACCTAATTAAATTATACTAATTGACCTTTTAACCAAACGTAAACTGAAATTTATGTTTTGGGTATTAGATTAAACTGCATTTGATGGTTTGGCTCTCATACCGAAGTTTGGGGAAGTTGGAGTACCTTTCATTAACATTACACTTGGGCCAGCTCTAAACCTGTGTAGAGGTAGCTGTTAGGTACCCATCTATGAGTCAAATAGAACAGTTCATTTGTTAA
The DNA here is from genome assembly GCA_963585895.1 of Sepioteuthis lessoniana. Classification (NCBI taxonomy): domain Eukaryota; kingdom Metazoa; phylum Mollusca; class Cephalopoda; order Myopsida; family Loliginidae; genus Sepioteuthis; species Sepioteuthis lessoniana. The sequence goes on from OY757936.1 coordinate 19,501,059, forward strand.
AGAACTTTTACTGTAGTAATTTGAAACTTTACTGCTGTGTGCAAGTTGATCGTATTAGAAAAGAATATTTAGTACTCATATTTTTAAATAGCGATAGTTGAAACCATTTAACAGTGTGCAAAAAAATTATTAATATCAAATAGAATTGTTAGTGTTTCATAGAAATACTTGGAACTATTTAACAATATGCAAACAAATTATTCATATTAAATAAAATTATTAGTGTTTGATATTAGAAAAGAATATTTAAAATTATTATTGTTAAATAGCGATACTTGAAACCATTTAAACAAACAAATGATTAATATCAAATAGAATTGTTAGTGTTATACAGTAATATTTGAAACCATTAAACCATGTGCAAACATATGATTGATAGTAAATAGAGTTATTATCTGAACCGGCCATTGGCCTAATAGAGCGTTCGCCAATCGTCTTGGATAGCGGGTTTCAATCCCAGGTCGAATCACACCAAGGACTCAAAAAATTGTTCTGGATGCCTCATTGCTTAACACTCAGAATTAAAAGTTACGGATCTCGGGTACGTGGAGCAATTCAGAGAAAAAAAGTAGCGCCCTACTTTACATGTCTGTATTGTAGCTACTGAAAAGCGATCATTTGGGTCACCCAACTAAGTGTATTATTAGATAGAAATACTTGAAACTGTTTACAATTATTAGCGCTAGTAATACTTGAAAGTATTTAACCATGAGTAAACAAATGATTTAAATTAGATCGAAAAATTTGTATTAGAGATGAATAATTGGAACTATTTTGTATTATAACTGTTTGCAATAGATGAAACCACCGAGGTGTCCTCGTGGTGTAATGGTTAAAGCGATGGGCTACGGAATCGTAGTACGCGAGTTCGTACTCCAGTCGCACTATTACGTTCACTTTCGGGCAAATACCCCTAGGAAAGGTATGAATCCCCTTATCCTCCCAACTATGGGTTAAATAGTACCACTACGGGTCTTCTTGGAGAATGGCTTTAGGCATTAAATAACCTACAAAGGTTGATATGCCATTAAACAAAGAAACCAAAGAAACGATTACTTTTAAGCAAAATTATTTTGTGTTGGATTACAGTACATGAAACTCATTAATCTGGGTAGACAATTGAACTCTACAAATATACACATATATATATATATATATATTTGTATATATATTTTTTATATATATATTTGTATATATATATATATATATATTTAAAAAAAATGTATATATATATATAAAAAGAAAAAATTCAGTTCTTTGATATCATTATAAATTTTTTTTCTGTTCTATGATGATCCTAGTCAGATGTTGAACAAATATATCATGTTTGTGTGTTTTTATTGCTTCCGGCAAGAGAATTTTAAAAAATTCTATTTTTATCAATCTTTTATACTTTAGTTACAATAATTTATATATATATATATATATATATATATATATATTGAAATATCCTCGGATTATATATATATATATATATATGTCTGTGTGTGTGTGTGTGTGTGTGTGTGTTTGTGTGTGTGTGTGTGTGTGTGTGTTTTGTTATTAAATAACCTACTAGAGTTAATACGCCATAAATTACAACCAAGACAAACCACATCGGAAACGTACATTCAATGTGGCAATTTTATTTACCATTTAATTTTGTAAGTCTTCTTTTGTGAAAACTATTTGATTATAAAGTGTTGGGTATCACCCACCTTTTCCCACACAATGAACTAATCCATCTGCCATATATAGCAGTAGCTACTAATACCAGGGCAGACTAGAAGGTGAAGAGCAGCTTCTTATAGGAATAGTATTAGAGCGTTGGAGACTGGAGATCGCACTAGATCACCTTACTTGCTACCGTAATAACGGAAGCCAATACTATCGTTGGTCTATATCTTTATTCTGTATTCACTAATCCCATGTCTCTCTATTGTATATACTTTTTCCTGGGAATATATCTCTATTTCCTCTCATATCGTGGTTTGTCCTTTATTTAATATTACAAGCGTTCACTAACCAGAACGCAACACTCTTTTATAAATGGTTTGGTTTCTTTGTTTTTATGACATATCAACTCTTTTTTGGTTATTTAATGCCAAATCCATTCTCCTAGAAGAACAGTAGTGGTACTATTTAACCCATAGCTGGGAGGATAAGGGCGTTCATACCTTTCCTAAGGGTATTTGCCCGAAAGTGAACGTAATAGCTCGACTGGAGTACGAACTCGCTTACAACGATTCCGCAGTCCATCGCATTAACCATTACACCACGAGGACACACCATCTTTTATAAATGAAGTAGCATTTCTCCAGTATTAGACAAACAACAACAAAAAAGAAAAAACATAAAAAATCTTTTTTTTTTATTACCATAAATTTTTATGAAACACCAATGGCTTAGACACACATTGGAAGGGATTTTTTTCCTTGATTATTATACCAAAGTTTCCTTTGTTGTATCAAAATGTCATAATTTTCCAAAAAGAACATTCTCAGATTTCTTAAAAATTTTTAATCTTTGATTATGAGAAAATTGTTTGTATTAGAAAGAAATACTTGATAATTAGAATTATTGATAATAAAACGCAATACTTGCTACTCTGCGCATAAAAATGGTCACTATTAAGTAGAATTATTTGTGAGATTGCAATACTTGAAAACATTTAACAGTGGGCAAAGTAATGATTAATATTAAAATACCGTAAATCAACAAACAACTGTTGACACTAATATATATATTTATATATATATATATATATAATCACCTCACGCCCTCAGCACGGATATCCCTGGGCCTTTCTCGCCACCCTTCTCTATTGTCCATTTCTTCCGGCAGATTTTTCAGGACTACATCCCGTATCGGCACAGAGCTCCTGGATATAGGTTCTACGTTTGCTCGTCCATGTGAAGGGGTCCATAGGTAGTACATGACTTATGATTTCTTCCACGAGTGTCCCGCATATCAGGTTCTACTAACTTTGATAGTTTTCGTGATGAGTGGTAAGTAGCCGTACAGCTGCTGCTTTTTGGGGTGCTGCCTCCAGTACTTGTTCAATATCGCTCGCAGTATTCTTGCATAGTTGCCGTCAAGCTTTTTCTCCATACGCTAGGTAGCGTCCATGTAGTGCATCCATACAGCAGTACTGACACGACCGCTGCTTGGAAGAAACTGCGTTTTATTTTATCGGTTAGGTCTGACTTCCATATGACTGATAACCTATTGATAGCTGCCCATGCCTTTGCTAGTCACGTATTGATGTCTGTCTCGGTTGATAAGACACTGCTTCCTTGGTAGGTGAACTTGTCTACGTGTTTCACAGGAGCTAACTTTTAGTGTGGAGATGTCGCCTGTTTGATTAAAGCCCATATATTCCGCCTTGTGTGCATTGACATGGAGGCTTATGACTTCAATTGCTCGTTCCAGACTACGTTGCTGGGTTTTGGCATGGGCGGGTGCATTTGCCGGAAGCGCTATGTCAACGGCGTAGTCCACGTCCGTAATTGTTTGTACAGGGTACCTTCTGCTTCTTTCTTTTGTTAGCTTGAAACCGTTTTCTTTCATTTTATCAATGGAAATTCTAAGGATGTAGTACAGACAGATGATAAAGAGGTATAGGGCTAATGTGTCTCCTTGGAGTACACTGCTACAATTTCTAACAAGTCTGTGTCCCCATCCGGGGAACGGACTTTTACTTTCGTGTTTCTATAATGCATCGTTATGGCTGTGACGGTTTCTTTTGGTCAGCCGTAGGCGAGTAGAATTTGGTCCATCTTTCCTCTGTGAATGGAGTCAAAGGCCTGGATAAAGTCGACAAATAACATAATTTAGACAATAGGCGAGGATATTCATATATAGAGTATATGAGGGATTTCATATAAATCTATGGAAGAGTTCGATGCATGGCTATTGTTATAAATTCCTTTTCAGGTTTATATAAGAAAATTCACTTACAGAACGTATACAATATAATTTAACCATGGCAGAGTTTTCTTCCAGTTGCATAATATATATATATGGTGGCCGTATAGTTGTGCCTTGTATCATCATCATCATGTCGTGCCGCTAGCATGGATATCCCTGTCCCTCTCTCGCCACTTCTCTCGATCGTTCATCGCCTCCGGCAGCTCTTCTGAGCTACATCACGTATCCTCACATGGCTGCTGTATGTATGTTCGCGCTGGTAGTCCTGCTTTTGCTCGGCCATATGTGGGGGTCCATAGGAGTACATCACTTATGAGCTCGTCCCTGCTTCTCCAGCAGAGTCCTGCATGTCTGGTTTGTCTAACTTGTATAGTTTTCGTGATAGGAGGCAGGTGGCCGTACAGTTGTGCCTTGTTGGGTGTTGCCGCCAATTGCACAAAAATAGCCAGTGATGCAACTAGATTTGCGAGCAAACTACAGATTTAAGTTAGGTTAGGGAAACTAAAAGAAAAATGCGCTGACATTTTATCTGAGGACCAGAAGCAGAACTTCCAAGGTATGAGATAGGTCATACTAATTAACTCCACCAAAACCTAACTAGGCTTGGTGTCAAAGGATTTAATAGAAAGAATAACGTCTAAGATACTAAGTAGCGCTAATTATAACCTCTGGAAAAAATATCTAGATACTATTGATAGGTTCTGAAAAATTAAGAATAAAACGAGCTCTACGTTCATCTAAATCGATATCATAGAGTTTTACACGTCCATTACTTGATAATTGTTACTAAAATGCTAGGGAATTTACAGGTATCACCGACGAGGAAATAGAAATTATTCTAGCATATAGGAACTCTATTCTATGATAATCGTAGAACTTGGGTTAAAATCCACGAGGACAACTTCGACTTACTCATAGGCGCTTAAGACTCGGCCCAGGTAGTTGACTTAAAAGGGATTTATATCTTGGATACATCGAGTCACATTGTCAACTTAGAGCAGGTTGGGCGTTATCGTGATGACGGGGTCATCCTCATCCCAGATAGTAACAGCCCAAAGACCTCAAAAATACCAAAAAAGATTATTAGGGCATTTAAATAACTGGGACTACGAATCGAACCTGAAAATAGTTGACTTCCTTGATGACACACTCAATTTAGACAACGGCACCTTCAAATGTTTTAGTAAAAGTAATTTCATCCCCACCTGCAGCAATGTTAACTCAAACCACACAAGATCGATATAAAACAGATTCCTAATGTTGTGAGCCAGATGATAAATAGACTATCCTCATGTAAAAAAAAAAAAATATTTGAGAAGAACAAAAGTATAGATGATGAAGCCCTAAAAAATAGCGGAATCCAGAGTAGATTGGTGTACGTAAACCCAGTGAACTCCAACTCACTATGGGCAGAAGTAGCGGTAGGGATATCCACGGACTTGTGTAGGTGACACGAAAAATGATTATTCAAACTGACGAAGTAGGAAAAGACATAGAAAAGTAATTCGATTTAACCAGCCATTCTGTAAACATACCATCATTGACATAGGTAAATTCATTCTAAACCTGCTGGATAGGCACTTTAATAAAGACAGACCATGAAAGAAAATTCTAAATAGGAACATGGTTAAAATTAGTGACTCTTGTACAAATAATAGGCATAGTATCTTAACCAGAACAGGAGGCTACAATACGAATTAAATGCGTATAGTGGGGGACTAGACGAGTTGTCCTTTAACTGTAGTAGAAAAGGGGAATGCCCCTTGAATGAACGATATAACTTGTATACATCGTATACAAAGCTAGCATTTCCCCCATTGGACGTAATAATAATTGACATCTCCACAGGGAATTGGAAACAAGGACTGTATAAGCGCAGATATTCTTTCTTCAATCCGCGACTTCGGAACCAAACGACTTTATCTATATATTTTTAGAACCTTAAGGGGCTAACCCCTCAAATAAAGTGGAAAAGAGTCAGGTAGTCTTAAACCGTAAATAGCTTCCATAGCAGATGTAACTTCCATAGCAGATGTGAATAGCTTCCATAGCAGATGTAGCTTCCATAGCAGATGTACCGAAGAAAAAAAATTAGTATAATTAATTTTAAGGATCACAGACGACATTTAACCTGAAAACTTAAATTTACACACACACACACACACACACACACACACACACACACACACACACATATATATATATATATATATATATATATATATATATATATATATATATATCCCCTATACATATATATATATATGTATCTCATATATATATATATATATATATATATACGGTAATCCATATTTGCTGTTTTTCACCCAAAACTCAAACGTATAAGTCATATGAAGAGATGAAGATTGTAATATTCTTCGTTGAAATAAATTTATTATGACAATTTAATCAGGTGTGAGTTTTCTTCATGTTACATTATATATATATATTTATATATAATTAACAAATAAGCCTATAAATGTGAATAATACAGGTCGTAGTAGACATTTACCAATTTCCATTTGAATCTCTTCACCGCTGTTTTGCAGAAATAGTGAGCTTCATCTCAAATAACAAAACACGGTAAAGTAGTTAAGATGGAGACTGCTAAGAAATAAATAATTTTAAATAAAAGTCACTACGTTTTGAATTTTTCGTCTTCTGGAATTGTGCTCGAAACACTGGTAATTTATTTTTATACGCTAATTCTTTTGAAATTGGCAAATTCTCGAGTTTGAATTCGTTCCTTTTAGACAAGAGTGACCTCAAGACATGACACTCACCCAGTAGGCCTGTCAGGAATCTTTGAGATATGTGTTTCTATAATGGAAGTCTCCTCAACGTATAAGGCTTATTATAGCCAATGGTGACATTTCTTCATTTGGAAACATTCCCGCCATTTTCTGTAATGATAATGGGTGATGATATATTTTACGGCTGACGGACACTGGATACCGGACATTGGACAATGGTCAGCCAACGACCATACTGACCGCTAATTTATCTCTTTCTCGTTTTTCTTACTTTCAGAAATACTGACTACGCTTCTCTCGTTTTAGCTTTGTCGCTGTCAAATTAGATAATGGCACTAATCACTTACCAGATGATCGGAGGCGTTCCGCTTTTGAAAAAAAAAAATGGAAAAGAAAAAGTAGTCAGGACGATTGATTGGTGCTGCACGGTCGGTAAAAATACAGGATTTATAAAAAATGAATTGTGTTGAGTGGGCCATGAAAGAAAGAAAGAAAGAAAGAAAGAAAGAAAGCGGAGGGAAGGAAGCGCAGGAGAGAGAGAGAGAAGAGTAAATAAAGAATAACAAATAATTTCAAGCAAAAAAAGAAAGAAAGAAAGAAATACGAAGATAGAAAAGAATCAAAGAATTTTGAAGAAAAAATCTAAAAGAAAGAAAGAAAGAAAGAAAGAAATCGAAAACAGAAAAGAATCAAAGTATTTTGAAGAAAAACTCTAAAAGAAAGAAAGAAAGAAAGAAAGAAAGAAAGAAAGCAGAGGGAAGGAAGCGCAGGAGAGAGAGAGAGAAGAGTAAATAAAGAATAACAAATAATTTCAAGCAAAAAAAGAAAGAAAGAAAGAAATACGAAGATAGAAAAGAATCAAAGAATTTTGAAGAAAAAATCTAAAAGAAAGAAAGAAAGAAAGAAAGAAAGAAATCGAAAACAGAAAAGAATCAAAGTATTTTGAAGAAAAACTCTAAAAGAAAGAAAGAAAGAAAGAACTTTAAAAAAAAAACTTCCCACCTCTCAAAAAAAAGAAAGAATGAATTGGAAGAAATGACAATAGTGAAAAAAATCTAAAAGAAAGAAAGAAAGAAAGAAAACGATGGAAGAAAGAACTATAAAGAAAAAACTCTCCAAAAAAAAAAAGAGAGAAAGAAAGAAAAAAGAAATCCAAGATAGAAAAGAATTAAAGAATTTTGAAGATAAACTCTAAAAGAAAGAAAGAAAGAACTTTAAAGAAAGAAAGAAAGAAAGAAAGAAAGAAAGAAAGAAAGAAATTGAAAACAGAAAAGAATCAAAGAATTTTAAAGAAAACCTCTACATCAAAGAAAGAAAGAAAGAAAGAAAGAAAAGAAAGAAAGAAAGAACTTTAAAGAAAAAACTTCCCATCCTTTAAAAAAAAGAAAGAATGAAATGGAAGAAATGACAGTAGAGAAAAAACTCTAAAAGAAAGAAAGAAAGAAAGAAAGAAAGAAAGAAAGAAAGAAAACGATGGACGAAAGTACTATGAAGAAAAAACTCTCCCAAAGAAAGAAAGAAAGAAGGAAAGAAGGAAAGAAAGAGCCAAAACGATGGAAGAAAGAACTATAAAGAAAAAACTCTCTCAAAAAAAAAAAAAGACAGAAAGAAAGAAAAATAGAAAGAAAGGAATAGAAGAAAGAATATGAAGAAAAATCTCTACAAGAAAGAAAGAAAGAAAGAAAGAAATGGAAGAAAGAAAGAAATGGAAGAAAAAAGAAAGAAAGAAAGAAATGGAAGAAAAAATTATGAAGAAAAAACTCTACAAAAAAGAAAGAAAGAAAGAAAGGAATAGAAGAAAGAACTATGAAGAAAATTCTCTACAAGAAAGAAAGAAAGAAAGAAATGGAAGAAAAAAGAAAGAAAGAAAGGAATAGAAGAAAGACCTATGAAGAAAAATCTCTACAAAAAAGAAAGAAAGAAAGAAAGAAAGAAAGAAATAAGAAGAAAGAAAAAAAACAAGACAAAACGAAATATAAACTATACATTATTTGGAATTTGTTTACAGCAAAAATGATTTTTAACTGAGTTTATTTAAAATGGCGGCAAATGAAACAGAATTTTCGATTAGCTTGAACAGAGTTCTGTTATCAATTCATTTTTAGTTGAGAACTACAAATCATGTGAAATTTACTGAAGAATGATGGCCCAGTCGACTAAGGCAGTAGAAAAATCCCCGTCTGCCCGGGTTCAATTCAAAGACTCTAAAAAATGGTACTTGATATTCCTTGCTTAACACTCTGCATCAAAAGGTAACGGAGACCTCGGTGTAGCTGCTATTGAAAAAGGAAATCTTTGGGTCGCCCTCGACTACGGTTGCATCTCAACAGAGTGTTAAGATTCCCCCAACGGGTGTCCTGGATATGACACTAGACAATCTGATGGTCAGGTTTCGGTATTATGGAGTACACCTTTATTGCCATTGCTCCCAGATCCACTCTGACCCACATGGAAAAAGGGGAAAAAAGGAATAATTAACTTTGCTTTCTTTAAATGAATTCCTCTTATTAATTGAATGAATTTATACCCTCCAAGCTCCATCGCGTGTTGAGGATATCGGATGAGACGGATTAAAGAAGAAAATATTAAATCTCTTCATCAACCGAAATGTTACATTGAAAACGAAAGCGATATGTATATTGGTCTGTGTAATTCCTGAACTAATGACTTGACCAAAGTGTGCGTGACCTTTAGTCCGTGTAATTAAAACTGTGATTAGATTAGGCTAGTTTCCGGGGTTGTCCTCGTGGTGTAATGGTTAAAGCGATGGACAGCGGAATCGTAGTAAGCGAGTTCGTACTCCAGTCGCGCTATTACGATCACTTTCGGGCAAATACCCTTGGGAAAGGTATGAACCCCCTTATCCTCTCAGCTATGGGTTAAATAGTACTACTCCTGTTCTTCTACAAGACTTACATTGGCATTAAATAACCTACAAAGAGTTGATATGTCATTAAACAAAGAAACCAAACCTAGTTTCAGGAGAGAGGGGTTTGAATTCAGGCAGCTGAACTTAGAAAACGAGCTGGAAGAAGAACAGACAGGTAGAGAGGAAAGAGGAACATAGGTAGAGAGAGAGACACACACACACACACACAGGGATAGATAGAGAGATAGAGAGGGAGAGAGAGAGAGAGAAACAGACTGAGAGTGGAGAACGAAGAGGACAGATCGATAGATAGATAGATTCGGGAAAAAGAGACAATGAATATTTGCTATACTGCTCAGAGGTAATTTAACAAACACTTTACTTCTAATCACACGGCTTTAAGAGTTAAAAACTAAGAATATAATGCAAGAAATACCAAATTTTATTGTAGGAAGCAAGTCACGCTGAAAAAAAATTGATTCCTGTCATATCACTGAAATTAACCAGCCGTTTCAGTAAGTAGAAGTGATTCCAAGTTCGGAATAAGCACAGCAACGAAAACGAATTCTGTGTGCCCGACTATTCAAAGCTTAATAAATTACAGCATAACGATTCATTAATGGATCATACATGCCACATTTCTAGTCCACTCGGGTGGGGCAGTAAAATACGCCGACTGCTCATCTCTGCAGAGGGGTAAGAACTCCTCTAATGAGTTCTTTGGATATGACACTAAACAATCTGATGATGACGCTCCAGTTATAAAGTTTTGAGGAACACAGAGCACGCTTTTATTGTCATTACTTCCAAGTCAACTCTAACGTTGGTTGGTTGGTTGGTTTTATGGCTGATCAACCTATGTAGGTTATTTAAAGCCAAATCCAATTTTTATGCAAGTAATCAGTTCTATTTAAAACAATTCAGTTTTGCATGAGGACACAGTTTAATTGTCAGAAACATTTCTATTTCAAACTATTCAGTTTATTCAAACAGTTCTAATTCAGCCAATTCAGTTTACTATAAGAATAAATTTTGTTTACATACAGTTAAATGTCAAAACAGTTCTATATTAAAAAATTCAGTTTAGTGTAAGTACAGTTTCAATGTCAAAAGCAGTTATATTTCAAACAATTCACTTTAGCATAAGCGCGCAGTTTAAATGTAAGTACAGTTTAATTATCAAAAACATTTTTATTTCAAACTATTCAGTTTTGTCAAACAGTTCTAATTCAAACAATTCAGTTTAGCATAAGCACGCACTTTAAATATCAAAACAGTTCTTATTCAAGCAATTCAGTTTAGCATAAGTATGCTGTTTAGTTCTATTTAACCAATAGATTGGGCCCTATTAGGTGCTACCACGCCGAACCACCGTGTACCTGAGAGCAATGGCAATGAAGGGGTGCTCCACATTCCCCAAAGCCCCAGTATAACTGGACCCTCACCATCAGATTGTTTAGTGTCATATATCAGGACACTCAGTAGGGGGTGCCGACTGAGCAATACACAGAGTTGAATGTCAAAACAGTTTTCAGATAATTCAGTTTATCATATGTACACGGTTGACATGTCAAAACAGTTTTATTTTGAGCAATTCAGTTTAGCATGAGTACACATTTTAAATGTCAAAACATATCTATTTTAAACAATTCAGTTTAGCATAATTACACAGTTTAAATGCAAAAAAAACAAAAACAAAAAAACAGTGAAGTCAAAAAACCACGGTTTAGTTCTATTTAACCCATAAATAGTTCTATTTAACCCTTATCAAGTGCTACTACTCCGGGTCAGAGTGGACCTAGGAGCAATGGTAATGAAGGGTTAATCCAAACCTTCAGCATTACTGGAACCTCACCATCAGATTGTTTAGTGTCATGAGCAGAACACTCTTTGCGGGGTCTTACCTCTCTCTAGAGAAGCCGTCGGTGTATTCTGCAGCCCCAGCCGACTGGGCAAAGGTCCACTCTGACTCGGAGCGGTCATACCTTTTAGCGTCTTATCTATGTGTTAAATAGAACTTAACAATAATTTATCATACCTTTCAAATGTGTGCAAACAAATTCTTGATATTAAAATGAATTACTGATATTTGATTACATTGCTTGAAATAACCAAATCGTGTGAAAACGAATTAATAATGTTGAATAGAATTATTTGTATTGAATAAAAATACTCGAAACCATTTAACTGTGTAAAAACTGAATTCTTGTTGGCTTAAATAAGTTTCTTTGGCTGGTCGGGTTTTATCGCATATCTACTATTTTAGGTTATTTAATGCTGCTATGTTCTGGTTAGTGAACACAAGTAGTAGTAATAAGAAGAAAAACCACGATGTGTGAGGAAAAGAGTTATATTTACAGGAAAGAGTATTTACAAGAGAGAGACTGTTAGTAAAAAGAACATAGGAATAGTGATTGATTAAGGATATACTTCAACAAGAAGAACGGCTCTTCTGGTCTAACTCGTAGACTGATCTGAACTGGACTCCTGGTATTAGAGCTACTGCCATATATGGCAGATGGCCTAGCCCATTATGCTTAAAAGGTAGGTGATACCCTACAAATACCAACTCCATTTTTATTCATATAAACAGTTTTATTTCAAACAGTTCTATATCAAACGATTCAGTTTAGCATAAGTAGGCAGTTTCAATGTCAAAAAACAGTTCTATTTCAAACAATACAGTTTAACATTAGTACGCTGTTTAAGTGTAAAAACTGTTCTATTTCAAGCAATTCAGTTTAGCATAATTACACCTTTCAGTTATTTTTTATCCATAAATAGGATCCGATCACGTGCTATCAATCCAGACCACACTGGAGCACACTGGACGCATTTCCCAAAGCTCTAGTATTACTGGAAATTCACAATCTAATTGTTTAGTGTCATATGCAGGACACTCGTTGGGAGGAGGGTTCTTACCTCTCTGCTGTGATGCAGTCGGTGTATTCTACAGCTCCAGCGAACCGATTGGGCAATATATATATATATATATATATATATATATATATATATATATATATATATATATATATATATATATTTACTAACCTACTATCTACCAGCATTCACGGTTACCAGGAAAAAAGAAAAAAAAAACCGCCAAGAAATAGAGATAATAATATCTTGAATTACCGCCCGGTGGAAATTAAATATATCATAGGAGAAAAAATAAAAAGAAAAAAAGAAAAGGCCAACTTCGTCACTCCAGTTGCAAAAAAAATCAAGAGATATGCAATCAGTTGGTCAAAAGAAAAATAAAAACCCACCGTAAATTGCTGCAATGCTACAATTACAGAAAGTGCTCAATACAAAGTAGAGCCAATTACAAAAATTAAATCGCGAGTCGGATTTTTCCTACTAAAGTTTCGCCTCACTTTAGTAGGAAAAATCCGATTCGCGATTTAATATATATATATATATATATATATATATATATATATATATTGTTAGTATGGTTTAGAATTCAACTAACAGTTCCTTTTTTTTACTTTTTTCTCTCTGTCTGTAGTCTGCTTTCAGTCCCTGTATTCATCGAAGCACCTCTTAAATTGCTTATTTGAAGCTGCATGGTCTTACCTCAACATCTCCAAATATCAGCTTTGGAATCGAATGGAAAAAGGCCTGGTAAGAGTGAAATATATTGCTATTGATCAATCCTGGGTTTTTGCAAACATTCTAAATAAAATTATATCAATACTGCCGCTTCAATATTACCGAAAATTGGCTCGTTTCGATTTCGTCTTGATTTCACGACAGCTTTCTTGACGTGCAAACACCATCGCTCTATAATCTAATATTCCCAGCTGTACATACGTTTTCATCTGAATTTAAGATTTAAGATATTTAATTGATTGATCGATAGATTGATTTTAACAGCATGTCTACCTGTTTAGGGCTATACTATGCCATGGGGTTAAGGAATTACGTTCATTATACTTTTATGGTGGCATTTTTGATTAATTATTTCCAGGGAGTTCTTTGCACTCAAGTATATAATATCAAGTATTCCAATCAAATACAACTAATTTGCACACAATTGTATTGTTTCAAGTATTCAAATCATTTGCAATTATTGTATTCTTTCAAGTATTCCTATCTAATACTAATGTATATGATATCAAGTACTCATGTCGAATTCGAATAATCTGCACACAGAGTATGTATAACGCTAATAATTATACGGTTTTATGTATTTATTTCTATTCAATGATAGTCATATGTTTTTCTCGCTGAGAAATAGTTTCAAATAACTAATAATAATAATCTTTTGTAAACAATTATTGCTTCAAGTTACAATTCTTATAATTTTCACACAATTTTATGGTTTTAAGTAACTTACAATCATATTTACCCAACCCCTCTGCTCGGGCAGGATATGACACAAGGTCAATTTTTAAGCGGAGTTTAACAGGTTTGAATTCAGAGTTTTCCTTCTCCTAGACTAGTTGCCTCACCAAGGCTGAAGAACCTAGTCTGCCCTACTATTTACCCATAGCTGGAAGGAGAATATTTGGATTCATACCTTTCCCAAGGGTATTAGTGCTATGTGAAATGCAATCAGTCAGGTCCAGGATTTGAACTCGTGTCGCTGTGTCCATATCCTGCGTCGATAACCATTACACCACAACTAATAATAATCCTTAGTGAATAATTATAGCTTCCTGTAACTACTCTTAATACAAATAATTTGTACACAGTTGTATGGTTTCAAGTAATTAATAATAATCCTTAGTAAATAAATGTTGCTTTAAGTAACTATTTTGATACAAATTATTTAGGGTTATTTAGGGGGTGTCCTCGTGGTGTAATGGTTAAAGCGATGGACTGAGGAATCGTAGTAAGCGAGTTCGTGCTCCAGTCGCGCTATTACGTTCACTTTCGGCAAATACCCTTGGGAAAGGTATGAACCCCCTTATCCTCCCAGCTATGGGTTAAATAGTAGCACTACTGTTCTTCTAGGAGAATAGATTTGGCATTAGATAACTTACAAAGGATGATATGCCATTAAACAAAGAAACCGAAACCAAACCAAATTATTTATTGTTATATGGAATTACGTATTCCTATCAAACACGAGTGATTTTTAAACTGATCTACTTGACCCATAGAGGGGACCCTAGCAAGTAATACCACTCCAAGTCAGAGTCTAATTGCACTGTGGTCTGAAAGGTATTAGAAGACGCGTGTATATATATATATATATATATATATATATATATATATATATATATATATGCAACCCGTCCATCAGAGAAAACTTAAGAGTAATAATCCCAAGCTCCCCATACCTGGAGCTTCACCAACAGATGCAATTTAGTGAAACCTTTTCAGGGGACACAGTCAACATATTCTAAGTCCCACCGACTTTTTTTGATTCCCCTTTCAATATACATATATATATATATATATATATATAGAGAGAGAGAGAGGGACAAAGAGGGAAAAGGGAGTGAAAGAAAGAGAAAAACAGTGTGTGGGGGAATAAAGAAAGAAAATAAGAAACAGGTAACTAACGGTCAATGGAGATGTATCCATTGCTTCCCAAAAGATGGATAAATGTAGAAAAGACCTGATAGGGGGTTGGGGTTGAAGATTTGATGGGGTCATATGTAACTTTTCCCGCCTCATCTACATGCGCCTAACGGGTCACATCCTCTCTACCACTCCTAATTCATCTCCCCAAACAATCTACCCATCTATTTAACCCCAGTGTCACCCACCACCCCCAATCAGCATGCAATTTAGATTAACTGGCCGGTACCGTCTGGCGTCGGTTTGGGTGGCTGCTCTGTCTATGGCCCAGTCCTTAAAGCTGGTCATAGCGTTTCCCCTCCTCAGACCCTGTCCAGCACACATTAATGGGAGCGTTGATATATGGTCCTTACTGTCACCGAACACCAGAGATCCTTGCTTCCTCCATTCACCGGATTCTGCGTATAACCCCGACCCCACATCGACATACGCGTATGCACAACTCTCACCCAGCCCGCTTTATCTTCAGTTCGTTTCTCCAACATGCCAAACCATTCCATCATGCTCATGCTGTTCGTTCGGCCCTGGCCAGTGTCCGAGAGACGGATTGCGACAATCAGTCTCACCGATGTCCACAACAACATTTTCTAAATAGCTGATTTTCGCTGCCGGGAATGTAGACACTTGTTTTATATATTTGTTGAAATATATATTACATTAATCTGTCTGTTTTTCGGTTAGTTTGCAAGATTTAAAAGTGAATGTACAAAAAAAAAAGCCAAGTTTTAGCCATCAAAATACAAGTAATGTTTAAGCCAGTCATCTGGGACAGTAGAATACACCGACCCCATCTCTGCAGAGGGACGCTACAGGACTACATTGAAGAAAATATCTTATTTATTGTTCACTACTTTCTTGGTAAATAGAACTTCAGTTTCGATACTTTTTAATGTCCTAGTAGACTGAGGCTGCAGAATACACCGACTGCATCTCAGCAGAGCTGTAAGACTCACCCAACGAGTGTCCAGTGCCCCAGTCGGCTGAGGCTGCAGAATACACCGACTGCATCTTAGCAGAGCTGTAAGACTCCTCCAACGAGTGTCCTGTGGCCCAGTCTGCTGGGGCTTCGGAATACACCGGCTGTATCTCTGCAGAGAGAAAAGACCCCCCCAAAGAGTGCCCTGGATGTCACAATCTGATGTTGTGGCTCCAGTAATACTGGAGCTTTGAGGAATGCGGAGTATTCCTATATTGCCATCACTCCCAGGTCCACTCAGGCGTAGATTGTTTGCGCCTGATAGGGTTTTATCTATGGGTCAAATAGAACTAAACTGTGCATTTAAGCTAAACTGAATTGTTTGAGATAGAACTGTTTAAATTTATGAAAAATGGATTTGGCATTAAATAATCTACAATGGTTGATATGCCATGAAAATAAATGAAACCAAACCAATACATTTAATTCTTTCGCCAAGAGTCCTGATTATGACATTAAACTATCTGATAGTGAGGCTTCAGCCTAGGATCATTGAGGAACAAGGAGAACCCATTCATTACTATTGCTTCCACGTTCACTCTGACTCGGAGTGGTAGCCCGTGGTAGGGTCCGATCTATTGGTCAAATAGAACTGTTTGACAAACAAATAAATGATGAGTAATTCCAACTGTTATATATATATATATATATGTGTGTGTGTGTGTGTGTGTGTGTGTGTGTGTGTTTGTGTGTATGTATGAATGAATGAATGAAACCATTTAACTCAGAGAGAAAAAAAAGGATCTCGATTTGCTTAAAAATGTTATCAACAAAATATGTTCACAAATCATATATTGCTATGTATAAATAGGATTTGGCATTAAATAACCTACATTGGTTGGTATGCCATAAAACACAACGCAACCAAACCAAACCAAACAAACATAGCCCATTCGGCTGGGACTGCAGAATACACCGACTACACTTCTGCAGCGGGGTAAGACCCCCACGAAGAGTGTCCCGGATATGACACTTGATATGCCATTAAATCCAACCAACCAATCTGATTGTGTGGTTCGAGTAATGATGGAGTTTAGGGAATGCGGGATTACCCCTTCATTGCCATCGCTCCCAGAGTGGCCTGGAATGGTAGCACCTAATGGGGTCCTATCTATTGATCAAATTGAATTAAAATGCGTACTTATGCTCAACTGAATTACTGGAAATAGAACTGTTTTGATATTTAAACTTCGTACTAATACTAAACTGAATTGTTTGAAATAGAACTGTTTTAATATGATAAAATGAATTGTTTGAAATATAACTGATTATTTGCATAAAAATGGATTTGGCATTAAACAACCTACAATGGGGAATACAGAGCACCACTTTATTGCCATCAATCCCAGGTCCTCTCTGGCCGGCGTGGCCCTATATGGAGGTTAAATAGAACTAACGGCATACTTATGCTAAACTGAATTGTTTGACTAAACTGAATAGTTCGAAATAGAAACGTTTTTGACTATTAAACTGTACTTACATTTAAACTGCATGCTTATGCTAAACGGAATTGTTTGAAACAGAACTGATTATTAACATAAAATGGATTTGGCTTTAAATAACCTACAAAAGTTGATATGCCATAAATCCAACCAACCAACCAACCAACCAACCATCAAAATAGTCCCCGTACAAATGAACACACTCATTTCAGCATGCAATGTAAATGCACTTCGCATGAAACTCCGACATTTCATATATATATATATATATATATATATATATATGTGTGTGTGTGTGTATGTGTGTGTTCAATCTTCTCCCCATTCTAATTTTTTTCTTGCGATTAATCTTCTGTTTAGGAAACTATAAAAAACTAAAACATGTCTGGTTGTTGACTCGATAGTCAATTTGTTTTTCCCTCCGAAAAACCCATTAACTCCAGGCCTTTGACAAAATTATTAGTGAATTCCCGAATTTTCCGAATCGTACGTGAACGATAAATGCTTGTCCAGCAATAACCCACATATGAACTCTCAGTGGTAATATACAAAAAAATAAAAAATAAAATAAAATAAAATAGAGAAAATTGAAAAAATAAATACATAAAATGAAATAATAATTAAATGAATAAATAGCAAAGAAACACCATGTTGAAAATTTGCCGAAAACCTACGCACAATATACGGGAACACTAGACAGCTGTTTCGACCTTATTTGGTCTCATTAGCAGTGTATCGTATTCTCCACCACCGGAGATCGAACCAGTGACCACAGATTGCAGTGCCGAAACGCTACAACTGAGCCACGACTTCAGATCGTGCACAATAGACGCCCAATCAACTAGTCATCGTAATTGCGCGACCAAATAATCTAAATGTCTTGCAAGTTACATCCGTACTCTTTCCAGAAGATACGGTCACCCTCCACCAGGGCCACGTCTTCCCAAGAAGCTTAGAAATACGCATCCGCGTAATTATTATGACCTCAAGGGTCAGGCAATAGATGTACATTTTTTTCTTTTTAAGAAGAGAAATTAATATTGTGAATTGAATTACCACGACCAGAAAATCCGCCGAACACCTACGCACGATATACGGGAACACTGGACAGCTGTTTCGACCTTATTAGGTCTTATCAGCAGTGTATACCGTAATCTCCACCACTGGAGATCGAACCAGCGACCACAGATTGCGGTGCCGAAACTCTACAACTGACCACCAGCTCATATTGCACACAAGTGACGCCAAATCAAAGACCGGAGTTCAAACCCAGATAGAGTCATACCAAAGACTAAAAAATTGGTACTTGATAACTCTTTGCTGAATACTTAGCATTATATGGTATTGATCAAGGGAAAGTAGAGCAATGCAGGGGAAGGAGTAGCAATCTCCTCTACACCTCGTTTATGTAGCTACCGAAAAGGGAGTCTTTGGGTCACCATTGACTGGAGTCGGTTTGACTTGGTTTTATGGCATATCAACCTTTGTAGGTTATTTAATGCCAAATCTTTTTTTATACATATAAACAGTTCTATTTCAAACAATTCAGTTAAGCATAAGTTCGCAGTTCAGATGTCAAATTAGATCTATTTCAAACCATTCAGTTTAGCATAAGTATGCAGTTTACATGTCAAAACAGTTCTATTTCAAACAATTCAGTTAAGCATAAGTACGCAGTTTAGATGTCAAAACAGTTCTATTTTAAACAATTCAGTTTAGCATAAGTACAGAGCTTAGTTCTATTTGATCCATTGATAGAACCCTATCAGGTGCTAGCACTCCAGATCAGAGCGGACCTTCGAGCAATAGCTCCAGCACTACTGGAACCTCACCATCAGATTGTTTAGTGTCATAGGACACTCGTTGGGGGTGTCTTATCCCTCAGCAGAGATGCAGTCGGTATATTCTATTGCCCCAGCCGACTGGACCGAGTATATATATGTGTGTGTGTGTGTGTGTGTGTGTGAGTGTGTGTGACGTTCAAAACGTTTTAAACCTTTCCGAGATTTTTATTTGCCATGCACCTCTCAGTTTTGTATATGCCTCCTTCACAAAAATTAAAACAGAAATCTGAATTAGTTTTTCTAGTTTTATAACAAGTGATAGTGTACCCCTACAAGAAAAATGTTCAGCTATGGCTTCTCTTTCTTAGTGAGGCGTAGAACTTTTTAAAACTAGGAAAATCTAAATTAATTTTTCTACTTTTATAAAATGTGATAGTGTACTGCCACAACAAAAATTGAGGCTGAGAACATTTTGAGCGATCCTTTTTCTAATCGTGTACACACACACACACACACCTATATATATATATATATATATGCATTTATTCGATGGATGGTTGACAAGTTCATAGGTTGATCAAGATACTTCAATGGTATGTGACCAAATGAAGTTTTATTTTTCAGCAAAATCTCCCTTACATTCCACCCGCTTCTTCTAACGATGTTCCAGTGCTTACATCCCATTAGTAAAAAAAAAGACATCAACAGCAAATATTAACTTTTCAGCCTATGAGCTATTAGGCTCACCTTCGCATCATGCCTCTTGTAACATATGCTCATGAAACACGAGTATTATCTAAATTACTTGAAAAAAAAAAAACGACTTAGAGAGACCATACAGAAAAACAAATAGGGCAATGTTATGAATAACTAAGAGATAAAAAAAGTGTATGGATTATAGAGAAAATTAAAGAGATAGAAAAATTAATAAACAAGAATAAATAAATACATGAACTGCTGGACATGAAGCTAGAAGTGAGGATGGAAAAGGTTAATAGAATGATCCCCAAGAAATAACAAGTGTAATACGAAAAGAACTGATAGAAGATGGAAAGATAAGATAGCCATGTTTACTGGTAAGACATGACAGAGGCTAGCACACTCAAGACGTAACAATGGACAGAACTTACAGCTGCTGCCGTTGCTGCTATAGCTGCTGCTGATTTTGTTACTGCCTGTTCATGATATACAGTTGGTTGGTTTGGTTGGTGTTCTTTTTTTTTTTTTTTAGTTTTTCGACTCGTTGGATGGTGGGTTGGTTGGGTTTTATGGCATATCAACCTTTATAGGTTATTTAACGCCAAATCCATTTTTATGAAAATAGTTCCATTTCAAATAATTCAGTTTAGGATAATTACGCAGTTTAAATGTAAGTACAGTTTCATTGTGAAAAACATTTCTATTTCAAGCTATTCAGTTTAGTCAAGCAGTACTCGTTCAGCTCATTCAGTTTAGTATAAGTAGAGGATTTGTTTACACACAGTTAAATAACAAAACAGTTCTATATTAAACAAATCAGTTTAGTGTAAGTACAGTTTCAATGTAAAAAAAACAGTTCCATTTCAAATAATTCCGTTTAGCAAAAGCCTGCAGTTTAAATGTAAATAGTTCAATTTTCAAAAACATTTCCATTTTAAGCTATTCAGTTTCGTCAAACAATTCCGTTTAGCCTAAGTATGCCATTAGTTCTATTAAATCCACAGATAGGGCCCTATCAGGTACTACCACGCTGGACCAGAGTGGACCTGGGAGCAATGGCAATGAAGGGGTGCTCTGCATTCCCCATAGCTCCAGCATCACTGGATAATGTTTTACGGCGTATCAAAACTTTTCTGGCCATTTAATGCCGAATTAAATCATTTTAATAAAAGTTTTAAACAGTTCCGTTTTGGCCGAATGAGTAGAGTTATTCGCCAATGGTCCCGGCATCAAGGGTTCAATCCCTGGCCGATTCATACCAAAGACTAAAAAAAATGGTATTTGATGCCGCCTTGCTTTTCACTCAAAATTTTAATTAATAATCAAGGGTAAAATAGAGCAATTCAGGGAATAGAGAAGCACCCTCCCCCCACCTGGGCATAGTTGCTATTGAAAAAAGGAGCCTTCAGGGTCACCCTCGACTGAGGTCACCAACTTAACTTATTTTATATGTTTAATTTTTTTGGTCTACTCAGAGTTAAATATTAAAACAGTTCAATTTCAAACAATTTCAATTCAGGATAAGTACTCTGGTTCAACGTCAAAAACACTTCTATTTCAAACAATGCAGTTCAGCATACAAATTTTCAAAAAAAAAATTCTATTTTATTATATTCAATTTAC
The DNA here is from genome assembly GCA_963585895.1 of Sepioteuthis lessoniana. Lineage (NCBI taxonomy): Eukaryota > Metazoa > Mollusca > Cephalopoda > Myopsida > Loliginidae > Sepioteuthis > Sepioteuthis lessoniana. The sequence goes on from OY757936.1 coordinate 19,522,649, forward strand.
TCAAACAGTTCTGTGTTAACAAACAAGTATACTTATATTAAACAGAATTCTTTGAAATAGAACTGTTTGCCTAAAGTGAATAGCTTGAAATAGAAATGTTTTTGTACTTATCCTATACTGAATTCTTTGAAATAGAACCTTTAATTTGTTTAAAAATGGATTTGGCAATGAATAACCAACAAAGGTTAATATGCCATAAAACTCAAACTACCAACCGACCAACGTTCTTTACTCACAGAACTTTTTCAGACTCATTCATTTTTTAAAAGAAAAAATGTCTCTGACGATGATGTTTTTACTTTGAAATCAATTAGATTCAAATAATTATTATTTCGCATTGCAGTAGCCGTCTAAATGATATATATAGTCATCCATCGAGAGACTGTTTGGTTGTATCACCACTCTTCAGTGTGGCTAGACACGCAGGACTGTTGAAGCTGGGAGTGAAACCAGCCCAACTTTACGTTAAACTTAGTATTATAACGCTCAGCCACCAAAAGAACCCCGTAAGCTCGGGGAATTATAAGACATTAAGAAGTTGCTTTCGTTTGTTTACATTTTTATACCTTACCGAATACCAGAGTGCTCAATTCGTTCGAAGTGCTTTGCATTATGCGAGTGGCCCAGAGTGTTTAACCCTTATATATATATATATATATATATATATATATATATATATATATAACACAGGATTTGGCATTTAATAGCCTAGGAAGGTTGATATCCCATAAAAAACCGAACCACCCAACAAACCCAGATTTTTAATTCTCGCTTAAGACAAGCTGTTGGAGAAAGGTAAGTAATAATAAGGTAATCATAGATATATAAAAACTTGTTATTTGTCAAAATTTCCGAGATGAAGCTTGATGACTTTTATTTTGTAGAATATTCGGACTATTATCTACATCTTCACTGTTATACTCACAAGGTTTCAGCCGCTCTGCCCCGGGGCCTTCTTCAGGCGTATTATGTCGAACTCCCGGAGCTTGCACAGAACTTTGAATTGAAACCTTATTTTGAGAGAAATTAGTTCTCACGTCTCATTTCTCTTCCATTGTGTCAGATGTGTTACCGCTCAATGAAAACTATATATCAATTAATTCTACCTCAAGAAATCAATAATCGTCCATTGATACTATATGACAAATTAGTGTTTAATGCTTTTCCTTTGAATTTATATCTCTCAGCAACATAGTATCTCCTTGATTTTAATTTATTTCTTAGAAAGGGAAACAGAGACCTCTTTCCTCATTAAAAAAATCTAAAACCTTTTTAAAGGTCAAAACTATTTGAATATAAGTTTGATAGCTCTTCGACTGATGTTTTCGTCTTATATATATATATATATATATATATATATATATATGTGTGTGTGTGTGTGTGTGTGTGTGTGTGTTTACAAGGAGCATACAACAGGTTTTCTGACTTTTTTTGTATGGGCACTTTTTACTGATAGTGCACACATGAAACTCTAGTCCCCTTCGTAGTAATTTCCTCCGGCTGCAATGCACTTGTTGTACCGATCCAACAACTTCAGGAAAGCCCCCTGGAAGTCCATTTGTGTGAGTGTGTCAGTGACCTTCGTCACAGCCTCTTTCATCTCCTGAATTGTCTCATAACGACAGACTCTAAGGTTTTCCTTGAGCTTAGGGAATAAGCAAAAGTCACAGGGAGCAAGGTCTGGATTATAGGAAGGGTGGGGAACTGTCTTGATGCCCATCTTGGTTAAATAATCTGTGACAAGGATGGAGTTGTGGACTGGTGCATTGTCCTGGCCTAGTGTGTAGAGGGTCCGCCAATGTTCTGGAAAAAAACTGATTAAAAAAAAAAAACAGAACAGAATTATAAACAAGGAAATGAATTCGAAGAGGAAAAGGTTTGGATTCTTGGTTTAAAAACAGATCAGTCCTTTTGGGTAATTTAATGCTAAAGCCTTTCTTATAGAAATACTGTAGTCGTTCTATTTAATCCGTGATTGGGTATAATTAAAGGGTTCAAAGGGTATTGGTCCAAAGGCGAACATACTGTAGAACCAGCTGACTACGTTGTCGCTTTCCTACACATAATGCCCTACGACATAGGGGTTAAGAAGAAGAAGAAGAAGAAGAAGAAGAAGAAGAAGAAGAAGAAGAAGAAGAAGAAGAAGAAGAAGAAGACAGTTATCTTAAGCAGACAGTTTGAGAAGATAAGTAATTGTGGGCAGAGAAAAAAATGATACGGAGAGACTGCAGTTTGCTTACATTATAATAAACTTGACAGACCGGAAGACAATCTATCTATATATCTATCTATGTGTTTGTTTATGCATGTATATATATATATATATATATATACGAGGATCATTAAATAGGTTTTCAGACTTTTTTCGTATGGGCATTTTAATTGATAGTACACACATGAAACTCTAGCACCCTTCGAAGGTATCTCCTCCGGCTGCAATGCACTTCTTGTACCGTTCCAACAAATTCCGGAAGGCCCCCTGGAAGTCGTCTTATGTGAGCGTGTCAATGACCTTCGTCATAGCCTCTTTCATCTCCTCAATTGTCTCATAACGACAGCCTCTAAGGTTTTCCTTGAGCTTTGGGAATAAGCAAAAATAACAGGGAGCCGGGTTTGGACTATAGGGAGGCTGAAGGAAGGTTTTGATGCCCATCTTGGTCAAATAGTCTTTGAGAAGGATGGAGTTGTGGACTGGTGCATTGTCCTGCTGGAAATGCCACTGACCCGATTTGAAGAGTGTTGGCCTCTTCCGACGTAATCTCTTCCTAAACTCCCTTAAAACCTCAACATAGTAACCCTAAGCCTAACCCCTTGGCCTATCAACTCTGGTGTATTGACTTCCTTACTCCTCCCACACCTCTCATCATCCCTCACAGACTCCCTGCCTTCCTTGAATCTCTTATGCCACTCAAAAACTGATGCTCGATTCATGCAAGATGCTCCAAAAGTATTTTGAATAATTCCATACGTTTTCGTGGTATTTTTTCCAAGTTTAAAACAGAATTTTATTGCATATCGTTCTTCTAAAGTGTCCTCACGTCCAGATTGCATTTTTTAAATTCACCAGCTTTGATAATCAGTAGGGTCTATTCCAATTGCTGCTGTAGCTGTTCATTTGAAGCTGAAATCATAAGATGTATAGCAATAAGATACTGTATTTTCAAGAGTGTACGACAATTCTAATTGCCTGTACAAAAAAAGTCTGGAAACTTACTGAATTCACCACGTATATATATATATATATATATATATATATATATATATATATATGACCCAAGTTCAAATTCTTGACGATAATTCTTAAAGAAAGCAATGGCTCTATATGTTCTACCTCTCCTCATGAGTAAATAGACAGATAAGGTTTTTAAACCTTGATATGGCAGCCAGAGTAGGGGAAGAATAATTCTGATTTCAAATCAGCTTTATTCAGCGTAAGAATTGACCTTTTTGGGGAGTGAAAATAAACTCTGCTCAGTTTTCTTTGTTGAGTCCTGTCCTGGATCCTTTCATAGTTGATTAACAGGAACATTTGCTACACATTAATCCCAGGTAGAAGTCTAGATAACTCCGATCCTCCGCCAAACTGCTGAGGAGAGGAAACTTTTTTTTATTCTCTAAGTCTAAGGTAGTGCGCCAATTCAAAAGTTGGTTATTTTTAGTAAAGTAAAAGTTGGCGACATTAATCGAGGATGACCCGAAGGCTCCCTTTTCGATAGCTACTACACCGATGTTTTGGGGAGGGCGCTTCTCCATTCCCAGAAGAACTATAATAATTTTAAAGTAATAATCATCTCAATGATAGCTGTTCTGGCCCCAACATTACCCCAATTTCTACAGTGAATTAGATGATTTCTTATCAAATAATTCCAATCTATCAATCTATCTATCTATCTATGTGTGTGTGTGTATAATAACGAATTAACAGAATATGTAAAGAATTACATTTTTATTTTTATTTTTGCTTATTTCAAGTCTTAGTTGTTAGATAAATTTGGTGGCTGTTGAATTCCAGTCGTGAGTTATTTTTAAAAGAACGGAAGAAATCTTACTGCAAGCGAAGAAGAAAGTCAAAGACATGAATGGTAGACCGGAAGTGATACAGCCCGACAGACCAATATAAAAGGCGCCACAGATGAACATCCATATTTATGGCAACAGGTGAATTAATTATTTTCAGTTATTTCTGCGTTTTCGTTTTCTTCATTTCTAATTCTGTTTCATCATTAGATTTTTACTCTCCAGTTCCTATTTTTTGACATTCCCAATTAATCATTTATTATTGCGTTTCTTGTATTTTGTTTTACGTTCCTTATTTTTACTTAAAATCTAAAATTAAATTTTTAGTATCTATGTATTTTACGATATTATTTGCGAGAGAATTGGGTTAATATAAGCGACATACCCCAGTGGAACCCTTCACATGGATGAGCAAAGATAAGACGACCTGCAATACGGCCATCACGAAAACTATCCAAGTTAGACAAGCTAGACATGCAGGACACAGCTGAAAAAGTAATAACGGAATCATAAGCGACATACTCCTGTGGAGCCCTTCACATGGACGAGCCAAGGCAAGATGACCAGCTATACGGCCATCTACTACACATCACGAAAATTATCCAAGATAGACGAACCAAACATGCAGGACACTGCTGGAGAATTACGGACGAACTCATTAGCGACATACTCCTGTGGAGTCCTTCACAGGGACAAGCAAGGGCAAGACAACCAGCTATACGGCCATCTACTACCTATCACGAAAACTATTCAAGTTAGACGAACTAGACATGCAGGACACTGCTGGAGAAAAAGGACGGACTCATAAGCGACATACTCCTGTGGAGCCCTTCACATGAACGAGGAAAGACAACACGATCAGCAAGAACCTATATACAACAGCTATGTGCCGACACAAGATGTAGCCTTGAAGACCTACCGGAAGCGATGGACGATAGAGACTGGTGGCGGGAGACGGTCAGGGAGATCCGTGCGGGCTGCATGACCTGATGATGATGATGATTATTACCCCAAATCCACATATTGCAATTTTTTTACACTAGTTTTAAATGGTGGTCCTTCTCTGAAGACTGAATGACTTTAAGATCCCTCAGATCTCCAGGACTCTTCTAAGTATTCAAGCCGATCTTATAAGTGTTTTTGTGTGAATGGTTTCTATTCTTCCTTTTATCACTAGCACCTCCAGTTTCTTTTCCAAGTCTTTCTATCTCTTTCTGGTGCTTTGGTTACAATAGGTATCACCGTCACCTTCGTTATACAGTTTCCTCATCTTTCAAACAAGATTCAAATATTTACTTATCTTTTCACTTTCTTTCTTTTTCACTATTCTGCCCGGGATTTGGTGATCCTTTGGGATAGGTTTCAGGGACCTTATATGTCTTATTTCGTAGGATAGATGGTGATTTGTGCATATAACATCTTTTTAGTGAGGTTAAATTTTAGTCGTTTGCACAGTTCATTATAGATCACCATTCCCACCCAGTCGTTTATAATCTTGTATTCACTTTTGTGTTAGTTTGCTGAAGAGGATATAAAGACTAATTCTGACAATAATACCGGAGCTAGTGCTGATTAAAAGAAAAAAAAAATGCCGAATAGTGGACTTTGTGGTCCTAGCAGAGTGAAAAACAGAGAAAACAAAAAGAGAGACCGTTACTTTGACTTTGCCAGAGAACTAAAGAAAGGGTTATGGAAGAGGAAGGAGACGGTGATACCAATTATAATTGGTGCACTCGGAACAATCCGCAAAGACTGAAAGAGTTGGAAATTGGAGGACGAGTCGAGAGCATCCAAACAACAGTATTACTAAAATCGGTCAGAACACCGAGAGGGATTTTGGAGACTTATGGAAATGTAGTATCACTCAGACTCCCTCGAAAGGCCATCAGCTAACGCTGATATGATAAGCTCACAAATAATAATAATAATAATAATGATAATAATAATAAATAAAAAAAAAGAGAATTTGCAAAATTGTCGACTTTGCTGTCCCGGTTGACCACAGAATAAAACTGAAAGAATGTGAAAAGAAGGATAAGTACCTAGACCTTGCTAGGGAATTGAAGAAACTGTGACGAGACTATCCAAACTACAGCATTACTGAGAACGGCCAGGATACTGAGAAGAGTCCTGGAGACTTGAGAAGACTTACTGTCACTCAAACTCCAGTGAAAGACCATCAGCTAACGCAGAAGGGAAAAAGTCTAATGAGTAAATATATAATAAAAATATTAATGTTGATAGCTCTTTTCCTTAGGAGAGCATAATCAATATGACAGAAAAAAATCACCTAAAAGTGGCGGGACCTCAAACCTCCCCACAATTAAAACATAAATGCATTTGAAACATGTAATCCCTACATTACTTCATCTTTGGTCTTGAAAGATGATAAAGAACCGAAAAGCAAACTGGGAATAATAATAATAATAATAATAATACACACGGATCACCTAATCTCGGCCAGAAGACCAGACTTAATAATAATCAACAAAAAGAAGAGAACTTGCAAAATTGTCGACTTTGATGTCTCGGCTGACCACAATATAAAACTGAAAGAATGTGAAAAGAAGGATAAGTACCTAGACCGTGCTAGGGAATTGAAGAAACTGTGGAACATGCAGGTGTCAATTATACCAATTGTAATTGGTGCGTTTGGAATAGTAACTAAAGGATTACTAAAGGGACTGGAGGACTTGGAAGTTAGAGGACGAGTGGAGACCATCCAAACTACTACATTTTTGAGAACGGCCAGAATACTGAGTAGAGTCCTGGAGACTTGAGGAGACTTGCTGTCACTCAGAGACAAAAGAGAGAACTTGCAAAATAGTTGACTTTGCTATCCCGGCTGAGCACAGAATAAAACTGAAAGAATGTGAAAAGAAGGATAAGTACCTCGACCTTGAAAAAACTGTAATTGGTGCGTTTGGAACAGTAACTAAAGGATTGCTAAAGGGACTAGAGGACTTAGAAGTTGGCGGATGAATAGAGACCATCCAAACGACTGCATTGTTGAGAACGGCCAGAATACTAAGAAGCGTCCTGGAGACTTGAGGAGACTTGCTATCACTCAGACTCCAGTGAAAAACCATCGGCTAACGCTGATGTGAAAAGCTCTAATGAGAGAATAATTATAGAACTAAAACCGGTGAGCCAATTGAGGGTGAAAGAAATAACAATTGTTGTTAATGCGTACAGAATAGTCTCGAAAAGATTGACGAGGGGAGTAGAGGGATTGGAAATCAGTGGAAGGATCACGACTATTGGATAAAGAGTCGGCAGAATACTGAGAGGAGTCCTGTTGACTAGAGCAGTCTTGCTGTCACTCAGACACCAATGAAAGACCACCAGCTAACGCCGGTGTGAAAAACTCGTAATAATAATAATAATAATAATAGCGGACCATCGGCTAACGCTTGTATATTTTTTTTTTAAAGAGTAAAATAATTATAATACCGAACCGATGTCCCAGTAGACCACAGAGTGAAATTAAAAGAAAGCCAAAATTACATAGACCTTGCTTTAGAAGTAAAAACTATGGAACATAAAGGTGATGGTAATACCAGTTGCAAATGGTGCACTTGGCACAATTCCCAGAGGACTGATACCCAGTCGGCGAGAGCAATAGAATACACCAACTGCATCTCTACAGAGGGTTATGACCTCCACCCCGCAACGAGTTTCCTGTATATGACACAAAATAATCTCAGTAATGCTGGATCTTTGGGGAATGCGGAGTATCCCTTTATTGCCATCGCTCCAGGTCCGCTCTGGTACGGGGTGGCAGCACCTGATAGGGTCTTGTCCATGGGTCCAACTGTACTAAACTGTGCTTGTGCTAAATTAAATTGTTTGAAATAGAACTATTTTCGACATTTAATCTAAATACTCAAGCTAAACTTAATTGTTTGAAATAGAACCGTTTTTGATATTGAAACTGTGTATTTACGCTCAACTAATGTTTTTGAAATAGAACTGTTTATTTTTATAGAAAAGGATTTGGCATTTATAACCTACAATGGTTGACGTGCCATAAAACTAAAACAAACCAAAACCCGAAGATTGGTAAAGGGACTGGAAGACTTGGAAATAAGAGGACGAGTGCAGATCATCAAAACTACAGCATTATTAAGATTGAACAGAATACTGAGAAGAGTCCTGGAGATTTGAGGGGACTTACTATTACTCCCTCTCCAGTAAAAGACCATTAGCTGATACCGGTGGAAAAAAAAACTCTTAAAGGAGTATTATAATAATAATAATAATGTCTATTTTTTTCATTTCTTGGTTTAGTTGATTTTTATTGCTACATCTCCATGACCAGTGTTATAAAGGTTCCAGGCATTTTCAATCCAATCTTTTTATCTGGTGGGAAGGGTGCTGCCCTGGGGGTAGGAATTTCAGAGATCAGGTTCGCCTCGTGTTTTTTTTTTTCCTTCAGAAAAAAACGGCACTGGGTTTCTTTCCTCGCTGAAGTAACCTCTGGGTAAGAAAAGGAGAAAGTAGATCATATTTTGACTTCAACAGGCAATCTGAATATGAGCACAGGTAAAAAAAATCATACATAATTGTAGTAATTCTAGTCAAGTAAGAACATTAAGTTTATAAGTCCCCAAAATTCACTCTGAATTGTCCAGCAGGACACATAGTGTAACGGTTATAGGCGTTGGTTCCCTACACTTCTAAGGAGACAATCATCTGGAGGCTGTAAGTTCAATCCTGACTGAGTAACAATACAGGAATACATAACACTTGTCACTAGTTATGTCTTTCGGAATGGCGACACCCTTGGATTCAATAAAAGACGTAGTTCAGAGTTCGACAAACACCTGATGAAGGCTGGAGGACATATCGGCCGAAACCTTGTGGAAATAACGATGAAGACCCTTAATGATGAAAATGTTATAGCATTACAGTATTTTTACTTTTCCTATTGCACAGTTGTCGCATAAAATATCTGTCTGACACGTAGTGTATATAATTCAAATAAGTTTAACTGTTAAGCGAGTGGGAAGATACTGCAGTGTCACTCCGTGTGAGTGATAGACAGTGACCCTAGGTGTGTTTGAATACATCGCCTGGATTGCTTTAGCAATCACATGATCAGACGTCACAGGGAAAATAGTGTGAACATTTACTTGGTTCTGAGATGTCGACAAAAACACGTTATAATGGGTGTGCATAATTTTCTTCTATTCGTTGTACCACTTCCCGATGTACATGGTTATGAAGTATTAAAGAAGTAATAAATTAACATGTGCGTAAAAGCAGATTGCTATGAATCGTTCTCCTGCCACAAAATGTCCCTGAATTCACAGAACACCAGTGGGAGTCAATATGATGAACAGGTATTGCACTAAGAAGAGATCTGAGAATCTAACAAAATGGGACGCGTTGCTTCATATCAAGAACGTCCAAGACTAGGCTCCATCGTTTTTCTTTGTTTGTTCGTTTGTTTGTTTGTTGTTGTTTTTTTTTTGTCTGCCTTTTGCAAGAATTCGAGTACGTGGCTGGCGAAAGTTCAACAGATATCACACCCTGCTCCTAAAAATTACGGATAAAGAAAGAAAGAAACAAGTATTTAAAAAAAGTTACTATATCTTAATAGAGTACAGTTCCCCTTATCTTATTTTATTTTTATTTATTTATTATTTTTTTTGAAGGTTTTCAACGTGTCATGCCTTTATTAACCACGTGGTCAAAATGTCTCCAGTCCGAACAATTACCTCAAAAAATGTCTCCGAACTTCTCAAGTGGAAAAAACAAAATTCTAGTTACTCTGTAACACCCACAAAATATGAGAGATTTATTTATTTATTTTTTATTTTTTACGAGAACCTGTTCCATATGCGAAGTTATTTTTAGACAGCTGAGTTGCTTGATGTATGAGAACTACTGAAATAAAATCGTTTGGTAGAATTAGATTTAAAAATGACTGTTTTTACAAGGTTGGTTTTGACACTCAATAACCCACGAAGGTTGATATGTTATTAAACGAAGAAATCTAACCAAAGATTAAAAAGGAAAAGCAAGGGTAACGTATTTGTGGGAGATAATCTATCTATCTATCTATCTATCTATCTATCTATCTATCTTTCTATCTATCTATCTATGTCTTCCTCTATACGTTTGTATGTAAGAATTTCCTTGAAATCTATCTATCTAAACCAGTATCTATCTATCTATCTATCTATCTATCTATCTATCTATCTGTTTTGTTGTATGCATGTGTATGTATGTGTGTCCTTACAATCTATCTATCTATCTATCTATCTATCTATCTATCTATGTCTTCGTATATACGTTTGTATGTAAGAATTTCCTTGAAATCTATCAATCTAAACCAGTACCTATCTATCTATCTATCTATCTATCTGTTTTGTTGTATGTATGTATGTATGTATGTCCTTACAATCTATCTATCTATCTATCTATCTATCTATCTATCTATCTATCTATGTCTTCGTATATACGTTTGTATGTAAGAATTTCCTTGAAATCTATCAATCTAAACCAGTATCTATCTATCTATCTATCTATCTATCTGTTTTGTTGTATGTATGTATGTATGTATGTCCTTACAATCTATCTATCTATCTATCTATCTATCTATCTATCTATCTATGTCTTCGTATATACGTATGCATGTAAGAATTTCCTTGCAATCTATCTATCTAAACCAGTACCGATCTATCTATCTATCTATCTATCTATCTATCTATCTGTTTTGTTGTATGTATGTGTATGTATGTATGTCCTTACAATCTATCTATCTATCTATCTATCTATGTCTCCGTATATACGTATGCATGTAAGAATTTCCTTGCAATCTATCTAAACCAGTCTCTTCATATCTATCAATCAATCTATCTATCTATCTTGGTCTTTTCTTATCTCTCTGTCTAGCAGATATAATCAGTGTAATACAATTACCGAGATTGAACCAGGACACTGACTCTACACTATCTAAAAATCTGTACAATAAAAGAAGTTTAATTCAGCATAATGAGTTCAAAAAGATATAAAACCCTCCTCTAACTTTATAGCCCAGTCGACTGGGGAAGCAGAATACACCGACTGCATCTCAACAGAGGGCTAAGACACATCCAACGTGTGTCCTGGATATGACATTAAACATCTGATGGTGAGGCTTCAGTAATGCTGGAGCTTTGTGGAATTCAGAGTACTCCTTCACTGCAATCATTCCCAGGTTCACTCTGACACGAAGTGGTAGCAATTGATAGGGTCCGATCTTTGGATCAAATAGAACAATACTGTGTACTTATGCTAAACTGAATTGTTTAAAGTAGAACTATTTTTGATATTTTACTGTGTGTAAATTAATGATTGTTTAATTGAATCGTTAGTGATACATAGCAATATTTGGAGCCATTTAAATTTGTTAGCTCAACTGAATAGTTTGAAAAAGAACTGTTTTTGACATTTAAACTGCGTATTTATGCTAAACTGAATTGTTTAAAACAGAACTCTTTATATGTATAAAAAGGGATTTGGCATTAAATAACCTACAATGGTTGATATTCCATAAAACCAAACAAAATCAAATCATTTTTTTACATCTGTGTGTTTAAACTGCGTACTTATGCAAAACGTGCTATTCTACAATTGTGCTATTCTACAATTGACTTCAAACGATAATGCCGACAATGTAGTGCTATTCTACTGTAGACTCCAAACGATAATGCCGACAATGTAGTGCTATTCTACTATAGACTTCAAACGATAATGTCGACAATGTTGTGCTATTCTACTATAGACTTAAAACGATAATGCCGAAAATTCGAATGTGTAGCTGTGTAAATTAAATGCAACCGTTATATATAAAGCATGTTAAAAAAGTATTCTTTAATGAAAATTTCAACTTTCCATAGTTCGGTAGTACCTAATCATATTCGTTTTAATTTCATAATGTTAGAAATGGTAAGAAAAGTATATCTAAAGTTTAGAAGATATTAACGCTTTTAAATAAAAATATTGGTTGGAGTGTACTTATTTCTGGTTGGTAATGTATATATGTAAGCTCACCTCCCACAAAAAAAAAGAACAACATAAAGAGATTTTAATAGTGTAGTACGCTTGAAATGTTCTAAATTTGCGAATATGACAATTTCCAGTCCAGTGTGCTAACTATCTTATTGCATGAAATAGCGGACTTCAAACGATAATGTCGACAAGCTAGTGTTATTCTACTATCCTATTTACCCAACCCCTCCACTCGGGCAGGATATGACACAAGGTCAATTTTTTTTTAAGCGGAGTTTAACAGGTTTGAATTCAGAGTTTTCCTTCTCCTAGTTGCCTCACCAAGGCTGAAGAACCTAGTCTACCCTACTATTTACCCATAGCTGGAGGGAGAATATTTGGATTCATACCTTTCCAAAGGGTATTAGTGCTATGTGAAATGCAATCGGCCTCGTCCAGGATTTGAACTCGAATCGCCGTATCCATTTCCTGCGACGATAACCAGTACACCACGGGCACCTCCGTTATTCTACTATAGACTTCAAACGATAATGTCGACAATGTAGTGCTATTCTACTATAAACTTCAAATAATTATGTCGATAATGTAGTGATATTCTACTATAGACTTCAAACGATAATGTCGACAATGTAGTGCTATTCTACTATAAACTTCAAATAATTATGTCGATAATGTAGTGATATTCTACTATAGACTTCAAGTGATAATGTCGATAATGTAGTGCTATTCTACTATAGACTTCAAGTGATAATGTCGATAATGTAGTGCTATTCTACTATAGACTTCAAATAATTATGTCGATAATGTAGTGGTATTATAGTGATATTCTACAATAGACTTCAAACGATAATGTCGACAAGCTAATACTTGTATTATGATAGACTCAAACTTGCTCTATCCGGGGAGTTAATCAAGCGGATTCGGCGGATTTGCAAAGTAATCGAAAATCCCATTCTTCAATATGGTGTCACCGCCCAATGCTCAAATCGACTTTATCAATGGTAAAAGGAAGTTATCACTTGTAAATGTTTAGTGACGCGGACAGATTCGATACATTCCTGGCAAAAAATAGTGTGGGTCTCGTTTTGTGTGTAAACGTTTTTCTTTAATTTTCAATGTGTAAATTTTAAAAAAGCAAGTTTTCTCAAATGATAGGAAATAATAAATAAAAGTAAAGTAGGCGACCATAGTCAAGGGTTACTCGAAGGTTCCTTTTTCAATACCTACTACACCAAAGAGTAGGGAAAGGCGCTACTCCATTCCTTGGTTTGTTCCACTTTACCCTTGATCCAAACCTTATAATGCTGAGTATCAAGCAAGGCGGCATCAAGTATCATTTTCGAATCTTTGGTATGACTCGACCTGTGATTGAACCCCAGTCTCCTAGACAATTGGTAAACACTCTACTAGGCGATAAAAATAAATCCAGTCTTCTTCTACATAAATATGTTTCATGAATTTATTAACAAACCTTAAAGAGTTTCTTTTAGCAAAAATATTAATATATAAGTGAATAAGTCAAGGGCGACCCTTTTCAGTATAGTTAAAGCCGGTATAAGCAACCAGTCTAGGAGAAGAAAAACACTGAACGGTAACTGTAAATCTCCGCTCCCTTTTCAATAACTACTACACCGAAGTTTAGTGGGGGGATATCAATTTTCCCGGATTATCCCCACTTAGGCATGATTTATTTTTTATAATGCATATTGCTGAACAAAATCAAAATAACATTTTTTTAATCTTTGGTATGACTTGACCTGGTATTGAACCCTGGACCATTGATGACTCTAACCTTTATGGCAACGGCACTGTTAAATATGAATATGTTGTAATAAAAAAATAGGACCATCTTTCTAACAAGTGTCAATATATATATATGTAAAATACTGACCTTCGACCCAGACATCAATCAAGAAACAGGTGCATCCGGTCGAAGATATCGAGATATAACCTTGACCGTGGACAGGTTGAATTTGGTGCAAATTCGACGCTCACAGGAAGTAGGTGGACGTGAAACAATTATATAGCCCGGTGCTACAGAGAGTTCCAGTTAGTTGGAGTTCGAGTTGCAGTTCGAGGCGGGGAGAACCAGCTCCGAGGCTGGGCCCTCAGTGACCCCCGGTTGAGCAGCCCAGCAGAATGAGAAAGAAGTGCTGCTATAGTTTGAGGAAATGGGCGTCAATATGTTGCAGTCTCTGTTCCGTCTCCAACTCACCTCTCACACACAACCCTTTTGCAACCCTTTTGAATAAAGTGTGAGAGGTATATTTTTCTAAAAAAGAGTGTTCGTTCGTTCATTATTGTTGATTATGTCTCCGCATATATATATATATATATGTATACGTTTAGTTGTATCACTGCTATACAAGAGAGAGAGAGAGAGAGAGAGAGAGAGAGCTGAGATAGAATAAAACCAGTATGTCTGTGGCCGACAATTCTCTGAAGAGAAAAGACTGAAACGAAGGGTCCCCTTTTTGAGGATTTTAATTCGTTTTTATGATTTTAAAACGTTCTCTTTTATGCAATATTTACATTCAATACATACCAAAAGATCTTCATTGGCCTAGTGATTAGAGAGTTCGCCAATGGTCAAGGAGACCAAGGTTCAATCCCTGGTCGCGTCATACCAGAGACTTAAAAATGGTACTTGATACCGCCTTGCTTAACACTCAGCAATATAAGGTACGTATCAAGGGTAAAGTGGAGCAATTCAGGGAAAAGAATAGCGCTCACCCCTACATATCGGTGTAGCGGCCATTGAAAAGGGAGTCTTCTGGCCGCCCTTGACTAGAGTCAGCAATTTTATATATATATATATATATATATATATATATATATATATATATATATATATATATATATATTCTTTCGTAAGCTGTTTAGCATAATCAGAATCTTTCTCATTTTGATAGAGAAATCTTCCTTTCCAAACATTTTGCCACAAGCAATTAACTTTTAATCCATACTATATATATGTGTGTGTGTGTGTTTGTGTGTGTGTGTGTGTGTCTGTGTGTCTGTGTGTGCGCGCTCGCGGAGCGTTTTCAAGATAATAAAACCCAGTCGGATGGTTTGGGAGATGGCTTTAATAAAACGTGAATTATCTTCTAAAAAAATGATATCAGGGTTGTCCGATCTAATGTGTAATATTATACCATAAAATTCTTCAGTTTGAAACACTGAATAAGGTTACTTAGAAATAAACACGCCCAAATATTGTCAAACAATAAAATATGCTATCTTTCTTTTTCTAGCAGTCTGTCTCTTTATATATATATATCAGGAAGAATTTGAGTCAGATTCTTGCTAATGATCCAGAAAGCGAAACCTTTGTACAGGGTGGAACGATAAAATTATCGTCCTAAACAAAACATCACTACAGCTTTATTTTAAAACTTTTTATTGAAAAAATCAATTCAGGTAACTTGATTATGTAATAGAGCTGACAGATATTCAATGTAGCCGGCTTCAGCCTCAATCACTGCCTCGATACGGATCCGTAACTGGGAGCATGCCTTTTCCACAATACCCGGCGGACTAAGGTCACCAACTTTATATAGCATTATAAGGTACGTATCAAGGGTAAAGTGGAGCAATCCAAGGAAAGCAGTTGTGCTCTTCTCTACACCTCGTTGTAGTAGCTATTGTAAAGGGAACCTTCGGGTCGTCCTCGATTATGGTCGCCAACTTTACATTACTTGTCTGGTAGACAAAAAATACCCTTATTTCTCCTATCTATAAAAGGTAGCCTGAACCTTCAAGAAACTATAAGTAGCAAGAATTATGGGAAGTAAAACTACCTCCGGTGTCATCCTACCTCAAATAAAAGAGACAAACATAACAGTTACAGTAATTCTTGATATTTTTTTTTTTTTTTAATCCTTTGCTCTGTGAATTTTATTTACACAGAAATCTTTACCAGGAATATTTAAATTTGATATTCTATTTTTGAATATAATTTTATTTGTCCTGATTATTATCTATTCCGGATTTACTGGATTGAAAAATATAATATATATATATATATATATATATATATATATATATATATATATATATATAGGGAGAAGTGGCGAGAGAGGGTCAGGGATATCCGTGCTAGCAGCACGACATGATTATGATGATGATGAAATAAAAATATTGGTTGTTTGTGTATGTATGTAAGCGCACCACCCACAAAAAGAACATCATAGCGTGATTTTAATAGTGGAGTACGCTTGAATTGCACTAAATTTGAGAATATTACAAAATCCAGTCCAGTGAGATAACTATCTTATTCTATGATGTAGCGGAACCCGACGAATTCAAGATCGTCTAGTGTATATATAGAATTATAGAAATGTTTTCTTTACTGGATTTTATATGGCAAAATGTCAACTGGAAGCAAAATAACCAGGAACATCGTTTGCCCAATCGGCTTGTACTATAGAATACACTGACTGCATCTCTGCAGAAGAGTGCCCCCCACCACCACCAACAAGTATCCTCGATATGACACAAAACATTCTGAAGGTGAGTTCTCCTTTGCTGCAATCGTCCCCATGTCCACTCTGGCCCGGAGTGGTAGCACCTGATAGGGTCCTATCAATGGGACAATAGAATTTAACTGTGTACATATGCAAAACTGAATTGCCTGAAATAGAAGTCTTTTGACATTTAAACTGCATACTAATGCTAAACTGAATTGTTTAAAATAGAACTGTTTTGACATTTAACTCTGTGTAAACAAAAACTGTATTCATACTAAACTTAACTGTTTGAATTAGAACTGTTTGACTAAACTGAGTAGCTTGAAATAGAACTGTTTATTTGTATAAAAATGAATTTGGCCTTAAATAACCTTTAGAGGTTGATATAACATAAACCTGAACAAACAAACAAACAAACAGGAAGACCGTGCAGCTAAAATTTTCATGTAATGATGACCTAGAAAACCAAGAACGTAATCTTCACAAGTTAAAAAGATAGAAGACGTAAGATACAGGGCCTTGTACCAGTCTTGCCCGTAAAGTTAGTCTAAATTCATTAAAATTGTTCCAGCAACAGACGCGGCAATAATTTGTTCCCATTCACTTCAGTAATCAACATATTTGAGAAAGATCTTAGAGTACATATTCTTATAGCCCCATGTGAGGGTGTTAATTATAGGAATTGGAAGGGTGGGGGAACAGTCGCCATAAGTATTTCATTAGGGAAAAGAAGCATGACACTCGAAGCGTTAACATTCCATAACTGGTAATATCTCCTCTGAAATAGCATTCGGGTATATTGGGACGATTCTTTCAAAAAGTGATTTACAATGGGATCACCCCAACACACACACACACACACACACGCACACTCACACACACACACATATATATATAATTGTACGTATATGTATTTATAAATATATGTGTTTGTATGTGTGTGTGTGTGTGTGTGTGAGTGTCTGAGACATTAAATATAACCATGTATGTTGGTTAGTTGTTTGGGTTTTACGGCATATCAACCTTTATAGGTTATTAAATGCCATATCCATTTTTATATAAATTAAAAGTTTTATTTCAAATAATTCAGTTTAGCATACAGTATACAGTTTAATTGTTAAAAACATTTCTATTTCAAGCTATTCAGTTTAATCAAACAATTCTAATTTAGCTAATTCAATTTAGTGTAAGTATAAAATTTCTTTACACACAGTTAAATGTCAAAATGGTTCTACATTAAACAATTCAGTTTAGCGTACAGTTTCAAAGTCAAAAACAGTTCCTTTTGAGTTTAAACATAAGTATGCAGTTTAATTGTCAAAAATGTTTCTCTTTTAAGCTATTCAGTTTAGTCAAACAGTTCTGATTCTAACAATTCATTTTAGCATAAGTATGCAGTTTAGTTCTATTTAACCCATAGATAAGGCCCGAACAGGTGCTACCACTCCTGGCCAGAGTGAACTTGGAAGCAAAAGCCATGAAGGAGTGCTCCGAATTCCCGAAAGCTCCAACATTACAGAAGCCTCACAATAAGATTGTTTAGTGTCATATCCAGGACACTCTTGAGGGAGTTTTACCCCTTTGCAGAGATGCAATTGGTATATTCTACATACATACATACATACATACATATATATATATATATATATATATATATATATATATATATATATATATATTTGGAGGCCAAGTGGTGTCGTGGTTTACGCGATTGTTTGCAAAATCGTTGGAATCGAGTTCGAATTTTAGTCGCACTGTTACACCCTCTTTCAGACTAATACCCTTCGGAAAGTGATGAACTTTCATGTACTCCCAGTTATGGATTAAACATTACCACTAGTAATGTTCAACTACAAAGATGACTTTGGCATTAAATAATCCACGAATGTTAATATGCCATTAAATAAAGAAACAAATCAAGCAAACAAAAAATGAATACATATATTCAGTCCCTCATTCAATACCTGTAACACCATGTGCGGCACTTACCCAGTCGGTTGGGGCTGTAGAATACACCGACTGCTTTTTCGCAGAGGGGTAAGGCCCGAACCTCCACAACATGTGTCCTCGATAAGACACTAAACAATCTGATAGTGAGGTTCCAGTAATGCTGGAGCTTTGGGAAATACGGAGTACTCGTTCATTGCCATCGCTCCCTGGTCTACTCTGGCCTGGAGTGGTAGCACCTGAAAAGGGTCAAATAGAACTAAACCTTGGTTTCGAGTGTACTGTTTTTTTTCAATTTAAACTAAGTGTTTATGCTAAATAGAATTGTTTAAAATTGAACTGTTTTGACATCGACATTGCGTACTTATGCTAAACTAAATTATCTGAAATGAAATTTTTAACATTCAACTCTGTGTATTGCCCAGTCGACTCGGGCTGTAGAATACACCAATTGCATCTCTGCAGAGGGGTAAGACCCTCCCCAAACGATTGTCCTGGATATGACACTAAACAATCTGATGGAGATGTTCCATTGATGCATTAATTTTGGGGAATGTGGAGCACCTCTTCATTGCCATCACTTCCAAGTCAACTCTGACCCGGAATATTAGTCTCTGATAGAGCCCTATCTATGGGTTAGATAGAACTAATCTGCGTACTTATGTTTAACTAAATAACTTAAAATAGAACAGTTTTGATATTTAAACTGCGTACTTATTCTAAACTGATTTGTTCGATATAAAATTGTTTTTGACATTGAAACTGTATTAACGAAAACTGTTTTTGACATTGAAACCGTACTTACGCTGAATTGAATTGTTTTAATTAGAACTGTTTGACAAAACTGAATAGTTTGAAATAGAAATTTTTTTGACAATTAAACAGTGTACTCATGCTCAACTGAATTATTTGAAATAGAAGTGATTATTCGTATATAAATGGATCTGGCATTAAATTACCTTTAAAGGTTGATATGCCATAAAACCCAAACAACCAATCGACCAAATTCAAATATCTCGTCTCCACAGTTGCTAACAATAACAGACAAGATACACGAACGTCAAATTCTTCCAAATATTTGGCGGGCTGAGGAAGTAAGTCTGGCTTAACAAAGACCTTTCCATGATAACTAGACGTGAAGTGTACGACGCCATAATTCTCCCAAACGTTCTGTACGGCGCAAAGACTTGGATACAAAGCAAATGCTAAACGATTTCAGGTCTATATGATGCTTCCTTTGCGCAAAATACGAAATGTCAAGTAGTTGTAGAATATAAATTCATGAAAATCTAAACTCCCTGGCATGTACGATATATTCTCTCCGCGAAACGTAAGAGAGGCTGACCACTTGAAAAGAGGGCAGACAAAATTGATCCTGTACTTTCAACTTAGGGAAGAGTCACATAAAACAAAAAGACCACAGTTTAGGCAAATGGGGATCATCAAAAAAAGAAAAAAAAATGCTGGAGGATAAACATTCCTTGAGGCAATAAAATATACCTTCCCAAAACTCACTGTCATGTAGGATATACTCGCTCATCGCAAGCTAAGATGGACAGGCCACAGAGACAGACTTGATAACAGATGAATGCTAAAACACATCCCGCACTCTCAAATTAGGGAAGAGTCACGTATAACAGGTAGACCAAACTAAGGTATAAAGATACCATCAAAGGAAACTGGTCATAAACATCCATACAGACAATTCTCAATATATATATATATATATATATATATTGTCATCTACAGACAGACTATATCGTTGTATCACAATTCTTCAGTGTGGCTAGACATGTAGGACGTTTGAAGTTGGGATCGAAACCCGCCCAACTTTACGTTAGACCGCTTGGTCAACAAGCTTACCACTAGGGAATTATAAGGTATTAAGTAGTAGCTATCATTTGTATACATTTATACCTTACCGGATACCAGAGTACTCAATTCGTTCTAAGAGCTTTGCATTATACGAGCGGTAGCCGTAAATTCCTTCGCCATGACTGAATTAATTTAGAGCGCTATTGCAATGCGAAATAATTATTGAGTCTTTGCAAAAGCCCTCTAAATTAATCCAGTACTATAAAATAATATAATATAATATATATATATATATATATATATATATATATATATTTGGAGGCCAAGTGGTGTTGTGGTTTACGTGATGGTTTGCAAAATCATTGGAATCGAGTTCGAATTCTAGTCGCACTGTTACACCCTCTTTCGGACTAATACCCTTCGGAAAGTGATGAACATTCATGTACTCCCAGCTATGGATTAAACATTAACACTAGTCATGTTCAACTACAAAGATGACTTTGGCATTAAATAATCCACGAATGTTAATATGCCATTAAATAAAGAAACAAATCAAGCAAACAAAAATGAATACACATATTCAGTCCCTCATTCAATACCTGTAACACCATGTGCGGCACTTACCCAGTCGGTTGGGGCTGTAGAATACACCGACTGCTTCTTTGCAGAGGGGTAAGGCCCGAACCTCCACAACATGTGTCCTCGATAAGACACTAAACAATCTGATAGTGAGGTTCCAGTAATGCTGGAGCTTTGGGAAATATGGAGTACTCGTTCATTGCCATCGCTCCCTGGTCTACTCTGGCCTGGAGTGGTAGCACCTGAAAAATGGCCGACAGGTTTGAAGCTTAGTCTAACGTAATTTTGGACAGGTTTCGATCCCGGCTTCGAGCGTCCTGCGTGTCTAGCCACACTGAAGAGTTCTGATAGAACGAAACAGTCTGTCTGTGGATGACAATATATATATATATATATATATATATATATATATATATATATTTCGAAAGATCGATTTCTACACGCAAATTGCTACATCTTATTTTTTGTCTTCCTCTTTTTATATAAGATATAATTACAGCACAAGGGTTCTTTCATTCAGGCAGCCATTAAAGCATTGTTGAAACTTATCAATATTCTGGGGGGGTGTCCTCGTGGTGTAATGGTTAAGGCGATGGACTGCGGAATCATAGTAAGCGAGTTCGTACTCTAGTCGCTCTATTACGTTCACTTTCAGGCAAATACCCTTAGGAAAGGTATGAACCCCCTTATCCTCCCAGCTATGGGTTAAATAGTACCACTACTGTTCTTCTAGGAGAATAGCTTTGGCATTAAATAACCTACAAAGGTTGATATGCCATTAAACAAAGAAATCAAACCTAATCAATATTCTCTCCTTCATCATTTATTTTCTTCCTTTAAATATAATAAGAGGCAACAGAACCCAATAACCTCAACTGCTATTTTTGTATAAATGGTAATATCATCTGCCCTTTTGTTAAACTCCCATCGTTCCTAGGTCCACTCTGACTCGGAGTAGTTGAACCAGATAGGTTCCTATCAATGGTTTAGATAGAACTAAACTGGAAATTTTGAAAAAGAACTATTTTTGGCATTAAAACTGTACTTATACTAAACTGAATTGTTTGAAATAGAACTGTTTTGACATTGAACCGTTTGTAACCAAAAAACTATGCTTATTCCAAACTGAAATGTTTGAAATTTAATTCGGCGTTAAATGACGTGAGAAAGGTTCATAAGCCGTAAAACAAAACCAACCAACCAACCACAGTCTCGACTTTAATAACCAAAGACATTACAACAGTACTGATTTATCTTAACGTGGATGACTAATAAAAGACGCGTCAAGAAAATGGGATATTATTTTATAAAAATCCCAAACTTTTAAGGAATATGACTACAATTGCAGATTGTATCTGGAAGAACAATTATACACCCTGAACTACGTTGAGATCAAATTGCTAAAGAAAAGAAATGAATTAATATCTATATATAGACATATCAACAAATTTCTCTTCCGTCATCAATCACCTGAACTTGTTTAATCCCATATTTTATTCTCTATTTAAACTGCCAGAAAAAAATATTCTTGTTGGAATGTTTAGTGTATCAACACTTTGTTACGTTATTTTTTTTCGTGTAAATGCTTCGAGCAAAAACAACGTATCACGTGACTAAATAACACCCTATACAGACCATCGATTGTTGAAAATACAAGAAAATTAAAAAACGGACAAACTGAATCCGTAATTTTAACATATATACATACATAAAAGAGAAAATGCTGTCTATATATATATATATATATATATATATATATATATATATATATATATATGCGCGCCCGCGTGTGTGTGTGTGTGTGTGTGTGTGTGTTCCCATGTTTGTTTAAATACGTCATATATTTCGTGTCTGTCAATTTTATATTTAATCCGTTCACGTTTTCGAATGAGTCGTGTGACATCTGGACGGAATGCGTTCCATTAAAAGAGAAAATGCTGCCTATATATATATATATGTGTGCGTGTGTGTGTGTGTGTGTTACGGGAGAGTTTTTTTTTTAATCGAATGCTCTACTATGAAACGAGCACTATGGAACCCGAACTTGAACACGGTTCCTGGCATTTTACATCTTGAATATGTTTGTAACGTCTCTCGTAGGGTATGCTTGTGACAGAAAAATCACAAAAAAGTTTCCAAGACTCGGTTTACCATAGTCTTTCTCCCGCAACCTACCGGTCAATCTTCTCAGCAAGCGAATTGTTTTCGTTAGTAATTAATTTTGAACAAGTTTTTAGAGCTCACTTGTTTTTACACAATAACATAGTTGAAGTAATCTTATCTAACTTCAATAATTCTATTCAAGATCAATCAATTCGAACTGTTACAGCAATGCGTTCCAATAGATGTTTGTTAATTGTTGACGAAGTGGAGTTTTTTTTTGTCTTTGAGTTGCCAACACCCAGGCAACTTGCTCTAACGAACCACCCTGACCGTCAGAAGTTCCGAATATATTGTTTCATTCCCTATCTGTGGATCTTTCAAGCACAACGTGGGCACAGAGGGGATTGATAAATAAACTACCTAGAAAATCATGCGGTGGTCACAGAACGAAGGCCATAATAAAGAACCGTTAACAGGATAGTACTACATTTTGTACCGTGAGAGCCGTAGGGTCACATTTAGCGCTGGTATCGGTAACTGTGTCAGCCAAATTCTTACGCGAGTATTGCTATTTAGCGTTAATGATTTCATTTATTAAATATTTCTATCTAATACAAAATAATTTGTAAAAAGCTTTATGGTTTAAAACAACAATAATAATAATCCTAAGAAAATAATTGAACAATTCTATTTGACCCATAAATGGGACTCTAACATGTACCAACTCACAGGGTCATAGGGGAACTTAGAGAAATGGTAATGAAGGGTTACTCCATATCCTCTGAACGTGGGCACAGAGGGGATTGATAAATAAACTACCTAGAAAATCATGCGGTGGTCACAGAACGAAGGCCATAATAAAGAACCGTTAACAGGATAGTACTACATTTTGTACCGTGAGAGCCGTAGGGTCACATTTAGCGCTGGTATCGGTAACTGTGTCAGCCAAATTCTTACGCGAGTATTGCTATTTAGCGTTAATGATTTCATTTATTAAATATTTCTATCTAATACAAAATAATTTGTAAAAAGCTTTATGGTTTAAAACAACAATAATAATAATCCTAAGAAAATAATTGAACAATTCTATTTGACCCATAAATGGGACTCTAACATGTACCAACTCACAGGGTCATAGGGGGACTTAGAGAAATGGTAATGAAGGGTTACTCCATCTCCTCTGAAGATTCAGGACTGTACCCTCACCATCCGGTGAATTTATAAGAAATGCCACGTGAAATTTTTAAAATATTGTGGTGAATTATTCAATTCGTTTTCATGACGATCTGGAAAACAAAGAAATCTTTTTCCTTATTTTTTTTTTCTGTGTAAGGAAGCCAATTTGCTTAATGACAACATCCATCTTTGCATTTTCAAATGCGACCCAACAGTTGATGCTGGGCGGGGGCAAGATTTTGCACATGTGTTTGACTCTGCAGCCCTGTCAACTTTTGTACGCCTGAGCAAGCGCATGGGTTTCAGCTTGTCTGCTGGCGTATTTATTTAAACTTATTTTTCTCTCTTTCAACGTGCCTGCGCCCGCCCGCCCACACATATTGACACACGCATTTACATAAACAGAGAGAGAGAGAGAGAGAGAGAGAGAGAGAGAGAGAGAGAGAGAGAGAGAGCAATTGATGAGGTAGTCAAGAGAGAGAAAGAGAATGATGAGGATGTCATCAGAGTGAAAGAGAGAGAGAGCGAATAATGAGATAGTCAAGAGAGAGAGAGAGAATAATGAGATAGTCAAGAGAGAGAAAGAGAATAATGAGAGAAAGAGAGAGAGAGAGAGAGAGAGAGAGAGAGAGAGAGTGAGTGAGAGTAAGCAATTAAGATTTAAGCAGAGACTGAGGGAGGGAGAAGGAGAGAAAGCAATGAGGAGGTCGACTGAATGAAAAAGAGAGAAAGAGAAAGAGAGATAATAAGAGCAGTATGGAAGTCGAAGCGGGAAGAGAGAGAGAGAGAGAGAGAGAGAGAGAGAACAAGTTATTAGGAAGTCAGCAGCACGTGAAAGATGAAGAGATAGAGCAACCAATGTTGATGTAGATAGAAAGAGAGGGAGAAAAAGAAAGAATAAAAGACGGGGAGAGTGATAGTGAAGTCTACACAGAGAGAACGGAGAGAGAGACAGAGACAGAGACAGAGAGAAAGCGATGAGGCATTCAACAGAGAGACTGAAAAATAAAGAGATATAACCCTATGCAGGTCAAAAAGGAGAGAAAGAGAGAAAGAGAAAGAAAGGGAGAGAGAAATGGTAGGAATATGGAGATCGTTGGAATTAGAGAGAGAGAGAGAGAGAGAGAGAGAGAAAGGGTAGGCATATGGAAGTCGTCGGAATTAGAGAGAGAAAGGGAGAGAGAAAGGGAGAGAGAAAGGGTAAGAATATGGAGATCGTCGAAATTAGTGAAAGACAGAGAGATGGGGTAGAGAAAGGGTAGGAATATGGAAGTCATCGTAATTAGAGAGTTAGAGAGGGGAGAGAGAGAGAAAGGGAGAGAGAAAGGGTAGGAATATGGCGGTCGTCTGAATTAGAGAGAGAAGGAGAGAAAGAGAAAGAGAGAGAGAGAGAGAGTGTGTGTGTGTGTGTGTGTGTGAACACCTAAATAAACAAATGCCTAAATTAGATATCTGGCCAAAACAGTTACGGCTAATTTGAAACACACCCGATCCAAGCTGAACATACCTTACACGATGCCAGGTGTTTATGATAGCAGAGATCATAAAAATGTCAGTTTAAGAATCTCTCAGTCCAGCACTACACCAAAGTTTTCACCCCACAAATGGATATATTACATTACCATTTTTTTTGTCGTCTGTTCCTTTGTGGCATATCAATTCTTTTAAAATCTATTTAAATTTTTTTTTTTAAATTCTCTTTCGAATAAATTTTCTTCCTTCTGATGATTATCTAAGGTCAAAACGATATGTACTATAATCAAACGGGGGACATCTCCACTCTAGACTGAACCCCTCTTAAACTAGTAGACAAATTCAATTACCTAGGAAGCAGCGTCGAATCAACCGAAAAGGACATCGACACGAGGTTAATGAAAGCATGGACAGCTATCAATAGGCTATCGATTATATGGAAATCAGACCTAACCGATAAAATGAAACGCAGTTTCTTCCAGGCAGCGGTCACATCGATACTGCTATATAGGTGCACTACATGGACTCTAACAAAACGGTTGGAGAAGAAGCTAGACGGCAATTACACAAGAATGCTGCGAGCAATCTTGAACAAGTCCTGGCGGCAACACACCACAAGACACCAACTGTACGGCCACCTGCCTCCTATCACGAAAACTATTCAAGTTAGACTAACCAAACATGCCGGACACTGCTGGAGAAGCAGGGACGAAGTCATAAGAGATGTACTCTTATGGACCCCCACACATGGCCGTGCAAAAGCAGGACGACCAGCACGAACATACATTCAGCAGCTATGTGAGGATACGGGATGTTGTCCGGAAGACCTGCCGAGGACGATGAACGATAGGGAGGAGTGGCGAGAGGGGGTCAGGGATATCCGTGCTACCAGCGCGACATGATGATGACGAATCCGACAATATGTAGAAAAATTGATAACAAGGTAATCCAAGTAGGAGAGATTTATTAAGAAGTCGACACTATAGCGTTTCGGTTCTACTGAACCATCATCAGGACCATGGGGGTGATATTAGCGATGGAAAATCAACGATGGATGTTTAAAATGCAAAATACAAAAACCTAGGGGAAAATTTGGCCATTTAATTAGTGAATCAGCGTTAGTTGTTTTAAATTACGTCATTTGACTTATTAGGAATAGTGTATGTTACGTTTGTTTAACGAGAAAGATTTCGAGTCAAAAGGGAGAAAAAGAAAAAAAGAAAAAGAAAAAATATAGCATAAAAATTAGGATATATCTGGAAAATATTAACTAAAGATCGAATGTCTTGTAGCTATTTAAAATGGATCTGCTCAAGTAAGGGGAAATATTATAAAAGCCAGGACGAGTATTTAGGGAATTAAAGAATGAGATAGATAGATAGATAGATAGATGTAGGTGCCCGTGATGCAACGGTTAACGTCGTAGGAAATGGACACGGCGACACGATTTCATATAGCACTAATACCCTTGGGAAAGGTATGAATCCAATTATTCTTCCTCCGGCTATGGATAAATAGAAGTGCAGACAGGATCCTTCAGCCTGGGTGAGGCAATTAGTCTTTGGAGAAGGAAAATTCTGAATTCAAACCTGCTAAACTCCGCTAAAAAATTGACCTTGTATCATATCCTGCCCGAGCGGAGTTGTTGGTTAATATGGATAGTTAGATAGATAGATCAGTGGTTCCCAACCAATTTGGGACCTTACCCCACTTTGGTATTTCTTAAATTCTTATCTTTCTCCCCGCAACTATATCATTCTTACATATTCCTGAGTTTACTGCCGTCCACGGCAAGGAAGCTTAAAGCCATTACCTTTACATTTAAACAAGCCCCACGAAAATAATGTATACCCTACCAGTGGGACATGCACTTCACGTTAGTAATTATCAATCGATATATATATCAGCATCATTATCATGTCGTGCCACAGGCACGAATATCCCTGACCCTCTCTCACCACTTCTCCCTATTATTCATCGCCTCTAGCAAGTCTTCAGGGCTGCAAACTTTTGTTGGAGGAGGGGATGAGAAGATTTTACACCCCTATCGATCCAAGCTAGTTGATTAAAAGGCATATATAAAGAATAATGCAATGTATATATATATATATATATATATACTAGCTAGTATATGGCTCAAGTACTTGAGTTTTAGTGACCATTATCATCATCATGTCGTGCTGGTATCACGGATATCCCTGACCCACTCTCGCCACTTCTCCCTATCGTTCATCGCCTCTGGCAGGTCTTCAGGGTTACATCCCGTATCCTCACATAGCTGCTGTATGTATGTTCGAGCTGGTTGTCCTGCTTTTTCTCAGCCATATGTGGAGGTCCTTTGGAGTACATCACTTATGAGCCCGTCCCTGCTTCTCCAGCAGTGTTCTGCATGTTTGGTTCGTCTAACTAGGATAGTTTTCGTGATGGGAGGCAGGTGGCCGTATAGTTGGGGCCTCGTGGGGTGTTGTCGCAGAGACTTGTTCAATATTGCTCTCAACATTCTTGTGTAATTTCCGTCTAGCTTCTTCTTCAGCCGTTTAGTTAGCGTCCAAGTAGTGCATCCATACAGCAGTATCGATAAGACCGCTTCCTGGAAGAAACTGTGTTTGATTTTATCGGTCAGGTCTGATTTCTATATGATATATATATATATATATATATGAACAAATTTTCATATTTATAAACACAGACACACACACATTCATCCACACTCGTTCATAATTCATAAAAACACACACTCACACACATATTTACTCACACACATTCACGCACACACACACACACACATTTATTCACACTTATTCATAAACACACACAGACCCACACATACATATTTTTTCGCACACATTCACGCACACATTTATTCACACACATTCACATACATATTTACATACACTCATACACATACACACGCGCTCACACACATAGTCATATACAGTCTCACACATACACACACATTTATACACACACTCACACTCACTCTCACACACACACACACATTCACTCACACATTTATAAACACACACAATCACTCACACACACACACTTTCACACGCACTCATATTTATACACATATACTCACACACTCACACGCACCCATACTCACATGTATACACACACACACTCTAATGCACAAATTTATACACTCACACACACACATACACACATTGACACGGGTGTTTATGATTGCAGAGATCATAAAAATGTCAGTTTGAGACCTCTCACTCTAACGGAAAACGTTTTCATTCCACAAATGGTTAATGTGATTGACGGTGACATTGTCGCAAGTCAGTTTGAATTCCTATGGCAAAATTACGTGCACTTTTAGACTCATGCCCTTCGAAAAGGTATGAACCACTTCCCAACCGTTTGTACCACTATTATTCTTCTGCGATGATGGTTTTGGCAATAAATAACACAAGAAGTTTGATACGCCGTTAAGAAAAGAAATCAAACCTATCTATGAAAGTTTGTTTATATCTATCTATATATCAAGAGAGAGAGAGAGAGAGAGAGAGAGAGAGAAGATTTTTGTATCGACCTCCTCGTAAAAAGAGACTTGAAACTGGCAGTCATAAAGCAAGCCACAAAGGAATGAGGAATTATCAATTTATATTATATTTTATCCTGATTTGTGGGCCCTAATTGAGCAATTAAAAAAAAACTTTTAAAAACCTATTTATTACTATATATATATATATCGAGTCAGCGTCCGAAGACAGTGGGTGTAGATTATTCGTGTATAGAATATATGAGGAATATCATATAAATCTATGTGAGTGCTCGATGTATGGCTATTGTTACATATCTTTTTCCTTCCGGGTTTATACAACAAAACTCAAGTACAGAGAGTATTCATGGCAATTTGAAGGAAACTCAAACCTGGTTAAATTGTCATTATAAATTTATTTCGTCGGAGAATATTTGATGTAAACGAAGACTATATGAAGATAATCATTTAGTTAACAAGCTTAGATTATTCAGAAGATTCCACCTGCTATGGAAGATCTGGCATATGTTCAAATTGGGATGGGTTGATTAACTGGAACACCCTGTTCTGGTTTCTTAATGTTTCTGACACCTTATTGTTTTGATCCCCTTTGCCGTCGCCTGAGAATTTAAAATTTATTTAGGTCTTTTCTTTTTTTTCTTTCATACACATATAGACTGTAATTCACATTAGCTGTTTTGCAAACATGTAAAGTCATCTGAGGAGACGGGGAGTATAATGAATCCAATAATTCTCCCTCCAGCTATGGGTAAATAGTAGGACAGACTGGGTTCTTCAGCCTTGGTGAGGCAACTCAGGAAAACTCTGAATTCAAAACCTGTTAAACTCCGCTTAAAAATTGACCTTGTGTCATATCCTGCCTGAGCGGAGGGGTTGGTAAATGGGATAATGATATTCTCCAGCGAAATAAATTTATTATGTCCATTTAACCAGGTTTTAATTTCCTTCTAATTGCACTTGACCTAGAGGGTAGAGTGATCGCAAATGGTCCGGGAGACCTCGGTTCAATCCCAGGTCGCGTCATACCTAAGACTTTAAAAATGGCACTTGATACCTACTTGCTTAACACTCAGCAATATAAGGTACGTATCCAGGGTAAAGTGGAGTAATCCAGCGAAAGGAATAGCGCCCTCCCCTACACCTCGGTGTTGTAGCTATTGAAAAGGGAGCCTTCTGGTCGCCACCGACTAAGGTCGCCGAATTTACCTACTTATAGATATGTGTGTGTGTGAGAGAGAGAGTGTGTGTGAATATAAAAATGGAGGGGTAAATATTGTTGTATATTGACCTTCGACCCGGCCAAACATGCCATTCCAAAGTGATGCACCGGAAGGAAGTGACACATTCCGATGGCAGTTATGAGAAGAAATCGCGTAGGCGGGCTTGGTTGACAATATGGGACCAGGTAAAATCCCATGGTACACTCATAGACTGATGCACCCGAAGAGAGTGACCTATGAACTGCATGACAGTTATTTCCGCTTGATGACGATCTAACATGCCATTCCAAAGATTGAGTGGGCGATTGAACTATTATATAACTCAGTGAAGACAGGAAGTCAGTGAGTTGGAGATCAGATGAGTTAGAGACAAGATGTGGTAGAGAAAGCCACCACCTGGCAGAGGGGCCCTCGGGACCCCTAGTGAGTTTGGAGACCAGACCATTTGGTGAGAAGATGCTGGAACATGTCCCAGAGAGGCTGGGCCCCCCAGGCCCCGGTTGAGCAGCCCAGGAGAACGAGAACGACACACGGCGATGTCCGGATGGGCTGGGGAGGTCAATATGTTGCAGTTCTGTTCGGTCTCCAACTCCCTCTCACACACACAACCCTTTCAAATAAAGTGGGAGGTATATTTTTTTAAAGAAGTCTTCGCTCGTCTTTTATTATTGCGTCAATATGTATTCTGCATGTATATGTGTGTAGTTGTAGCAAATGACTATACAACAATATGTGTGTGATGGTGTGTGTATGTGATTATAAATGTGTGTGTATGTGTGTGTGTGTATGTATAATTATATATGTGTGGGTGTGTGCTTGCATATTCATAAAATGTGTCATCTATAGTTGAAAAACAAAACGGCTGGAGAAGCTAGACGGAAATTACACAAGAATGCTGCGAGCAATCTTGAACAAGTCCTGGCGGCAACACCCCACAAGACACCAACTGTACGGCCACCTGCCTCCTATCACGAAAACTATTCAAGTTAGACGAACCAGACATGCAGGACACTGCTGGAGAAGCAGGGACAAACTCATAAGTGATGTACTCTTATGGACACCCACACATGGCTGATCAAAAGCAGAACGACCAGCACGAACATACATTCAGCAACTATGTGAGGATTTGGGATGTAGTCCAGAAGACCTGCCAGAGGCGATGAACGATAGGGAAAAGTGGCGAGAGAGGGTCAGGGATATCCGTGCTACCAGCACGACATGATGATGATGATGATGAAATTTCTCAAACATTGGGTGTTGAAGTAGATCCAAGAACAACGAATTTTACACAAACATAACCCATGCTTCCGAGCTGACACCATTTCCTTCACAGAGGGCGAAACATAAGTTATCTCCCTTTTGTTTCCACCTCTTCATCCCCAAGATGCTATATTCCCACCTAGTTACGGATCGTTACTCGTCAGCTCTTTGTGGAGGTCTTCACGAGCGGGCATGTGTGTTTGATGTGCAAGGGTGGGGTGTCAGAAGACGTACACAAAATGCCGAGAGCCGTTAGTGTGGGTGTGGGTGTGTGTGTGTGGTTGGTTGGTTGGGGGAAACTGTGACCGCACCCATTATACTCAAAACGGAAATGTTTATTAGCGCCTTGAAAAATAAATAAATAAACAAATATATATAGATATATAATATATATATATATATATTCATATCAGCCCGGTACTTCATTTGTGTCGACACTTCACTCGCCATTAACTTTGTAAACACTACAAGTCTAGCGACTCGAAAGAATTTTCTCTTCTTCTCTGTGCCCCAACCCAACCTCTAACACACATTTTTTTTTTAATTTCCAAAAAAAAAAAAAAAAATTCTTTGAATAAAAAATAAGAATAATAGTGTAAATCTAAATTTAGACAAATAGACAAAAATAAATTTCTGTATTTCATAAAAGAATAAAAGCGATTCGTGCAGTCCATGAATTTATGTTATAACAGCTGTCCATGATGATACTGATGCTTCTATTTAAGGAGTGAAGGATTAAAAACAGCATTTCATAGTTAACAGCTATCCATGGTAATATTGATGTTCCTATTTAGAAAGGAGTGGAGGTTTGTTTGTAATTTAACGGCATATCAACCTTCTCGGGTAATTTAATGCCAAATCCATCCATTTAGAAGGACAGTAGTGGTACTATTTAACCCATATAGGAGGATAAAGGGGTCCATATTTGTCCGAAAGTGAATTTAATAGCACGACTGGAGTTCGAACACGTTCACCAAGATTCCACAGTCTAGCGTTTTAACCATTACACCACGGGTACACCCACCAGGAGTGAAGGATTCTTATTAACATTACCTAGTTAACAACTGTTCATCATATTTACCCAACCCCTCCGCAAGGGAAGGATATGACACAAGGTCAATTTTTAAGCGGAGTTTAACTGGTTTGAATTCAGAGTATTCCTTCTCCAAGACTAGTTGCCTCACCAAGGCTGAAGAACCTAGTCTGTCCTACTATTTACCCATAGCTGGAGGGAGAATAATTGGATCCAAACCTTTCCCAATGGTATTAGTGCTATGTGAAATGCAATCAGTCTCGTCGTGTCCATTTCCTACGACGATAGCCATCACGCCACAACTGTTTATGATGTTATTGATACTTCTACTTACGAAGTAATGGAGAATTCTAATTAGCATTTTCTCAGTTAAAAGCTGTCCATGATGATTTTGATGCGTCTGTTTTAGCAGGAATTAAGGATTCTAATTACCATTACATAATTAACATGTTATCGATGATTGTATTGATGTTTCTGGTTTGGTTTGGTTTGTTGGGTTTCATGGCATATCAACCTTTGTACGTTATTTAACGCCAAATCCATTTTTATGTAAATAATCTGTTCTATTGAAAACAGTTCAGTTTAGCATAAGTACACAGTTTAATTGTCAAAAAGATTTCCATTTCTAACTATTCAAGAAGTTATATGTAACAATTCAGTTAAGTGTAAATACAGTTTTAATGTCGAAAAACAGTTCTATTTTAAATAATTCAGTTAAGCATAAGCACGCATGTTAAATGTAAGTACGGTTTAATTCTCAAAAACATTTCTATTTGAAGCTATTCAGTTTACTCAAACAAAGAGACAGGTGCAGTCAGTGTATTCTACAGCCCCAGCAGACTTGGCAAATTGATATTTCTATTTAGAAGTGTAGGATTCTCTTTAGCATTTGATTTTTAAGCGCACTCTAAGATGAAGCAGATGTTTCCATTAAAGAAAAATGGTTTAGTTTGGTTTGGATGGTTAAATAACGTTTGGAACTAATTCTTTGTAGCCACTTTTGTAATGTTCCGTGAGGTGGGGGGTAATTTTGGTCGATACTTAAAAAATCTCTTCATTCTCTTCTGATGCCGATTACTGAGTCTGGAACCAACCTTCGGGTTGTCCCGTCTGGTAGGAGGCAGTGACGAATATACCGAATACTGAATCTGGAATCCTAAACGATACTTACTCGCAATGTTACATTTCACATCTATTTTGCATACGCACGTGTCGGTATTTGTCTTCCGTCCCACTTAGCGGACGAGTATAGCACAAGGCATTTTTTTAAGGTGGATCCGGGCGCAGGGCCGTAGCTCAGCCACGCTCGGCATCCCCAAAAATGCCTTTCAGCCCCATCGGCATTCCCATAATCATTTACTCTACTTGGGAGTATTCAACTGAGTTCATACTAGTTATAATGTTAAATTCATGACAATTGGCGTTCCTAATTATATTGCCATGACAACCTTGTTGATACTACATTGCAATAGTTAAACGCATGTAGTTGAGTGCAAACAAAGACCGTTTGCCTAATCGGTTGTGGCTATTGAATACACCGACTGCATCTCAACAAAGGAGTAAGAGTCTCCCAACGAGTGTCCCGTGGCCCAGTCGGCTTAGGTTGTAGAATCCACCGACTGCATCTCTGCAGAGAGGTAAGACTTCGCCAAAGAGTGTCCTGTGATCCAGTCGACTAGGGTTGTAGAATCCACCGACTGCATCTCTGCAGGGGGGTATGACTTCGCCAACGAGTGTCAAGTGGCCCAGTCGGCTTGGGCTGAAGAATCTGCTTTTCTGCAGAGAGGTAAAACTCCCCCCCCCGCAAAGTGTCCAAGATACGATATTAAATCTGATGGTGGGGATCCAGGAATACATTGTGGAATGCAGAGTACTTCTTCATTGACATCGCTCCAAGGTCCACTCTGTACCACAGTGGTAGAATCTGATAGGGTCCCATCCACGCGTCAAATAGAATAAAACCGCGTACTGATGCTAAACTGAATTGCTCGTAAAAGATTTTTTTTACAATTAAACTACGTACGTATCCTAAACTGAACTGTTTGAAATGTAACTGTTTTTGTATCCTAAACTGAACTGTTGGAAATAGAACATAAGAATAAGTACATAAGAATAAGTACATTGAAACTGTACTTATGCTCAATTCAATTGTTTGAAATAGAACTGCTTTGATGTTTAACTTTATGTAAACATAAAACTATACTTGGACTAAAGTTAATCGTTTGAATTAGAATTGTTTGACTAAACTGAATAGCTTGAAAGAGAAATATTTTTGATAATCAAACTGTGTACTTATGCTAAAATGAATTGTTTGAAACAGAACTGTTTATTTGTATAAAAATGGATTTGGCCATAAATAAGCCATTAATGTTGATATGCCATAAAATCCCAACAAACAAAGAAACCAACCCAATAGTATCTACAGATGGGATTTATAGAGGGAGATCAGTGGATTCGTGACTATCGTAATGGACTGCGATATCGTAGGAAGTGAGTTCGAACTCAAGTCTCGCCGTTACAGTGACCTTTTTTGGGCCTAGTGGGTAGAGTGTTCGCCAATAGTCCAGGAGACCGGGGTTCAATCCCAGGTCGCGTCATACCAAAGACTTTAAAAATGGTATTTGATATCTCCTTGCTTAACACTCAGCAATATAAGGTACATAAGAGTAAAGTGGAGCAATCCAGGGAAGGAGTAGCACCCTCCCCTACACCTCGGTGTAGTAGCTATTGAAAAGGGAGCCTTCTGGTCGCCCTCGACTCCGGTCGCCAGCTTTACTTTACAGTTTTACATTGACTTTCGTACTAATACCGTTGAGAAAATTTCATATTCCCAAATGGCTTCATCTATGGGTTCAATAGTACCACTACTTTTGCCATACAAGGCCTCCTTTGGTATTGAATCAGCTAAGATGTTTGATATGCCATTGAACAAAGACTCTCCTGTACCAACCGTCAAATCATCTATAGAATCTTAGCATTTCTTTTTCAACTCTGCCTTTCCATCTCTCTCTCTCTATCTCTCTCTCTATATATTTCTCACTCAATCAATCTCTTAATCTTCCCCTCTCTCTCTCAACCTATCCATCACTTTCTCTCTCTCTCAATCTACCTATCTATTTATCTATCTCTCAGTCTATCTGTACCGTTTTCCCTCTCTTTCAATTCAACTCTCTCTATCTCTCAGACTTTCTCTCTATCGCTATCTCTATCTCAGTATATCTAGCTCTTTCTCTCCGTCAATCTCTCTCTCTCTTTCTCTCTCTCTTTCTCTCATTCTCAGTCAACCTATCTCTCTATCTCCTTTTCTCTCTCCTTTAATCTATCAATCTCTCTCTCTGTCAAACACAATCTCTCTCTCTCTCTCTAAATCTCTCTTTCTCTCTCAATCTGCTTCTCTCTCTCTCTCTCTCCCTCTCTCTCAATCTGCTTCTCTCTCTCTCCCTCACTCTCAATCTATATCACTCTTTCTCTCTTTCTTTCTATTTATCTTTCTCTAACCCAATCTATTTCTCTCTCCATATATCTCAATCTCTCTCTCTTTCTCTCTCTTTCTCTCAATCTGTCTCCTTTTCTGTTTCTCTCTCTCTCTCTCTCAATGTGTCTCCTTTTCTGTCTGTCTGTCTGTCTGTCTCTCTCAATCTGTCTCTTTTTCTGTTTCTCTCTCTCTCTCTCTTTCTGTTTCTCTCTCTCTCTCTTTTTCTGTTTCTCTCTGTCTCTCTCTCTCTCTCAATGTGTCTCCTTTTCTGTCTGTCTGTCTGTCTGTCTCTCTCTCTCAATCTGTCTCTTTTTCTGTTTCTCTCTCTCTCTCTCTTTCTGTTTCTCTCTCTCTCTCTTTTTCTGTTTCTCTCTGTCTCTCTCTCTCTCTCAATGTGTCTCCTTTTCTGTCTGTCTGTCTGTCTGTCTCTCTCAATCTGTCTCTTTTTCTGTTTCTCTCTCTCTCTCTCTTTCTTTTTCTCTCTCTCTCTCTTTTTCTGTTTCTCTCTGTCTCTCTCTCTGTCTCTCTCTCTCTCTCTCAATGTGTCTCCTTTTCTGTCTGTCTGTCTGTCTGTCTCTCTCAATCTGTCTCTTTTTCTGTTTCTCTCTCTCTCTCTCTCTTTCTGTTTCTCTCTCTCTCTCTTTTTCTGTTTCTCTCTCTCTCTCCCTCTCTCTCTCTCAATCTGTCTCTTTTTCTGTTTCTCTCTCTCTCTCTCTCAATCTGTCTCTTTTTCTGTTTCTCTCTCTCTCTCTCTCTCTCTCTCTCTCTCTCTCTCTGTCTCAATCTGTCTCTTTTTCTGTTTCTCTCTCTCAATCTGTCTCTGTTTCTGTTTCTCTCTCTCTCTCTTTCTGTTTCTCTCTCTCTCTCTTTTTCTGTTTCTCTCTCTCTCTCTCTCTCAATCTGTCTCTTTTTCTGTTTCTCTCTCTCTCTCTCTCTCTCTCTCTCAATCTGTCTCTTTTTCTGTTTCTCTCTCTCTCTCTCTCTCTCTCTCAATCTGTCTCTTTTTCTGTTTCGCTCTCTCTATCAATCTGTCTCTTTTTCTGTTTCTCTCTCTCTCTCTCTCTCTCAATCTGTCTCTTTTTCTGTTTCTCTCTCTCTCTCTCTCTTTCTCTCTCTCTCTCTCTCTCAATCTGTCTCTTTTTCTGTTTCGCTCTCTCTCTCTCTCTCTCTCTCAATCTGTCTCTTTTTCTGTTTCTGTTTCTCTCTCTCTCTCTCAATCTGTCTCTTTTTCTGTTTCCCTCTCACTCTCTCTCTCTCTCTTACTTTCTTTTTCTGATTGCAATAGTGATACCAATATAAAAGTCTGAAATAGACAAAAAGAAAAGTTATATTTGTATGATTACGATAGCGTAAAAACGACGAATGGCTATCTCTGCTATTTCTCGACAGAGACATTTTTTTCCCGCTTTCCCGATGGTAGATCAATGTTTTTTTTATAAACTTACCCAGTAATCTTTCCATCATACGAAACAGTTTGACATGGGGAACCAGAGAAGGTCAGATGGTTTCACGTAATGAGATTGATCAGTCAGTAAAAAAATGGGGCTAAAAATCACATTAGGCGCATTTTAGTTCTAGTTTAGTCCATGACCCATTAGATCGCCTAAATAATTTCTCTTCGTGAGATTTTAGGAAGCAATAGAAGTTTCTGGGTTGTGACCATACTAACCTGGGTTACATTGCACCAGAATCAAATGGTATCTGACTTATCTTATCAAAAGGATTGAAAGCGGTGGGGCTTAGAGGCTTGACTCCTGGTTTGGCTGCAGGATCCTGTTTTCTTGACCTTTTAAATATCTTGTAAATAGCAGAAGATCCTTTGAATCATGGTTTACAGATTAGGCAGAGAGATAGGATTGGGTCATCTGTTGATAGGAGATACGAAATAAACTGCGTATTTATGCTAAACTGGACTGTTTAAAATAGAACTGGTTAAAGTAGAACTAGACTGTGTACTTATGCCACTCTGAATTGTTTGAAATAGAACTGATCTGAAATTTAAGTGTAAACAAAAACTATACTTATACTAAACTGAAAAATTTGAAATTTAATTCGGCGTTAAATTACCCGAAAAGGGTTGACATGGTGTAAAAACCAACCAACCAACCTTTCCCAAGTGTATAAGCTCAAAAGTAAACGCTATAGTTCGAACTCGCTTACATGGATGTCGCGGTCCAGCACGTAAACCACTATATCTTGGCGACTCCCACTGGATAAACAAATATAGGATTAAAAGTTAGATTAGCACATCGAGAACTAATCAGTTTTGTACTTTAAAATCAAAAATATCCAAACAGGTAATCCCCCCAGAGAATCATGTCAAGGTTCGAGGGATGGAAATGCACTTGGTGTGCACAATTTTTAATGGAACTTACAAGTCGATGTCAGGACACGAAATTTGATGGATAAATAAATATTTTATGTTATAAGGTAAAACATGTGTTCCATAGGTTTGAAGCTGGAATTAACTGAAGCTGGTTCAAATTATTAACTGGAAGATTTTTTTGTTAGATTTAAAAGAAAATTACTTTGGCACCATCATCATAAAAGTCGAAATTCAGTTATGTCTCTTTTTTATGTCTCTTTTTTATGGTGTGATAGAAAAGACTCTATTGGATGTAAATAGAATTGTAAAAATATTAGCAAGAGAGACATACACACATATACACGCAGAACTTTTAAGTTGGTTTGGTTGAGTTTTATGGCACAACAACCATTGTAGGTTATTAATGTAAAATAAATGTTTATACTATGAACAGTTCTGTTTCAAGCAATTCAGTTTAGCATAAGTACACAGGTTCAATGTCAAAACAACTCTATTTCAAGCAATTCAGTTTAGCATAAGTACACAGTTTCAATGTCAAAAACAGCTCTATTTTAAACAACTCAGTTTAGCATAAGTACATAATTTCAATGTCAAAAACAGCTCTATTTCAAGCAATTCAGTTTAGCATAAGTACACACTTTCAATGACAAAAAATAGCTCTATTTCAAGTAATTCAGTTTGGCATAAATACAAATTTTCAATGTCAAAAATAGCTCTATTTCAAGCAATTCAATTTAGCATACGTACGAACTTTCAATATTAAAACAGCTCTATTTCAAGCAATTCAGTTTAGCATAAGTACACAGTTTCAATGTCAAAAACAGCTCCATTTCAAGCAATTCAGTTTAGCATAAGTACACAGTTTCAATGTCAAAAACAGCTCCATTACAAGCAATTCAGTTAAGTATGAGTACACAGTTTTGTTCTGTTTGACCCATATTAGGTGCCAGTATACCGGATCTGAGTGGGCATTGGAATTATTGCAGTAAAGGGGTACTCTGCATT
This sequence comes from Sepioteuthis lessoniana, assembly GCA_963585895.1. NCBI lineage: Eukaryota > Metazoa > Mollusca > Cephalopoda > Myopsida > Loliginidae > Sepioteuthis > Sepioteuthis lessoniana. The sequence continues at coordinate 19,562,059 of OY757936.1, forward strand.
CCCCAAAGCTCCAGCATTACAGTAGCCTCATCATCAGATTGTTTAATGTCATATGCAGGACAATCGCGGAGGGAATCATACGCCTCTGCAGAGATGCAGTTGGTGTATTCTTCAGTCCCAGCCGACTGGGCCACAAGACACTCGTTGTGTGAGTCTTACTCATCTGCTGAGAAGCAGTCTGTGTATTCTACAGCCCTGGCCATCTTGACCCGATGAATAGAATATTTATAGTTTCCTAACCAGCACTTCAAGTTTCTTTTTTTTTTTTTTTTTTTTTTTTTGGTTAGTCACAAATGAATTGGTTGGGGGTGTCCTCGTGGTGTAATGGTTAAAGCGATGGACTGCGGAATCGTAGTAAGCGAGTTCGTACTCCAGTCGCGCTATTACATTCACTTTCGGGCAAATACCATTGGGTAAGGTATGAACCCACTTATCCTCCCAGCTATGGGTTAAATAGTAACACTACTGTTATTCTTTGGAGAATAGCTTTGGCATTAGATAACCTACAAAGGTTGACATGCCATTAAACAAAGAAACAAAACAAAACCATGAATTGGTTATAAAAATGAATTTTCAAATAAAACTCGGTCAATGATTTACATGCCGTCATAACCAGTAACCAAAACCCTTATGCATATTTACCCAACCCCTCAGCTCGGGCAGGATATGACACAAGGTCAATTTTTCAGCGGAGTTTAACAGGTTTGAATTCAGAGTTTTCCGCCTGTTATATATATATATATATATATATATACGTGGTGTATTCAATAAGTTTCTTGACATTTTTACAGGCATTTAAAATTGTCGTAGACTCTTGAAAATTCAGAATGTTATTGCTATACATCTTATAAAATGACTGACCAATTCTTATGATTTCAGCTTCAAATGAACAGCTACAGCAACAATTGGAATACACCCTACTAAAGCTTGATTGTCAAAGCTCGTGAATTTTAAAAATCCAATCTGGACGTGAAGACACTTTAGAAGAAGGATATGCAATAAAATTCTGTTTTAAACTTGGAAAAAATGCCACAGAATGTCACGTATGGAATGCTTCAGACTTCTTTTCGACCATCTTTCATGAATCGAGCATTAGTTTTTGAGTGGCATAAGAGATTCAAGGAAGGCAGGGAGTCTATGAGGGATGATGAGAGATGTGGGAGGAGGAAGGAAGTCAATACACCAGAGTTGATTGGTCAAAAAGTTAGGGTTAGGGTTACTATGTTGAGGTTGTAAGGGAGTTCAGGAAGAGATTCCGTCGGAAGAGGCCAACACTTTTCAAATCCGGTCAGTGGCATTTCCACCGGGACAATATTCCAGTCCACAACTCTATCCTTGTCACAGACTATTTGACCAAGATAGGCATCAAGACAGTTCCTCACCCTCCCTATAGTCTAGACCTTGCTCCCTGTGACTTTTGCTTATTCCCTAAGCTTAGAGGCTGTCGTTATGAGACAATTGAGATGAAAGAGGCTATGACGAAGGTCATTGTCACGCTCACACAAGAGGACTTCCATGGGGCCTTTAAGAAGTTGTTGGAACGTACAACAAGTGCATTGCTGCCGGAGGAGATTACTTCGAAGGGGACTAGAGTTTCATATGTGTACTATCAATATATGTGCCCATACGAAAAAAGTCTGGAAACGTATTTACTGATCCTCGTAGGTTCGAACTGGTCGCACATCTTTTACTCGGCCATATGAAGGGGTCCATAGGAATACATCCATTATTCAGTTAGCGATCATAGCTTTTGAGTAGGCCAATATATTTTCCATCCATATTTACCAACCCTTCAGCTCGGGCAGGATATGATGCAAGGTCAATTTTTAAGCGGAGTTTAACAGGTTTGAATTCAGAGTTTACCTTCTCGTAGACTAGTTGCCTCACCAAGGCTGAAGAACTTAGTCTGCCCTACTGTTTACTCATAGCTGAAGGGATGGTTTGGTTTGGTTGGTTTGTTGGGTTTTATGGCATATCAACTTTTGTAGGTTATTTAAGGCTAAATCCATTTTTATGTAAATAATCTATTCTATTGAAAACAATTCAGTTTAGCGTAAGTACACAGTTTAATGGTCAAAAACATTTCCATTTCTAACTGTTCAAGCAGTTGTATTTAACTATTCGATTAAGTTTAAATACAGTTTTAATGGCGAAAAACAGTTCTATTTGAAATAATTAAGTTAAGCATAAGCACGTAGTTTAAATGTAAGTACGGTTTAATTGTAAAAATCATTTCTATTTCAAATTATTCAGTTTTACTCAAACAATTCATTTTAGCATAAGTATGCTGTTAAGTCTATCGCACCCCGTTTTTGACCAAGAAAACTTCTGGCCGGCTTGGGTAGGATTTGAAACCGCTATCTTCTGACAATGCTCACCTGGAACCGAAGAGACTCAACGCCTCTATCCGCTGCGCCACGGGCCCCGAAGGGCGATCAAGGATGGATTTTTTGGTCTCATAAATCCTTATCTGGTCTCCCAGACTCAACGCCAATAGACAACAACTATGGAAGGCAGTAATTACTGGGGTTACGGTTACAAGACTCAGCATTCCTATCCGAAGTCGCGGTAAAATCACCTGAAGAAGGCCAGAGGGAATTTGGCCGAAACGTAGTGAAAGAAGAAACAACACAAAAAAACTACCAAGATGAGGGGGAAAAGTCCGCAATAAATAAATAAATAAAAATTAATTCTCAGATTAAGAGCCTCATCTCAAAAATGATTCCAATTAAGGACAATATACAAAAAATCGGTACGGACCCGACTCTGGGAGACCAGATAAGGATTTATGAGACCAAAAAATCCATCCGAGGGTCGATCTCGAATGTAAACATCGGACACTCAAACCAGATTTTAGGGCTTTTTCTTTGAAAGTTCCAGAAAATATATCTCTCTTTTCCTCATTTATACCAGTTATTGTCGTAGGAATTGGACACGGCGACACGAGTTCGAATCCTGGCCGAGACTGATTGCATTTCACATTGCCCTAATACCCTTGGGAAAGGTATGAATCCAATTATTCTCCTTCCAGCTATGGGTAAATAGTAAGGCAGACTGGTTCTTCAAGACTTGGAGAGGCAACTAGTCTAGGAGAAGGAAAACTCTGAATTCAAACCTCTTAAACTCTGCTTAAAAAATGACCTTGTGTCATATCCTGCCCGAGCGGAGGGGTTGGGTAAATAGGGAGGCGCCCATGGTGTAATGGTTATCGTCGTAGGAAATGAACACGGCAACACGAGTTCAAATCCTGGACGAGACTGATTGCATTTCACATTGCACTAATACCCTTGGGAAAGGTATGAATCCAATTATTCTCCCTCCAGCTATGGGTAAATAGTAGGGCAGACTAGGTTCTTCAGCCTTGGTGAAGCAACTAGTCTAGGAGAAGGTAAACTTTGAATTCAGACCTGTTAAACTCCGCTTAAAAATAGACTTTGTATCATATCCTGCCCGAGTAGAGGGGTTGGTAAATATATATACCAGTTTTTGGAGTTGATGTCAATTGATTTCAGAACTCGGTTTCTGGGTTTAAGGGTGTTGAATTCAACACCCGATTGAAACTATCGCTGGCCAAATTCCTCGCCAAAAAACTTCTGTTATCTTCTGATTATTTGTGAGATTCTACTACCTGATATCAAAACGGGAATTAAAGACACTTCACAACAAAAATAGGGAGTCGGTAAGCTCGATACTTCGTCACAGATATTTTTAACTTATCGCCAACTCATATTGAAAGTATCAGTTGCCGCAAGATCACCGAAATTAAGTAGCGATGAATTTGTTTAACACTTAGATGGGTGACCACTTAAGCAACAAAAGGTAGTGTGAGCAATCTGAGGCTTGTTTACCATATCTAAGTAAAGCCAAGTAAAAAAGAACTTAAGCTCAAGTCACCGAAATTCAACCCGTTTTAAATTGGTGAAGATTTGGGAAGAGCAGGCTCAGTAAAAAATATGAGGCCTGTACATCTGACTAAGCAAAACTTGCATCTATCAATCCCTCTGCACGAACAGGATGCGACACAAGGTCGATTTTTAAGCGGAGTTTAACAGGTTTAAATTCAGAGTTTTCCCTCTCCTAGATCAGTCGCAATATTAAGACTGAAGAGTCTATCTTGTCCGGTTATTTTACCCCAAGCTGGAGGTAGAATACCTTGGATTCATACCTTTCCCAAGAGTATTCGGGGATTTGAATTTGGGGTCGCCATGTCTATTTTCTGCGACAATATTTATTACAATACAAACGTCTCCTTAACTTAATATACAGTGAACCTCAGGACGCCTCTGGTGGTGTAATAGTTAGCAAACTAGACTTGGAAACTTAATCGAGTGAGTTCGAGTCTCATAGGGCTCTTCATTTATATTCCCTTTAGCTACATGTAAGCAAAAAGCTTATTAAATACAATGGAACCTCGGTTATTGAACGACTCTCAAGTCAATAATTTTGAGATCGACCAGAAAATTTGAGTAAAAAATGTTTTAGTAATCGAACAAATGTTCGGAGTTTCAACACACAAGAGCAACTCCTCTTTAAAGCAATGACCGTTCCTTCTTCCCTCCACATTGGTCCAGTTGGCTGAAGCTAAGAATACACCAACTACGTCCCTGCAGATGGGTAAGACCCCACTACTAAAGTGTGTCCAGGATATGTCACTAAATAATCTGATATCAAGGATTAAGTCAAAACCAACAAACATTACAACCACCACTCAAACCTATTCCCCCTTTTTTCTTTTCTGTCTTTCGTCTTTAGACCCTTCCCCTTTCCACATTTATACATTTTTATCTATTTCCTCTTTTTTCTAAACCTAAGAAAAAATATTTTTCTCAGTTGAAAAAGTTCTTACAATAAATAAGAACGAAATATTGTGAACTGGACCCGTTGTTTGTGTTTTTAGCATATCCACTCTTCCATTTATTTTTCATTATGTATATATTTGTAGATTGCTTTCTTGGTAAAAGCCATAAACAATTTCCTGTTAGAAATAAAGAACTATCGTCAAATAAATCTTGTAATTACTAAAAAGAAACAACTCATTTAATTAAGGGTTTCGGACTATTGTCTTCATCTTTATTGTTATTTCCACAACGTTTCGGCCGATATGTCCTCCAGCCTTCTTCAGGTGTTTATCGATCTCGGGAACCTTCTCGGATCTTCGAGCTACGTCCTTTATTGAATCCACAGGGGTCGCCTGTTCTGATTCCGTTAGCCATAACCGGGTACAAGTGTCAAGTATTCCTGTATTGTTACTCGCCTGCTGTCAGGATTCAACCTGCAACCTCCAGATGATTATTTCCTTAGAAGCTTAGGGAACCAACGCCTATAACCGTTACGCTATGTGTCCTGCTTCGTCTCAGAAATTTAGACAACTCATTTAATTAAACATTTCCTGCAGAGAAAAGGGACATATTGTAGATGTTGTATGATCCTTCTTGTAATTTTACATTTGTGGAATTAATTCAAACTGTATTGTATGACCCGGCCCGTTGGCTAAGTGGTAGAGTGTTCGTCAGTGTCCCGGGAGACCGCAGTTCAATCTCAGGTCGAGTCATACCAAAGACTCAAAATATGGTATTTGGTGCTACTTGCTTAACACTCAGCATTATGAGGTACGTTTCAAGAGTAAAGTGGAGCAATCCAGGGAAAGTAGTTGCGCCCTTCCCTACACCTCGGTGTAGTAGCTATTGAAAAGGAAGCTTTTTGGTAACCCTCGACGATGGTATTGCATGATTTTTATTAATTCAGGACTTGATACAAATCACTCAGGATTTAGCTGGAACTAAAACCTTTTTTCACGTGTTTATTCTCTGCATTAATTTTTGATAGGGTTTGCGTACACGCATTCGAACACACAGTATCTATCTATCTATCTATCTATCTGTTGTGCCCTTAAAAGGGTGATACTTGAGTGGGAAGGAACACTTAACACGTTTGTAGAAAAAAGAAAGGGTTTTATAGCAAGAGAGATACAATAAGACTGACAATGAATAGTGAGGCACGTTACTTATCCCCGAAGCAAGGTTTATTTGTCTCAGCCTCCCTCCAGGTTTATTTGTCTCAGCCGCCAGTTGGACATGAACCCAAAGATGAGTCCAGGCACGGATGCCAGATTATAGCTTAAATTGGACCACGAAGTCCAGTGTCAACAATGCAGCTCACCCACCCGAAGCCGGTGTATGGACAATGAATGCCGGATGGCCAGCCAAAAACCGGCTGGGGAGCAAAGCCAACAGAAAATTAATGCCGTCGACGGTATTTGTTACTGCCTCCCACCAGACAGGACTTGACACAAGGTCAATGACCCGAAGGTCGATTATTCAAATTATGTTGTTTGCCTTATCCACGGGGCACTGTATGTATATAGTCATTCCACATGGCTGAAGGGAGTGTGAGATATTCCAGTGCAACACTATTTGGTTTGTTTTCTTTGTTTAATGGCATACCAACTTTCGTGGATTATTCAGTGCGAAAAAAAAGAAGTGGTGCAATTTAACTGATACCAGGGTTGATACTTTTTCCATGGTTATTAGTGCGAAAGTTGATGTAAAAGAGGAACTGGAGTAGAACTCACAACTATGTCATGTTATATATATATATATATATATATATATATATATATATATATATATATATATATATATCCTTAATTGTAATCGGTAGCTTTAAAAAAGTATTCTTCAGAATTATTTTACTGGTCTACACCTCCTATTTATTTTCTTCTCGACTTTTTTCCGATTTAAATTCATTTTTTTGTCCCTCCCCCTTTTTTTTAAAATTTTTTTCTTCATAATTTCTTCGTTTTTTTTTTTTAATTTTGACATTGATGCAGGATCTGTAATTAATTTCGAACGCATGTGCTTGGAGTTAACCATATCTTCAATCGCTTTCTACACTCATTTCTAAATTTAAACAACTGTCTCTTAAAAAAAAAAAATTCCCCCACGATAGCATGATGTAAAAAAAAAAATAAAATAAAAAAAAATAAAAATGAAAATGAAACTCCAGAGAAAACTTTAAAAGAAAGAATAAGAAAAATGCGGTCCAACTAAAACTAAAACACAGCTATCGCTGAAAACACAGAAAAACAAACGAAGAAAAATGTTAATACTTGAGCACAAAATACGCCGACCCTAGAATCTAAAAATAAATAAATAATGTCCACGAAAAAGAAAAAAATTCCCCATAAAAAGCAAACAGTTAAAAGAAAAAACAAAACAAACAAAAAACAATGAACTTCATCTTCCAAGGAGAGACCTTGCTACAGAACTAATCCATAAAATAAAATTAGATGAAAAAAAAAAAAAAATGTAAAAGTAACGCGAAGGAATTTACCGGATGTTAAATTTAATAATTTGATGAAAATTACTGTGTAATTTGATCGTCTGCTATCCCATCCACCATCTTAGGATTGCCCTTTCACTCTGTCGTCTGCTTCATTGATTTATTTCATGGCTTTTTTTTGTAAATGTTACAACTCGAATTATCTCCTTGTAACATTTTCAAGAACGACTTGAAGAGGCAGAACTATAAAGTTGATCAATCCTGTGACACAAGTAATTGTCACTATTTTTTTTAAAACTATGCGTAAAAAGTGTTGAAATCATGTGTATTTTTTAATTTTCAGGAAATTAATTGAAGTTATAATATTCAGGACTTCTTTTATTGTAATTTTTAGATTTGCTGAATTGGTGTTCAGTGTTGGTATAATTTGACTTGATCGAAATAAAGGAATATTTTTCATCATTTATTTTCGTTTATTTTGAAAATATTTGATTAATATACGACAGAATTTTTACAGCTTCTTTAAAAGCACAGAAACATTTTCTGAATTTTCCATCGAAGTAAGCAAAAGTTTTCGTTGGGTCAAATTAAATAGTCGTTTTTACGTTGCCTTCGTGAAATCTGTTTTTCATATCATTTCCATCAGTTACTTCTGTGTACATACAATTTTCATTATATATATATATATATATATATATATATATATATATATATGTTTGTATGTATGAATATATGCTATAGCACGTACACTATTTTATAATAGCTTTGAGTAATACATGCATTGCATTTTCTAAAAACGGACATGTCTCGTCAGAGAACTCCGTGACAAAAGCAAGCAAAGTAGAGAAAAAAAAAGAAGGAAAGAAAACCTTACCAACCTTTTTGGGTAAACGTTTTACTTTTTTTCTTTTTGTGGATTTTTTTTTCTTTTAGTTCTCAATTACCTTTTGTTTATTTATTTCTCTGCTTTGCTTGATTTTGTCACGGAGCTCTCAGATAAGATGTAACCAAAAAAGAACATTTTTTAAGATTTTAATGTCTGCTCTACCAAAATAAAAAAGCTATTCTAATATATATATATATATATATATAAATGTTCGAACTATCTTTACTACCAGAACCGTATTTCGTTCTATCCATAAAGATGTACACCCTATCTTTCAACAAAGTGATTTAATTTATAAATTTCGATATCGTTATGATGCAACATATATAGGGCGTACTTCCCAACGTCTCACAAGACGTTGGGAAGTACGCCCTATATATGTAGCGGTAACACTGCATGTTCCACGAGGAATTCATGGTCGAACAACATCCGCGCATTTGCAAATGATAGATTACCCCATCTGTGAGCGTTTGCGTACTACAAATACCTGTGTGGTTAATTATAATGATGAGTTCTTTGTTTTGCAGAGAGCAAGGACCAAACAACATGTCCTCGACGCAATTTACATTTTGTTTAAACACCCCTCTCTGTGCAAGCAGAATCCAAAGCACTCGTTGCACCTTCTTGGAGACGTTTCTGGCGTAACTTAGAGTGGTTTTATACATATATCTATTTTTTTCCTCCCTCTTTGTCTTATCAAAATTTTTCATATCAGCCCGCTTTTTGGCATTTTTTTTTACACCTTTGACTTTTAAACGTCCTCAGGCTGTATCACTTGAAAAATCACCGGATGGAAGAACTCTAGAGGCATTTGTGATGAAATATTCCCTTTTTTTTTCTTTCGTCTTTTATTTACATCTCCATAAACGGCTGGAGAAGAAACTAGACGGCAATTACACAAGAATGTTGAGAGCAATATTGAACAACTCCTGGCGACAACACCCGAGACAGCAACTATACGGCCACTTGCCTCCCATCACAAAAACTATACAAGTTAGACGAACCAGACACGCAGGACACTGCTGGAGAAGCAAGGGCGAGCTCAGAAGTGATGTACTCCTATGGACCCCCACGTATGGCCGTGCAAAAGCAGGACGACCAGCTCGAACTTACATACAGCAGCTATGTGAGGACACAGGATGTGACCCTGAAGACCCGCCAGAGGCGATGAATGATAGGGAGAATTGGCGAGAGAGGGTTAGGGATATCCGTGCGAGCGGCACAACATGATGATGATATATATATATATATATATATATATATATATTAATGACTGGTTAATTTGCCATCGGTTGTATGCAATGTAGACCAATGGAACAGTGGTAGAGTTTCTACTCTGCATTCTGTCGTCTTTAGTTCGATCTCCCGTGGTAGAGATTACTAGTATTCGCTACAGATGAGACCTAATAAGGCCGAAACCGCTGTCCAGTGGTTCCGTATGTCGTGTCGAGTGTTTGGCGGGTTTTCAAGACATGGTAAATCAATTTATATATACGAGGATCATTAAATAAGTTTCCAGACTTTTTCATATGGGCACTTTTATTGATAGTACACACATGAAACTCTCGTCCCCTTCGAAGTAATTTCCTCTGGCTGTAATGCACTTGTTGGACCGTTCCAGCAACTTCTTAAAGGCCCCATGGAAGTCCTCTTGTGTGGGCGTGTCAATGACCTTCGTCACAGCCTCTTTCATCTCCTCAATTTTTCTCATAACGACAGCCTGTGAGCTTAAGGAATAACCAAAAGTCACAGAGAGCAAGGTGTGGACTATAGGGAGGCTGAGGAACTGTCTTGATGTCCATCTTGGTCAAATAGTCAATGACAAAGATGGAGTTGTGGACTGGTGCATTGTCCTGCAGGAAATGCCACTGACCCGATTTGAAGAGTATGGCCTCTTCCGACGGAATCTCTTCTTGAACTCCCTTAAAACCTCAACAGAGTAACCCTAACCCTAGCCATTCGGCCAATCATTCCATATGTTTCAGTGGCATTTTTACCAAGTTTAAAATAGAATTTTATTTCAAAATGTTATTCTTAAGTGTCCTCACGTCCAGATTGCATTTTTGAAAATCACCAGCTGTGACAATCAGGCTTTAGTAGGGTGTATTCCAATTGCTATTGTAGCTGTTCATTTGAAACTGAAATCACCAAAATTGGTCAGTCATCTCATATGATGTATAGGAATAACATACTGAATTTTCAAGAGTCTACGACAATTTTAAATGACGGTAAAAAAATTCTGGAAACTTATTGAAGGTACCATGAATATCCAGAAACACATGTTCATATATATATATATATATATATATATTGTTTTTTTGTGCTTTTCTTTGAGTCTCTGAATTCCAGATTTGTCCAAGTATCCTTCCATCTTTTCTCGTAACATGCAGTCTGTCTGTTCATATCCTTTCTTGGGAACCTGTCATTTCGTGTGAAATTACCTTTTTTTTTAACCAAGTATTAAAATATTAACAAATGTCGAACATATTAGTTACTCATCTAAAATGCACACATGTAGTTATTAGGTGTGTTTAAACAACATATTCAAAAACATGTTTACTGTTTTACCGACAACTTAATGAGAACTGCCTCCTCTTCAAAATAATCCCCTTTTTCTCGAGATACAGTGATTTTTTTCTGTTTTGGGATGCATTTTGAAGGTTTTATTCTGTGCAGGTCTCACAATGCGTTTTCTGTCTCTTCTGTTGTTTCAACTTCGGAACGTCTATAAGATGCAAATTCAGAGTGTTTAGCAACTGGGGGACCAAAACCAACCGACATACAATATATATATTTACCTTAGCACACATAGTTCAGAACTAAGTTGTAATACATTCTTCTTTACGTGTAAAATATCAATCATTCAAAGTTTTAGGAGTATCTTCTTCATGTTTACTGTTGCATTCACAACATTTCGGCCTCCGACCTTCTTCAGGTGTTTCTTGTCAAACTCAGGAGACAGAACTTCGAACATTTTCGTCTTTTCCTACCCGCCTCCACCTCCTGTTTTTTTGTCCTCGTGGTGTAATGGTTAAAGCGATGAGCTGCGGAATCGTAGTATGCGAGTTCGTACTCTAGTCGCGCTATTACGTTCACTTTCGGGCAAATACCCTTGGGAAAGGTATGAACCTCCTTATTCTCCCTCCAGCTATGGGTAAATAGTAGGACGGACTAGGTTCTTCAGCCTTGGGGAGGCAACTAGTCTAGGAGAAGGAAAACTCTGAATTCAAAACCTGTTAAACTCCGCTTAGAAGTTGACCTTGTGTCATATCCTGCCCGAGCGGAGGGGTTGGTAAATAGTACCTCCTGTTTTTTTTTTCACAACGTTTTGGCTGCTGTATCCTCCGGCCTTTCTCAGGTGTCCCCTGTTTATCTTGGTATAGAAATGATTCAACCGGGAAATCAAACTTAAAAAAAAGGATTTCCCTGGTTGAATCATTTCTATGCCCAGATAAACAGGGGACACCTGAGGAAGGCCGGAACCTACAGCGGCCGAAACGCCGTGAAAAAAACCCCAAAAAGTCGAAGACAATAGTTCGAAATCTCTTACTGATAAAAATCTTTTCTTGAGAGCTATTTGTTCGAAAATGAAATTAAAAGCGTGACTGGAATTCGAACTCGCTTACAACAGAGTCACATTCTAACACGTTAGTTTCTATCCTCTCAAGAAATCATAATTGATCAAAATTGTTAAACTGACTTCGGCTTAAAATGAACCAACTAGACCTTTGCTTATGTTAATTGAAATCTATTTTGTCCCGTTGTCATTCAGTCTACATCTGTCAATCACTCGATAGAAGTTTGTCAGTCAATAAAGTCTGTCAATCTCTGAGAGATTTGTCACAAGCTTATCTGTTTGAGTCTTTGTGTTGCTATACGTTTCGATCAATATACGAGGGCCATTCAATAAATAAAGTGAAATATTGACTAAGGAGTTGGCAATAGGAAGCACCGTTTATTGTCCTAAGAAATGAACACGGCGAAACGAGTTCAAACCTGGAAGAGGCTGTTTGCAATTCGTACAGCGTTAATATCCTTAGGGAAATATATGAATTCAACTATTTTTCTTCCAGTTATAAGTAAATAATAGAACTGACTAAGCTTTTTTTAAATTTTGGTATAGCAAGCTGTTTAGTAGAAGGAAAGCTCTGAATTCAAATCTGTTAAACACCGCTGAATAATTGGCCTTCTGTTACATCCTAATTGTGAGGGCTGGGGTTAAGTGAATATATATATATATATATATACTGATGATATGATACTGATGTGGACCCAATTAGGGACCACGATTAGGTAAATTGGAACATGGTATAAGTTTAAGGATATATTGAAGTAACAAGAAACAGAGAAAAGCGATGGCGAAAGCTAGGCTTACTTGTCAGTCGAATATCCAGTCTCTATCCAGATATTTGTCGCTGCCTCCCACCAGACACGACTTGACACAAGGTCAAAAGCCCGAAGGCCGATTAAAGTGGGGATAAAGGGGAGGGGAGGTCGGGAACGAGCCGAGACTCGAACCCTGCTGGTCAGTGGTGCTCATCGGCTCACTTAGTGCAATGTGAGGCTGATGAGGCAAGCAGTTTCACGAACCCAAATGTGGGTCCGGGCACGTATGCCAGTTTGCGGCTTAAACTAGACGCATGGTCTAGTGCCGTACAAGGGGGACAAAGGAGACAAAAATGCAGCTCGCCTACCCGAAGGTAGCCTAGTCGAAACTAAGTGCCTAATTAAAAGCCCCAAGTCTGCTATTGTTCCTTTTGCAGACCCGTGCTCCGGACCGAAGTCCAGAACAGGCTCCTGGGTGTCCGCAAAGAACGAGCCATATCCAGTCTCTATCCGGCTGACCATCCCACGAGAGTTCTAGGCTCTCGATTAATATAGGATTTGGAAGAGTCCATCCATGGGTAGGTAACGGTCTCATAACAGATACCTAGACACAGAGACGAGTCAGCTGCAATTTGAAAAAATTATGAAGCAACTCTGGATATTTTTTGAACAGGTTTTCGGCAAAACAGGATTGTGTATATTCAGCTGACCAACCTCCGCGTGATTTTTTAAAATTTTGCAAATGAAAATTCATCTCATTGTTAATTTTTCATGTTAAAACAATACGGTAGTTTGGCTTCAAGCCATATCAAAATAAGACTTCGACTACTGTAAAAAGTAGCTGGAATAATGTGTCGGATACCAAAATTTTAAAAGAAATTAATGTTTCATTTATAGTTAATTTCTGTTTTAATGGATACAGCTTCACTACCGATATTTTTTTGACACGTCTAGCATTTTGAAGAAAATGAACGTTTCATTCATTGTTTATTTCTTTCCCGGTAAATATAGCTTCAGTCTTCATACTTTTTGAACATACCTCGTATTTGTGGAACATTAATGTTTCAAAGATAGTTCATTTTTGTGTCCCTTTTTTTTTTTAACACGCCACGTATTTTGAAGAAAATTAACGTTTCGTTTTTTCTGGAATTTCGTTTTGGTGAAAACAGTTTTTGATCACATGCAGAATTTTTCAAGATATATTCGACAAA
>OY757936.1:19580762-19610762 GCA_963585895.1 Sepioteuthis lessoniana
TCAGCCGACTGGGCAATGATTTGTTCGTCTTACCTTGATTGTTTGTAAGATGGGAGGCAAGCGGCAGAACAGATGCTGTTTTGTGGGCGCTGCTTCGAGGATACGTTCAATGTTGCCTTCAGCATTTTTGTGTAGCTACTATCTCGCCTTTTTTCTGTGCGTTTCGTGGTGCATCTTTTATAGTTTTATGGATTTATTCAAAACAGCATGCTGCATCCTTATGTAGGTCACAATCTAACTTTCTTCTGCGAGTGTTACGTTACTTTAGGAATGTTTTATGGCATATCAACCATTGTAGGTTATTCAATGCCAAATCCTCTTTATACATATATATTAAATATATAGGATTTGGTTTGTTTGACTTATATGTCATTTCAACCATTGTATGTTATTTAATGCCAAATCCTATCTATATATCAAATATAGAGGATTTTGTTTGGTTAGGTTTTATGGCATATCAACCATTTTAGTTTATTAAATGCCAAATCCTATTTATACATATATATTAAATATATAGGATTTTGTTTGGTTAGGTTTTATGGCATATCAACCATTTTAGTTTATTTAATGCCAAATCCTACTTATACATATATATTGAATATATAGGATTTGGTATCGTTCTGTTTTATAGCATATCAACCATTCTTGGTAATTTAATATCAAATCCTCTTTATTCGTATATATTAGATGTATATATATGATTTGGTTTTATGGCATATCAACCATTTTAGTTTATTAAATGCCAAATCCTCTTTATACATATATATTAAATATATAGGATTTGATTTGTTTGACTTATATGTCATTTCAACCATTGTATGTTATTTAATGCCAAATCCTATCTATATATTAAATATATAGGATTTTTTTGGTTAGGTTTTATGGCATATCAACCATTTTAGTTTATTTAATGCCAAATCCTACTTATACATATATATTGAATATATAGGATTTGGTATTGTTCTGTTTTATAGCATATCAACCATTCTTGGTAATTTAATATCAAATCCTCTTTATTCGTATATATTAGATGTATATATATGATTTGGTTTTATGGCATATCAACCATTTTAGTTTATTAAATGCCAAATCCTCTTTATACATATATATTAAATATATATGATTTTTTTGGTTAGGTTTTAAGGCATATCAACCATTGCAGGTTATTAAATGCCAAATCCTACTTATACATATATATATCAAATATATAGGATTTTGTTTGGTTGGGTTTTATGGCATATCAACCATTATAGGTTATTTAATGCCAAATGATTTCTAAACAGATATAGTTGATAGTATTTTAAACGGGTCAGAGCTCATTTTTTGCTGTAAGTAAAATGATTCCAAGTATTGCTATATTTAACTCTGCTAATTTGTTTTCATACAATTTATCGGGGATTTCAATTTTAAATGAGATAGAAATAATTTGTTTGCACACGGTTAAATGATTTCAATTATTGCTATCTAAAACAAATAATTCTATTCAATATTAATCATTTGTTTCTACACAGTGAAGTGGTTACAAGTATTTGTTTGGTTGGTTTTTATGGCATATCAACCATTGTAGTTTATTTAGTCCCAAATCCTACTTATACATATATATCAAATATAGACAGGACTATAGATAGGTGCTACCACTTTGGGTCAGAGTGGACCTGAGAGCGATAGCAATGAAGGGGTATTCCGCATCTCCCAAATAGCACTAATTATTCTATTCAACACTATTCATTTGTCCGCTTTAATTTTTTCCAAGTATTGTTATGTTATTCAAATAATTCAATTTAGGCACACAGTTAAAATGTTCCAAGTATTGATATAAATAATTCTATTCAACATTACTCATTCATTTGTATATAGTTGAATGGTTCCAAGTATTGCGACGAATTACCAACAATTCAATTAAACATCAGCCATTTATTTACACGCAGTTAAATTGTCAAACAGTTGTCTTAAAATCAGTTCAATTTAGCATCGGTCATTTGTTTGCTCACTGTTTAAATGTAATTCAGTTCTATTTGAACCATCCATAGGACCCTATCAGCTGCTACCACTCAAGGTCAGAGTGGACTTGGGAGTGATGGCAATGACGGAGTACTCTGCATTCCCCAAATGATTTTGTGTCATATCGTTAGTGGGGTCTTATTCCTCTGCAGATATGCAGTCGGTGTATTCTACAGCCTCAGCCGATTGAGCTGGTTTCGTTATTGTCCAGGTGGCGCAACGATACATGAGTATAGATACCAACACAGAGAGATAAAATTTCCATATGACAGACGTCTTGTCGATAGCATTTCATACTTTTCCTCAGTATATGCTAACATCACTTTCAGTAGATGAGATATTACTAATGAGGTATGTGAAATGGTTTCTTAATTTCAGAAACTGGTCAGTTAGAATAATCTCAGAAACTCCAGAAGCTGACGATATTCCGCATAAACTATCATGGATATTTACTCTGCAGATGATCTAGAGTTTTTCACAAGTACCCTTGCGCAAGTCGAATGTATGAACTGAAACAGGTTGCAAAAGGTGTTGACCTCTATGTGAACTCGGCTTTAAATAAACCACGAATGTTGATATGCCATTAAACAAAGAGCTCAACTCAAACCTTGCCTCGTCGGCTTGGGCTGTAGAATACACTGACTGCACCCCTGCAGAGGCGTAAGACTCCCCTAACGAGTGTCCTAGATACGACACTAAACAATCTGATGGTGAGATTCCAGCAGTGCTGGAGCTTTGGAGAATGCGGAGTACCCCTTCATTGCCATCGCTCCCAGGTCAACTCTGACCCGGAGTGGTAGCACCTGATAGGGCCCTATTTATGGGTTAAATAGAACTAACAGCATACTGATGCTAAACTGAATTATTTGAATAAACTGAATTGTTTGCAATAGAAATGTTTTTGACAATTAAATCGTACTTACATTTAAACTGCATGCTTATGCTTAACTGAATTATTTCAAATAGAACTGTTTTTCGACATTAAAACTGTATTTACACTTAACTGAATTGTTACATAAAACTGCTTTAATAGTTTGAAATGGAAATGTTTTTGACAATTAAACTGTGTACTTATGCTAAACTGAATTGTTTTAAATAGAACAGATTATTTGTATAAAAATGGATTTGGCGTTAAATAACCTACAAAGGTTGATATGCCATAAAACCCAATAAACCAAACCAAACCAAACCAAACTAAACCAAACCAAATTAAGAGTTGAGCTTTTTAAAAATGCCAGCAGATTTTACAATGTGAAATTGGTTTTGCATTTAGATTTACCAACCCAATCCAGTTTTGAGAGGTTATTTATTTATTTATTTATTTATTGCTGGGGAATATGACATTCCATTCGGATTTGCAAGTATTCTTCGTGAAATACAAATGCATTAGGAAAGGGAAAAGATACCTAAAAGCAAATAAGATACTGAGCTGATGGGAGAATAATGTTCATATCTCTTCTAAAGCAAGAAAAAAATCCCTTAGTTCCAGGTTTTGTAAAGTTTGGTTTGGTTTTATGGCATATCAACCATCGTTGGTTATTTAATGCTGAATCCATTTTTATTCATATAAACAGTTCTGTTTTAAACAATTCACTTTAGCATAAGTACACAGCTTAAATGTCAAAAACTGTTCTATTTCAAACAATTCAGTTTAGCATAAGCTTACAGTTTAGTTCTATTTGATCCATAGACAGGACTATAGATAGGACTATAGATAGGTGCTACCACTCTGGGTCAAAACCGGCTCATTATCTAGTGGATAGAGTGTTCGCCAACCATCCCGGAGATCTGGGTTCAATCCCAGGTTGCGTCATACCAAAGAATCTAAAAATGGTACTTGATACCTCCTTGCTAAACACTCAGCAATATAAGGTACGTATCAAGGGTAAAGTGGAGTAATCTAGGGAAAGGAGCAGCGCCCTCCCCTACATCTTGGTGTAGTAGCTATTGAAAAGGGAGCCTTCGTGTCGCCCTCGACTACGGCCGCCAACTTTACTTACTTACTCTGGGTCAGAGTGGACCTGTGAGCGATTGCAATGAAGGGGTACTCCGCATCTCCCAAAGCTTTAGCATTACTGAAACCACACGATCATTGCTTAGTGTAATATCCGGGACACTCTTTGGTGGGGGGTCTTATTCTTCTACAGAGAAGCTGTCGGTGTTCTCTACAACCCAAGCCAACTGGGCAATATTCTTCCAGACTCATATCTTTGGCTCTGTTTTCTGTATGAAGATCTTGAAGATTCAACGACAAAAAGAGAATGATTGAAACATTTAGTACTCCTTATTATTTTCTAAGCATAGTCAGGCACAAGGCTGGCTGTTTGAGGCATCTCGTGAGAATCGATCCCATAAATAATGGTGAAAACCTAGCTTACCCACTTTTTATAATGCATGAGGCACCATCGAAAAAAAATCACCATAGTTTAGATTTGACATAAGGCTATTAATAATAGGGAGCCATAAATGACGTAGTTCGAAGTCCCGTGAAGGTTCCTGAGTTTGACAAACACCTGAAGAAGGCCGGATGACATATCGGCCGAAATGTTGTGGAAATAACAATAAATAACAGTAGTCCGAAAACCCTTAATGATAAAAATCAACAAGCTTCATCTCAGAAATTTAGCAACTAATAGGGAGCAACTAATGAGTATCAGACTCCGTAGGGATTGGTCAGCGAGACCAGCTTGTTAACCATCACGCCACAACAGTATAAGCCAGATTTATTATCACAACATGGAAAGGAAGGTTAAAGGAAGAAATTAAGAAAGGAAGCAAGAACATACAAATGAAAGAGTGAATGAAGCAACAGAAATTTCAAAGACAAGTAAGAATAGTTTGTACACGATCGTCAAGGAACATTGACAAAATGAAGTTGAAAAAAGAATATGGAAACCTTCAAATATCACTTACAACTTTTATGTTTGTGAAAAAGTATTTTTGTGCAGATAGGATTGGCTTTTTTTTAGCTTCTCTTTTCACTTTGGAAATTTCTGTTGCTGCTTTCTTAAGATATCTACATTCGAGTTTCCAAGATTCAGAATTTAACTGCATTTTTTTCTTCCTTTAAGATATATCTTTTATTTTTTTTAAAGTTATAACTCATTGGCTTCTGTACACATAACAATATATTCAGATCTTTTTTTGTCGTATCAGATAAGGTTAAAAATAATCAAAGCGATTTTTTTCATTTGAGTCTTTCTGTATATACTGAGGTGACTCAAAGGTTTTAAAATATTGCGGGTGCCTAGCGTCGTATAACACGCGATCACGCAGTTCGAGCAGTAGTAAAGTGCCCGTGATGGTTAGTAGCCTTGTGCTAGATGTTGCTTTGATAAGTTTTGTATTGCCCAGTAGACTTAGGCGGCAGAATACATCGACTGCGTCTCTTCAGAAGGGTAAGACTCCCTCACGCGGACGCTCTAGGGCATTTGTGTGTGGCCTTTCCTCTCCAGTTCTTGGGTTGCATTCGGTAGGCCGTCTAACCTCTGGGCGGTTCTGCCGGGTGTGCCTCGGCACTGGAGATTTCCTTCGGCCTCAGGGGGCCATCCCCCCAGGCTTATACCCCATTCGGGGGGATTTATTGCCTAGCGCCTGAGGCACCCCAAAAAGGGGAATGCCGACGGGGCCGAAGGTATTTTTGGCCTTGCCGGACGCGTGTGGGCTTCGGCCCTGCGACCGGGCCCACCTTAAAAACGGCCTTGTGCCATATTCATGCGTTGGTGGGACGCTTCGATAAATACAGAGTGTCCTTGATATAAAATTAAGCAATGGTGAACCTCCAGTAATGCTGGAGCTCTGGGGAATGCAGAGTACCTCTTTATTGATATCACTCTCAGGTTCACTCTGGCCGGGAGTAGTAGCATCTGATAAGATCCTATCTGTAGGTTAAATAGAACTTAACAGTGTACTTATGCTAAACTGGATCGTTTAAAATAATACTGTTTTGACATTAAACTGTGTGCAAAAAAAAAAAACTGTGTACTTCTGCTAAACTGAATTTTTTGAAATAGAACTGTTTTTTACTTTTAAACTGTGTACTTCTGCTAAACTGAATTGTTTGAAATAGAACTGTTTTTTACTTTTAAACTGTGTACTTCTGCTAAACTGAATTGTTTGAAATAGAACCGTTTTACGTCTGAAATTGTTTTAGCATTAAATAACCTCCAATGGTTGATATGCCTTAAAACCAAACCAAACCAAACCCATCTTTCAACTATAGGATCTTTTTTCTTTTTTTGTAAAGTAGGAATACAGTCAGAGAGAGTACGCACATATCTTTCTTCTGTGGCTGGGCCCCTTTTTGTGAAGTAGTGCAACGGCCGAATACACCCGACGTATTTGCTTGAGGGACTCGCAGGTCTCTCCCTTCGCTTAAGAGAACAGCGGATCTCCCCTTCGTTTGAGCGACCAACAAATCTCTGCCTTCAGTCCAAAATTACAGACCTTATATTGTCTTTTCATGTCCCATGCCGAAGTATGGACATCGGCTTTGCATCACGTATTTTTCTGTTTATGGCTGGTTATCGGAACTTACGTACTTCGGGTTTTTTTTCGGTAATTTGTTGATCTTATCTGCGAACAGAAATATCGTTCACGCTATCCATAGGCAATAAATTATATTCTCGCCATCATATCTTGTATTTCTCTTTCCTGTGAAAACCACATTCTTGATGTTATATTGCCACCGCATTAAATCTGCTAAGTTCATCGTTGCTAGCTAAGCTAATGTATTACATTTGGTCTATTTTTTCTGAGTTCCTTCTTTATCTATTTTAGGAATAGTCTCGAGTGCTTTAGAAGTAGGACTGCTGTTATGGTGCGGGATGAGGGATGATTCAATTCGATATGGAATTCTGACGATAAGAAATTCAGTATTCCGACCATATGCCGTACATAAGTCATTAAAAATAAAGTGTCCGATTCTGGCTCGATTTTTTCTATTTCAAAAGGTTAGCCAAGGTTTATAAGGTTTGGTTTGGTTTCTTTGTTTAATGGCATATCAACTCTTTTTAGGTTATTTAATGCTAAAGCCATTCTCCTAGAAGAACAGTAGTGGTACTATTTAACCCATAGCTGGGAGGATAAGGGGGTTCATACCTTTCCCAAGGGTATTTGCCCGAAAGTGAATGTAATAGCGCGACTGGAGTACGAACTCGCGTACTACGATTCCGCAGTCCATCGCTTTAACCATTACACCACGAGGACACCCTCGGTTTATAAGGTTTAGTGAGAGAACGTTCGATACACTGTAAAAAACGTTAGAACCAGCGAAAAGAATTGGACAAATACGAGGTTCAAAATGTAGAAATTTTTTTATTTATGAACAATATCCATATTTACCACCCCCTCCACTCGGGCAGGATATGACACAAGGTCAATTTTAAAACGGAGTTTAACAGGTTTGAATTCAGAGTTTTCCTTTTCCTAGACTAGTTGCCTGACCAAGGCTGAAGAACCTAGTCTGCCCTACTATTTACCCATAGCTGGTGGGAGAATAATTGGATTCATACCTTTCCCGAGGGTATTAGTGCTATGTGAAATGCAATCAGTCTCGTTGAGGATTTGAACTCGTGTCGCCGTGTCCATTTCCTACGACGATAACCATTACACCACAATATAGAAAGAAAGAAAAAAACTCTCTGTCTGTGGTGAGTATTTGTATGTAACATATAATATGAAAAGTTCTTAGTTGTCAGAGATATTCAGGATAGAGTGAATGAGATACGTAAGGTATAAATTAACTTTTTTCACCAGGATAAATACGGTTATAGGGTTATATTTTACGCCGGTTATAGGGTTATATTTTACGCCGGTTATAGGGTTATATTTTACGCCGGTTATAGGGTTATATTTTACGCCGGTTATAGGGGTATGCTTTACGCCGGTTATAGAGGTATACTTTACGCCGGTTATAGGGTTATATTTTACACCGGTTATAAGATTATACTTTACGCCGGTTATCGGGCTTTACTTTACGCCGGTTATAGGACTATACTTTATCAAATAGAGCTATACTTTACGCCGTGTGGGAGATGTGTTAGTTTGAAGGTGCATTGAAGAAATTGATGTTTCTTCCAGGAGTGGTAATTTACTAAGCTTTTTTCTTAGATGTGGCACAAGGCCATATGAAAGGGGCACCCAATGAGACTCGAACTCACTCGTGAAGATTTGCTAGCCCAGCTTGCTAACCATTACACCACCAGAGGCGCCTTGTTTCTTCCAGGAGTGAATTAGTCGAAATTCGCTTTACAGTCGTTCAAAGACTAATGTTGAAAAAAGAGATGATTTTTAGCCTTTTGGAATATTTCTATTGTATCTTATCTGTCCCGTTTTCGAAGACCATCTTCCGGCAGTTCCGTGACTATCTGTTAACAGGAAATGACGTTGCCCTTCCATTTCTCTTCCAAGCAAAAAGAGGAGAGACTGAGGTCGTAGGAGAATAACTTGACTTAGTGGTCTTTGGCATGTATCTCTAATAGGGACTGCTTATTTAAGTTGACTACTTTTACTTATGGAGGGTGACCCGAAGGCTCCCTTTTCAATAGCTACTACACCGAAGTGTAAGGGAGGGCGCTACCCCAATCCCAGGATTGCTCCACTTTACCCTTGATACATACCTTATAATACTGAGTGTTTAGCAAGGAGGTATCAAGTACCATTTTTTGAGTCTTTGGTATGACTCGACCTGGGATTGAACCCGGTCTCCCGGGCCATTGGCAAACACTCATTGGCCTAGTTGGAAGAGTCTTTACCAAGGTAGACTAGGACAGTTGCTGGGTTGTGCATATACCATTTGTTAGTATGGTCAAATTTAAATTTCTTGCACATTTCCCAGTGGATCACCTTGCCAACCCAGTCGTGTCTCGTCTTATACTCCTTCTGTGCTAATTTGCTGCATTCGCTTATTATGTGACTGATGGTTTCGTCTCTGTCACTGCATAGCCTACATTTACTATTTTGTTGTTTCTCGCTTTGATATGATTGGTTCTTACGACATGATTGGTTCTTATGATATGATTGGTTATTATTATTTACTCATTAGAGTTTTTCATATCAGCGTAAGCTGATGGTCTTTCATGGGAGATTGAGTGACAGCTAGTTTCCTCAATCTCCAGGTCTCTTCTCAGTATTCTGACCGTTTTCAATAATGCTGTTGTTTGGATGGTCTCCACTCGGCCGCCAACTTCCAAATCATCCAGGTCCTTTAATAACCCTTTAGTTACCGTGTCAAAAGCACCAATCACAATTGGTATGATTGTCACCTTCATATTCCATATTTTTTTTTAATTCTCTAGCAAGGTCGAGGTACTTATCTCTCTTTTCACATTTTTTCAGTTTTATTCTGTGGTCAGCCGGGACAGTAAAGTTGACAATTTTGCAGATTTTCTTTTTTTTTGTTGATTATTATTAGGTCTGATCTTCTGGTCGAGATTAGGTGATCTGTTTGTATATAAAAGTCCCAATGGAGTTTGTGTGTGTCATCTTAAGGACAGGTGCTGAGTTGTGCATATACCATTTGTTGGCATGGTCAAATTTAAGTTTCTTGCACATTTCCCAGTGGATCACCTTGTCAACCCAGTCGTGTCTCTCCTTATACTCCTTCTGTGCTAATTTGCTGCATTCGCTTATTATGTGACTGATGGTTTCGTCTCTGTCACCGCATAGCCTACATTTACTATTTTGTTGTTTCTCGCTTTGATATGATTGGTTCTTACGACATGATTGGTTCTTATGATATGATCGGTTATTATTATTATTATTATTATTATTATTATTCTAAAAGAGTTTTTCATACCAGCGTTTGCTAATTGTTTCTCACTGGAGTTTGTGTGACAGCAAGTCTCCTCAAGTCTCCAGAATTCTCCTCGGTATCCTGGTCAATCTTGATAATGCTGTAGTCTGGATGGTCTCAACTTGTCCTCGTATTTCTTATATCTTATAAATTCTAGTCCCTGTAACAATCATTTGGGGATTGTTTCGAGTGCGTCATTTACAGTTGATATGACCATGACTTTCACGTTCGATTTTTACTTTTAGTTCTCTAGCAAGGTCCAGATATTTAGCTCACTCTTCGCATGCTTTTAATTTTATTCTGTGCTCTGTCTAGACGGCAAATTTCCCTATTCGGCCAGTTCTCTCTTTTTTTTTTTTTGTTGTTGTTGAATATCTCTATATCTGGTAGCTCAGTCGGCTGGGGCTGTAGAATACATTGACTGCTTCCCTGGAGAGAGGTATGACCCCCTACAACGAGTGTCCTGTATTGACACTAAACTATCTGATGGCGAGGTCTCAGTAATGCAGGAGTTTGGGGAAAGAAGAGTTGCAATCTATTGCAATCATTCCCAGGTTGACTTTAGCCTGCAGTGGTTGCACCTGATAGGGTTAAATTGAACAAAACCGTATACTTATGTTAAACTGAATTGTATGAAATTGAACTGTTTTGACATTTAACTGTGTGTAAACAAAAAAGTGTACTGAATTGTTTGAAACAGGACTGTTTATATATATGTATATATATAAAAATTAAATCACGAGTTGGGACTATTCTTCTACAGTTTAAACTAAAACGGCTCCTCAGCGTACCTAGCACCGATGAACCGCTTTAGAGGAAAATGTAGTTGGATAGTCCCGACTCGCGATTTAATTTTTGTAATTCGGTCGATTTAGTATTGAATATTTTTTGTAATTGTAGCATTGCAGCATTTTGCGGTGGGTTTTTGTTCTTTTGACCAACTGATTACATACCTCTTGATTTTTTTTCAACTGGTGTGACAAAGTTGGCCTTTCTTTTTTTTTCTCCCGATAATCTTTTTCTTTTTTCCCCAGGTAGTGATTCGAGATTTGTTATCTCTGAATTCTAGCGTTTTTTTTTTCTTTTTCTTTGTCACCGTGAATGTGGATAGTAAATTACTAATTATATATATATATATGTGTATATAGAGTTGGCATTAAATAACTAATAATGGTTGATAAACCATAAAACTTAACCAAACCAAATCTATATCTGGTCGTCTGGCCGAGATTAGGTGAACCGTTTGTATCTCAAAATCCTTGAGAGGTTTGGGCATCTCATTCGCCAGGACGTATTCCAGGCAGTGCGTTATTATCATTATTATTATTATTATTATTATTTACTCATCTAGAGTTTTTCCCATCAGTACTAGCTGATGGTTTTTCACTGGAGTTTGAGTGACAGCAAGTCTCCTCGAGTCTCCAGGACTCGGCTCAGTATTCTGGCCGTCCTCAACAATGCTGTCGTTTGGATAGTCTCTATCCGTCCGCCAACTTC
Source organism: Sepioteuthis lessoniana (assembly GCA_963585895.1). Lineage (NCBI taxonomy): Eukaryota > Metazoa > Mollusca > Cephalopoda > Myopsida > Loliginidae > Sepioteuthis > Sepioteuthis lessoniana. The sequence continues at coordinate 19,592,056 of OY757936.1, forward strand.
CAAGTCCTCAAGGCCATTAAATAATCCTTTAGTTATTGTGCCTAACGCACCAATCACAATTGGCACAATCGTTGTTATTATTATTATTATTGTTGTTGTTGTTGTTGTTGTTGTTGTTGTCGTTAATATTATCATTATTTCTTCTAGTAGTAGTAGTAGTAGAAATAGAGATACACAAGAGTGGAAGATATTAAAATAACATTATTATTATTATTATTATTATTATTATTATTATTATTATTATTATTGTTGTTGTTGTTGTCGTTAATATTATTATTATTTCTACATCTAGTAGCAGTAGAAATAGAGATACACAGGAGTAGAAGATATTAAAATAACATTATTATTATTATTATTATTATTATTATTATTATTATTATTATTGTTGTTGTTGTTGTTGTTGTTGTCGTTAATATTATTATTATTTCTACATCTAGTAGCAGTAGAAATAGAGATACACAGGAGTAGAAGATATTAAAATAACATTATTATTATTATTATTATTATTATTATTATTATTATTGTTGTTGTTGTTGTTAATATTATTATTATTTCTACTTCTAGTAGCAGTAGAAATAGAGATACACAGGAGTAGAAGATATTAAAATAACATTATTATTATTATTATTATTATTATTATTATTATTATTATTATTATCATTATTATTATTGTTGTTGTTGTTGTCGTTAATATTATTATTATTTCTACATCTAGTAGCAGTAGAAATAGAGATACACAGGAGTAGAAGATATTGAAATAACATTATTATTATTATTATTATTATTATTATTATTATTATTGTTGTTGTTGTTGTTGTTGTTGTTAATATTATTATTATTTCTACTTCTAGTAGCAGTAGAAATAGAGATACACAGGAGTAGAAGATATTAAAATAACATTATTATTATTATTATTATTATTATTATTATTATTATTATTATTATTATTATTATTATTATTATCATTATTATTATTGTTGTTGTTGTTGTTGTTGTCGTTAATATTATTATTATTTCTACTAGTAGCAGTAGAAATAGAGATACACAGGAGTAGAAGATATTAAAATAACATTATTATTATTATTATTATCATTATTATTATTGTTGTTGTTGTTGTCGTTAATATTATTATTATTTCTACATCTAGTAGCAGTAGAAATAGAGATACACAGGAGTAGAAGATATTGAAATAACATTATTATTATTATCATTATTATTACACAAGAGACGCGAAAACATGACATTTTTTGTTACTTTTATTTTTGTATCATTATCGTTATCAAATCATTCGTCTTTCTCATTTTTCCTTCTCTGATCCTTTTGTTCCATATGATCATCATTCTCGGCCCTTTTGTTATCAATATTATTAAATCTTGATATTATGACATAATACCGAAAAACGAAAGCAGAAATTTGTCCACGTATTTGATGTCTCATTATATTCTTTTCAGATGTTTGTTAACCACAAAGAACGTTTTCAATTGTTTTATTTTCAATGTCTTTATTTGGATTTCTGTTTGTTTTCCCTTTCCGACTGACTTCGTTATGCGTTTGTCTGTCATGGGGAAGATTTGCAAATCCGAAGCGAGCTTATAATTTGCTCGGCAGGCTAATCAGATCGACATGCGCAGTTGCTCGCCTCATCATTCTCCCCTTTAATATTAATATATAAATATATATGCACATACATATATACATGCACATATATACATATATTATGTGTGTGTGTGCGTGCGTGCGTGTGTGTGTGTTTGTGTTGTTGTTGTTGTTGTTGTTTGTTTGTGTATTTTAGTGTGTGTATTATGGCATCTGTCAGTGGCGAAAAACTATAGAATTACACTCGGGTCTCGGCAAAGATATATAGAAGATAAGCAGTTGCCTATAGAGCAGATTTCGCACCTGACGTACAAATTGGAATTGGACAGGTCGTAGAAAATGCCCATCCGAGGTTAGACACTAGATAGAAGAGCACCACGCCCTGCCGGAAACATGGAATTGAGTCTGGAGGCAACTGAAGATCAGAGGATTATTGAGATATACGGACCACAGATTGTTAAAATCAGCTTGGATTCTCAGAAGACAGGATTCGGTGGTACTCAGATGTCATTGACAGTCCACCAGTAAAATATGCCGTGAAAAAAAACTCACAAATAATAATTCTAAAGATAAGAGGACAAGTGAAGACTATCCAGAATTCAGCCTTATCAAGATTTTGGCTGCAGAGTTTGGTTCGAATAAGTTCGTCTAAGTTGCTCCTTTCTTATTTTTCCTTTTACTATTTATTAAATGGTATTCACTTCTTATATTCTCAGAAATTAATACTTTTATTTAGATATGATTTGGTTTGCTTTCTTAGTTGAATGGCATATCAACCCTCATGGGTTTTTCAAAGCTGTCCTAGCAGATGTGCTATTTAACCCCTATCAGGAGAATAAGAAGGGGTTCTTACCTTTCCTAAGGATATTCATCAAAAACTGAACTCGATTGCTACGATTTTACTGTAAAACTCGTTAGCCATTACACCAAAGAAATATCCCCCCCCCCCGATATTTAATGTAATTGAATTGTTACCGGTATTGCTTGGCCAAGTCGGCTGGGACTACAATATACATCGATTACATTTCTTCAGAGGGGTAAGACTCCCCCAATGAGTTTTCTGTGGTCCAGTCAGCTGGGGCTGTAGAATACACCGACTGCATCTCTGCAGAGGGGTAATACTCCCTCGATGAGTGTCCTGAGGTCCAGTCGGCTCGGGATGTAGAATACACCGACTGCATCTCTGCAGAGGGGTAAGACTTCCTCGATGAGTGTCCTGTGCTCCAGTCAGCTGGGGCTGTAGAATACACCGATTGCATCTCTGCAGAGGGGTAAGACTTCCTCGATGAGTGTCCTGTGCTCCAGTCAGCTGGGGCTGTAGAATACACCGACTGCATCTCTGCAGAGGGGTAAGACTTCCTCGATAAGTGTCCTGTGCTCCAGTCAGCTGGGGCTGTAGAATACACCGACTGCATCTCTGCAGAGTGTAAGACTCCCTCTATGAGTGTCCTGTGGTCCAGTCGGCTGGAGCTGTAGAATAAACCAATAGTTTCTTCAATAATGCGAGAAATCTTTGTGAAAAAATATTTTTCTTCAATAAATGTAAACGATATATTTATATTTACCCAACCCCTCAGCTCAGGCAATATATGACACAAGGTCAATTTTTAAGCGGAGTTTAACAGGTTTGAATTCAGAGTTTTCCTTCTCCTAGACTAGTTGCTTCACCAAGGCTGAATGACCTTGTCTGCTCGACTATTTACCCATAGCTGAAGGGAGAATAATTGGATTCATACCTTTCTTATGGGTATTAGTGCTATGTGAAATGCAATCAGTCTCGTCCAAGATTTGAACTCGTGTCGCAGTGTCCATTTCTTACGACGATAACCATTACACCACGGGCACCTCCAGTAAACGCTATATTGAGTGAAATTGATTCATCCTATGAGTAAATAGTAGTGAAAGACTGGATTTTTTAAAATCCTGATAGGGCTACCGATCTTGGAGAAGGAAAACTCTGAATTCAAACTCTTTAAAATAAGCTAAGCATATATATATACATATGACGTGACCAGGGATTGAACCCAGGTCTCCTAGACCATTGGCGAACACTCTACTGTTTAATTTGCTTAAAATGCCATAATTCTTATATAGGAAGTACAATCAGACCCCTCCACATCAGAATTTAAGAACACCTCTCTCTCTCTCTCTCTATCTCTATCTCTATATCTATATATATATATATATATATTGAATAAATTTAGAGGACAATTGCTATGTCAAAAAACAACTATTTGAGTCCAATTGATTTCAAAGTCTTTTACAAATGAACACGATGTTGGGTGTCCAAAATTTTTTAACTTCGTAAACATGGTGTAACGTGGGGTGTTCGAACGCCATGTTGGGTGAGGTAACAATAGTACCACGTGGGGTGTTTAAACGCTATGCGGAATAGACGTGACTTCAGTTGTCCTAATCAATTTAATTTTATTTTATTTTATCTTATTTTATTTTTATTTTTATTTTCATTATTTTATTTTATTTTTATTTTCATTTTATTTCATTTTTTTAAACTTAAGCATGTATTAAAATGTGCATGTTAATTAATGATATATTCAGTGTCTAATTCTAAACTACAGTTAATCTGAGTGTGTAACTTAGCTATTAATAAAGGTTCCTTGATACAGTGATTACCAACATTTACCGGCCCATTGGCTTAGTGGTAAAGTGCTCGCCCGGGAGACTGTGGTTCAATCTAAGGTCGAGTCAAACCAAAGACTCAAAAAATTAGTACTTGATACCTCCTTGCTTAACACTCAGCATTATAAGGTACTTTTCAAGAGTAAAGTGGAGCAATCCAGTGAAAGGTGTAGCGCTCTCCCCTACACCTCGGAGTAGTAGCTATTGAAAAGGGAGCTTTCAGGTAGCCCTCGCCAACTTTACTTTTTACTTGCTTCTATTTTAAGGGAAAAATTGTCATCATTCTTGCATTCAATTAAATGTTTATGCAATGAGGAAGCACGTGCGCTGAGGTGTTCTTTAATTCTGATGTGGAGGGGTCTGATTGTACTTCCTTTATAAAAAGTATGGTATTTTAAGCAAATTAAACAATAGACTGTTCGCCAATGGTCCAGGAGACCTGGGTTTAATTCCTGGTCGCGTCACACCAAAGACATTAAAAATGGCACTTGATACCTCTTTGCTTAACACTCAGCAATATAAGGTAGGTATCAAGGGTAAAGTGGAGCAATGCGGGGAAAGGAGTAGAACTCTTCCCTACACCTTGGTGTATTAGCTATCGAAACCTTCTGGTCGCCCTCGACTACGGTCGCCGACTTTACTTACTTACTAAACAATATGTTCTTATATATATATATATATATATATACGAGGTGCATACGATAAGTTTCCAGACTTTTTTCGTATGGGCACTTTTATTGATAGTACACACACGAAACTCTAGAACCCTTCGGAGGTATCTCCTCCGGCTGCAATGCACTTGTACAGTTCCAACAACTTCTGGAAGGCCCCATGGAAGTCTTCTTGTGTGAGCATGTCGATGACCTTCGTCACAGCTTCTTTCATCTCCTTAATTGTCTCATAACGAAAACCACTGAGCTTAGAGAATAGCTAAAAGTCACAGGGAGTAAGGTCTGGACTATTGGGAGGCTGAGGAACTGTCTTGATGCCTATCTTGGGCAAATAGGATGGAGTTGTGGACTGGTGCATTGTCCTGGAAATGCCACAGACCCGATTTGAAGAGTGCTAGCCTTTTCCGACAGAATTTCTTCCTGAACCCCCTTAAAACCTCAACATAGTAACCCTAACCCAAAACCCTCTGACCAATCAACTCTGGTCTATTGACTTCCTTACTCCTCCCACACCTCTCATCCTCCCTCACAGACTCCCTGCCTTCCTTGAATCTCTTATGCCACTCAAAAACTGATGCTCGGTTCATGCAAGATGGTCCAAAAGAGTCTGAATCATTCTATATGTGTCTGTGATATTTTTTCCAAGTTTAAAACAGAATTTTATTGCATATTGTTCTTCTAAAGTGTCAGATTGCATATTTGAAATTCACCAGCTGTGACAATCAGGCTTTAGTAGGGTGTATTCCAATTACTGCTGTAGCTGTTCATTTGAAGCTGAAATCATAAACATTGGTCAGTCATCTCATAAAATGTATAGCAACAACATACTGAATTTTCAAGAGTTTACGACAATTTTAAATGCCTATTCGAAAAAAGTCTGGAAACTTATCGTATGCAACCCGTATATATATATATATATATATATATATATATATATATATATATATATATATATATTGTTAAGAGACACAGTACTCATCCCAGAGCATGGCAACAGATTTTTTTTAGGTCAACAAGTGGTTTGACATTCATTGAAAGCAAGTCATAGCTACTGAATGAAACTCTAGATTCGTCTCTGGAGAACCTGGAACTGACATAGTGGTCTGAACAGGAAGGTCAAAAATAGAATAAAAGGCGCCACAAGGCGAGAACTCGAGAGGTCACGGCGCAAAATAGCTAACGGAAAAATTCAGTTTGTCCCAGTTACCCATCGAGTGACACAATTGAACATGCCCCGGGGGGAAAAGAATTGACTCGGCCGACTCACACAGTGCGGACACCCAACTTTGTTCTCTAATGAAGAAGCCTGGAGAAAAAGAAAATGAAAACCGAAAAGAAACCCTAAAATGAATGTTCAATTAACCAAATTCTTTATTGCTAATAAGCTCAGAATAATGACCCTTCGAAAGATGAAATGAAAAAGACCATTCTCTGATCAATTTAAAAGGAAGAAGAAAAAAGAAGAGAAAAGAAAGGTATTTAGAAAATCTCCAACGAAATAAGTAATAGCTACAGCTAACTGCTTTGCTTTAAAAATATTCGGTACTTATGCATCTAAGTTACCGCGATAAAGCTGAACTTTTACGAGCGTTTCCGGGCCGATAACGGAAAGAATCGGGCTATGCCGAAACGCCTAGCCAATCAAATTTAAGCAAGCAGACGATAAAATAATTCAATCAATTTGTTGACAAAATTACGAGAACAGTATTATTCAAGCAATTTTAAACAACATGAATTTATCGCAGCTGAGCGACAAACTACAATCTGTAAAAATGGTGATACAACACTGCCAAGAAAAAAAAAAAAGATTCTTATGCAATTATTGTACCCGACTATTTTTAAATAGTATTTTCAAGTTAAATTCAAGTGATCCGATATCATTTTTTATTGAATTATTAGAGGAAAATACAGAATAGTTACAAAACACCCTCCTCTCCACAAATTAAGAATGGGTTTCTTAATAATCAGGTTATAATTTCAGCGCGGTACAATAAGTGCATAATTACCAAAATTGGCAAAATTAAAAGTTGCCGGACATGCGAGCATCCTTTCCATTAAAAAAATAATGAAAAGCTATCCTATTTACCAACCCCTCCGCTCGGGCAGGATATGACACAAGGTCAATTTTTAAGCGGAGTTTAACAAGTTTGAATTCAGAGTTTTCCCTCTCCTAGACTAGTTGCCTTACCAAGGCTGAAGAAACCAGTCTGCCTTACTATTTACCCATAGCTGGAGGGAGAATAATTGGATTCATACCTTTCCCAAGGTGTCCTCGTGGTGTAATGGTTAAAGCGATGAACTGCGGAATCGTAGTACGCGAGTTCGTACTCCAGTCGCGCTATTACGTTCACTTTCGGGCAAATACCCTTGGGAAAGGTATGAACCCCCTTATTCTCCCTCCAGCTATGGGTAAATAGTAGGACAGACTAGGTTCTTCAGCCTTGGTGAGGCAACTAGTCAAGGAGAAGGAAAACTCTGAATTCAAACCTGTTAAACTCCGCTTAAAAAATTGACCTTGTGTCATATCCTGCCCGAGCGGAGGGGTTGGTAAATAGTACCTTTCCCAAGGGTATTAGTGCTATGTAATCAGTCTCGTCCAGGTTTTGAACTCGAGTCGCCGTGTCCAATTCCTGCGACGATAACAATTACACCACGGGCACCTCCAATAATGAAAAGCTATACCCGGAGACGGTCTTCATGTGATTTGTCGGAATATTCCGATTCCGTTATCGGCCGGAAACGCTCGTGAAAGTTTGGCTTTATCGCGGTAACATAGATTCATAAGTACCAAATATTCTTATTATACAAAGTTGAAGCTGTTACATACACGATATACGTATCGTTCTAAAATATTTAAATTGTTTTTTTAATGCATGTTTAGTCCTCTGCATCCTTCATTCGCATTTGGGCGAAATAAATTTCTTATTAGATAAGTTTGTTAAATTGTCTTTGGTTTGCATTCTTTGGGGAATTCCCGCCTCATTTTTTCTTTATTATGTGTCACAGATGATTCCGCAGATTGTTGAGAGTATATTCACAAAAACAATACTTAAACATTATTTACAAAAACGATACTTAAACATTATAGACCAATATAAGCAATATTTATAATTCCTGACAAAGTACAGGATAAGAAATCGTAAATTAATTGGTAATCGCCTGCGAAGACTAGAAACTTATCTGCATTTTTGCCTCTAGTATCATTCACCCTGTTTGACGATCCTCCGGTTAGTAACAATATATATATATATATATATACTTTCTTTAAAAATGAAAACAAAGACCGGTTACTTTAGGATTATAAATTTATTTCCATCCTGTTTTTTGTTTTTGATGTAAACCAAAAACATGATGAAAAATATAACAGGTCTTCAGATCTTATGGATAAAATAAATCAGAATAGACATGGGGGCGGGGAAGAAGAGGGGTAAAGAGTTATCTCCTCGTTTTTTTTTTTCACTTCGGTTTTTTTATTTGTTTATTTATTTAATTTTACTGTCGGTTGGAATTATCGTAATTTAACTTTTTTATTTTTCTGCTATTTATCCTATTTATTTTCTTTTTTTAGTTAAGTTCGATAATTAACTTTTTTTTTATTTTTTTTTAATGTAATAACTTTTTTGTAAGGGAAATATTAATACTTATATTGATTTCGAAACGGAAGTTAAAAAAACGAGGAGATAACTCTTCACCCCTCTTCCCAGCCCGTGTCTATTCTGATTTATTTTATCCATAAGATCTGAAGAAGTTCTGTTATATTTTTCTTCGTGTTTTTGGTTTACATCAGAAACACAAAACAGGATGGAAATAAATTTATAATATAAAAATAACCGGTCTTTGGTTTTTTTCTTAAAGAAAGTTTTGCTCTGTAATATTTGCTACATTGAGCTCTCTACCAGGAAAATTTAAATATTCAGTTTTCGAATGATTTTCTTGTCCTGAAGGAATTACTCCCAACTCTGGTTTAACTGGACCGAATAATACCCTATATATATATATATATATACCTCTATCATTTTTTTTATAAAAAAGTTAATTTTCTTTGAAACCAAAGATAAAAGAATTTCTTTCTAGTGAAATCAAAGTAGATGGTATTAGGTATGTTTTATTGTCAGACTTAACAGGATTGAAACATATATGGAATATATGTATTTACCCAACCGCTCCGCCATGGATAGGCGATGACACTAGGTCAATTTTTGAGCAGAATAAAACTGGTTTGAATTCAGAGTTTTTTACTTTCCTAGACTGATTACCAAACAAAAGCTAAAGAACCCAATCTCTACGATTACTTACCCATAGCTGTAGGAAAAAGAGATTGATTGATACCTTTTCCAAGGGTATTAACATGAAGGAAATGCATTCAGTCTCATTGATATGAAGCCCAGTCGGCTGGGGCTGTAGAATACACCGACCGTATTAATGCAAAGGGGTAAGTCTCCACAACGATTATCCTGGATAGGACACTAAACAAGCTGATGGTGAGGCTTCAGTCTTGCAGTTTCGTAATACCTATGATTATATATATATACTTTCTTTAAGAAAAAACTAAAGACCGGTTACTTTAAGATTATAAGTTTATTTCCATCCTTTTATGTGTTTCTGATGTGAAGCAAACTTTGGTTTACATCAGAAACACAAAAACAGGATGGAAATAAATTTATAATCCAAAAGTAACCGGTGTTTGTTTTTTTTTCTTTAAAGAAAGTATTGCTCTGTAAAATTAATTACATTGAGCTCTCTACCAGGAAAATTTAAATGTTCAGTTTTTGAATGATTTTCTTGTCCTGAAGGAATTACTCCCAACTCTGGTTTAACTGGACCGAATGATACCTACATATATATATATATATATATATATATATATATATATATATATATATATATATATATATCCAGCAGTGTCCTGCATGTCTGGTGCTGAAGAAGCAGGGACGAACTCATAAGAGATGTACTCTTATGGACCCCCACACATGGCCGTGCAAAAGCAGGACGACCAGCATGAACATACATTCAGCAGCTATGTGAGGATACGGGATGTTGTCCTGAAGATCTACCAAGGGCGAAGAACGATATGGAGGAGTGGCGAGAGAGGGTCAGGGATATCCGTGCTACCAGCGCGATATGATGATATATATATATATATATATATATATATATATATATATATATATATATAAAATTAACTTAAATAGCGAGTCGGAAATCTCCTACTAAAGTTTCACCTTAACGGATCATCAGGGAGTCTCATATTGGTATGAGACTCCCTGATGATCCGTTAAGGTGAAACTTTAGTAGGAGATTTCCGACTCGCGATTTAAGTTAATTTTGTAATTGGCTCCACTCGTGTTGAGCACTCATGTAATTGTAGCATTGCATCGTTTACGGTGGGTTTTAGTTTTCTTTTGACCAACTGACTGCATATCTCTTGATTTTTTTCAACTGGTGAGACGGGGTTGGCCTTTTCTTTCTTTTTGTCGTATGATATTTTTTTCTTTTTCCCCCGGGCGGTGATTCGAGATATTTTTATCTCTTGTTCCTGGCGGTTTTTTTTTTCTTTTTTTCTGGTAACCGTGAATGCTGGTAGATAGTAGATTCGTAAATATTTATATATATATATATATATATATATATATATATATATATATATATATATCCTTGACAGTAAATAAAACAGGAAATCTATATATTAACTTTTTTTAAAAACTTACTGCCGTCTGCAGGGGGTTAATTCTGTTTTTATTCTATCCATTGACCTTCAACGGGTTCTGATTCTTAGCTTTTTTTTGCAATGATCAATTCGTCTTTTTAATCATCTTCCTTGATCTTTATGTATTCTATATTATATCTGTTTTTTTTTCTTGTTCTCTTTCTGCTTTTGCTTTTTCAGTCTCCTTTCCCCGATCTCAAACATTTTTTTTCTTTCCACGCATATTATCTTAGATATACTTTCTTCTAGTGCTTATTGATGTTTTTTTTTTCTTTTTTTTTTTCCGAGTCCTTTTTATTGTCTTTGTGAAACGAAAAAGAACTATGTACGTCTTGTTTTCTCATATTCATATCTTGTGCCTTCTGTTTCTGCGGATCATTTTTTTTTCCTCGTGACCTTCACCGTTTTCTGATCTTTTTTCTCCATCTTTCTTCTTCGTTGTCTCCATTTTTTTAATCACTCCCCCATCATCCTCCGTGATTTGGGTTTAACGTTACCTCTTCATCATCATCATCATCATTAAGATTTGCCTACTGTATGGATTCCCTTGACTCTCTCTCTTTCCATCCGTCCCTATCGGTCATCACTTTTGGCAAGTCCTCTAGACGCGATCCTTTGTCTGTACAGAGCTAATGAATAAAAGTTTTTTTCAGATCGGCCAACGCTTGTGTGTCCATGGGTAAACGGCCAACGCTAGTGTGTCTATAACTGAACGGCCAACGCTAGTGGGTCCACTGATGAACGTCGCTGATACGTTCGTTCATACTGTTAAATATCAGCAAAATGAAGAAGCATGTCCCTTTTTTATATATCAATATATACCTCTTTATAGCTCGAATGTGTCGAAGAACTGTAAGTGTGGGAGACAGAGACAGTGAACCGGAGGACTTGGACACAGACTGGCGGAGGACTGCTATTTTGACCCATATCTTCTAAGCTACGTTGATTCCATATTCATGGCCTCACTTGTCACTTCTTCTGGTTCTTGGCTGAGAGTCTACTGCCTCCCATTGTGGGTGGTGACCAACATCGCTTCAGCCCGGGCATGGTTGTGGTTCCAACCGTGACTGACCGTGTCTACTGGGGTTACCTGTGTATATATAATTCCACAATGCCAACGGGTTCTTCCAGTTTGTGATTCACGTGATCTGATTACACCCTCGTATTGCTTGTTTCTTTGGCAATTTCTTTGTTTTCTCAGGTGAATCCTGTGTAGATATCGCTAATTGACTGCTGTGTCAAAAGTCAATATGCAACACGTATTTCACTAGTAGTGCTGATTATATTTTGTTCCTTTTACTTAGATGATTTTAGAGATGGGATGTAAGCTGCCATACAGCTACTGGGCGCTTAGGGAGAACAATGGATGCCCTCTAGAAGACTGATAGGGAAGGATGGCGAGAGAGACTCAAAGGAATCTATGCTATCGGCACTTCTTGATGATGAGATGGAGAAGGATATGTTAAAAAGAAATCAAAAAGATAAGAGGTGATTAATAAACGCAAAGAAAAAATGGAGATAAGTAAGAAAACAGTAAATGTCATAAAGAAAAAAGATCCGGATAGACAGAAGGAACAAGATATAAACCTGAACCGTGGTGCAATGGTTATCGTCGCAGGAAATGGACACGGCGACACGAGTTCAAATCCTGGACGAAACTGACTGCATTTCACATAGCACTAATACCCTTGAGAAAGGTATGAATCCAATTATTCTCCCTCCAGATATGAGTAAATAGTAGGGCAGACTAGGTTCTTCGGCCTTGGCGAGGCAACTAGTCTAAGAGAAGGAAAACTCTGAATTCAAACCTGTTAAACTCCGCTTAAAAAATTGACCTTGTGTCATATCCTGCCCGAGCGGAGGGGTTTGGTAAATATGATAAACCTGAACAATTCTGCACACATTGAAGCTTCAGAACTGACACGATCGTTTTATTAAGATGTTTTGTGAGATAGGAGGTAAGTGGCCGTTCAACTACTATTTGGTTCAGTGCCACTTCCTGGATTTGTTGTTATAATACACTGTCTGGTGCTACCTCTAGATGTGTCATCAGTGTTGCTCCGTAGTCATTAGAAGTTTCGGGTATGTGTAACATATTTCTTCGAAGGGTGACCCGACCGTAATGGGATCAGCAAAAGGGCCCTCATCCAGAGGTTAATATGAAACACTGCTCTGCGTAAAACGTTATTTTATACAAACGGTTGACTTCGGAACCTAATCAGATTTTCACACTGGATTGGTCGCGAAACCAACACAGGCGATACTTTTTTTTTGCCTCCCTCACCTTTTCTTTTTAAAATTCTCTTCCTATTTTTTTTTACCTTAACTATTAATACTCAAGCTAATTTTTATACCAACCCAACAAGAACGCGATATAAATAAATAAAAAAATTAAAATAATTTTTTTTTTCCAAACGATTAAAAAACAACAAACGAGAATTCCTCTGTATATATCTCTTCAGAGCGAAGTTGGGTTGTACCCGTCTACATTTGCGGGTGTTATGGGAAAATTAACTCATGTAAGCAAAAATAATTTTTAAAAATTTACTCTCTAATGTTGCTAACCTAATTGAAAAAAAACTTTTATCGATTGATAAAACGACTTAGTTAAAATTCACGATTACTCTAGTTCAAAATATCACGCAGCGTATTTTTGCAGTTACAATCTTACCTTTTCTCTAAGAGTTTCGCTGAGTTCAAGTGGTGTAACTATACAGTAGTACGGATACGGCTTCAGGTTGATAGCGAGTTCTCATTTTGGTTTTCTACTCACTAAGTATTCTTCATTTATTTCAATCGCGAATTTTTTTTTGTTTCCAGTTTCAATGTTCTTTTTTTTTTTCTTCTCTCAATTTGCTTCTATGATTTTCACTGTTATTTCAGAATATTTTACGGTTTTTATTTCAACAACCGTAATAATTCGTGCATAATACTCTCTAACGGTCGCCTTCTGAAAAAAGTAGACAAGTTTACCTACCAAAGAAGCTGTGTCTCATCAACCGAGAGCGACATCAACACGTGACTTCAAAGGCATGGACAGCTATTAATAGTCCATCGGTCATATGGAAGTCAGGTCTGACCGATAAAATAAAACGCAGTTTTTTTCCAAACAGCGGTCGTGTCGATACTGCTGTACGGATGCACTACATGGACGCTAACTAAACGTATGGAGAAAAAACTTGATGGCAACTACACAAGAATACTGCAAGCAATATTGAACAAGTCTTGGAGAGAGCACCCCACAAAGCACCAAGTGTCCAGTCACTTACCACCCATAACGAAAACTATCCAAGTTAGACGAACCAGACATCTAAGATACTGCTGGAGAAGTAGGGACGCACTCATAAATGACGTACTCCTGTAGACCCCTTCACATGAACGAGCATAGGCAGGAAGACCCGCTGGGTTTGGTTTGGTTTGGTTTCTTTGTTTAATGACATATCAACCTTTGTAGGTTATTTAAGGCCAACGTCATTCTCCTAGAAGAACAGTAGTGGTACTATTTAACCCATAGCTGGGAGGATAAGGGGGTTCATACCTTTCCCAAGGGTATTTGCTCGAAAGTGAACATAATAGCACGACTGGAGAACGAACTCGCGTACTACGATTCTGCAGTAACTATTACAGCACGAGGAAAATCCCATGACCAGCTAGAACTTACATACAACAGCTCTGTGTAGATACGGGACATACCGGAAGCAATGGAGATGTGGTGGAAGAGGGACAGGGATATCCGTGCTGGTGGCGTGACATGATGATGATGATGATGTGACCTGCATCTCTAAATTTCGGACAAAACATTCTGGGCTCCCTACCCCCCTGCCCAAATGCCTTGAATTTAATACACACTGACATTGTCGAATTGAATACGATTAATTTTTAATGGCTGGATCCCAAGAGGTACTACCCATCCGAATTAGTGTCAATCTGGGAGTAATGGCAATCAAGGAGTACTTCATACTCCCTAGATATCCAGAACAAGACTCTCACGATCCGGTATAGGCTAGTGTCATCCAGAGAACACCATTTTTAGGGACGTCTGACTCCCTGCTGGATAAGGAGTTCACGTGTTCAAAGCCTCGTCGACAGATCGCAGGGAATGTAGAAGATGAAAATAGTCTAATTGCAAGAAAAATATAACTAAAAAACCTGTTTATCTTCATAGCTGTTTTTTTTTCATAATTTTCACGTATTTAGTTCAATGATTTTGATCATATTTAATGATATTAATTTTCATCATACAATGTGTGAAAACACGTGCGATACCCCGCCCTCCTCAGCCGCCAACCAAGTGTGATAACACTAACTAAAAAGTTATATATATATATATATATATATATATATATATATATATATATATGAGAAAAATAAGTAGAAGAGTGTATAAATCAAACACTTAAAACAGATTTAGCAGTAATATTTCGGTCGTTATTCATGAAAGAAATTCAGACTCTTGAATACGGAACGAAATATTACTACTAAACCCGTTGTAAGTGTTTGATTGATCCACGTTTACACTAATTTTGTCATCTTGTAAAATTCACCAAAATCCACCATTTCCCCTTATATATATATATATATATATGGTAGTAAATAAGGAAAGCTAAATCTGACAGTATGAAGAAAAGTAGGAAAAAAATAGTACAAATCTAATAGAATTATGAAAGTAGAGGTTAAACTTTTCTGTTGTAACAACCTTCTTCAAGACTTAAATTCATGGAAAGTATTATAAAAATAGTGATGGCTGGTTGACAAAATAGAATCAACCATCCATAGCTATTTAAACAACATTTCAGGAATTTAAAGTCTTGAAGAAAATCATTACAACCGAAACGTTCAACGTCGACTTTTTTTTATAAGTTCATCAGATTTGGATTATTTTGTTTTTTCTACTTTTCTTTATATATATATATATATATATATATATATATACATACTGGGTGGAACGATAAAATTGTCGTCCTAAAGAAAGCAACACTACAGCTTTATTTTAAAACTTATATTGAAAAAATCAATTCAGGTAACTTAATTACGTAGTAGAGCTGATATCTATTCAATGTAGCTGCCTTCAGCCTCAATCACCGCCTCGATGCGGATCCGGAACTGGGACCATACCTTTTCCACAAACACCGGCGGGAGCTCGGCGAATACTCGGCGGATGGTTTGCGTTCAGGTTGGCTTTGGTGTTGTAGGTGGTCATGTTGGTGATATTCTCGACGTAAAACAAAACGAAGTAGTCCAGCGGGTTCAGGTCGGGGGAGAAGGGGGTCCAGTGAGAGACGGGTACAAAGTCGTAGCACTCCTTCTGAAGCTAAGCCTGGGTCTCTTTGGACTTGTGGGCGGGCGCCGAGTCCTACTGCCACACCCAGGGTCTGCCACCGGCCACCTGATTGCACCAGGGGGATCATCACACTCTTCAGCACATCTAAGTACACTTTGGTGTTGACTTTCAAGCCAACTTCGAAGATGTGAGATAGCATGATATGGCCCTCACTTGAAACCATACCAAAGACCATAACCGTAACCGGAAACTTTTTTTTCATCACCCTGGGCACGTCCCTGTTATTCGTGGCAATCCAGATGTGCATTTTGAGGGTGTCGGCAATGGTCTTGTTGTCATAACTTGGATCAGTAGAGAGCATGAGTTGTACAGCGGCACATCTACGATCTCGCTCGTTGAACATTGTGTCACTTTCAGACATGATAGAAGGCTCCTATCGCTCTTGGGATTTGTACACATCTGGCCAACTAGTAGATGGTCTGCAACAAAAAAAAAAAAAAAAACGGTTTTCATAAAACGGAAATGGAATCATGTCGTTTTTTCTAGGGTGACAAATTTATCGTACCACCCTTTATATATATATATATATATATATATATATAGAGAGAGAGAGAGAGGTCATTTTTTTTATTGAAGAGGATCGCTCAAAAAATCGAATGCCACACTCGAAATGAATCGGAGTGTCAGAACTATCAACCCTTTTCAGATTGTTCTCTGTGGCCATCATTTTTGGAAACCCTTCTTGCAGACAGCTTGTTCATCTTCAAGATTTCTACTAGAAATATTCGGCTATGGTTCTTCTCTTTGATGAGGCTTGGAACGTTTTAAATGACTATAATAGATTATATAGAAAGTCCAGACATAAAAATGTCCAATCTTTACATAATCTTTCATATGGATATTCGGGTTCTTATTTCAAAGATTTTTCACCATTTTTCTTCGGATCTTTTAACATTTTCAGCATGACCTTCACCGTTTTCTGATTCTTCTTTCTTTATCCGCACGGACTGTATTTTCACCTTCTCTATTGTTTTCCTCGAAATTCTGCTTCTTCTCTCACTTCATATTCTTATTCTATTTCCTTTCCTCCTTTGGTTTATGCCTCTTTCCCATTGACGTTCTTATTTTATTTGCTTTCGCTATCCACCGACTCTATAATTTATCAAAATTCATTATTTGGTAAATATACTGGAGTTAGAATCTTTGTAATTTAGGATGAACCACATGACCACGTCTAAAAATTACAAGTGAAAACCAAAAATAAAAAATGCCTGAGGAAATAAAAACAAGAAAGAGTTAAAATATTTACAAAATATTGGATTAGTTTGGTTTTATGGCATATCAACCATTGTTTGTTATTTAATGCCAAATCCTCTTTATAAATATATATTAGATATATATGATTTGGTTTGTTTGGGTTTTATGGCATATCCACCATTGTAGGTTATTTAATGCCAAATCCTCTTTATATACATATATTAAATATATTGGATTTAGTTTGGTTTGGTTTTATGGCATATCAACCATTGTAGTTTATTTAATGCCAAGTCCTCTTTAGACATATATATTAAATATATATGATTTGGTTTGGTTTGGTTTTATGGCATATCAACCATTGTAGGTTATTTTATGCCAAATCCTCTTTATACATATATATTAAATATATCTGATTTGGTTTGGTTTGGTTTGGTTTTATGGCATATCAACCATTGTAGGTTATTTAATGTCAAATCCTCTTTATACATATATATTAAATATATATGACTTGATTTGGTTTCCATATTTACCAACCCCTCCGCTTGGGCAGGATATGACACAAGGTAAATTTTTTAAGCGGTGTTTAACAGATTTAAATTCAGAGTTTTCCTTCTCCTAGATCAATTGTCTCACCAACAATTGTCTCAAACCCAGTTTGCTCTACTATTTACCCATCGCTGGAGGGAGAATAATTGGATTCATACCTTTCCCAAAGGTAATAGTGGTATGTTAAATGCTACCAGTCTCGTCCAGGATTTGAACTCGTGTCACCGTGTCCATTTCTTACGACGATAACCATTACACCACGAGCACCTCCTATATGCCATATCAACCATTGTTAGTTATTTAATGCCAAATCCTCTTTATACGTATATATTAGATATATAGAATTTGGTTAGGTTGCGTTTTATGGCATATCAACCATTGTTGGTAATTTAATGCCAAATTCTCTTTATACATATTATCATTTCTGTTTCAAACATTTCAGTTTAGCATAAGTACAGTTTTTGGTTTACACACAGGTGAATGTAAAAACAGTTCTATTTCAAATAATTCAATTTAGCATAAGTAATCAGTTTCAATATCAAACAGCTCTATTTGACTTGTAGATTAGACTATATCAGGTGCTGCCACTCCAGGTCAGAGGGGACCTGAGAGCGATGCCTGCTTCTTCATTAGTGTCCCACTTGTCTTGTCCGTCTTACAAGGTTTCTGAGATCGGAGGTAAGTGACCATACGGCTGTTTTTGTAGGGTGCTGCTTCCACGATTTGTTCAAAATAGCTCGTAGCATTCTTATGTAGTTTTCATCTAGCCATTTGTCCTGCGTTTTGCTTGTGTAAGTTGGGAGGATTACAATAAGAATATTATTAAATAGCCAAAAAATTGAGCGATTGATTGGTTTTCGGATATGTATTCTTCTACAAAGATGGCTTTGGCATTAGATTAGCCACGAAGATTGATATGCCATTAAACAAAGAAACCAAACCAAACCAAATCAAGCAGAAAAAAAATCAGAATAAAGTCGATGGGTTTAAGTCGACTCTTATCTGG
>OY757936.1:19615762-19680762 GCA_963585895.1 Sepioteuthis lessoniana
GGAGCTTTGAGGAATTCGGAATATCACTTCAATGCCATCGCTACCAGGTACACTCTGGCCAGGATTGGTAGCACCTGATAAGGGTCCTCTCTATGGGTTAAATAGAACTAAACCGTGGTTTCTTGAACTGTTTTGAGATGTAAACTGCGTACATATGCTAAACTGAATTGCTCGAAATAGAACTGTTTCGTCGTCTAAACTGTGTATATCTGTTGGTTAAACTGAATAGCTTGAATTAGAAATGTTTTTGACAATTAAACCGTACTTACATTTAAATAGCGAACTTATGCTAAACTGAATTGTTTGAAATGGAACTGTTTTCTTACATTGAAACTCTACTTATACTAAATACAATTGTTTATTAGAGAACTGATTTGACATTTAATAGTGCGTTGACAAAATCTGTACTTATACAAAACTGAATTAACAAATTTAGAACTGTTTTGATAATTAAACTGAATTGTTTGAAATAGAGCTGACTATTTGCATAAAAATAGATTTGGCGTGAAAAAACCTACATAGGACTGAGAGCAAAAGAACCATCTCGAGTAACAAGAAGGGCTGGTCCCTAAGTGAATAATGAATGTACCCGCGACGTTGGGTCTGTTAACCGTTCCCACGGACCCTGAAACTGAAGGGAAAAACAAAATAATAGTATTACATTGAGGAGAGCTAGGATTTTGTGTTTGCCTCACCTACCAGACGATCAGCCGGCAGATGATGGAAGTTATCAGTTGTCAGTTGCAACAATTTCTGACGACAGTTATACCGTCGTAACTTTCAATTTTATGGAGAACATTAGCATCTTATATATATATGTGTGTGTGTGTGTGTGTGTGTGTGTGTGTGTGTGTGTGTGTAATTCATCACTTGGCAAAGTCTTTATCTGAATTTTATAGACATGCTCCATTTCTGTGTTTAATACTTACAATTAAATTGAAGGCATAAACAAGGAAGGGGATTATGTAAAAAAATATTTGCTGGAAAATCGTTATTCATCCATACTAGACTTGAAGGTTTTTGATGTCTCTGTAAAAGAAATTTATATATGTGTGAGTGCGTATATATATATATATATATATATATATATATATATATATATATATATATATATATATATGAGTAACCATTGAAATGTCTCTGCAAATATGTGCGTAAGTACCTGGGAAATTTCGAGTAAATCTCTGTGGAAAAACAAGCAAATAGATAAATAAATAAGATTATATAAAATAGAAAACAAAACGAACAAAAACAAAACGTATCTTTTATCATTCGTCTTCATTATCTCCCTTTTAACATACTATTTTTCCGATGGTATCTCTATCACATTTTTCTTTACCAAAATATGCTGTGTTAGTTTATCCCTTTGGTGGTAGTCTCAATAAATACCACACACATCCTTAAATCCCTATACACTTTACTTTTAAAAAAATGAAACATTTTAAGTAAAAATTTAATAACTCACTGTTCTTGTTTACTGATTTTTTACCCCCCTCTCTCTCTCTCTTTCTTTTTCTCCCTCTCTTTCTCTCTTCTCTCTCTCTTCTCTCTCTCTTTCTTTCTCTCTATTTCTTTCTCTTCCACTCTCTCTCTTTCTGTCTCTCTTTCTGTCTGTCTGTCTGTCTGTCTGTCTGTCTTTCTCGCCCTATCTCTTCCCCTCTCTCTTTCTGTCTCTCTTTCTATCTCTTCCTCTCTCTCTCTTCTCCTCTCTCTTCCTCTCTCTCTCTCTTTCTGTCTCTTTTTCTCTTATTCTTACTCTCATTTTTCTGTTTCTGTTTATCTGATATGTGAATTCATTGCAAGCCGATCTCTTTTTCTCTATCCCTCTTCCCCACTATCTCTCTTCCTCTCTCTATATCACTCTTACCCTTTCTCTCTCTCTCTTTCCCTCTCTCTCTCTCTCTCTCTCTCTCTCACTTATTCTTACTTTCATTTTCCTGTTTCTGTTTATCTGATACGCAAATTCATTGCAAGCCGATCTCGAAAGCCATTGCGACTGTTGTGAGTTTTATCGTAAGTGAAATCTTCACGACTGGTGTCCTCCGCCAGCCCTGTTTGAGTGCCTCAGTGTGGGACAATATCGCAGACTGTTCCTACTGAGATGGCTTCGAACCTCAGTAGGTGGGTTTCTCTTTGGTTTAATGTGGTTATTTGGTTTAATGGTATACCAACCCTTGTGAGTTATTCGATTTAAAATTCTGCTTACATATACGATTTGTAAGCGAATAGTTTCAAGATAATATTATCTTTAAAAGTGCCAGAGCTCATTTGTTTGTAACAGATGAGTGATTTCAAGAATTTTTATTTAACACTGATATTCTATTTAACGTTAAACATTTGTTTGCACACAATTAAATGGTTTCATGTATTGCTAACACAAATAAGTCTATTAAATATTTGGCCCGCCCGGCAGGGGCTTCAGAATATACCGACTGCATCGCTGCTGAGGGGTAGGACCCCCACCAAACAAGTGTCATGGATATGACACTAAAATTTCAAATGGTACTATTTACCAACCCCTCCGCTCGGGCAGGATATGACACAAGGTCAATTTTTAAGCGGAGTTTAACAGGTTTGAATTCAGAGTTTTCCTTCTCCTAGACTAGTTGCCTCAACAAAGCTGAAGAACCTAGTCCCTCCTACTATTTACCCATAGCTGGAGGGAGAATAAGGGGGTTCATACTTTTCCCAAGGGTATTTGCCCGAAAGTGAACATAATAGCGCGACTGGGGTACGAACTCGCGTACTACGATTCCGCAGTTCATCGCTTTAACCATTACACCCCGAGGACACCCCTAAAATTTCAAATGGTGAAGCTCCAGTAATGCTGGAGCTTTGGGGAATCTGGAGCACACCTTTATTGCCATCACTCCCAGATCCACTCTAGTCCGGAGTGGGAGCACCTGATAAGGTCCTATTTAGGGTTCAAACTGGATTTCAACAGAAGCCACAAATACGTTGAGGCATAAACACATTTTCTCTCTAATATAATGACATACACAAAGATTTTTTTTACGTAAACCAAATATAACCGTTTATTTTAAGTTAACAATTACTGCACTACTTTACTGCATGAATGTTAATTATATTAATCAAAATATCTACACTCTGACATATATTATCTTTGTTTACAAGAAAATCTTTTGTCCTTTTTCAAGCAAACTTTTCATTGAATAAAGTAAAAAGTAAATTTGGTGACTGTAGTCGAGGGTTACCCGAAGGCTCCCTTTTCTATAGCTACTACACACTAGGTGTAGGGGAGAGCGCTACTCCTTTTCGTCGATTGCGCCACCATTTTTTGAGTCTTTCGTATGACTCGACCTGGGATTGAACCCCGATCTCCCGGACATCTCTCGAACACTCTACTCTTAGGCCAATGGTCCAGTGAGTAAAGTTGGCGACCACAGTCGAGGGTTACCCGAAGGCTCCCTTTTCAATAGCTACTACACACTAGGTGTAGGGGAGAGCGCTACTCCTTTTCGTCGATTGCTCCACCATTTTTTGAGTCTTTCATATGACTCGACCTGGGATTGAACCCCGATCTCCCGGACATCTCTCGAACACTCTACTCTTAGGCCAATGGTCCAGTGAGTAAAGTTGGCGGCCACAGTCGAGGGTTACCCGAAGGCTCCCTTTTCAATAGCTTCTGCACTGAGGTGTAGGGAAGGGCGCTATTCCATTCCCTGGATTGCTCCACTTACCCTTGATCCTTACATTATAATTCTAAGTGCTAAGCAAGGCAGCATCAAGAACCATTTTTTAAAAGTCTTTGTTATGACTGGACCTGGGATTGAAGCCCGGTCTCCTTGACCATTGGTGGACATTCCACTCATTAGACCAATGGCCCAGTTCACTCAATATAAAGAAATAAAATTCATAAATTTGTAGATTGGATTTCTATTCACTTATTTCATCGTGTATATATATCTATATATATATATAGATGTTGAAAAGATATAGTTATAGTGAATCTGACAGTATGATAGATATATATGGAAAGTTGGATAAATCAAACACTTAACTCAAATTGAGATGTGTGATATTTCGTTCGGTTTTATTTCATCTTCACGAACTTCTTCGAGAAAAGAGTCTCTCTCCTGAAAAAGTTCGTGAAGATAAAGTAAAGCTGAACGAAATAACGCACATCTAAATTTGACCTAAGCGTTAATTTTTAACCATCTTTCCACATATTTCTATCGTATATATATATATATATATATATATATATATATATATATATATATATAAGCCCACTTGGCTAGGGCTGTATAATTTGCCAACTGATCCTCCGATCCTCCAAACGAATATCCTAGATATGACACTAAATCATCTGATGTGAGGCTCCTGTTCCGCAGCGTTGTATATATAGTACCTCTTCATTACTCTCAGATCCACTCTAACCAAATTGGTGATACCTGTTCAGGTCACAACTATGAGTCTAAAAGAACTTTTTACTAAAGACCATATAACTGTGTGCAAATAAAACTATGTGTGATAGATAGCAATAATTGAAACTGTTTCCTGTGGCCAATAGAACAATAAGTGTATGATAGCAATCCTTCCGACCATTTAACTGTGCGCAAACAAATTAGTCCTGGCACGTATAAAAATTAATTATTACTTACAAAGTATTCGTTTGTAAATCATGTATATAAAACATATCTTTATATATATATATATAAGGGACTTGACATCATATAACCATCATCATATAACTAACAATGTCTGATATGCCGGAAAACATATACCACCAAACAACAAACCAACCAATACTCGCACACACACACACACACACACACACACACACACACACACACACACACACACACACACACACACACACACACACATATATATAGAAGTATGCATATATTTGTATATATATATATATATATACATGTACATATATGTGTATATATATATATATTTTATATATATGCAAGACTTTATGAATTTATATATATATATATATATATATATATACATATATATATATATATATATATATATATATGTATGTATGCATAAATATATGTATATGTATATATACATATACATCGTAATGTATGAATTGTACATCCCCACCTCCTTCTGAAGAAAATATTACGATATATGAAGATACCGAACATTCAAAAATATCTCATTGTTACGCTGTTTTAACAGCGTCACAATGAGATATTTTTGAATGGTCGCTAAACGTCGTTTCAAGGATCTGCACAAGTTTATATATATATATATATATATATATATATATATATATATATAATACATGGGAAAATGGAAGTAAATACAATGCTATGCAGATGTACAAATATGAAAGAAACACAAGTTAATCAAAGTATGATTTGATTGATATTTTTATTATTTGCTATCGTTGATTTTTTTTAATTTTAATATCAATCCATCATCCGCTTGTTTAAATATGCTGTTCATCATCTGAATTCTATTCAAATTCATTTTGTATTTTTTACCTGAAATAAAAAAAAACGCAAACATGAGAAAGTTTAAAACATTCTCTTCCCACCAGTGGCGTTCTATTTCAAATTTGTGTGATGTAATTAGTTTTCATAACCCAAATATTATCATCCTCAAATCACGCTGACAGAATAATTTCCCTTGATTTTTCTCTCTCGCCTTGTATCTCTCAACATCCGCTCCAATCATCTATCTCTCCAACAGATCCTCCAAACATCCAGTGTCCACACAGAACTGATATAAGATCTTGCTGGTCGACCAACACTGGCGCGTCTATGTGCAGGGGTCCATAGAAGAAAATCGCTTATGAGTTCGTCTTTGCGTTCAAAGGAGTGTTCTACATGCCTTGCTTGTCTTTCTATGATGTTTTTTGAGATGAGTGGCAAGTTGAAGTACTGATTTGCTTTGTGTGGTATTGCTTCCAGCATTTGTTGAACACTTGTTTGTAGAATTGGTGGTGTTGGGTTGCTTCGTTGGGTTTTATGGCATATCAACCTTTGTAGGTTATTTAACGCCAAATCCATTTTTATGTAAATAATCAGTTCTATTTCAAACAATTCAGTTTAGCATGAGGACAGTTTAATTGTCAAAAACATTTCTATTTTAAACTATTTAGCTTATTCAAACAGTTCTAATCCAGCTAATTCAGTTTAGCGTATGTACAGATTTTATTTACACAGTAAAATTTCAAAACAGTTTTTTATGTAACATTTCAGTTTAGTGTATGTACAGTTTCAATGTCAAAAAAATTCTATTTCAAATAATTCAGTTTAGTATAAGAACGCAGTTTAAATGTAAGTACAGTTTAATAATCAAAAACATTATTTTAAGCTATTCAGTTTAGTCAAACAGTTCAGTTTAGCATGAGTATGTTGTTAGTTCAATTTAAGCCATAGATTGGGCCCAATCTGGTGTTACCACACTGGGCCAGAGTGGACCTGGGAGCGATGACAATAAAGGAATACTCCTCATTCCCCAAAGCCCCAGCATCACTAGAAACTCACCATCAGCTTGTGCCCGTGGAGTAGTCATTATCGCCGTAGGAAATGAACACGGCGATACGAGTTCAAATCCTGGACGAGACTGATTGCATTTCACATAGCACTAATACCCTTGGGAAAGGTATGAATCCAATTATTCTCCCTCCAGCTATGGGTAAATAGTAGGACAGACTAGGTTCTTCAGCCTTGGTCAGGCAACTAGTCTAGGAGAAGGAAAACTCTGAATTCAAATCTGTTAAACTCCGCTTAAAAATTGACCTTGTGTCATATCCTGCTCGAGTGGAGGGGTTGGTAAATAGTACCATCAGCTTGTTTAATGTCATATCTAAGACAATCGTTGTGGCGGGGGGCTACCCCTCAGCAGAGGTGTAGTCAGTGTATTCTTCAGGCCCAGTCGACTGGGCAAGATGGTGTTAGGATTCAAATCTAAATGTGACTTGCCTAGTTTAGAACATGATGTTACAATACCTTCATTAATCAATTATGTGTTTAGCGTCTCTTCATTTGGTTGTTGATGTGCGTACGTGTGTGTGTTCGTGTGTATGTGTGATAGACAGATAGACTGACCAGCTTATACTCGCCATCAGAAAAAGCCCAGGTTCTTTATTGTTATTTAGGGAATAGAATTGGGACCTTTTATTGTGATTGCTGCTGTAAACTCGGCAATTCATATATTTCCTCGGATGAATCAAATGATTTGTAAAACTTTGGTAGGACGTGAGGTATGATTCGGTAGGTCTGGATGCTTTCTACGATATGGTGAAGATGATGAAACACACTGGACAGTGAGATGCCGGCCTCGGAATCCACTGTCTTATGCCTACCTGAGCTCGCCAGATGTTCGATATTCTTGAAAACCTGACTAAATTTTCTTTAACCATACCATTACTACGTGGTGCGTTCAATAAGTTTCCAGCATTTTTTGTACAGGCATATGGAATTGTCGTAGACTCTTGAAACTTCAGTATATTTTTGCAATACAACTTATGAGATGACTGATCAATTTTATGATTTCAGGTTCAAATGAACAGCTACAACAGGAATTGGAATATTAAAGCCTGATTGTCACAGCTGGTGAATTTTAAAAATGCAATCTGACCTTTAGAAGAACGATATGCAATAAAATCCTGTTTTAAACTAGGAAAAAATGCCACAGAAACGTATGGAATGCTTCAGACTGCTTTTCGACCATCTTGCATGAATCGAGAATCAATTTTTGAGTGGCATAAGAGATTCAAGGAAGGCAGGGAGTCTGTGAGGGATGATGAGAGGTGTGGGACGAGTAAGGAAGTCAGAACACCAGAGTTGATTGGCCTAAGGGTTAGAGTTAGGGTTACTATGTTGAGGTTTCAAGGGAGTTCAGGAAGAGATTCCGTCGGAAGAGGCCAGTACTCTTCAAATCGGGTCAGTGGCATTTTCAGCAGGACAATGCACCAGTCCACAACTCCATCCTTGACACGGACTATTTGACCAAGATGAGCCTCAAGACAGTTCCTCATCCTCCCTATAGTCCACACCTTGCTCCCTGTGACTTTTGGTTATTTCCTAAGCTCACAGGCTGTCGTTATGAGACAATTGAGGAGATGAAAGAGGCTGTGACAAAGGTCATTGACACGCTCACACAAGAGGACTGCCATGGGGCCTTCCATAAGTTGTTGGAACGGTACAACAAGTACATTGCAGCCGGAGGAGATTACTTCGAAGGGGACTAGAGTTTTATGTGTGTACTTTCAATAAAAGTTCCCATACGAAAAAAGTCTGGAAACTTATTCAATGATCTCGTATACTGCGATCAAATTCCCTTTTAGGTTTGGTTTCTTTGTTTAATGGCATACCAACCTTTGTTAGTTATTTAATGTCAAAGCCATTCTCCTAGAAGAACAGTATTGGTACTATTTAACCCATAGCTGGGAGGATAAGGGGGTTTATACCTTTCACAAGGGTATTTGCCCGAAAGTGAACGTAATAGCGCGACTGGAGTACGAACTCGCGTACTACGATTCCGCATTCCATCGCTTTATCCATTATACCACGAGGACACCCACTCTGGCTTTGGTATCAAAGTTGCTATCTATTGCTATCTATCACTGCTAATTCTATTTTATATCTATCATTGGTTTGGGTTCTTTGTTTAATGGCATATCAACCTTTGTATGTTATTTAATGCCAAACCATTCTCGTACAAGAACAGTAATGGTATAACCTTATTCTCGTATATGGTATAACCTTATTCTCGTATCACCTTATTCTCGTAATGGTATAACCTTATTCTCGTAATGGTATAACCTTATTCTCGCAGTCATGGGTTAAAACCCATGACTGCGAGAATAAGGGTGTTCATAGCTTTCCCAAGGTTATTTGACCGAAAGTGAATGTAATAGCGCGACTGAAGTTCGAACTCGCTTACTACGATTCCTCTGTCCATCGCTTTAACCATTACTCCACGAAGACACCCCCAAATTCACTTTTAACATAACACATGTTTATTGGTTGATTCAGTTGTGTTATGGCACAATTCGATCTCTCAAAGAGTTAACTTCCTGAATCACACTACGTTATTCGTCAATCAGCGCAGTTTTTAATCACACACAGAGTGACCCTATGTAAAACATGTTAGCACACCATATACCACGATACTACCAGCTACAGTGGATACCCTACCACGCTTTGAACTCTTCCGTCCATGTGATGATGTACACACTGCAGACTAGCAGATATCAAACATTGCAAAACTTTTAATTGAATTTAATAGTTAAACATGCCTTATGTTCACTTTTTTTTTGTTTACCTTGTTGACTGGGGGCTGTAGAATACACCAACTGCCTCTCTGCAGATGAGTAAGATTCCCCCAATGAGTGTCCTGTGGCTCATTCGCCTGGGGCAGCAGAATACACTGACTGCATCTCTACTGAAGGACAAGACCTCCCCAAGGAGTGACTTAGATATGATTCTAAACAATTTGATGGTGAGGCTTCAGTAATGCTAGAGCTTTGAGGAATGCAGAGTACCTCTTCATTACCATGGCTTCCAGATCTATTCTGCCTTGGAGTGGTAGCACCTGATAGGGTTCTTTCTATGTGTAGAAAAGAACTTAACAGTGTGCTTGTGTTAAGCTGAATTGTTTGAAATAGGATTGTTTTGACATTTAAATTGCGTACTTAGACTATCGGAAGTCAGACCTGACCGATAAAATGAAACGCAGTTTCTTCCTAGCAGCGGTCGTGTTGATACTGCTATATGGATGCACTACATGGACGCTCAGTAAACGGATAGAGAAAAAGCTTGACGGCAACTACACAAGAATGCTGCGAGCAATATTGAACAAGTCCTGGAGGCAACACTCCACAAAGCAGCAGATATAAAGCCACCTACTACCTATCACGAAAACTAACCAAGAAGAACCAGACATGCGGGACACTGCTGGAGAAGTCGGGACGTGCTCATAAGCGATGTAGTCTTGTGGACCCCTTCACATGGCCGATCAAAGGCAGGGTAACTAGCTCGAACCTACATGTGTGGATAGGGGATGTAGCCCCGAGGACCTGCCGGAAGCGATAGACGATAGGGAGTGGCGGCGAGGGAGGGTTAGGGATATCTGTGCAGAGGGCGTGAGATTATGATGATGATGATGACTTTTGCTAAACTGAATTGTTTGAAATACAACTGTATATAAATATGTAAATGGAATTTTGTATTTAATAATCTACAATGGTTGATATACCATAAAACCAAACCAAAACTTACTTTTTTGTTATTTTTTGATTTTTGTTTGTTTTATGCTTTCAAATGCCACACAGAAGTTCCAGTGAAAGTGTTCATATCCTAATGTCGATGCTTTTAACTACATAACGAAAATAATGCAATAATTTAAAAGATATTTGAAAGCTAACGCTGGCTGCGTTTTACTCTGTTTCCTTATTTTTAGTATGATTCGTATTATTATATATTTTATATTTTTAGTCAAAGGTACTTTGTTTCTCTTGACGCCTGAAATAAAAGCTTCTGTGTTTGTCTTTCTCAAGGTTAGTATCGCTATCACGTTCTTTATTTAGTCATTGTCCTACTTAATCTGCACCACAATATATCATCATCATTATCACGAAGGCGTATTGGTTGGTTAGTTGCTAGGTTTTATGGCATATCAACCTTTGTAGGTTATTTAATGCCAAATGTCCCTAAATGTCAAAGAATTGATAAATTAAAGAAATATATATTACCTTAAATTGAATTTTATTCAACTATTTACTAATAGCTAAAGGGAGAATTATTGGATTGGTTCGTTTATTTGGTTATATGGCATATCAACAATTGTAGGTTATCAAATGCCAAATCCTTTTCATATATATATATATATATATATAAGTAAATAATGGAGTGTAATCCGACAATATATAAAGAAAGATTGATAACAAGGTTATACAAGTAGAAGGAGAGATTTATTGAGATGCAAAGTCGACATTATAGCGTTTCAGTTCTAATGACCCATCATCAGGGCTACGAGTGATGATATTAGTGATGTTAAATCAACAATGGATATTTACAATTGTAAAATACAAAAACCTAGGAAAAATTTGTATAACAAGAAAAAGATGGCCGTTTAATCATTCAATGCACTAATTAAACGGACAAATTTTTTTCGTCAAATAGAACTAAATTGTCTACTTTAGCTAAGCTGAATTGTTTGAAATAGAGTTGGTTTTACAATCAACTGTGCGCAAACAAAAATCTGTACTGATGCTACACCGAATTGTTTAAAATAGAACTGTTTGATATTTAAACTGCATGCTAAGCTTAATAACCCGAATAACCAACAATGGTTGATATGCCAAACCAAATCATATATTAATTATTAGCATGACTAGTTAATTTAGCGTCACTTGTGTGCGATATGAACAATTGGCTCAATTGTAGAGTTTCGGCACTGCAATCTGTGGTCGCTGGTTCGATCTCCAGTGGCGGAGATCACTGTATACACTACTGATAAGACCTAGAAAGGTCGAAACAGTGTTTCCGTATGTCACTCATAAGTGTTTGTCGGATTTTCTGGTAATTCAATTCACAATATAATTCCTCTTCTTAAAAAGGAAAATGTAGACCTGTATCCTTGCGCTTGGGGTCATAATAATTATGTGAATGTGTTTCGAATCCTCTTGGGAAGACGTGGCCCTGGAGGTGACCGTGCACTGCTGATGAGACCTAATAAGGTCGAAACAGCTGTTCAGTTTTTCCGTATGTCGCGCGTAAGAGTTCGCCGGGTTTTCTAGTCATGGTAATTCAATTCACAAACCATATATGTATAAAGAGGATTTTGTATGAAATTACCTACAATGGTTAATATACCATAAAATCCAATAATAACCCAAATAACCCAACAATGGTTGATATGCCAAACCAAATCATATATTAAATATGAGCATGACTTGTTAATTTAGCGTGACTAGTGCGTTATATGAACTGGTGGCTCAGTTATAGAGTTTCGGCATTGCAATCTGTGGTGGCTGGTTCGATTTCCAGTGGTGGAGATCACTGGATGTACTACTGATAAGACCGAATAAGGTCGAAACAGCTGTCTAATGTTTCTGTATGTCATATATAAGTGTTCTCCGGGTTTTCTGGTCATGGTAATTCAATTCACAATATAATCCCTTTACTAAGAAAATGTAGTTCTATATCCTTGCCGTTGAGATCATAATAATTACGTGGTTCCGTATTTCTAATCCTCTTGGGAAGACGTGGCCCTGGAGGTGACCGTGTCCTCTGTAAAGAGTAGGGATCTAAGTTGCAAGACACAATCAGGTCAACTGGCCGCGCAATTACCATGAATAGTTGATATGGCGTCACCTGTGTGCGATATGAACTGGTGGCTCAGTTGTAGATTTATGGCACTTTAATCTGTAGTCGCTGGTTCGATCTCCGACGTCGGAGATCACGTTATACACAGTTGATGAGACCCAAAATGGTCGAAGCAGCTGTCCAGTGTTAAGCTGTTCGCCGGATTTTCTGGTTATTAGTAAGTTCATTGCGCAAAATTAAATGTTTTCCAGTATTACTTCATAACAATTTAACATCGGTCTTCTGTTTACACGCATTTAAATAGATGTATATAATTAGTTCGTTAGTAATTTCATTTTTAAATAAGTTACAACTAATTTGTTTTCCCTCTAATATTGCTTTTATTTCTACATTGTTTCTATTGTTTCTACCCTGTTAAATGGTTGTTGGTTGGTTGGTTGGTTGAGTTTTATGGAATATCAACTTTTGTAGGTTATTTAACACCAAATCTATTTTTATGTAAATAATCAGTTCTATTTCAAACAATACACAGTTTAATTCTATTTCAAACTATTCAGTTTATTCAAACAGCTCTAATTCAGCTAATTCAGTTTAGTAAAAGTACAAATTTTGTTTACACACAGTTAAATGTCAAAACAGTTCTATGTTAAACAAACCAGTTTAGTGTAAATACACTTTCAATGTCAAAAACAGTTCTATTTCAAACAATTCAGTTAATGGTAAGCACGAAGTTTATATGCAAGTGCGGTTTAATTGTCAAAAACATTTCTATTTAAAGCTATTCAGTTTAGTCAAACAGTTCAGTTTAGCATAAGAATGCCGTTAGTTCTATTCAATCCATAGATAGGGCCCTATCAGGTGCTACCACACCGGGCCAGAGTGGACCTGGGAGCGATGGCATTAAAGGGGTACTCCGCATTCCCCAAAGCTCCAGCATTGCTGGAACCTCACCATCAGATTGTTTAGTGTCATATCTAGGACACTTGATTGTAAGGTGGTCTTACCTCTCTGCAGAGAAGCAGTCAGTGCATTCTAGAGCCCCAACCGTCTGCGCATTGCAGTCGGTGTATTCTACAACCCCAGCCGACTGGTCAACTGTTAAATAGTTCCAATAATTCCTACCACTTATACTTATATTCAATATTAATCATTTGTTTTCACACAGTCAAATGGTTTCAAATATTTCTATGTTTCATCTTTAATGTTATTTGTTTTGTTTTTTTTCCTTTCAAGAATAGAAATTCCATTTATAAAAACGTAAAACTCGCTTAAAGATTAAACATTGAATCTCTTAAGTTTTTCAGGACCATTCTTGAAGTGGACCAGAGAAGGACTTAATCAAATCGACCAGAGACCAAGAAAACTAATAACCATGTATACGGAATTATATCCCAGACATCACACTGAGCGACAATAAGTTTGCCCAGTCGGCTGGGGCTGTAGAATACACTGACTGCTTCACTACAGAGGAGTAAGACCCCACCCCATCCCACAATGAGTATCCTTGATATGACACTAAACGATTTGATGGTGAGGTTCCTGTGATGCTTGGGATTTGGGGAAATACAGAGCACTACTTCATTGCCATTCCTCACAGTTCCATTCTGGCCCAGAATGGTAGCACCTGATAGGGCCCTATCAATGGGTTAAATAGAACTAAGTGCATATTTATGCTAAACTGAATTGTTTGAAATAGAACTGTTTGACTAAACTGAATGTCTTGAAATAATTTATTTTTGACAAACTGTTCTTACATTTAAACTGTGTGCTTATGCTAAACTGAATTGTTTGAAATGGAACTGTTTTTGACATTCAAACTGTACTTCCACTAACCTGAATTATTTGATATAGAATTGTTTTTGAAATTTAACTATGTGTTAATAAAATCTGTACTTATACTTAACTGAATTAACTGAATTAGAACTGTTTGGATAAACTGAAAAGCTTGAAATAGAAATGTTTTTGACATATAAACTGTGTACTCATACTAAACTGAATTTTTGAAATAGAACTGTTTGCATAAAAATGGTTGGTTGGTCATTTGAGTTTCATGGCACATCAACCACTATGGGTTATTCAATGCTAAATCCGTTTTAATATATGAATTATAATAATTTGTAACCATTTTTTATAAGAACTCACTTTTTCTTCATAAACTCACTTTTATTTTAAATTCATGTTTTGATCCTTTCGACCCACACGTAGCATAAAAATGGATTTGGCGTTAAATATCTACTAAGGTTGATATGCAACAAAACCTAACCAACCAAACAACCAACCAACCAACCAGACTATATGTGTCAAGAAAAGAAGTAGAAAGAGGACTTACCAGCATTGAAGACAGCGTTGACAGATCGATATAACGTCTTACCCCTGTTCAGAGATGGAGTCGGTGTATTTTACAAACCCAAACGACTGGGCTAAAATGAAAGGGCAATTACTAAATTGAAGGTTAATAGTTAAAGGAAAGAATAATACAAAAAACAAAGTACACAGTTAAATGGTTCCAACTATGGCTATGTTTCATCTTTAGAATTATTTTGTTTTTATACCATTCATAGAAACCTAAAACATGTTTAAAGATTTGACATACGAGGATCATTAAATAAGTTACCAGACTTTTTTCGTATAGGCACTTATATTGATAGTATACGCATGAAACTCTAGTCTCCTTCGAAGTAATCTCCTCCGGCTGCAATGTACTTGTTGTACCCTTCCAAAAACTTCTGCAAGGCCCCATGGCAGTCCTCTTATGTGAGCGTGTCAATGACCTTCGTCACAGCCTCTTTCATCTCCTCAATTGTCTCATAACGACAGCCTGTGAGCTTAGGGAATAATCAAAAGTCACAGGGAGCATGGTCTGGACTATTGGGAGGGTGAGGAATTGTCTAGGTGCCCATCTTGGTCAAATAGTCTGTGACAAGGAGGGAGGTGTGGACAGGTGCGTTGTTCTGGTGGAAATGCCACTGACCCGATTTGCAGAGTGCTGGCCTCTTCCGACGGAATCTCTTCCTGAACTCCCTAAAAACCTCAACATAGTAATCCTAACCCTAACCGTTTGGCCAATCAACTCTGGTGTATATACTCCTCCCACACCTCTCATCATCCCGGACAGACTCCCTGCCTTCCTTGAATCTCTTATGCCACTCAAAAACGATTCAGGCAAGATGGTCGAAAAGTAGCAGTCTGATGCATCCCATACGATTCTGTGGCATTTTTTCCAAATTTAAAACAGAATTTTATTGCATATCGTTCTTCTAAAGTGTCCTCACGTCCAGATTGCATTTTTGAAATTCACCAGCTGTGACAATCAGGCTTTAGTAAGGTGTATTCCAATTGCTGCTGTAGCTGTTCATTTGAACCTGAAATCATAAAAATTGGTCAGTCATCACATGAGATGTATAGCAATAATATAGGGAATTTTCAAGAGTGTACGACAATTTTAAATGCCTGTACAAAAAAAAGTCTCGAAACTTATTGAATCCATCACGTTTATTCTTGAATTGTTTCGGCATAAGCTGTTAAAATCTGAGATAATTTCATTGAGGATTGGTGAAGTAATTCGATTAAGAAATGATATCAATTTTATTGAAACACTCCTTACTCTTCATCTTGTCTCATTTTTTTTTTTCTCTTTTGAAACACCCTGTGAATAGCCACCATGCTATCAATCTTCAAACTTGTGCACACCAATATTGTTTTCTCGTTTACATGCGATTTATATATTAACCCTTTCTCAATTGCATCCATGGATAAGATGTGCCAACGTTGCTAGGCAACTAGATATTTACTTGATTGGGCCAAAGAATTTCATGACACTCATAGCAAGCAGCCTCCCCCTTCTACTTTCGTATGAGTCTTCTCACACAATTCCTTAATACAACGAAAACCTTCTGCCTCTCTTAACTTCACCCCTTGCCTTCCCCACCAAACCTCGTCATAGCGGAGCTACAAAATGTTTCTTTGTTTACATGAGCCTCTGTTACGCCATTTTTGTCGCACATTAGAACATAGTAATTTTTCTGCGTCGTCTTTATATTCTCGATGTATTTCATCAATGAATTCTTCCTGCTATTTTTTTCTTCTTTTTTTATGGCTGCTTTTCTTGGTTCCCTGTTTAGATTTGCCGTATTTCATTCAGGTTATCTTTCGCGATCATCGTCTTGAATTTCTTTGAGTCTTCGGAGATATCTAGGTTGACTTGCTTGCTTTCCTTCTTTCTTTCTTTCTTTTGCGACCCATTTTCTTTATTTTTGACTATCTGGCCCATCTTTTAATCTTGCTCTCTTTTATCATATTTCTTTCTTTCTTTCTTTCTTTCTTTCTTTCTTTCTTTGTCTACATATTTTCTTTCTTTTTGACTCTTTGGCCCGTCTTTTAGTCTTGCTCGCTTTACTTTCTTTCTTTCTTTCTTTCTTTCTTTCTTTCTTTCTTTCTTTCTTTCTTTCTTTCTTTCTCGACGTATTTTCTTTCTTTTTGACTCAGACCCATCTTTTAGTCTTGGTCTTCTTTCTTTCTTTCTTTCTTTCTTTCTTTTGCGACTTATTTTCTTTTTTTTTTTTTTTTGACTCTGATCCATCTTTCATGCTTGCTATCTTTTCTTTCTTTCTTTCTTTCTTTCTTTCTTTCTTTCTTTCTTTTGCGACCCATTTTCTTCCTTTTTGACTCTCTGACCCATCTTTTAATCTTGTTCTCGTTTCTTTCTTTCTTTCTTTCTTTCTTTCTTTCTTTCTTTCTTTCTTTCTTTCTCGACCTATTTTCTTACCTCTTTTCTAGCCTGTCATTGTTCTTCTTTCTTTCTTTCTTTCTTTCTTTCTTTCTTTCCCTTTTCGTGAATATTTTCTTTCTTTTGCTTATTTTCTCTCTCAATCTCTCTCTTATTTACTCTCTCTCTCTCTCTCTCTCTCTCTCTCTCTCTCTCTCTTAGTTTTTGTTTTTCTCTCTTTCTTTTTCATGTCTATTTTCATTCTTCTTTTCTTGCATTTCTTCTTTCTCGAAAAGAAAGAAAAAAGTAGATTGCTTTAAAGAGATCTTTTTACTTTTTCCTCCTTTTCCAACCTAACCTTTTTCTTTCTTTTTCTAGTGTATATTATTTTTCTCCCGTTTTCTTTTTCTTTCTTTCTTTCTTTCTTTCTTTCTTTTGCATTTTCCTTCCTTTTTTTCTTACTCATGGTTCCATCTTTCTTTTTCCTGTAAATTATTTTTCTTTCTTACTCTTTCTAATGGGATCTTTCTTTTTTTCTTTCTTTCTTTCTTTCTTTCTTTTTATTTTTTAAAATTATATTCTTTCTTTTCTTTTTCATTGAAAATCTGTCCCTCAAAATAAATTTCAGAAATACATAAAAGTGATGTTGGAATATTTGGCTGCTTGAATATTCGAATGGTTAAATATTCATTTTTGTTTACAGAGTTTCATTATTATCGTGTTTGGTAATAAATAACGCCTAATAATATCCGTTTTGATTGCTCTATCTGAAATTTTTTATATTATTGTATTTTCTTTGATAAAAATTATAATTAGCATTATTATCTTATTATGGAGTCCCTCACTCAATTTCTCTCTCTCTCTCTCTCTCTCTCTCTCTCTCTCTGGAAATCACTTCCGAAGGGTTTTCTAGACTGCATCCGATTTCCACATATAGCTTATGTGCGTAAAGTTTTGCTGGTCAGCCGATATTGATTTGTAAGATTCCATAAGATCACGTCACTTCCGTTTCCAGCAGTACTCAGGATATCTAGAGGTGTCATGGTGGTGAAATAGTTAAACCGCTGGGCTGCGGAATCGTAGTATGCAAGTTCGATTTCCAGTCCCGCACTTACGTTCACTTTCGGACAAATATCCTTGGGAAAGGTATGAACTCCCTTATCCTTCCAGTTAAGGGTTAAAAAGTACCATTGCTGTTCTTCTAGAAGGATGGGTTTAGCATTAAATAACCCAAGAAGGTTAACATCCCATTAAATATCAAAAGAACAAAGCAAATTGCACCAAGTCTTTATCTTTTGCCTAGTCGGATGGGGCTGTAGAATACAGCGACTGTATTTCTGCAATGAGTGCTCTGGCTATGATACTAAACAATCTGTTGGTGAGCCTCTAGTGATGTTGGAGCTTTGGGGAATGAGGAGCACTCTTTCTTTGCAATCACTCCCAGGTCCACTCTGTTCCGGAGTGGTAGCACCTGATAGAGTCCTATCTATGGGTCAAACATAACAGAACTGTATACTTATATTTAACTAAATTGTTTGAAATGGAATGTTTTGAAATTTAACCATGTGTGGACAAAAACTATATTTATACTAAACTGAATTGTTTGAATAAAACTGACTAAACTGAATAACCTTAAATAGAAATGTTTTTGACATTTATAATGTGTACTCGTGCTAAATTGAATTATTTGAAAAAGAATTTATTTTTTGGATAAAAATAGATTTTGTCTTTGATAACCTACAAAGGTTGATATGCCATAAAACCAACCAACCAACCAACCAGCCAACGAAATCTTATTTATCTTACTTGATAAATGGAGCTGCTGTTTTAGGTGGTTCTGGTTTGAGGAGTTCTTCAAAACACCACGTACCATTCTGACGTAATTCCTATTTAGCCTTATTTTCTAAGTTTATTTTGTAAGCTTCATTTTTTAAGCTTTATTTTCTCAGCCTATACTTAGAGACATGTTTGGAAACCATACAGTAGTAATGACACAGCCACCAATAGCAATTCTTGCCTTCTCTATGTGAATGTTGACACCAACTACAACAGATTGGTTTGGTTTAGTTTTATAGCATATCAACCATTGTAGGCTATTTAATGCCAAATCCTCTTTATACATATATACTGAATATATAGAATTCGGTTGGGTTGGGTTTTATAACATATCAACCATTGTCGGTTATTTAATGCCAAATCTTTATAGATATATATTAAATATACAGGATTTGGTAGGGTTGGGTTTTATGGGATATGAACTCTTGTAGGCTATTTAATGCCAAATCCTCTTTATACATATATATTAAATATATATGATTCGGTTGGGTTTCGTTTTTTGACATATCAACCATTGTTGGCTCTTTGATGCCAAATCCTCTTTATACATATATATTAAATATATATGGTTCAGTTGGGTTGGATTTTATAGAATATCAACCATTGTAGGCTATTTAATGCCAAATCCTCTTTATACATACATATTAAATATATATGATTTGGTTTGGTTGAGTTTTATGGCATATCAACCATTGTAGATTATTTAATGTCAAATTCTCTTTATACATACATATTAATATTTGGAGATGCCCGTGGTGTAATGGTTATCATCGTAGGAAATGGACACGGCGACAGGAGTTCAAATCTTGGAAGAGACTGATTGCATTTCACATAGCACTAATCCAATTATTACATAGTATTTATCCAATTATTCTCCCTCCAGCAATAGACTGGTGCATTGTCCATGTGTAAATGACTGGTGCATAGTAGGGCAGACCAGGTTCTTCAGCCTTAGTGAGGCAACTAGTCTTGGAGAAGGAAAACTCTGAATTCAAAACCTGTTAAAACTCCGCTTAAAAACTGACCTTGTGTCGTATCCTACCCGAGCGGAGGGGTTGGTAAATATCTATACATTCATATCAAATTTATATTATTTGGGATGGTTTTTTTTTATGGGATATCAACCATTGTTAGCTATTTAATACCAAATCATCTTTATACATGTATATCAACCATTGTAGGTCATTTAATGTCAAATTCATTTTATACATTTTAAACTTATTTTATACATTTTAAACTTATTTTGAAGGTAACATTTTTAAACATGCCTCAGCAATTTTTTTTTTCAGACCGTTAAATGCTTTCACTTCATTTCCAACAAATCAGTTTAGCATTAGTACCGTCTTTGAAGGTTATTTAATGCCAAATGCATCTTTATTCATAAAAACAGTTTTTTATTTCAAACAATTCAGTTTAACGGAAGTACGCATTTTAGATTTTAAAAATAGATGAATCTTAAATAATTTAGTTTAGCATAAGTAAACAGTTTATTTTGGCACAGTCGGCAAAGGCTGCAGAATACACTGATTGCATCTCTGTGAGGGGTACATCACCCCTAATATGGCATATGGAATACATCACACTGGATATGGCATAAAACAATCTGATGGTGAGGTTCTAGTAATGCTGGAGCTTTGAGGAATGTGGGGTACCCTTTCATTGCCATAGCTCCCAGGTCCTGCAGAGGTAGTACCTGAAAGGGCCCTATCTATGGGTTACAAAGAACTAAACTGTGTACTCATGCTAAACTGAATTGCTAAAAATAGAACCGTTTTGACATTTAACTGCGTATTCATGCCAAACAGAATCATTTGAAATAGAACTGTCTTTATATTTAACACTGTGTATTACCCAGTCGGCTTGTGCTGTAGAATACCACGACTACATCTCTGCAGAGTCGTAAGACCCCCCAACG
This sequence comes from Sepioteuthis lessoniana, assembly GCA_963585895.1. NCBI lineage: Eukaryota > Metazoa > Mollusca > Cephalopoda > Myopsida > Loliginidae > Sepioteuthis > Sepioteuthis lessoniana. The sequence goes on from OY757936.1 coordinate 19,636,488, forward strand.
AATGACCTGGATATGATATGAAACAATCTGATGGTGAGGTTCCAGTAATGCTACAGTTTTGGTGAATTCGGAGTACCTCTTCATTGCCATTGTTCCCAGGTTCACTCTGGCTACAAGTGGTTGTACCTGACAGAATTCTATCAATGGGTGAAATGGGACTAAACTGCGTACTTATGCCCAACTAAACTGTTTGAAATAGGACTGTTTGGGAAAGGTATGAATTCAATTATTCTCCCTCCAGCTATGGGTAAATAGTAGGGCAGACTGGGTTCTTCAGCCTTGGCGAGGCAACTAGTCTAGGAGAAGGAAAACTCTGAATTCAAACCTGATAAACTCCGCTTAAAAATTGACCTTGTATCATATCCTGCCCGAGCGGAGGGGTTGGTAAATATGATAAAACGAAACCAACCAACCAACCAACCAACCAACCAATCGACATCGGGTGCAATTTAGAAACATAGCAAGGACTCTCTTTTTCTGGTTGGTAGAGGGGGGGGGGTCTTACACTTCTGCAGGGAATAAATTTAACATATTCTTAGTCTCACGAACAGTGTGGAATATCGTAAAGTCAACCAACAGGGATCTAAAAAAAATGAAACTTTTTTAAGTACTTTTGTTTGATTTGGATTATTTTTTAAAGGCCTATCAACTCCTTATGGTTTATTTAATGCTGACATCTGATTCATTTGTGAATATTTGGTTACGATTATAATTATATCTCCCTGGTCCATTTTTTTACTTATTCGTCCCTAAACATTTGTTTGTGTACGGTCATTTTATCAAGTATTCATATCAAATACAAATAATTTGTTCACAGTTGTATGGTTTCAAGTATTCCTATCTAAAACAATTAATTTGTACACAGTTGAATTATTTCAAGTATTCCTATCTAATACAATTAATTTGTACTCAGTTGCATGGTTTAAAGTATTTCTATCTAACACTAATAATGTGTACACAGCTTTATAGTTTCAAGTATTCCTATCAAATACAAATAATTTGTACACAGTTCTTTGGTTTCAAGTATTCCTATCTAATACAAATAATTTGTACACAGTTGTACGGTTTCAAGTATTCCTATCCAATACAATTAATTTGAACACAGTTGTATGGTTTCAAGTATTCCTATCTAATACAAATTTGTACACAGTTGTATGGTTTCAAGTATTCCTATCTATTACCAGTAATTTGTACACAATTGTAAGGTTTCAAGTATTCCTATCTAATACAAATAAACTGTAAACAGTTGTATAGTTTCAAGTATTCCAATCTAATACAAATAATTTGTACACAATTGTATGGTTTAAAGTATTCCTATCTAATACAAACAATTTGTATGCTGTTGTATGTTTTCAAGTATTCCTATCTAATACAAATAATTTGTACAAAGTCGTTTGCTTTCAAGTATTCTTAAATAATACATATAATTTCTACACAATTGTATGGTTTAAAGTATTCCTATCTAATACGAATAATTTGCACACAGTTGTTTGGTTTCAAGTATTCCTATCTAATACAAATAATTTGTACTCAATTGTATGGTTTCAAGTATTCTTCTCTAAGAATCTATGCAGAATTATAAAGTTACAAGTAACTTTTCAATTTATTATTATCAATTATTTGTAGATACTTACACAGTCTTATGTATAAATATTCAATTATAATAATTTTTAGAAATATTTGATTCATAGATTGATCAGTTTAGTTTGGTTTGATTTTATGGCATATCAAATCCATTTTTATACATATCAACAGTCTATTTCAAACAATTCAGTTTAGCATAAGTACATTTTTTGTTTACGCACAATATGAAAAAAACAGTTCTTTTTTCATAGATAGGACTCTACCAGGTGCGACCACTCCAGGCCAGAGTGAACATGGGAGCGATGGCAATAAAGGGTTACTTCGCATTTTTCTAGAGCTTCGCAAATATGAAAATAAGTTCTAGATCGGATAATTTGAGACCCTAGGACTGTGTGCAAATTATTTGAATTAGCCGGGAATACTTGATTTAATATAACTATATACAAAAGTAAATATCCTTAAGAACAAACTGCATTTAAAATGTCCATGTTTAATGAATGCAGAGACATAAACTAACTCTAGACGGTTTAATATGCCGTTAAAATTAATAGTGTGGTTTTTTTTGTTTAATGGCATATCAACCTTTGTAGGTTATTTAATGCCAAAGCCATTCTTCTAGAAGAACAGTATGGGTACTATTTAACCCATAGGTGGGAGGATAAGGGGGTTCATACCTTTCCCAAGGGTATTTGCCCGAAAGTGAACGTGATAGCGTGACTATTTATTATGTCCATATCTGTGAATTCATTAATCTATCTATCTATCTATCTATCTATCTATCTATCTATGTCTGTTTTGTTGTATATATATATATATATATATATATATATATATATATATTTAAGTATGTATGTATGTATGTACTTACTATCTATCTATCTATCTATCTATCAATCTATCTATCTATTATGTCCACATCTGTCTGTCTGTCTGTTTTTTGTCTCTCTTTTTTGTCTATCTCTCTTTCTGTCTCCCCCCTCTCTAGATATATATATATATATATATATATATATATATATATATTATGTACATATCTATGTCTATCTATTATGTCCATTTATATACATGAACTACCTGTCTATTTATTATGTTTGGTTTAGTTTCTTTGTTTAATGGCATATAAACCTTTGTCGGTCATTTAATGCTAAAGCCATTCTCCTAGAAGAACAGTTGTGGTACTATTCAACCCATAGCTGGGAGGATAAGGGGGTTCATACCTTTCCCAAGGGTATTTGCCCGAAAGTGAACGTAATAGCGCAACTGGTTGAAATTAATCAATCTATGAATCTATACACATTTCTTAGAACAGGGGTTTCATTGCCAGATGTAATTTCATGAACCGTCCGTGTCAGTCCTTTTTCTTTAGGAAATGGAGATTACCCCTCCTCCGCAAAAGATATAGCTGCCGTATTCCGAGACTGAAAATCATTCGATCAATGTTAACCTTGAACACATATGAAAAAAATTACAATATATTTGCCTCTCAAAATTCCCGCTCAGTTAGTTTTATTTGGTGTGGATTCTTTTGTTTAATGGCACATAAAACATCGCCAAAGCCATCCTTCCTTGAAAAGCAGTAGAGGTAATATTTTACCCATAAGAGGATAAGAAAAAGGGACCAAGAAGAAACTCAAAACTTTCAAAGAAGCATCTAGGCCCGAAGTACTCTGAATAACCTCCAGACGTTACAAAATTTCGAAGTCTCAGACTTTAGAGACGTTAGTGTTACTCTAACTGCACCTCATCGTCACTCTTCCTCTCACGATATTCTTTCTTTTTTTTGTCAGGAAAGCATTTTTTTTTTTTTTGGTTATTTATTGTCTCACAAACATGTTTCAATAAAAAAGATTTTTTTGTTGTCGTTAAACAACGGGTTTTCTCAATTCTTTTAATTGCTACACAATCTAGGTTTGGTTTGGTTTCTTTGTTTAATGGCATATCAACTCTTTGTAGGTTATTTAATGCCAAAGTAATTCTCCTAGAAGAATAGTGGTGGTACTATTTAACCCATAGCTAGGAGAATAAGGGGGTTCATACCTTTCCCAAGGGTATTTGCCCGAAAGTGAACGTAATAGCGCGACTGGAATACGAACTCGCTTACTACGATTCCGCAGTCCATCGCTTTAACCATGACACCACGAGGATACCCCCTAGACAATCTAGCCACTCATATTACCTAACCGTCAGAAGAAGATCCGGCTGGATTGTGTCAACCTCTCCACCTCTCCATGGATCTTTCAAACACATCGTAGGCACGGAAGGATTCGACAAAGCAAACAGCCGGAAGCTAATGTGGTCGTCACGAACACAATGGCCACAACAAGCACTGTGACTAGTAGTCTCACCACATTGGGCTCCGTGACTAGCATAGGACCTCATTGGTACAGTGAGAAGTTTCATACTTAATCCAAGGGTACTTGTCTGAAAGTCAGCATTAGATCATGACTAGATACGAAATGCGATGTGACACGTAATAGAAGTTGATGGCATGTCAATCTATCTGGGGTTATTTTATGCCAAGAGGTGAGCGAATAACGTACGTTATGCATCAACAATTCCATTTTTTAATTAACGTTTAGTTTGATTGGGGTTGGTTTTATGGCATATCAATCATTGTTGGTTATTTGATGCCAAATCCTCTTTATACATATATATTAGATATATATGATTCGGTTTGGTTGGGCTTTATGGCATATCAACTATTGTAGGTTATTCAAAATTAAATCCTGTTTATACATATATAATAAATATATATGATTTGGCTTGGTTGGGTTTTATGGCTTGTCAACCATTATAGGTTATTTAATGCCAAATCCTCTTTATTCATATAAATTAGATATATATGATTTGCTTTGCTTTATTTTTTTAATGACATATCAACCACTGTAGGTTATTCAATGCCTAATCCTTTCTATACATATATATGGTTTGGTTGTATTGGATTTTATGGTATATTAACCATTGTAGGTAATTTCATACAAAATCCTCTTTATACATATATGGTTTGTGAATTGAATTACCATGACCAGAAAACCCGGCGAACTCTTACGCGCGACATACAAAAAAACTGAACAGCTGTTTCGACCTTATTAGGTCTCATCAGCAGTGCACGGTCACCTCCAGGGCCACGTCTTCCCAAGAGGATTCGAAACACATTCACATAATTATTATGACCCCAAGCGCAAGGATACAGATCTTCTTCATTTTCCTTTTTAAGTAGAGGAATTATATTGTGAATTGAATTACCAGAAAATCCGACAAACACTTATGAGTGATATACGGAAACACTGTTTCGAACTTTCTAGGTCTTATCCGTAGTGTATACAGTGATCTCCGCCACTGGAGATCGAACCAGCGACCACAGATTGCAGTGCCAATTGTTCATATCGCACACAAGTGACGCTAAATTAACTAGTCATGCTAATAATTAATATATGATTTGGTTTGGCATATCAACCATTGTTGGTTATTCGGGTTATTAAGCTTAGCATGCAGTTTAAATATCAAACAGTTCTATTTCAAACAATTCAGTTTAGCATCAGCACAGTTTTTTGTTTGCGCACAGTTAATTGCAAAATCAATTCTATTAAAAAAAATTCAGCTTAGCTGAAGTAGACAATTTAATTCTATTTGATTCATAGACAGGACCCTATCGGGCGCTCCCACTCTGTGTCAGGGTGGAAGGTCAATGAAGGGGTACTTCGCGTTCCCCAAAGTAGCATAAGATTGTTTAGTGTCATATCTAGGAATCTTATTAGGGGAGTCTTATCCGTCTGCAGAGATGTAGAAGGGTAAGTTTCCCTCAACGGTCGGTGTATTCTGCAGCCCCAGGCGGCTGTGTAATGTAGTTTATAGTTTTGATGATATCAGCTTTATTTTTTTGTTTGTTTACAATCTTTTAATATATGTGCTATAATCAAACGGGTGACATCTCCACTCTAGACGGAACCCCTCTTAAACTAGTAGACAAATTCACTTACCTAGGAAGCAGCGTGGCATCAACCGAAAAGGACATCGACACGAGGTTAACGAAAGCATGGACAGCTATCAATAGGCTATCGATTATATGGAAATCAGACCTAACCGATAAAATCAAACGCAGTTTCTTTCAGGAAGCGGTCGCATCGATACTGCTGTATGGATGCACTACATGGACTCTAACGAAACGGCTGGAGAAGAAGCTAGACGGCAATTACACAAGAATGCTGTGAGCAAACAAGTCCTGGCGGCAACAGCCTACAAGACACCAACTGTACGGCCACCTGCCTCCTATCACGAAAACTATTGTTAAGTTAGACGAACCAGACTAGCAGGGCACTGCTGGAAAAGCAGGGACGAACTCATAAGTGATGTACTCTTATGGACCACCACACATGGCCGTGCAAAAGCAGGACGACCAGCACAAACATACATTCAGCAACTATGTGAGGATACGGGATGATGTCCAGAAGACCTGCCTGAGGCGATGAACGATAGGGAAAAGTGGCGAGAGAGGGTCAGGGATATCCGTGGTACCAGCACGACATGATGATGATGATGATTGTTACCTTTCTGAAGAAAAACTAATAAAAGTTTGTATCAATAAACAAAACTGGTTGTATTGCCGATTGAAAATCATAAAAACAAGGTAACTCACAGCCGTTTATAATTCATGGATTAGAAAGATACCAAGAGTAAATATGAATTTACATTACTCCCAGGTCAACTCTGACACGGATCGGTAGTACCTGTTAGGGTCCCATATAAAGGTCAAGTAGAAATCTGAGATCATTTACTATGTATTCAAACAAATCAGTATTGGTTTGTTTAAAATGTTCATTTGTCAAAATCAATAAAATACCGTTTATATCTATCTATACTTAAGAACCTGAACATCTCTCCTCCCCTCTCTCTCTCTCTCTCTCTCTCTCTCTCTCTCTCTCTCACACACACTCTCATTCAATCAATCAATCAATATATCTATCTATCTATCTATCTATCTTCGAGATTCTGCTCATTTCTATCTGTCTATCTATCTATCTATGGTAGTCTGTTCATATCTATCTATCTATCTATCTATCCTTCATTTGTATTATCTATCTATCTATCTATCTATCCTTCATTTGTTGTATCTATCTATCTATCCTTCATTTGTCGTATCTATCTATCTATCTATCTATCTATTATAGTCTGTTCATATCTATGAAAATCTTATCCTATCTCTATTTATCTATGTATCTTCGATAGTTTGATCATAACTGTCTACTTATCCATCTCTCTCTGAGCGTCTGTTCATTTTTGTCTATATCAATAAAATGCTGTTTATATCTATCTATACTTAAGAACCTGAACATCTCTCTCTCTCTCTCTCTCTCTCTCTCTCTCTCTCTCTCATTCAATCAATCAATCAATCTATCTATCTATCTATCTATCTTTGAGATTCTGCTCATTTCTATCTGTCTATCTATCTATCTATCTATCTCTGGTAGTCTGTTCATATCTATCTATCTATCTATCTATCTATCTATCTGTCTCAGTCTGTTCAAATGTATGTATATATGCATGCATTGATGGGACCTTAACAGGCACGACCATTTTGGTTTTGAAGAAAACTGAAAATATGAGCCATGAATAGTCTCTCTACACAACTATGATCTCTAACTGGAGTGTCGTACACAAGTTACTATATATATTCACTCACACACACACACACACACACACACACACACACTTATATATATATATATATATATACACAACCACACACACATACACATATATATATATATATACGCAACCACATACACACACACACACACACACACACACACACATATATATATATGTATATATACGGAACCACACACACACACATACATATATATGTATATACGAAACCACACACACACACACACACACACACACACACATATATATATATATATATATAAGCAACCACACACACACACACACACTCATATATATATATATATATATATATATATATATATATATATATATATATAAAGCATGTTTAGGATTTGATCGTGTTTCACCGAGTCAGTTACCAATAATAATAACCGTTAAATTACGTGCGCCTCCACAAACGACAGAGAGTAATTTCGAGTTGAACGATGTTAATCCTACACCAGAGAAAAAAATACTTGAATGAAATACCTCTTCTATAATGGTTACTTTTATCTTTATGTTGTTGTTGGTGTTGTTTAATTGCATATTAACCTTTGTGTCTTACTTAATATCAAAGCCATTCTTTTTAGGATAGTATTCGCACTATTTTATGATGAAGTTCTAAAAATTGAAATATTTAACGTTGGTAAATATTCCTACGAATAAAATCAATCTTTGCCGATAACTTTATGCCCCAGCCATTCTCGTAGAATGACAGTTGTGATATTATTCAACCAATTGCTGTGAACATTTTCTATGTATTCAAACAAATGATTTTTGGTTTGTTTAAAATGTTGCCTAAAAGATAATCGTTTACAATATAATGCATTAGTACGGTAAACTAGCAAATACGGTCCAGCATGTTACATTAACAGGCTGATTTCTAACAAGCCGATATAATATAAACAAAAAATATCTTTTTTTGTTTATTTACAATCTTTCATTATCAAATTTCTGAAGAAAAAGAAAAAAAAAAAAAACCAGTTTGTGTCTATGAACAAAACAGCCCGTACAAGCGATTAAAATCATAAAAGAAAAGTATTTCACAGCCGTTTATAATTCGTGGATTAGTAAAACTCAAAGAGTAAATATGCATTTTAATGTAGAAAGGAATTAAAATAATTCCACATGAATCCTATTAACATCATTTTATTATTTCCTTTGTTCAAATTTTAAAGTTAATTCTCTTTTTAGGTTAATTTCATATGCGGTCCTGAACGGGTTATTTTTTTGTTCCCATTACATCGGCCTGTTAGACATCAGCCTCTTAATATTACACGCGGGGTGGCATTTACTAATTGGCCCTGGTTTGGAACAGATCAGGTTTACGTCTAAATTTTTTGGTATAGTTTTGTTCCTCTCAAATGCATCTTTCATATTATTTACATTGAAAAAGCGTTTTCGGATGTGAGTAAAAGTTTTACATTCAATGAGAAAGTGTTTAACTGTGCAGGGTGTTTGACATGATATATATTAAAATTGTCGTCCTTGTTTGGGTATAAAGAAATATGTATGTAGTGTGTGACCAATTCATAAATCAGGATATAGCGAGTTGTTCTTTTCTGGATTTTCTGAATGTTGGCCTCCAGTCTCCCAAAGTGTGTTTGATTAAGAAGAGCTTTTTGTGAATGCTATTCCAGCGGTTTTGCCATTTTTGTATAAAGGAATTAAATTATTTTTCAGGTTTCATGTCATTTTATGGAATCTTGAATACGTCAAGGGCCAAATCTTGGACCGATCTAGCTGCTGAGCCACCTCTTTCATTTCTCCTCACTGCAAGGGTGGTTTGATATCCAGAATATAAGAATTTATATCGGAGTCTAATCTATTTAGTAGTTAAATGATTGTGGGGTATTCCTGTTTTTTTTTTCTCTTTTTAGTGATATAAAAAGATTGAGAGAAACTCTAGAGATATGATAAAATAATACTGTGAGAAACTGTTTCAAGACGGTTTCAAAAAAACGGAACTTACGATCAAATCCTATTACAAACACCAGGATCATCCGACGGAGAGATTTTAAATGTACGTGGTGCATTCAATTGGTTTCCAGAGGTTTTGTACAGGCATTTAAAATTGTTGTAGACTCTTGAAAATTCACTATGTTATTGCTATACATCTTATGAGATGACTGATCAATTTTGATGATTTCAGGTTCAAATTAACAGCTACAGCCGCGATTGGAATACACCCTACTAAATCCTGGTCGTCACAGTTGGTGAATTTCAAAAATGTAATCTGGACGTGAGGATACGTTAAAAGAACGATATGAAATAAAATTCTGTTTTAAACTTGGAAAAAATGCCACAGAAATGTACGGAATGCTTCAGACAACTTTTCGACCATCTTGCATGAATCGAGCGACAATTTTTAAGTGGCATAAGAGATTCAAGGAAGGCAGGGAGTCTGTGAGGAATGATAAGAGGTGTAGGAGGAGTAAGGAAGTCAGAACACCAGAGTGGATTGGCCAAAGAGTTAGGGTTAGGTTTACTACGTTGAGGTTCTAAGAGAGTTCAGGAAGAGATTCTGTCGGAAGAGGCCAGCACTCTTCAAATCGGGTCAGTGGCATTTCTAGCAGGACAATGCACCAGTCCACAACTCCATCCTTGTCACAGACTATTTGACCAAGATGGACATCAAGACAGTTCCTCAGCCTCCCTATAGTCTAGACCCTGCACCCTGTGAATTTTGTTTATTCCCTAAGCTCAGAGGCTGTCGTTATGAGATAACTGAGGAGATGAAAGAGGCTGTGACGAAGGTCATTGACACGCTCACACAAGAGGACTTCCTTGGGACGTTCCATAAGTTGTTGGAACGGTACAAGTACATTGCAGCCGGAGGAGATTACTTCGAAGGGGACTAGAGTTTCATGCGTGTACTATCAATAAAAGTTCCTATACGAAAAAATGTCTGGAAACTTATTTAATGGTCCTCGTACTTATAGAGATCAAGTTCGATCTCAGGAAGAGATCTTTACGGTTGGTTGGTTTCTTAGGTTCTTTTACGGTATGTTAACCTAATTGTATTATTTAGTTGTGTAAGTCCAAAGTTTTAGTAACATGAGAAACAAGTTGGTAACTCCTGTTACTTTGTCGCGGCCATGAAGGTGACAAACCACACTGGACTGAGACATAATGATGCTGCCTGATATTATTCAATACTATACTCGTGACACGATGCTGGGCATTCGTTGTGTGGATGTGGGTAAGTGCCAGTCGGAAGATTCCTTTGTCTATTTTGGCGCCAAACCGACACAAAGGGATTGCGCGCGAGATTTCCCACGAGACCGGAAGAGGACGAGGGAAGGAAGGTCCCAGAGTCAACAGAAGAGAACTGAACAGGAGAGAGTAGACGACTGCTAGGATGTGTGTACTTAGAAGCCAGGTTAGCCAACTTGAGAGGATGAGTCAGCATTCCTGGTGGCTTTGTGAGAATTTCGTTTAAATACACGCTCGCGATAGTCTGCAGATGCACGGAGAGCTGCACTAACTGGAGAGTGTCACAAACTTCTCCCTTCTTGCACTTGTACCCAACCCAAGTCCGTGTTTGTTTGTTCTCTTTTCTTCCACCCTCTCGGTTGTGTATGTTGTGTTTTGTGTGTCCGTAAACAAATGTGAAATACCTCAGGCTGGAGATGAAAGAAACCACTAGACGATCTGATGGCCATGTGTGGTTGAGGAGGTTGAGATAGTGGGGATCGGCTAGCGGAGTATTGTCACATACTCACCAGATTTGCTTCTATAGCTTTGAGCACGACCGCGGAATCCACAGTTTTGGGCCGAATGAGCTTGCCCGAAGTTGACGTTCTTGAAAATCAAGCGAATCTTTTCCAACAATCTGGTTACATGGCAGTTGGGATCAACTACGCCTTCACCTTTCGCGCAACAATTTTTTTTTCTTTTTTGGGCATCATTAAGGTCCATTTAGAACTCGAAAAATTAGACTTAGTTGCAAATTCATCTGTACGGCTTTCACCAAATCAGTGGGGACATTAGATGTCTAGAGGACCCGGAAACAGTAAAAACCAATAGTGACGGATAGAGAGGGGTTTTGTTTTGTTTTGTTTTATGGCATATCAACTATTGACGGTTATTTAATACCAAATCTTTTTATACTTATAAACGGTTCTATTTCAATCAGTTGAATTTAGCATACGTACGCAGTTTAAGTGTCCAGATAGTTTTATTTAAAATATTCAGTTTAACTTAAGTACGCTGTTAGAATATCAAAACAGTTCTATTTCAAGTAATTCAGTTTAGCATAAGTACGCATTTTAGTGCCAAACCATAGATAGGACCCTATCAGGTGCTACAACTCCGGGCTAGAACAATTCAGTTTAGCCTAAGTATACAGTTTAAATGTCAAAAACAGTTCTATTTCAAACAATTCAGTGTAGCATGAATACAGTTTTTTACACACAGTTAAATGGTCAAGCAGTTCTATTTTAAACAATGCAGTTTAGCATAATTTCGCAGTTTAGTCCTATATGACCCATACATTGAACCTATCAGGTGATACCGCTCCATGCCAGAGTGTAACTGGGAGCGATGGCAATTAAAGGGTACTCCGCGTTTCTCTAAAATTGGGGGAGTCTTACCCTTCTGCAGAAAAGCAGTTGGTGTATTCTGCTGCCACAGCTGACAGAGAGAGAGAGAGAGAGAGAGAGAGAGAGAGAGAGAGAGTAAAGGGAATCCGTACTTTGATTATAAAAATCATAATGATGATTACAGCTGTTATCAAGGGATAGATGTTGGAGCGTCGACAATAAACAGTGCTGTTTTTGATAAATTCAATAGTTAGCTTTAAACTGTAACGTGTAAAAATAATATAAATAAAACTAGATAAGAACAAGAAAAAGATACATTATGATAAGACTGATGACGTTGTTCGTATGGTCGCACTCTTTACTATCAAGTCCAAAACGCAGCTTTTATTATCAGCATGCTGTTTGGATGAACAGGGATAACTGAGTGAGTCTAGAGAGGTGGCCGGGATGTTTTGGTGATGCTGGGACGAAAGTCAACGAAGCGAGAAAGCGCCACTTATCATTGAGCTCAGATTGAGAACTGAGTCACGCCCGACGCGGCTCGACGCCATTTGTTCTCGGTCCTTGTGTGCAACACACCAATCACGTCAAGAGGAAGCGGCCATTTTGTACGTGCCGGGCTGAATCAGAGCGAGCGATCGTTGAATTCTCGCATCTATTCTCGTCTAGTCTCGTCGCTGTCTCTGACTGTCGCGCCACTTCGGCACTCGTAAGGTAACGTGGTATGTGCTTAACGCCGAATTGGCGCCAACTTTTTTTATGGGGTGGTGTTCAAAGAGCAACCCGCTTTTTAAGGATGATATCTATCTATCTATCTATTTATCGTAGTTTGATCATATTTGTCTATTAATCAATCGATCTATGAAAGTCAGTTCATTTATATATATATCTATAAGATTCTGTTTATATCAATCGATTCATAAGAGCCTGCTCATATCTATCTATCTATCTATCTATCTATCCTTCATTTGTAGTATCTATCTATCTATCTATCTATCTATCTATCCTTCATTTGTAGTATCTATCTATCTATCTATCCTTCATTTGTAGTATCTATCTATCTATCTATCCTTCATTTGTAGTATCTATCTATCTATCTATCTATCTATCTATCTATCTATCTATCCTTCATTTGTTGTATCTATCTATCTATCCTTCATTTGTAGTATCTATCTATCTATCTATCTATCTATCTATCTATCTATCCTTCATTTGTAGTATCTATCTATCTATCTATCTATCTATCTATCTATCCTTCATTTGTAGTATCTATCTATCTATCCTTCATTTGTAGTATCTATCTATCTATCCTTCATTTGTAGTATCTATCTATCTATCATTTGTAGTATCTATCTATCTATCTATCTATCTATCTATCTATCTATCTATCTATCTATCTATCTATCCTTCATTTGTAGTATCATAACTTTCTATTTATCCATCTCTCTCTGAGCGTCTGTTCATTTGTCTATATCAATAAAATACTGTTTATATCTATCTATACTTGAACCTGAACATCTCTCTCTCTCTCTCTCTCTCTCTCTCTTTCTCTCTCTCTCTCTCTCATTCAATCAATCAATCAATATATCTATCTATCTATCTATGAGATACTGCTCATTTCTATCTATCTATCTATCTATCTCTGGTAGTCTGTTCATATCTATCTATCTGTCTGTCTCAGTCTGTTCAAATGTATGTATATATGCATGCATTGATGGGACCTTAACAGGCACGACCATTTTGGTTTTGAAGAAAACTGAAAATATGAGCCATGAATAGTCTCTCTACACAACTATGATCTCTAACTGGAGTGTCTTACACAAGTTACTATACACACACACACACACACACACACACACACACACATATATATATATATATATATATATATATAAACCATGTTTAGGATTTGATCGTGTTTCACCGAGTCAGTTGCCAATAATAATAACCGTTAAATTACGTGCGCCTCCACAAACGACAGAGGGTAATTTCGAGTTGAACGATGTTAATCCTACACCAGAGAAAAAAAAATACTTAAATGAAACACCTCTTCTATAATGGTTACTTTTATCTTTATGTTGTTGTTGGTGTTGTTTAATTGCATATGAACCTTTGTGTCTTATTAATATCAAAGCCATTCTTTTTAGGATAGTATTCGTACTATTTTATGATGAAGTTCTAAAAATTGAAATATTCAATTTTGGTAAATATTCCTACGAATAAAATCAATCTTTGCCGATAACTTTATGCCCCAGCCATTCTCGTAGAATGATAGTTGTGATATTGTTCAACCAATTGCTGTGGGGATAAGGGGATTTACGCCTTTCCTCAGGGAAAGTGAACATCATCATCATCATCATCATATCGCGCTGGTAGCACGGATATCCCTGACCCTCTCTCGCCACTCCTCCCTATCGTTCATCGCCCTAGGTAGGTCTTCAGGACAGCAAACCGCATCCTCGCATAGCTGCTGAATGTATGTTCGTGCTGGTCGTCCTGCTTTTGCACGGCCATGTGTGGGGATCCATAAGAGTACATCTCTTATGAGTTCGTCCCTGCTTCTCCAGCAGTGTCCTGCATACATCATAAGGGGTAGAACTAGCTCTCTACGATGACGCAGTCCAGTATGTTACCTACTACGCCAGAAAACTCAACACAACTTCGTTAGTAATCATAGATATTTTTTTTAAATTGATTTGTCAAGAATTTTTGCTTGGACACAGTGAAGAAATATCAAGTTCTATCATCAATCTGATTGTAAGGCTGTAGCTGAAAATATGAGCCATGAATAGTCTACTGCAGTAGCTTTGGGGAATGCCGAGTACCTCATCAAGGACATCGCTCCCAGGTCATCCCTGGCCTGGAGTGGTAGTACCTGATCTATGGGTCAAATAGAACTAAACTGTGTACGTTTACTAAACTGAAGTGCTTGAAAGAGAACTCTTTTGACATTTAATTGAACTGTCTTGGCATTTAACTGTTTGTAAACAAAAGCTATACTTACACTAAATTGTATTGTTTGAAAACCAATTCGGCTTTAAATGACCCGAAAAGGGTTGATACGCCGTAAAACAAAACAACCAATCTATCTATTACAAATCATTTGTACACAGTTATAAGGTTCCTAGTAATTATTCCTGTTTGAGAAGGATAATTTTTCTACTCTTTAAAATGGTTTTAAGTATTCCAATCCAATAAAGATAATGTAAATATGATAATATTGTTTCAAGCATTCAAATACAATATTAATAATTTTCAAAAAGATTTTTGTGACATTGTGACGGGATATTAACAGGACTGTCACGCCTGACCATAGTGGACCTGGAAGGAATCGAAATAAAGTTGGTACTCTATACTCTCCAGAAGTATAGAAGCTCACCTCTAAATGCAATTTACTGTCATATCTAGGATATCCACTTTCTATAAGAGACACTTTCAATGATTTGTTTAAAATCCCGCTAAGAATTAAGGGGTATCCTCGTCGTGTAATGGTTAAAGCGATGGACTGCGGAATCGTAGTAAGCGAGTTCGTACTCCAATCGCTCTATTACGTTCACTTTTGAGCAAATACCCTTGGGAAAGGTATGAACCCCCTTATCCTCCCAGCTATGGGTTAAATAGTACCACCACTGTTCTTCTAGGAGAATGGCTTCGGCATTAAATAACCTACAAAGGTTAATATTCTATTAAACAAAGAAATCAAACTAAGAATAAAGAATTTGTTCCAAGTAAAAATTCTCTCACTGATTTTTATTACTCAGTGTAAATACTCCTTGTCCATCCAGTAATGAGCTAAAGAGTACCATTATCGTTGTAGTACGCGAGTTCGTACTCCAGTCGCGCTATTACGTTCACTTTCGGGCAAATACCCTTGGGAAAGGTATGAACCCCCTTATTCTCCCTCCAGCTATGGGTAAATAGTAGGACGGACTAGGTTCTTCAGCCTTGGTGAGGCAACTAGTCTAGGAGAAGGAAAACTCTGAATTCAAACCTGTTAAACTCCGCTTAAAAATTGACCTTGTGTCATATCCTGCCCGAGCGGAGGGGTTGGTAAATAGTACCATTACCGTTGTTTGTTGTTGTTGGGTTGGGTTTTATGGCGTATCAACCTTTGCAGGTTATTTAACGCCAAATCCATTTTTATGTAAATAATCTAGTCTATTTAAAACAATTCAGTTTAGCATAAGTACACAGTTTAATTGTCAAAAACATTTCTATTTCAAACTATTCAAGCAGTTATATATAACAATTCAGTTTAGTGTAAATACAGTTTTAATGTCGAAAAACAGTTCTATTTCAAATAATTCAGTTTAGTATAAGCACGCAGTTTAAATGTAAGTACGATTTAATTGTCAAAAACATTTCTATTTCAAGCTACTTTTACTCAAACAATTCAGTTTAGCATAAGAATGCTGTTAGTTCTATTTAACCTAAAGATAGGGCCCTATCAGGTGCTACCACTCCGAGCCAGAGTGGACCTGGGAGCGATGGCAATGAAGGGATACTCCGCATTCCCCAAAGCTCCAGCACTGCTGGAACCTCACCATCAGAATGTTTAGTGTCATATCCAGGACACTCGTTGGGGGGGGGGTCTTACCCCTCTGCAGAGAAGCCGTCGGTGTATTCTACAGCCCAAGCTGTTCTTCTATTAGGATGGCTTTTGCATAGAATAAACCATAGAGCCCAAATCCTTCTTTTTTTTATTCATACATGATTTGTAAGCGAATAATCTTTTGTTAACTTTATTTTTAAACGAGTTGCTTGAGCTCATTTCTTTACATGCAGTTAAATGGTTTCAAGTATTCCAGTCTAATACTAATAATTCAATTTAATATTAATTCTTTGTTTGCAAATTGTAAAATGATTTTTAATATTCTTATCTAACACTAATAATTCTATTTAATATTACTCATGTGTTTGCATCTCTTCTGTGGGGTAAGACCCCTCCCAACAAGTGTCTTGGATATGACACTAAATAATCTGATGGTGAGGTTCCAGTAAATCTGGAGCTTTGGGCAATGCAGAGTTCCCCTCCGTTGCCATCGCTACCAAGTCCACTCTGACCCGGAGTGGTAGCATCTGATAAACTGCGCACAAATCCTAAACTGAATTGTTTGAAATAGAACTGTTTTTGATTTTGAAACTTACTTAGGACACTAACGAATGTGATGGTGAGGCTCCAGTTATACTACAGCTTTGAGAATGCAAAGAACCGCTTCATTGTCGTTGCTCCCGGGTCTAATTTGAGCTGCGGTGGTAGTACCTGATAGAGTCCTATCAATGGCTCAAGTAGAACTGTTTGACATCTAAATTGAGAGCAAACAAGTTACTAATGCTAAATTGAGTTGTTTGAAATAGAACTGTTTGACCATTTAACTGTGTGGAAACAAATAATTGATTTTTTATTGAATTGCTTGTGATACATAGCAATACTAGGAAACATTTTACTGTCTGTGAACAAACTCATAATATTGAATAGAATAATCAAGTTTAAATAGCAATATTAGAAAACATTTGTCTCTGTGCAAAATAATGAGCTTAGACTCGTTTAAAAACGTTAAGAAAAAAAATTTCAGAACAAATCATGTATTTAATATATATTTATATAGCGCATTCGGTATTAAATAACCCATAATAGTTGATATATCATAAAACCAAACCAAACCATCCCAAAGTTTGTTTTGGTTTCTTTGTTTCATGGCATACCAACCTTTATAGGTTATTTAATGCCTAAGCCATTCTCCTAGAAGAACAGTAGTGGTACTATTTAACCCATAGCTGGGAGGATAAGGGGGTTCCTACCTTTCCCAAGGGTATTTGCCCGAAAGTGATCGTAATAGCGCGACTGGAGTTTGAATTCGCTTACTCCGATTCCGCAGTCCATCGCTTTAACCAGGACACCCTCTCCAAAGTTTGTAAAAAGTCGCTCTGAAAGTAAATATTCAAATTTATTTCCACCAAAACGAAAATAAAGGGTGCATAATGAGCCCGTTGGTCAAAAACGTGGTGCGATAGAAAACAACTATGGAAGGCAGTAATTACTGGGAATACGGTTAAAAGATTCATCATTCCTATCCAAGGTCGCGGTAAAATCACCTGAAAAAGGCCAGAGGTGAAATTTGGCCGAAACGTAGTGAAAGAAGAAACAACACAAAAAAAAAAAAACTACCAAGATGAGGACAAAAAGTCTTTAATAAATAAAGATTAATTCTCAGATTAAGAAGCCTCATCTCAAAATGATTCCAATTAAAGATAAGTAAGGGTTATTGACCATAAGATTCTACCTGTAATAGTCTTTACTAACATAAAAAACTGATGCTGTAAAACATTCTGAAATGAAAACGTTATTTTCGGGGTTACGCTCTTACGAGCTCCGCTGGCTCATTTTGATTTTTATGATTTTACAAATATTTCTATGACTTTGTTATATCTTTATGACAATCATAAATTGATTCATGGATGGCCTAGTGGGTAATGTTTTCGCCAATAGTCCGGGAGACCTGGGTTCAATCCTTGGTCACATCATACCAAAGACTCAAAAAATGGTACTTGATACCTCCTTCCTTAACACTCAGTGATATAAGGTATGTATTAAGGGTAAAGTGGAGCAATCCAGGAAAAGGAGTAGCGACCTCCTCTACACCTCGGCGTAGTAGCTGTTGAAAAGGGAGCCCTCTGACCACCCTCGACTACAGTCGCCAACTTTACTTAACTTTACTAAGGTTCGGGAATCGCGTTCAATTTACGATCATATTTATATACGTTATGTGATTTTCATTTCGTTTTAACATTATCAAAATCCTCGGGGATAATTTTCTAATGATAATTTTGTAGGTTGGTTGTTTGGTTTGTTGGTATTTACTGATAATCAAACCTTGGGTTATTTTATACTGAATACGTTCTTTTTTTTTTTTTTTTTTGTTCAATTCTTTTTTACTTTATATGTAACATCAGGTCTACATTTAAGATATTTGGTGGAATCTTATTTCTTTCAAGAAGGCAAAAATATCTTAAATGTTGACATTTTCAAATAAGTCCTTCTTTTTTGATGAAAGAAAGAGTTGACGACTCAGTCTAAGTCTCTGCATTCTATGAGAAAATGTTTAACAGTATAGGGTGTTTGAGATGCTATATACTCTCTATTCCATTTCTTTGAGTAATGGGTGACCAATGCGCAAATGAGATACAGAGTGCAGGAACAAAGTATGGAATAATTTTTAAAACGTCTTTTTCGTCTGATTAGTCCAATTTTAGAAGAAAAAAAAAAAAAAGCAAACAAACAAAAAAAACGTGATAAATCTAATTTTAAATGGTTAGCTCAATTTTTCAATCCCTTTTTAAATAAAAACTCAGCAAATATGAGTGAGAAAGAAAAGAAACGATAAAGAATCTATGATTTGCTTAACGCCGAAACCAAACACACCCACCTCAAACATTCCGAAATATTTGGAGTTTCTTTATGGCTTTCATCAAGCACAGATTCTTACTCCCTTGATTATGCTATATGGGGCATTTTAGAAAACGAATCAAAAGCAACGTCCCATTCAAATATTGGATCGCTTAAGACTGTTATGGAGGAGGAATAGAATAAAATGTCCGATGAACCAATTTCGAAGTTATGGAAATTGTTTCAATGGCGTGTAGATACAATAATTGAAAAAAAAAAAAACTCGACAATATTGATTTAATTTACTGTTTTGTTTCTATCTTCATTTTTTTGGGGTTTTCATTTTTAAAATCAAAATTAATCTTGTTTTAAATAGAACTGTTCAATAATTTACAATTATGATTTTTTTTGAAACCATACACCTGTGCGCAGAATACTTATATTGGATATTTGCCCAGTCGGCTGGGGCTGTAGAATACACCGATTGCATCTCTGCAGAGGGGTAAGACCCCCCAACGAGTATTCTGAATATAACACTAAACAATCCGATGGTGCGGTTTCAGTGGTGCTGGGGCTTTGGGGAATGCCCAGCAGCCCTTCATTGCCAGGTCCATTCTGGCCCAATGTGGTAGCACCTGATAGGGCCCTATCTATGGGTTAAATAGAACTAACGGCATACTAATGCTAAACTGAATTGTTTGACTGAACTGAATTGCTTAAAATAGAAATGTTTTTGACAATTAAACCGTACCGTGTTTTTTTTGTTTTTTTTTTATAAATATGCATTAGATTGGTAATATGAGTATAGATTAATGATAAACGGGGAGGGATATCTTGGCAAATAAGTATGAATTAATCTGCAGTAAATGATTTCGTGAGCCAAATAAACGGGATTTTTTCCTTTTTTTTCCTTCTCGGCTTCGAATAAGGGTATAAGGTAAAAGTTAAAGACTGACTGAATAGTAGGGGCTTAATTCATGTTAGTTTGGAAGTATTAGTATGGGATAGTTTTGGCGGGAGATTCGTGTAAGTCTTGTGAAGTGTAAATCATGGACGAGTATTAAAATAACATCTTACCTCGGTACCGATTCCGGAAGTAGACAGCCGAAACCGGATGAGGTGAAGATGGTATTATATAGCAGAGGAGTGTGGAATGCCCTGTTTCATTGGCTGTTTACTAAAAGACAGATGTCTATAAGAACGGCCGAAGTCCGGCCTTTATTCAATTTTTCTTTGCTTTGGTAGAGGCACGAGCGTAGCACGTCGCGATCACGGAGGCGGCTTGGCTCTTCCAGAGTCTCATGCTGGGGTTTCTGTCGGAGCCGATATGATGCAGAAATAACCCGAAATCGGCAATGAAAACAGTTGCATCACTGAAGACCTCCTTGATGCATCTAGGATGTATGATTGAAAAAAATACTTAGATTTAAACAGCGTGCTTATGCTAAACTGAATGATTTGAAATGGAACTGTTTTTTTGACACTGAAATTCTATTTACTGTAAACTGAATTGTTTAATATAGAACTGCTTTGATATTTAACTGTGTGTAAACAAAATCTCTACTTATAGTAAATTGAATTAGCTGAATTAGATCTGTTTGAATAAACTGAATAGCTTGAAATATAATTTTTTTTTGATAATTAAACTGTACTCATGCTAAACTGAATTTTTTAAAATAGAACTATTTGCACAAAAATGGATTTGGCGTTAAAAAACCTACGAAGGTTGATATGCCTAAAACCCAACCAACTAATCAACTTATATTGGATATGCATACTTAATAAATAGAATAATTAGGTTTAGACTAGGAATACTTGAAATCATTTATCCGTCTCTGTGTTTGTTTGTTTGGGTTTTATGGCATATCAACCTTTGTAGGTTAATTAATGTCCAATCCACTTCTATAAGAATAAACAGTTCTATGTCAAACAATTCAGTTTGGCATCCAAAAACTGTTCCATTTCAAACAATACAGTTTAGCATAAGTTCACAGTTTAAATGTCAAAACAGTTCCATTTCAAGCATCTCAGTTCAGGATAAGTATGGAGTTTAGTTCTATTTGACCCATTGATAGGACTATATCAGGTGCTACCACCCCGAGCCATAATTGACGAAGGAGCGGTGGCAATGAAGGGTTACTCTGCATTCTCCAAAGCTCTCTCATTACTGGGGTCTCTTCATCAGATTGTTTAGTGTCATATCGTTGGAGAGGGTCTTACTCCTCTGCAGAGATGCAGTTGGTTTATTTTACACGGCAATAATGTTGTTGAGGCATAGGTTTTAGACGTTTATTGAAAATAACCATTAGAATCTGAATAATGATCACCAAGACGAGGCTACAGCTTGGATTCACTTACTTTTCTTTCTCTCGTCATCCGTCCTTATTGTTTATAATTGGTCTTCTCAGTGGAATCCAGTGTCCACAGAGACCTGATGAATATAATTCTCTGCCCAACACTGGTGTGTCCATGTGCGGGAATCCAGAGGAAAACGTCACTTATGTGTTCGTTCCTACTTCCCCAATCGAGCCCGGCACGTCTTGTTCACCTTACTCGGATGATAGGTGTGATAGGAGGTAAGCGGCCATACAGCAGTTGTTTTGCTACGGTGTTCCTCCCACTGTTTGTTAATAGCTCTACGCTGCAGCCTTCTGTAATTCCCATCCAACTTTTTTCCAAAGCGTTTCGTTAGAGTCCAAAAGGCAAAAATGTAAACAAACAAAAGCTATTACATAATGCCTTATAATTCCCGAGGTGACGTGGTTCGCTTGCTGGCTGAGTGGTATGATACTATGTCTAACGTAAAGTTTGGCAGGTTTCCATTGCAGCTTTAAACGTCCTATATATTTAGCCACACTGAAGAGTTGTAATACAACCAAACAGTCTGTCTGTGGATGACAATATATATATATATATATATATATATATATATATATACTTTAAGAAAAACAACGAAACCAGTCACATAGGATTATAAATTTATTTCAATCCTGTTACGCATTTTTGAGGTTTTCAAAAACACGAAAAAAGTAACAGGACTTCTTCAGATCATTTTGGATAAAAAAAAATTGAATAGACACATGGTAGTGGGAGGGGATAGTATGAGGGAGTCGAAGAGGTGGGAGGGAGTCGAAGAGGGGTGAGGATTTACCTCTTCATTAAGCCCACTTCCGTTTTAAATTTAACTTTCGGTTAGCAGTGTAGTAAATATTGTTTTTTTAAAAGGTTATATATATATATATACATACATATATATATATATATATATATATATATATATATATATATATATGTGTGTGTGTGTGTGCGTCCTAGTACAAAAATTAGCCACAAAATCACCCGGACCTCAACCTCTACTTATATATATATATATATATATTATAATGATATAATGAAAGATTTTGTTTTTTATTGAATTGATAACATATTAACCTTCGTAAATACTATAGCCATCCTTGTTGTGATACTTTTTGTCCCATACCTTGGGAATTAGGGGTACAAGTGTTCGCCAATAGCCTGGAAGACGGGAGTTCGATCACAGGTCGAGTAATACCAAAGACTCAAAATATGCTACTTGATGTCTCCTTAATTATCACTCAGAACCATAAGGTACGTATCAAGAGTAAAGTAGAGCAATCCAAGGAAAGGAGTAGTGCCTTCTTCTACATTTCGGTGTAGTAGCTATTGAAAGGGAGCCTTTCTGTGACTCTCGAATATGGTCGCCAACCTTACTTATTTTTTCATTATTCCCAAGGTTATTCGTTTCTAAAGTGAACGAGGTCTTCGATTCCATCCACAGAGGGGAGATGGAACAAATCCTACCAGCATACGGCCTACCAAAAGAAACCGTAGCAGCAATAATGATTCTCTACAGAAACACCAAAGTGAAAGTACGTTCACCAGATGGAGACACGGAATACTTCGACATTGTTGAAGGAGTACTACAAGGGGACACGCTAGCCCCATACCTCTTTATCATCTGTCTAGACTACGTGCTTAGAACGTCGATCGACAAAATCAGAGAAAATGGCTTCGAGCTGACGAATAAGAGAAGCAAAAGGTACCCCGCAAAAACGATCACCGACGCCGACTACGCTGATGACTTGGCGTTACTGGCGAATACGTCTAATCAAGCAGAGACACAGCTGCATAGATTGGAACGAGCCTCAGCAGGCATTGGCCTCCATGTCAATGCACACAAAACTGAATATATGTGTTACAGCCAAACGGGCAACATTACCACACTAGACGGAGCCTCTCTGAAACTAGTAGACAAATTCACCTACCTAGGAAGTAACGTCTCATCAACCGAAAAAGACATCGACACACGACTAACGAAAGCATGGACAGCTATCGATAGGCTCTCGATCATATGGAAATCGGACCTGACCGATAAAATGAAACGCAGTTTCTTCCAGGCAGCGGTTGTATCGATACTGCTATATGGATGCACTACATGGAAGCTAACTAAACGGCTGGAGAATAAACTAGACAGCAATTACACAAGAATGTTGAGAGCAATATTGAACAAGTCCTGGCGACAACACCCCACAAGACACCAACTATACGGCCACTTGCCTCCCATCACGAAAACTATACAAGTCAGACGAACCAGACACGTAGGACACAGCTGGAGAAGCAAGGACGAGCTCATAAGTTATGTACTCCTATGGATCCCCACATATGGTCAAGCAAAAGCAGGACGACCAGCTTGAACTTACAGCAGCTATGTGAGGACACAGGATGTAACCCTAAAGACCTGCCAGAGGCGATGAATAATAGGGAGAAGTGGCGTGAGAGGGTCAGGGATATCCGTGCTGGTGGCACGACATGATGATGATGATGATGAAAGTGAACGAAATAGTGGGATTGGAGATCGAACTCGCTTACTACGTCTCAGAAAATCACGTTAGCCTCAAAACCTCGGGGAACCTCAACCCCCGTAAATTTGGTAATACTAATGAGAGAATTAAGTCATATTCAGTTTTTCTATATGTAATATGCAATAAGCATTTGTTTAACAATCTATAAAAAGATAGAAACCCCACTAAGTGGCATAGTGGCAAATATACAGGACTACGACGTCACTGTAAGAAAGTCCGAAATTCTACAGCATTCACTTTCGGAGTGATATGCCCAGCTATGAATTATATTGTAGCACTGATGTTCTTCATTGAGGATGTCTTTAGCAATAAATAACCCACAAAGGTTGATATGTCTTTAAACAAAGAAGCCAAACTAATCTATAGAAAGGAAAGCATTTTTGATACACCTTAATAATCAGTACTTCTATGTTCTTGTAAAATCAATCCCAGCCTAATGAAGTATATATTTACTCGCAAAAATAACCACATGTCGGCAATGTGTCCACTGGCGCGCATCCAAACCTCGACTATCATGACCAGTCTGGCAATAATCTATCCCACCTGGGGCTTATTAAATCCAATAAAACCTAGGTACTTATAAAATGTACTCATTTTTGATATGTCTGTAAAAAAGAAAAAAAAATTCTGGAAAGTAAGGTCAGCAACTATAGCCATCTGGATATAAATGGCCGAACAATTTTGGTCAGATAGTGACCTATGAAACATAGCGGACATATTAAATATGGCGTATTATTTAATAATTTGAAGAGGTGTCTGATCATATTGTCGATACGGCCCTTCGACTGAATCCGGGACTTAGCATTGAAAAGTTTTACAGTCGCCAAGAGAATGGGCTTTATATAGAGTAATTCTTTCCCAGTGCACGCATTACAATCGGTAGAAGACATAAAAATCGGACCAGTTTCGAAATATGAAAGAGAAAAAGGAGGGGAAAAAAAGAATGTATTTCTCTTGTTTTAATCTTTTTCCAGTGGACAGATGAATAGGAAATAAAAGTGCATCAGTGAAATGGACAGAAAAAAAATAAAGAGCTGAGTGAAAAAGATATAGAATTAGAGAGAGAGAGAGAGAGAGAGAGAGTGAGAGAGAGAGAGAGAGAGAGAGAGAGTGTGAGAGAAATTGTGTGTGTGTGTGTGTGAAAGAGAGATAGAGAGAGAGAAGGAGAAAGAGAAGAGAGATATAGAGAGAAGAACGAAAGAAACAATGATGGAAAGAAAGAAGCAGAGAGGAATAGAGAGAAGGAAACAAACATGGAAGAGAGAGATAGAGATATATATATATATATATATATATATAGAGAGAGAGAGAGAGAGAGAGAGAGAGATTGTGTGTGTGTGAGTGTGTGTGGGAAAGAGATATATATAGAGAGAAGGAGAAAGATAAGAGAGATATAGAGAGAAGAACGAAAGAAACAATGATGGAAAGAAAGAAGCAGAGAGGAATAGAGAGAGAAGGAGAACAAAAATTGAAGAGAGAGAGAGAGAGACAGAGAGAGAGAGACAGTGACAGAGATAGAGAGACAGAGAGAGAGTGTGTGTGTGTATGTGTGTGTGTGAGAGAGATGCGAGCGAGACAAGGATGAAGAAAAAGAAGCAAAGAGAAATAGATGAAATTTTGCAGTAATAGAAGAAGAAGAAGAAGA
The DNA here is from genome assembly GCA_963585895.1 of Sepioteuthis lessoniana. Lineage (NCBI taxonomy): Eukaryota > Metazoa > Mollusca > Cephalopoda > Myopsida > Loliginidae > Sepioteuthis > Sepioteuthis lessoniana. Next base: position 19,662,198 of record OY757936.1, read on the forward strand.
AGAAGAAGAAGAAGAAGAAGAAGAAGGTGAGAGAAAGAGAGAGAAGGAAAGAGAGAAGGAGAGATATAGAGAGAGAGGAACGAAAGAAACAATGATGGAAAGAAAGAAGCAGAGAGGAATAGAGTGAAGGAGAACAAAAATAGAAGAGAGAGAGAGAGAGAGAGAGAGAGAGAGAGAGAGAGAGAGAGAGAGACAGGGGGGCGAGCGAAACAAAGAAGAAGAAGAAGAAGAAGAAGAAGAAACAAAGATGGATAGAAAGCAGCATAAAAAAAAAAAAAAGAAACATTGTGCTGCCGTCGGAATAATTATAAAATACGGAAGAGCGAAGGGATCGAACTCTTTCTCTTCCCTTGAGGAACAAACATCAGATATGAATCAAAGTAAAGAAAAAGAAAAAAAAAAAAAAGAAGGATCATTATTTTTAGCTCTCTTCGTTCACGTAAGCGGCGATAGAGAATGCTAAAAAGCAATAATGGTCCGGAATTATATCCTATTTTGTCCATCAAATGATTCACCCTCGTACCTATAACCTGTGAGGGGTCGAATACGACCTTCTGCTACTTGACTAATACAGTATTGACTAACCAAAGATGCCAGCAAACGATAGAACGAAAAAAGCTATAAAAATCTCATGGGATTATCACGTCGGTCTAGAAAGTGCCAAGGCTTATTCTTTTATTTTTCAGGTTGGCAACCCTGACTGAAAATCCATTGATCAATGCTTAACTTGAGCACCTGTGAAAATTTTAATTTTCTTCTTCAGTTTTGATTATTACAAGAAAGTTTGTGATGCGCTTCTGGTGAAATGGTTAGCATCGTTGGAAATGGATACAGAAACCCAAGTTCAAATCATGGACGAGGCTGTTTGTATTTCACGTTGCGTTAATACCTTTGGAAAAGGTTTGTGTGAAACTCCATCTCTGTGTTGTAACTAGTGCAAACTGGGCTCTTTAACCATGGTATGGCAACTCATTTAAGAGAAGGTAAACTCTGAATTCAAACTTTTTAAAAATTATTGTCACATCCTTCACTTGGCGGAGGGGTTTGGTCAGTACAAATGTGTTTGGTTAAGGGGGTCGCGTGCTATGCTTCTGGAAGCTGTGACAGAAAGATTTAACAAGTTAACACAGGTTTACGGAGATTAAGTTCAATCGTGGATAGAACAGATGGCACAAGTTAATTTTGGAACCTGACTAGCCGCGGTATATGAAACCAGGTTAGTCAACTAGTTAGTCCAAGATCAGAGGAAAATGTGTTACAAAGGTGGGTCAAAAGTATCACAATATTTAGTTTTTCTTGGGTTTTACGGCATATCAACCTTGGTAGGTTATTTAAAGCCAAATCCTGTTTATACGAATATAAGTATACATGATTTTTAAGCAAATAGATTGGTTTGGCTTCCATTTCGTTCATAAAATTTTTAAATGAGCCTGACCTCATTTCTTTTGCAAACATCAAACTTTAGTATTCTATTCATTATTTGCTTGCACACAGTTAAATAGTTTAAAATATTACTCAGTAACAGTAACAACTTAACACCGGTCATTCGTTTGTACACATTTGAAGAGATATCATCATCATCATCATGTCACACCATCAGCACGGATATCCCTGACCCTCTCTCGCCCTCCCTCCCAATCCTCCATCGCTTCCAGCAGGTCCTCGGGGCTTCATCCCGTATCTAGAGCTGCTGAATTCAACCCTCGGGATGCAACCCTCCGCCATGCACCGAAATTGGAGCTTCATCCCGTATCTACAGAGCTGCTGTATGTATGTTCGAGCTGGTCGCCCGGCCTTTGCTCGGCCATGTGAAGAGGTCCACAAGAGTACAACACTTATGAGGATGTCCCTACTTTTCCAGCAGGGTCCCGCATGTCTAGTTCATCTAATTTTGATAGTTTTCCTGATGGGTGGTCGGTGACGGTACAGCTTCTGCTTTGTGGGGTGTTGCCCCCAGGAGTCGTTCAGTATTGCTCGCAGCATTCTTGCGTAGTTGCCGTCAAGCTTTTTCGCTATCCGTTTAGCTAGGGTCCATGTAAAGAGATTAGTTTGTAGGTAATTTCCTTTTAAATGAGTTAGAATTAATTTGTTCGCACACTAGTATTGCTATTGTTTCTACACGGTTAAATAGTCTCAATTATAGCTATCTTACACAAATAATTCTATTAAGTATTATTCACTTGTTTGCAGCCAGTGAAGTGGTTACAAGTATTGCTATTTAACACTAATAATTCTATTCAACATGATCCATTCATTTGTACACAGTCAAATGTTTCCAAGTATTGTCATGAAATACCAATAATTCAATTTGGACACATTGTTTAAAATTTGGTTGGTTAATTGGTTGGTTGTTTTGTTTTACGGCGTATCAACCATTTTCGGGTCATTTAAAGCCGAATTAAATTTCAAACAATTCAGTTTAGCGTAAGTATAGTTTTCGTTTACAAACGGTTAAATTTCAAAACAGTTCAGTTAAATGTCAAAACAGTTCAGTTAAATGTCAAACCAGTTCTATTTCAAACTATTCATTTTGCATAAGTACACTGTTTAGTTCTATTTAAAAACTGTCCAATATCAAACAATTCAGTTTAGCATACATATACAGTTTCAATGTCTTATTTCAAGCAATTCACTTTTGTAAAAGTTCAGAGAGTTCTATTTCAAACAATTCAGTTTAGTATAAGTACACAGTTTAGTTCTATTTGTCCCATTGATAGGACCCTATCAAGTGCTACCAGTCCAGGCCAGGGTGTACCTCAGAGCAATGGCAATAAATGGGTACTTCGCATTCTCCCACAGAATCAGCATTAGTTGAACCTCGGCATCAGATTGTTTAGTGTTATAACCCGGACATTCTTTGGTGGGGGATCTTACCGCTCTTCAGAGAAGCAGTCGGTGTATTCTACAGCCCCAGCCGACTGGGCAAACTTTATTGAATAGCTTTAAGTATTGCTATTAAACACTTATAATCATGTTCAACATTACTCATTGGTTTGCGCATAATTAAATGGTGGTGTAATGGTTATCGTCGTAGGAAATGGACACGGCAACACGAGTTCAAATCCTGGACGAGACTTATTGCATTTCACATAGCATTAATACCCTTGGGGAAAGTATGAATTCAATTATTCTCCCTCCAGATATGGGTAAATAGTAGGACAGACAAGGTTCTTCAGCCTTGGTGAGGCAACTAGTCTAGGAGAAGGAAAACTCTGAAATCAAACCTGTTAAACTCCGCTTTAAAAATTGACCTTGTGTCATATCCTGCCCGAACGGAGTGGTTGGTAAATAGGATTAAACGATTTAAACGATACAACTGTTGAACCCATCCTCATCGCCAACTGTTGTATCGTGGTAAGGAAAAGATAGTGAAATAGAGTTAATTGTTTAAGTCGGACAAGTATTATAAGTCTCGCGCTGTTGGTGTTACGTCCGAAGTTGGTCTTACTACTGACCGACGTCCTTCAGAGATATCTCCCTGCTTCTCTTTCTGCTTCTGATTCGACTTCCGCTTCTCCGTACTTAAGAGACACGGCGTCTTTTATACTTCTGCGATACCATAAGCCACGTGGTACGAGCCACTATACAACAGCTATACTTGATCAGAATGGATCTGGGAGAAATGGCAATGAAGGCGGGATTCAACCCTCCGCCACCCACCAAAATTGGAGCTTCACCAACCAATGCATTTTAGTAATATCACCCAAGAACTTTTTATTTAGGCTATTAACCTCTCAATAAAGGATGCTTTCCGTGTATTCTCTGCTTTACCGATAAAGTCAGTTTTGAAGTATGCTAGTTGATTACTCAAATTCTTCATCTAAAAAAAAAAAAAAAAGATTTTTCAATCATATATTGGGTATATCAAAGTAGTTTCGTTTTTGTATTTTTTCATTGAGGTTTCCTAAAAAGTTATCGCAGAAACACATCGAAAGATCAGCGAAGGTTACATAGTATTAATAATATTAATCCTAAATACACTGTGATTAAAAAATATTAGCTCTCTTTTGAGATTATCTTTATCTTATAATATCAAACAATCTCCTCATGTTCACCATCCCTGTCAATTCATTCTTGGAATCTCCCATAGGTGATTAAAAATTGTTAATAATTCTATGGGAGTATCTTTATTAGAAAGGCAGAACAGATATTTCAGCAACCACCAGGGGGAAGATTCCAATAATGTTTACAGGATGGTGAACTGGGGAAGACTTTAAAATCGTAATATCATGAGGAAAATCTCATTTAAAATGTTTACATTCTTCAAAAAAAAATATTGGAATCTCCCACGAGGAATTAGAAATATTCATAAATTTATGGGAGCATATTTATTAAAAAAGAAGAGCAGGTATTATGGAGATCCCCTGGGGAAGCTTTCAATAATGTGTTGACGACGATGGTGGATAGGGGGAAACTTTAAAGTCGTAATACCTAAAAGAACTCTCATTGAAATGTTAACATCTTTTAAACACACTGTATTAGATACGATTATCCCTTTATTCAGGTCATCATGAAGAATATAAATCAAAGCGTTCTCTTTGAACCCCAAATATGACAAAATCAGGTACTAAGACTCCGGGTCAAAGTGGACCTGGGAGTAATGGAAATGAAGGTGTATTCCTTCTTCCTCAAAGCTCCAGGTCTGGAGCTTTTCCATCAGATGGTTTAGTATCATATACAGAACACACGTGGGTGGTCCTATCCCTCTGCAGGGATGTAGGCGGTGTATTTTCCAGCCCCAACATACTAGGCTGTTAAAATTCTGGAATTGGAAGGAAATGATACAATATCTGACTGTACTGCCTAAAACTGTTTTAAGCTGTGGCAACTTAAAGTAAAGTCCAAAATGGAATGACAGGCAGTTTGGTTTGGTTTGGTTTCTTTGTTTAATGGCATATCAACCTTTGTAGGTTATTTGATCATATTTACCCAACCCCTCCGCTCGGACAGGATATGACACAAGGTCATTTTTTAAAGCGGAGATTACAGGTTTGAAATCAGAGTTTTCCTTTTCCTAGACTAGTTTCTTCACCGAGGCCGAAGAACCTAGTCTGCCCTACTATTTACCCATAGCTGAAAAAAGAATAATTGGATTCATACCTTTCCCTAGTGTATTAGTGCTATGTGAAATGTAATCAATCTCGTCCAGGATTTGAACTCGTGTCGCCGTGTCCATTTCCTACGACGAAAATTATTACACCACGGCACTTCCTTTTCTTTGGAGGTTATTTAATGCCAAAGCCATTCTCCTAGAAGAACAGAAGGGGGTGTTATTTAACCTATTGATGGGAGGATAAGGAGGTTTATGCCTTTCCCCAAGGGCATTTGCCCGAAAGTGAACGTAATAGGGCGACTGTAGTACGAACTCGCGTACTACGATTCCGCAGGCCATCGCTTTAACCATTACACCACGTGGACAACCCCCTGCCTTTAGTGGGTCCTTTAATGCTAATGCCTTCCTTGTTAAATAACAGCAGTGATACTTCAGCGTGTTCGAAAATAGATGCAACCCATTAATATGATAATGATTTATTACTGAGACAAGCGCAATAGCGGTCATTTGGAATATGTCCTGTAAAAGCTGCACCCTTTGAGCTAGGGACATTAAAAATGTTTTTTTTTTTTTTTAATTATGACTATATCAGCTTCCAGAATATGTAATCTTTTTTAGAGCTTCTTGTCTCAGTAAAAAATTATTATTATATTAATGGGTTGCATATAATTTGAGACAGTTTTCAATGATTTTGTCTCCAAATAAGTCGTGACGCAAAATATTTCTCCTCTCTGGTCCAAGGCATTGGGATCTTCTTCTTCTTCTTCTTCTTCTTATTATTATTATTATTATTATTATTATTATTATACTTTATGGTACACAGGTGCGGAAAAATTCACAAAATGCAACTTCTTCTTTGACATCTTCTTCTTTTGTTATATGTCATCTTCCACTTGTTGTTTTTGTTGTTGTTGTTATTGTTCTTCTTCTTCTTCTTCTTCTTCTTATACTTTATGGTACAGAGGTACGGAAAAATCCACAAAATGCAACTTATTATTTGACGTCTTCTTTGTCTTCCATCTTTTTCTTCTTCTTTGTTTTCTTTTGTTATTATTATTATTATTATTATTATTATTATTATTATTATTATTCCCTGAGAGATTTTCACACCAGCGTTAACTGATGGTTTTTCAATGGAGTTTGAGTGATAGAAAAGTCTCCTCAAGTCTCCAGGACACTTCTCAATATTCTGGCCGATCTCAGTAATGCAGTAGTTTGGATGGTCTTCACTTGTCCCCTTATTTCCAAATTTTCGAGTCTTGCATTAATCCTTTGGTGACTGTACCAAGAGCACCAATTATAATTAACATCACCATCATTTTCATGTTCCACAGTTTTTTCAGTTCTCTAGCAAGGTCCAAGTACATATCTTTCTTTTCACTTTCTTTCAGGGGTCACCCAGGACAGCAAAGTCTACAGTTCGACATGTTCTCTTCTTTTTTTGTAATATATTATAAGGTCTGGTTGTCTTGCTGATATTAGGGAATCCGCTTGTATGTCAAAATCCAAGAGGAGTCTTCTGGCCGATTACGATTTTTTCTTGCCAGTTGTAAGTGATGGTTTTCACTGAAATCGAAGTGATAGAAAGTCTCCTCCGTTTTTCAGGACTCTCCATTCTATTCTTGCAGCTCTGTCTTGTACTTTGAGCAGTTTCGATTTTTCTTAGAATTCCAGTTCTTCTAATTTCATTTCCACGTTCACTGGAATTGTTCGAAGGCTCCTATAACCATTGTTATTACTGTTACCTCTATTTTAAATAATTTTTCTAAAAATGTTTCCGGTAAGTTCCTGATAGTTATCGAATTTTTCGTTTACCTTTCTTATTATTTTCACTCTACGTGAATTTTTCTCATGGTCTAATGTGTATAGTGTCCGCCAATGGTCCAGGAGAACGGGGTTCAATCCCAGGTCGTGTCATAACAAAGACGCAAAAAAAAGATACTTGATGCCGCCTTGTTTAACACTCAGCATTATAAGGTACGGATCAAAGGGAAAGTGGAGCAATCTAGAGGATGGAGTGGCCTCCTCCCTTACATTTCGGTGTAGAAGCTACTGAAAAAGGAACCTCCGGGTCACCCACGACTAGGGTCGCTAAATCTATTTTATTAACTAATGTTTTTCACAAAACCTGGGTGACTCTAAATCATTAGGCCTCCAGGATTCTTTTATGCATTCTTGCTGACTTTGACACTACTTTGGTCAAGAAAGTCTTGGGTAATGCCAAAGACACCTTGGTCGAAAATTAATAGTGGTACAATTTAAATCGTAATAGATGGGGAAAAAAAGGTTCATAACTTTCCCAATGGTATTCGTATAAATATGAACATTAACAGCGCGATTGAAATTCGAACTCGTTTACTTCAATGTCACAGACCAACAAGTTAGCCACAACGCTACGGGGACTCACCACGTCCCTTTCATGATACGAGGATCATTAAATAAGTTTCCAAACTTTTTTCGTATTGGCACTTTTATTGATAGTACACACATGAAACTCTAGTCCCCTTAGTAATATCCTCCGGGTGCAATGCACTTGTTGTACCGTTCCAACAACTTCTGGAAGGACCCATGGAAATCCTCTTGTGTGAGCATGTCAATGACCTTCATCACGGCCTCTTTCATCTCCTCAATTGTCTCATAACGACAGCCCCTGAGCTTAGAGAATAACCACAAGTCACAGGGAGCAAGGTCTGGGCTATAGGGAGGGTGACGAACTGTCTTGATGTCCATCTTGGTCAAATAGTCTGTGACAAGGATAGAGTTGTGGACTGGTGCATTGTCCTGGTAGAAATGCCACTGACCCGATTTGAAGAGTGCTGGCCTCTCCAGACTAAATCTCTTCCTGAACTCCCTTACAACCTCAACCTAGTAGGGTGTCCTTGTGGTGTAATGGTTAAAGCGATGAACTGCGGAATCGTAGTACGCGAGTTCGTACTCCAGTCGCGCTATTACGTTCACTTTCGGGCAAATACCCTTGGGAAAGGTATGAATCCCCTTATTCTCCCTCCAGCTATGGGTAAATAGTAGGACGGACTAGGTTCTTCAGCCTTGGTGAGGCAACTAGTCTATGAGAAGGAAAACTCTGAATTCAAACCTGTTAAACTCCGCTTAAAAATTGACCTTGTGTCATATCCTGCCCGAGCGGAGGGGTTGGTAAATAGTACCTCAACCTAGTAACTCTAACCCTAACCCTTTGGCCAATCAGCTCTGGTGTATTGACTTCCTTATTCCTCCCACACCTCTCATCATCCCTGACAGACTCCATGCCTTCCTTGAATCTCTTATGCCACTCAAAAACTGATGCTCTATTCATGCAAGATCCTCGAAAAGCAGCTGTCTGAAGCATTCCATACGTTTCTGTGGCATTTTTTCCAAGTTTAGAACAGAATTTAATTGCATATCGTTCTTCTAAAGAGTAGGGTGTATTCCAATTGCTGCTGTAGCTGTTAATTTGAAGCTGAAATCATTAAAAATGGTCAGTCATCTCATTAGATGTATAGCAATATGATTCTGAATTTTCAAGAGTCTACGACAATTTTAAATGCCTGTACAAAAAAGTCTGGAAAGTTATTGAATCCACCACGTACACATTTAATTTTTTTTTGTCTTTTTGTGTATCTTATTTATTTTCTTTATTCAATTCGTTACAGTTTTTTGTCTCGTTTTAATTTTTTTCTTATCTATCTTTTCTATTTCATTCGTTCTATTGTCTTCTTTTCTCAAACTTACTTACTTACTTTCTTTCTTTCTTTCTTTCTTTCTTTCTTTCTATTCCTTCAAGTTTTTTTTCATTCTCTCTTCTTGATCAGCCTCCATTTTAGCCCCACTCCCCTTTTAGAAGTTCGTTACATTGACATTCTTTTCCCCTCCCTTCTCTCCTACTGCCTTATCATTCTCCCTGAACCACATTCCTCCTTTAATCTTTCTTCTTCAACACATAATTCCTGAGTATCAATCTCGTTCCATTTTTCTTCCTCGAATTTCATTCCTAGTCGGTTATCTCATTTCTAAACACTCCTCCCCATCCAAACTTCTGTCACTCTGTCTGTTATTCAATTTTATTTATTTCCCCCTCAACCTTTCTGAGACTACTCCATATTTCGCACCCTTTCTTTCTCTCTCTCTCTCTCTCTCTCTTTTACTTTCTCTCTCTTCTTCTATGTCCATCGACCCTTGTTTTTCTAAACTACCCCTTTCCTCTAATCGTATCTCTTATTTATTTGATTTCTTTCTTTACTATCTTTCTATCTTCGTTCCTCATTTCTTTATTTTCCCTTCATTTTTCTTCTTTCTTTCTCCTATTCTTTTCATTCTCAAAATCTTTTAATTTCACCCTGTCATCCTCTGGCAGTATCTAGTGGACATTTTCTATATCTCTTCTTCTTTATCACTGAAGCCATCACTTCCACTATTTCTTCTTTTTCTACATCCAATCCTAGTTCATCTTTTAACCCTCAAGTTCTCGTATTCTCGTCTTGCACTTTTGTTCTGAATATATCTTCATACAAGCAAGAGTACTCGCCGTTGCTCTGGAATAAAAAGAGCAAAGTGTTTTTATTGATATAATTCTGGTATATATACACAAATGTTAAATGAAAGGACATCACTGGGGTGTCCTCGTGGTGTAATGGTTAAAGCGATGGACGACGGAATCGTAGTAAGCGAGTTCGTACTCCAATCGTGCTATTTCGTTCATTTTCGGGTAAATACCCTTGGGAAAGGTATGAACCCCCTTATCCTTCCAGCTATGGGTTAAATAGTACCACTACTGTTCTTCTTGAAGAATGGCTTTGACGTTAAATAACCTACAAAGGTTGATATGCCATAAAACCAAACCAAAGGATATCACCATGATGAACGCCACTGGTATTTGCATGGAAGAGGATAGCAGATATTTTTGATGTCATAAAAACCATAGAAATGACCATTTTAGTATTTTCAAATTCAGCTTTCATGTAGTAACACTATTTTATCATATTTCGTGAGAGTCGAGGCCTATATTGACAACAAAGGATGATATAGAGTGTAAACAATTTGGAGTCTGGGTACTGTCGATACACCCTTATTTTGGAACCTGTGCACATTTTGATCTGTATGTGTAATCATTTACTGTAACCCCGGTGTACTACCTGAACGTTTAATCTTGATTAAATCAAGATACAAAATCAGCACAGTACAATTTTATTTTCTTTGGATGTATATAGTCAACCCCTCCAGCAAGGGAAGGTACGATATAAGGTCAGTCTATTTAGGGAATACAATTGATTTGAATTTTCCTTCTCCAATAACCCTGAATAAATAATATATATATATATATATATATATATATATATATATATATATATATATATATATATATATATATATATACGAGGTGCATACGATAAGTTTCCAGACTTTTTTCGTATGGGCATTTAAAATTGTCGTAGACTCTTGAAAATTCAGTATCTTATTGCTATACATCTTATGAGATGACTGACCAATATTTATAAATTCACGTTCAAATGTACAGGTACAGCAGCAATTGGAATACACCCTACTAAAGCCTGATTGTCACAGCTGGTGAATTTTAAAAATACAATCTGGACGTCAGGACACTTTAGAAGAACGATATGCAATAAAATTCTGTTTTAAACTTGGGAAAATACCACAGAAACGTATGGAATGTTTCAGTCTGCTTTTCGACCATCTTGCATGTATTGAGCATCAGTCTTTGAGTTGCATAAGAGATTCAGGAAGGCAGGGAGTCTGTGAGGGATGATAAGAGATGTAGGAGGAGTAAGAAAGTCAATTCACCAGAGTTGATCGGCCAAATGGTTAGGGTTAGGGTTACTATGATGAGGTTGTAAGGGAGATCAGGAAGAGATTTTGTCGGAAGAAGACAGCACTCTTCCAATCGGGTTAGTGGAATTTCCACCAGGACAATATATATATATATATCGATAAGATACTCTGTGTGTGTGTGTGTATGGTTATCGTCGCAGGATATGGACATGGCGACACGAGTTCAAATCCTCGACCTGACTGATTGCATTTCACTAAGCACTAATACCCTTGGGAAAGGTATGAATCCAAATATTCTCCCTCCAGCTATGGGTAAATAGTAGGACAGACTAGGTTCTTCAGCCTTGGTGAGGCAACTAGTCTAGGAGAAGGAAAACTCTGAATTCAAAACCTGTTAAACTCCGCTTAAAAATTGACCTTGTGTCATATCCTGCCCGTGCGGAGGGGTTGGTCAATATGACCACGATTTGGTGGAAGAGATGGATCCATCCCTTTCTCAGGGACATGAATGTGAAATGAAACATAAACCGCCCCCACAAGGATTTGAACCCGAGTCGTCGATTCCATTTTCTGAAACGATAACCTTCACGTTAGACGCACCTGCGACAATTTCTATTTGTTTATCTGTTAGTAAATTTCAAAGGATTTCGAAATTTTGATACGAGATTATGCAAATAGAATTGTTTTGTTTTGTTTCTATATGTAATAACATTTCAATCTTCGTGGGTTATTTAATGCTATTGCCATCCATGTTGAAGGACACGAGTGCCACTATTTAACCCTTAGCTGCGGAGATAAAAAGTTTCATATTATTCCTAAGGGTATTTGTCCCTCAGTGAACATGATAGCGCCACTTGACACCAAACTCGCTAAGTACGATGCCACGTCCATCACGATGGCCACCATGAAACAAGAACGAAACCCTCTTTCCTTATATTAAAAAACGTTTCAAAGACAAAAAAAACTTCAGTTTTCGGGAATATTTTTGCTTAGTATATTTCTCAGTATTTATGTTTCAACAAAATAGAATTTGCTTTTACCATTAAAAGTGAACTTAGGAGCTTCATTTCCTCAAAACGCTTGAAACAGTGTGCAAACAAATGTTTAATGTAAAATTGAAATGTTAGAATTACATAAAAATATTTGAAAACATTACATCATTAACATATCGCGCCATCAGCATGGATATCCCTGATCCTCGCTTGCCACCCTTCCCTATCGTCCATCGCTTCCGGCATGTCTTCATGGCTACATCCTTTATCGGCACAGAGCTATTGTATTTAGCTTCTAGCTTGTCGCCCTGCTTTTGTTCGTCCATGTGAAGGGGACCACAGGAGTATGTCACTTATGAGTTCGTCCCTACTTCTCCAACAGTGTCTCGCATGTCTGGTTCGTCTAACTTGGATAGTTTTCGTGATTTGTGGGGTGCTGCCTCCAGGACTTGTTCGATATTGCTCGTAGCATTCTTGTGTAGTTGCAGTCAAGCTTTTTCTCCATACGTTTAGTTAGCGTCCTTGAAGTGCGTCCATACAGTACTATCGACACGACCGCTGCTTGCAAAAACTGCGTTTCATTTTATCGGTCAGGTCTGACTTCCATATGACCGATTGCCTATCGATAGCTGACCATGCCTTTGTTAGTCGCATGTTAATATCTGCCTCAGTTGATGAGGCACTGCTTATTAGGTAGGTGAACTCGAAACCATTTGACTGTGTGCAAACAATAAATATCAATTCTGAAATCATTTTACTGGGTAAAAAGAAATGAACTCTGGATCGTTTGAAAATAATGATAGCAATAAACGATTCACTTCAAAATTATTTATAAAAAGGATTTGTTATTTAAATAAAACACAATGGTTGATATGCCATAAAACAAAACCAAAAACGAGATTATGTCCTATATTACATCATATATTACGTCATATATTACGTCATATATAATGTCATTACATACTATATTACGTCACATGTTACGTCATATATAATGTCATTACACACTATATTACGTCACATGTTACGTCATATAATGTCATCACACACTATATTACCTCATATGTTACGTCATTACGTCATTCAGATATTATTATCCGAAATAAATACTTCTTTTTTTAAAAGAAATATTTTTTCTTAAGAATACCGTTATTTATCCTACGCCCCACCAGCGTACGAATGTGGCACAATGCCGTTTTTAAGGTGGGTCCTGTCGCAGGGCCGAAGCCCAACGCGACAGGCAGTTCCAAAAATACCTCGGACCCAGTCGGCATTCCCCTTTTTCGGCGCGCCTCAGGCGCCGGGCGATAAACCCAACCCCTTCGAAGAGGGTTAAAGCCTGAGGGGACGGCCCCCTGAGGCCAGAGGTGATGTGTCCAGTGGTGGAACACACCCGAACGAACTGTGCGGCACGTAATCACAGCCGGTCGAGAGCGCCCCACCACAGGACACAAAGTAACGCGATGAGTCATAAGTCCCCTCAGGCTAAGTCAACTGGGGTTATAGAATACACCGACTGTGTCTCTCCAATTATGCTAAACTGAATTGCTTGAAACAGAACTGTTTTGATATTTAACTGTATGCAAGCAAAACCTATTCTTAGACTAAACTGAATTCTTTGAAAAAAAACTGTTTATTTGTATAAAAATGGATTTGGCATTAAGTAATCTACAAAGGTTGAATGCCATAAAACACAAGAAAACAAACAAACAATTAAATAAGATAAAGATGCTTAATCTGTAATTTAAAAGGCTGTTTTGACATGAAGATGCTTGCAGAAGCAGAGTATATAATATCGTTGATATGACATAGAATCCAACCAACCAACCAACAAAAAACAAGATTATGTCCTATATTATAAAAAAACTGAAATAAATACTTCCTTTTTTAAAAGAAACTTTTTTTCTGAAGATTACCTTATATTAACGATTAGTCATAAGTCCTCTCAGGCCAAGTCAACTGGGGCTATAGAATACACCGACTGTGTCTCTACAGAGGACTACGACCCCCAACCACCACCACATACAAATGTCCTGGATATGACCATAAACAATTTGATGATTACTCTTCTGTAATACTGGAGCTTTGGGAAATGCTGAGTATCTCTTTATTGCTATTGCTCCCAGGTAATCTCTGGCCTTGGAGTGGGCGCCCCTGATAGTGTACTATGTATGGGTCAAATAGAAATCTTTGCGATTAAAACTGTGTGCAAATGAATGACATGTTTAACTAAATTAGTTGAAGGAGAACTGTTGAATCCTTCAACTGTGTGTTAATAAAGAACTGATGTTTAATTGAATTGTTAGTGATAGATAGCAAAACAGGAAACATTTTACTACATGAAAAAGAATGAACTTAGGCGAGATTAAAAACGTTATCAATAAAATGCGTTTATGAATCATAAATATTTAATAAATATGTATTTAGAGGATTTGGCATTAAATAACCTACAATGGTTGATATGCCATAAAACCCAACAAAACCAAATCATATATATTTAATATATATGTATAAAAAGGATTTGGCATTAAATAACCTACAATGGTTGATATGTCATAAAACAAAACCAAATCAAATTATTTATATATAATATATATGTTTAAAGAGGATTTGGCATTAAATAACCTACAATGGTTGATATGCCATAAAACCCAACGAAACCAAATCATATATATTTAATGCTAATGTATAAAGAGGATTTGGCATTAAATATCCTACAATGGTTGATATGCCATAAAACCCAATCAAACCAAATCATATATATTTAATATATATGTTTAAAGAGGATTTGGCATTAAATAACCCACAATGGTTGATATGCCATAAAACCCAACGAAACCAAATCATATATATTTAATGCTAATGTGTAAAGAGGATTTGGCATTAAATAACCTACAGTGGTTGATATGCCATAAAACCCAACCAAACCAAATCATATATATTTAATATATATGTATAAAGAGGATTTCGCATTAAATAACCCACAAACGTTGATATGCCATAAAAATCACATATATTTAATGCTAACGTATAAAGAGGATTTGGCATTAAATAACCTCCAATGGTTGATATGCAAAAAAAAAAAACCCAACGAAATCAAATCATATATATATAATATATATTTATAAAGAGGATTTGGCATTAAATAACCTACCATGGTGGATTTGCCATAAAACCCAATTCAACCCAACCAAGCCCACTCCTACCCGGAGTGATGTTAGGTAACCATCAACAGCTCAAATAAATATGTTTTAAAATGATTCATATTCGATAAGGCTGTGAGAAAAAAAAAATTTTTAAGAAGTAAATGCAAATCTGAACGTACAATAAAAACACATAAAATCTACAGAAAATATTGCCCTTGACCGAGCGATTAAAACCAACGAAACCAATTTTGCTAAACTGAATTGCTTGAAATAGAACAGTTTTGATATTTAACCGTATGCAAGCAAAAACTATTCTTATACTAAACTGAATTCTTTGAAAAAGAACTGTTTATTTGTATAAAAATAGATTTGGCATTAAGTAATCTACAAAGGTTGATATGCCTTAAAACACAAACAAACAAACAAACAAACAAACAAATAAAATAAAGATGCTTAATCTGTAATTTAAAAGGCTGTTTTGACATTAAGATGCGTGCAGAAGCACAGTAATAGTATATAAATTAAATTCTGAAATAGATTTGGTAACTTTGTTTAATGGCATATCAACCTGTGGGAGTTATTTAATGTAAAAAAAAAAGTAAAGTTGGCGACCGTAAGGAGGTCGACCAGAAGGCTCCCTTTTCAATAGCTACTACACCAAGGTGTAGGGGAGGGTGCTACTCCTTCCCTGGATTCCTCTACTTTACCCTTGATACATACCTTATAGTGCTGAGTGTTAAGCAAGAAGGTATCAAGTACTAATTTTAAAGTCTTTGGTATGACTCGACCTCGGATTGAACCCAGGTCTCCCGGACCATTGGTGAACACTCTACCCACAAGGCAAATCATGATGGTTAGAGTGTTCGCCAATGATCCGGGAGACCTAAAGCTCGAGCATTACGGGAACTGCACTATCCAGGATACTCGTTTTTTGGTGGGGTTAGGGGGGATCTTACTCCACCACAGTGATGTAGTTGGTGTATTTTACAGCCTCAGCCGACTGGACAACGTATCTTTATTAACATGGTGACAAGTTGATAATCTGCAATGTATGTTATAAGAACTAAAAATGACGTATATTGCAGACCTCATACTGCAGTAGGAGCAATACGATAGACAACATATTTCAATGGAAACAATATCGCAGTTACGTCATATCTGATCCTATTTACCCAACCCCTCCGCTTGGGCAGGATATGACACAAAGTCAATTTTTAAGCGGAGTTTAACAGGTTTCAATTCAGAGTTTTCCTTCTCCTAGACTAGTTGCCTCACCAAGGCTGAGGAACCCAGTCTGCTCTACTATTTACCCATAGCTGGAGGGAGAATAATTGGATTTATACCTTTCCCAATGGCATTAGTGCTATGTGAAATGCAGTCACTCTCGTCCAGGATTTGAACTCATGTCGCCGTGTCCATTTCCTACGACGATAACCATTACACCACGGGCACCTCCATATCTGATTCACATAATGGTTTTTATACGCATATTTTAATAAATGACTGTCTTATGGAATTTATCAATGATTTGTGTTTTTTTATTTCACGGAGGTCATTTAATAAATAAGGGGAATTTCGGAGAAAAAATGAAAATAAATGAAAAAAATATTTAAATAATTGTATAGTCTGTATTGTTTGGAACTGAAAATTATTATTCTCACAAAAATATTTGTTTTGAGGCTATTCAAAATGGCGGCAAATCAAACAGAATTGTCCAGGCTACACCTTAGAGTAGTAGCTATCAAAAAGGGATCCTTCAGGTCACCCTCGACTGAGGTCGCCAACTTTACTTTTTTAATGTCAAAGCCGTCCTTATTAAAAAAAAACAGCCGTCGTACTAATTAAACCATAACTAGGGGTGGGGTTGAGAGGGTACAATACAGTTTTCCAATAGTATTAGTCCGAAAGTAAACGTAATAGCGTAACTGGAGTTCGAACTCGCTTCCTATAAGGCAGGAATTCAGCACGCTAGCCACTGTCTCTCCCCTGAAAGATTATCCTTTTATAATGAAGTTTAAGGATTTGTTTGGTTTGGTTTGGTTTGGTTGTGTTTTATGACATATCATTCCTTATAAGTTATTTAATGTCAAAACCTCTTCACACACACACACACACACACACACATATATATATATAAAGTATTCAAGCTCTCTGAGCGAATAGTTTGTTGCTAACATTTCAAATACGCTGGAGATCATTTTATTTGCTCATAGTTAATTTAACTATGTGCAAATTTGAAATGTATTCTATGTGCGTATTTGAAATGTATTCTATTCAAAAAATACGTATTCACGTATTCTATCCAAAAAATAATTTTATTTCAGCAGTTAAAGAGTTTCAAGTATAACTAATGAAGACTAAAATTCTATTCAACCTTACTCATTCATTTGCACACAGTTAAATTCAATATAAGGCATTTGTTTGCAAACAGTTAAATGGTCAGAGATCTATTTGACCCACAGATGGGACGCTATTAGTCACTACTAATCCGCGTCAAAGTTGACACGGGAGTTATGACAATGAAGGGGTATTCCTTCTTCCTCAAAGCTCCAGCTCACCATTAAATACCATTAAGGGGTATTCCTTCTTCCTCAAAGCTCCAGCTCACCATTAAATACCATTAAGGGGTATTCCTTCTTCCTCAAAGCTCCAGCCTCACCATTAGATAGTTTAATATCACATGGAGTACACACAGTCAAACAGTTATATTTAACCCATATATAAGAGTAAAACAGGGACTACCACTCCGGCCAGTGTTGACCTTGGAGAAATGGTATTCCACATTCCCCAAAGCTACATGACAGAATCTTCACCGTTAGATGGTTTTGTGTCATATATAGGACATTCGTTGCAGAGACGCAGTCAGTATATTTTTCAACCCCAGCCGACTGGGATGAGAAGGTCAAAGGTGAATTAACAGAGCGGTTAAAATCTTTATCTTTTTATTATTGTAAACTGATACGGTATCTTGGTTGGTTGCTTGCTTGGTTGGGTTTTATGGCATATGAACCCTTGAAGGTTATTTAACGCCAAATCCATTTTTATGAAAATAGACAGTCCTATTTCAAAGGATATAATTTAGTAGGAGAACACAGTTTAATTGTCAAAAACATTTCTATTTCAAGCTATTCAGTTTATTCAAACAGTTCTGATTCAGCTATTTCAGTTTAGTATAAGTACAGATTTTTTTACACACAGTTGAATGTCAAAACACTTCTATATTAAATAATTCATTTTAATGTAAGTACAGTTTCAATGTCAAAAACAGTTCCATTTCAAACAATTCAGTTTAGCATAAGGACACATTTTAAATGTAAGAACAGTTTAATCGTGTAAAATATTTCTATTTCAAGCTATTTAGTTTAGTCAAACAGTTCTAATTCCAACAATTCAGATTAGCATAAATATGCAGTTAGTTCTATTTAACCAATAGATAGGGCCCTATCAGGTGCTACCATTCCGGGTCAGGGTTGACCTGGGAGCAATGGCAATGAAGGAGTGCTCCGCATTCCCCAAAGCTCCAGCATCACTGGAACCTCATCTTCAGATTGTTTAGTGTCATATACCGGACATACGTTGGGCGGGGGTCT
>OY757936.1:19685762-19688262 GCA_963585895.1 Sepioteuthis lessoniana
AGGTCCTTAGATTCCTCGGCCTTTTTCCAGATCTTAGGTTTCCCAATCCTACTTATTGGAGGCCCGCGCGCAGTTCATCAAGCAAGTTCATGTAGTGGTGACTCCTTTGTGTCCAGTAGTTGTTGAACTTCATTACAGCAAATACTCGGGACTGTTGCCCAGGTGTTTTGTTAGGCATTTGAAGCTCATGACTAAAAATGGTTCATATTACTTGTGTCTCCCTTGTTGATATTAAAATGGTGTTGCACAACTGGTTCAGAGCCTCGATTTTCCTGTTTCGTCAACGGTATCTACTGATAGATATTTGCGGCGGAATAATCAAATTTAAACATGTATATGTATATATATGTATATACATAAGCCGTACCTACAGCGTGGATTTTCCTAATGTTCTCTCATCTGTAGCTATCAGCCATCTTTCTGAGTTGGCTTAGGTGGTTTTATGGCACATTAACCGTTGTTGGTTATTTAATGCCATATTCTGTTTTACATATATATCAAATATATGATTTGTGAACATATTTTGTAGATACACGTAGATAAATATTCAAACGGTTCTATTTCTAACAACTCAATTTGGCATTAGTCATTTGTTTGAACTCAGCACATTTGACCCATACGTAACACCCTATCGGGTGCAACTACTCTGGGCCAGAGTGGACCTGGGAACAATGGCAATGAAGGGGTACCCTGCATTCCCCAACATTAATGAAGCGTCACTCTCAGATTGTTTTGTGTCATATTATGACACTCGCTGCAAGAGGGATTTCCCCATTGCTGAGATGAAGTTGGTGTATTCTACAACTCCCCCAACCTGCAGACTGGGCTCCTTATTCTTGGTAAGTACAGGATGGAACGATAAAATTGTCGTCCTAAAGAAAACAACACTACAGCTTTATTTTAAAACTTTTATTGAAAAAATCAATTCAGGTAACATGATTATGTAGTAGAGCTGACATCTATTCAATGTAGCCGCCTTCAGCCTCAATCACTGCTTCGATACGGATACGGAACTGGGAGCATGTTTTTTCCACAAGCACCGGCAGGAGCTCGGCGAATACCCGGCGGATGGCGGCAATCAGGCTGGCTTTGGTGTTGTGGGAGGTTCTGTTGGTGATGTTCTCGACATATGACCAAACGAAGTAGTCCAGCGGTTCAGGTCGGGGGAGGAGGGGGACCAGTGAGAGAAGGGTACAAAGTCGTAGCAGTCCTTCTGAAGCCAAGCCTGGGTCTCTTTGGACTTGTGGGCCGGCGCCGAGTCCTACTGCCGCATCCAGGGTCTGCAACCGGCTACCTGATTGCACCAGGGGATCACCACACTCTTCAGCACATCCAGGTACACTTTGGTGTTGACTTTCAAGCCGACTTCGAAGATGTGAGGTGGCATGATGTTGTCACTTAAAACCACACCAAATACCATAACCGTAGCCGGAAACTTTGTTTTAATCACCCTAGGTGCGTCGAACCATCCAGATTTGCATTTTGAGTGTACTGGCACTAGCCTATTGGATCGGTAGAGAGCATGAGTTGTACAGCGGCGCATCTCCGATCTCGCTCGTTGAACATTGTGTCACTTTCAGACGTGATAGAAGGCTCCTATTGCTCTTGGGATTTGTACACAACTAGCCAACTAGTAGATGGTCTGCAACAAAAAAAAAAAAAAAAAGAAAAAAAAGAAAACCGGTTTTCATTAAACGG
This sequence comes from Sepioteuthis lessoniana, assembly GCA_963585895.1. Lineage (NCBI taxonomy): Eukaryota > Metazoa > Mollusca > Cephalopoda > Myopsida > Loliginidae > Sepioteuthis > Sepioteuthis lessoniana. The sequence goes on from OY757936.1 coordinate 19,687,461, forward strand.
AAATGGAATCATGTCGTCTTTTCTAGGGCGACAATTTTATCTTTCCACCCTGTACACAAGACATCATTCAGAATCCACGCAGAAATGGTTAATATAATCTTTTACTTGTCGGCTAACACTATTTTGTCTGTGAGGAAGTCCATTGAGGACGTGGCCCACAACTTCGTTCTAACTTCATGAGCAGTGCCAGCATGTCTCCTTTGTCTTATTTTAATGGTTAGTGAGATGGGAGGTAAGCGACCGTATAGCAGCCGTTTTGTACATATCTGCTTCCAAGATTTGTTGAAAACAGCGCAACACCTCCTTGTGTTGTTGCTGTCAAGCTTTTTCTCCAAGCGTTTAATCTGAGTCCAAGTGCAACCATACAGTAATACTGACACAGATTTTCATATTGTTTATAACCTATCAAAAGCATTCCATGTTTGTTGTTTTTTTCCCGGCGTATAAACCCTTATCAAGTCATTTAACGCCGAATCAAATTTTTAAAAATTCAATTTAGTGTAAGTTTGTTTACAAACAGTTCTATTTCAAACAATTCAGTTTAGCATCAGTGTACAGTTTAGCTATATTTTAAAAACGGTTTTCTTTAAAGAATTCAGTTTAGCATAAGTACTAAGTTTTAATGTCAAAAAAAGTTCTATTTCAAGTAATTCATTTTAACATAAGTACACGGTTTAGTTTTATTGACCCATACATAGGACCCCACCAGGTGTTACCGCTCCGGGCCATAATGGACCGGGAAGCGATGGCAATGAAGGGGTACTCTGGAGTTCCCAAAGCCCCAGCATTACTGGAACCCTAA
>OY757936.1:19690762-19693262 GCA_963585895.1 Sepioteuthis lessoniana
GTATATATCTGTACAATAGCCAGATATGAATATGTGAAATGGACATATTCATACCGGTACGCAAAACGTTCATAATGTTCGTATATATATAACATAGAACATAGGGATATCGAAACACGAAAAACACTTACGACTTCTTAGTTCAGGTACGAAACTATTTATTACCTTTGAGTTTAAAGGTTCTTCGACATAAGGAGAGAGATACACATTCTTTCTATTCTGGCTTCTTCGTGCGACACCTGCCCAAGGCCTCGGCGAGCAAGCGAAAGTCAACCCTTCCCGTTCGGTGTCTAGTCTCAACTCAACTCACTGACTTTTTCAAAATCCCCAAAATCCTCCGCGCATGCGCTTCCGTTGCATGACGTCATTCACATCCACTGGTCAACCTTTCTATCTGGGATTTTTATTTTGACATCTGTGAACGACACATCCTCCCGGCGTGCGTGTTAACACCTGCACTCAAGTTTGCACCTAACTAAACCATGTGCTGAGCCGAAAGGTTCTCAGCCTAACTGAGAAAGGCAGGAAATGAAATCCCTCGGCCATTAGCTTAGATATTTATACAGAAGTGTAACGACGAAATGTGATTTTAATTCAATTCTAGTTTTAAAATAAATAAGGAAAAATTTTAAATAAGGAAATACTTTTCAAACACTCTGTATAGGTCAACTGTTGTATATTGACCTTCGACCCGGCTAAACATGCCATTCCAAAGTGATGCACCGGAAAGAAGTGATACATTCCGATGGCAGTTATGAGAAGAAATCGCGTAGGCGGACTTGGCTGACAATATGGGATAAGGTAAAATCCCATGGTACAGGTATAGACTGATGCACCGGAAGAGAGTGACCTGTGAACTGTATGGCAGTTATTTCCGCTTGATGACGATCAAACATGCCATTCCAAAGATTGAGAGGGCGATTGAACTATTATATAACTCGGTTAGACAGGAAGTCAGTTAGTTGGAGATCAGATGAGTTAGAGAGACAAGGTGTGGTAGAGAAAGCCACCATCCGGCAGAAGGGGCCTTTGGGACCCCCGATTGAGTTTGGAGACCAGTTGGTGAGAAGATGCTGGGATGTCCCAGAGAGGCTGAGCCCCCGGTTGAGCAGCCCAGGAGAACGAGAACGACACGCAGCAATGTCCAGAGGGGCTGGGGAGGTCAATATGTTACAGTCTTTGTTCAGTCTCCAACTCCCTCTCACACACCCAACCCTTTCAAATAAAGTGAGAGGTATATTTTTCTAAGAAATGTGTCGCTCGTCTTTATTATTGTGTCAATATGTATTCTGTATGCATATGGTTGGTTGTGACTATACAACACAATCACTTAACACATTTACAAATGGAGAACCTACTTATGCAAATTAGATTTCCCATGACGATGATTAACGTCATTTGTTAGTTCATATAATACACACTGCTTGTTAATTATGCGTATTAACCTTTTGAACCTGATTTTATGATAACATGGGTGACAGAAAGTCTCTCCTGGTCTTCAAGACTCTTCTAAAAATTCTGACTGATTTAAATGGAACTGTACCCTGAAAGATCTCGATTCTTTCTTTGATCTCCAATTCTTCCAATTCCTTTTCAGTTTTTTTTTTCTCTAACAAGATTCGGGCATGTTTATCATTCCGCTTTCTCTTAATTTCATTCTCTGGTCCAACAAAACGGTAAAATCTGCTTAAGGAACTCTAAGTCTGATCTATTGACCGGGATTTAGTCATATCTGTTTGTATATGAAAGTCCCGGAAGATTTTATGTATCTCATTTCATTTGTCTAAATTTCTTGATGATTTTTACCAATTAGAATATTCGATCTATTTTCTTCATCTTCATAGTTTGGATGGTCTCCACTCCTCCGCCAACATCCCAAGTCCTGCAGTCCTTTTAGTAATCCTTTAGTTACGGTACCAAAAGCACCAATTACAATAGGTATAATTGTCACCTACATGTTCCACCGTTTTTTTAATTACCTAGCAAGTTTTAGGTACTTATCCTTCTTTTCACATTCTTTCAGTTTTCTTCTGTGGTCAACCGGGACAGCAAAGTCGACAATTTTGCAATTTCTCTTTTTTTTTTTTTTTGTTGATTATTATTAAGTCTGGTCATCTGGCCGAGATTCGGTGATCCGTGTGTATGTCAAAGTCCCGTAGAAGTTCATGTATAATTTTCTAGGACAGGTGCTGGGTTATGTATATACCATTTATTGGTATGGTCAAATTTAAATTTCTTGCACATCTCCAAGGGTATCACCTTGCCGACCCAATCGTGTATTGTGTTATATTCCTTCTGCGCTAATTTGCTGTATTCGCTTCTTCTTCTTCTTCTTCTTCTTCTTATTATTATTATTATTATTATTATTATTATTCATTAGGTTGCTATAAACTAGACTATATTTTTCTCAACTTTTGTAAAGCGAACGCATATTTCCTTGTATAAAAATATTCACCATTCAATTCCCAGAATTCTAAACTAATACTTCCCATTTTCAACA
>OY757936.1:19695762-19740762 GCA_963585895.1 Sepioteuthis lessoniana
GGTGCACTGCATGGACTCTAACAAAACGGCTGGAGAAGAAGCTAGACGGCAATTACACAAGAATGCTGCGTGCAATCTTGAACAAGTCCTGGCGGCAACACCCCACAAGACACCAACTGTACGGCCACCTGCCTCCTATCACGAAAGCTATTCAAGTTAGACGAGCCAGACATGCAGGACACTGCTGGAGAAGCAGGATCGAACTCATAAGAGATGTACTCTTATGGACCCCCACACATGGCCGTGCGAAGGCAGGACGACCAGCACGAAATTCAGCAGCTATGTGAGGATACGGGCTGTTGTCCTGAAGACCTGCCTAGGGCGATGAACGATAGGGAGGAGTGGCGAGAGAGGGTCAGGGATATCCGTGCTACCAGCACGACATGATGATGATGATGATATATATATAGGCACCAACAGATTGAGATTGTCAAATTGATATGTACAGATCGATATATAAATCTATATACCTCATTAAGTCACCGAGATAGTGTGGAGTTGCATGACTCTCTCTCTCTCTCTCTCTCTATCTCTCTCTATCTATCTATCTCTGTGTCTGTCTGTCTGTCTCTTCAATCCCTTTCTTCCATCTCTCTAAGCAGATCTTCTCGGCTGAATCTTGAGTTCGCTTAGAGATTATGTAAATAAATCTTCGCTGGTCGGCCTACATTGACACACCTATGCGGAGGAAGCGATCAGAAACAACGCATCTGAGAGCGTCCTTCCGAATATCTTGTTCGTCTTAATTGAATAGTTTGTGAGATGTGAAGTTGGTGGCCATACAGCTGCTGTTTCATCGGTTATTGCTTCGAGGATTTGTTCCAGAGAGCCCACGGTCTTCTGGGTTAGTACGCATCAAGTTTTTTTCTCAATGCATTTTGTCAGCGTCCATGTGGTGCATCCATAGAATTGTATGGATACTGTTACATCTTGGGAGAAATTAAGTCTTATTTTATCGGAAAGATCCGATTTCTATACGATCGTTAACCTGTCAATAGCAATCCACGCTAGACTTACTAGACTTATGTTGACCTCTTCCGTAGATGAGATGCTGCTGCTTAGGTATGTGAATAGGTTTACTCTTTTTAGAGTGAAGGTGTCTTTTTTTTTTGTTGTTGTTTTAAACGCAAATGAACAGACTGAGATAGATAGATAGATAAAAAAAGACAGAGAGAGAGAGAGAGAGAGTGAGAGAGATAGAGAGTGAGTGAGAGAGAGAGAGAGAGAGATAATATACAGTTAATATACAGTAAGTTAATTGAGAGAGAATACAAGGGGGAAATATATATATATATACATATATATATATATAGAGAGAGAGATAAGATATTTGAAAATCTCATTTGTCAGGAAGAGAATAATTCATAAAATTCTGTCGGTGCTTGGTCTTGCATAGATGCTTATAAAATTACTTTCAATCATCCATCCGATTTCATCCCATCTATAAACATCAAAGATATATATTTATCATTTATCATCTAATTGCAATCTCTTGTAACGATTCTTGTTTTAGTGGTTGACATTGAATAAAAACGAATAACTTAAGCCCTGGTATTAAGGATTTTGAGTTGATAGTTCCGGTCGACACTTCTGATACCAGAAACAACTTTCATGTTTATATGTTCTCAATAAATACGTAAAGGTCTTTGTCGAGGGAAACGAAAATTTATTTGATTGAGTGTTATTGCAACAAAAAAATAGACTTAAGAGGTAGGAAGTAGATTTCGACATATATCCCCAACACACGCACACACACACACATACACACGCGCGTGCGCAAACACACACACACACACACACATCTATCTATCTATCTATCTATCTATCTATCTATCTATCTCAGTTTGTTCATATCTATCGAGCAAGAAATCTGTCATTTAACAGCTAAAAAAGAGAAGATCCGTTTCAAAACAGAAACTCTAATGATAAAAGTAAGTATTTGCCCAACACCTCAACCAAGAGTAGGATGTGGTACAAGGTAATTTTTGAGCGTTCTTAATAAAATAATTGACCAAGAGATAGGAATTAGATTTAGAATATATTCAGATCTATCTATCTATCTATCTATCTATTTCAATGCACTCACACACACACACACACACACACACACACACACACACACACACACACACACTTGCCCAATCGGCTGGGGCGGGAGAATACACCGACTACAACTGTGCAGAGGGATAAGACCCCCCAACGCGTGTCCTAGATATCACACTGATGGTGAGGTTCCAGTAATGGTAGAGCTTTGTGGAATGTGGAGCTCCCCTTCATTACCATTACTCCCAGCTCCACTCTGGCCCGGAGTGGTAGCACCTGAGAAGGCCCTATCTATGGGTTAAATAGAACTAACTGCATACTTATGATAAACTGAATTGTTTGATAAAACTGAATAGCTTGAAATAGAAATGTTTTTGACAATTAAACCGTACTTACATTTAAACTGCGTGCTATGTTAAACTGAATTGTTTGAAATGTAACTGTTTTTGATATTGAAAATGTACTTACACTAAACCGAATTGTTTGATATAGAACTGTTTTGACATTTAACTGTGTAAACTAAATCTGTACTCATACTAAACTGAATTAGCTGAATTAGAACTGCTAGACTAAACTGAATAGCTTGAAATAGAGATGTTTTTCACAATTAAATTCTACTTACATTTAAACTGCGTGCTTATGCTAAACTGAAATGTTTGAAATTAAACTGTTTTCGAAATTGAAACTGTACTTACACTAAACTGAATTGTTATATATAACTGTTTAAATAAACTGAATATCTTGAAATAGAAATGTTTTGACAATTAAACTGTGTACTCTTGCTAAACTGAATTGTTTTAAATAGAATCGATTATTTAATCAAAAATGGATTTGGCGTTAAATAACCTACAAAGATTGATATTCCATAAAATCCAACCAAGCCACCGACCAACCAACCAACCAACAGTCACTCTACCCCCCTCTCTCTCTCTCACACACACACACATACACCATCTGTCCCTGTATACCATCCCTCCTGGCAAGTCTTCTAGACTTCTAGTGTCCGTACACAGCTGATGTATGTAAGTCTTGATGGTCAGCTAATGCTGGTGCGCCCATGCGTAGGAGTCCATAAGAAAACATCGCCTATGAATTTGTCTTTACTTTAATATATATATATATATATATAGTATTTCTAAATATCTGGGGAGTATAGATTACATTTTCATTGTCATTACTCTCAGGTCCACTCTGACTCTGAATGTTAGTAATTGTTAGTGTTCCATCTTTAGCACAATAAGATCTGTTTTAGAAATATTTGATAGGATCATGTGCAAAAAAAACCCAAAAAACAAATCTTAAAAAAATGTACATATGAACGAACTCTATTTTTAAACCCGAATGTATAAAATAACCCGAGGCGGATCAGAATCAGTCAATCCATCATAATGTCGAAGATGTTAAGTTTGGCAGATATAAAATCAGCACTCTCCAGAACTGAGGAAGGGGAGATTTTATGGTCATTGGGACATTCTATTAATTACATGTGGTTAAATCCATTCCCTGGACAGTGATTAGTTGCTGGTCCAGGAATAGACATATTGGGGTATATTTACTGAGTCACAGCTCGTTTTATTTTGTTAAACAGCTTGACTCTAGTTGGGACCGCTGAGCCGGTAAGTGTTGTTATTATAGTTGTTTATTCGATTTATTAGAGCAGTGACTTCTGCCCAAAGATATGTATATTTAAAAACTAATTAAATCATGAAGTTTTAAAGAAAAGAGAAATCCACTGCATTAATTGTTTCGAAACAATCGCTTTGGTATTCCACCAAATTGTTCATGGATCTAAGTACCCTTAATGTTTTAAAATGATGAAATTAAATAACTATTGACTTATAGAAGTATTCAATATATTCAATAAATCTTATGTGTATTCGCTGGTATATGAGTACGTCGAACGAAGCCGAAACTCTCATTCAATCGTCATCCTCGGTGTAAAGACAGCGTCCCATAGTAAAAAAAAAAAAAAATAGCAATTAGAAATAAAAGATAAAAAGATATAAAATGTCCTCTAGGCAGCATCCACAGTCTGCACAGATTTGGTAAATTTCAGATTTGCTAGTCGGACAACACTGGTGTGTCCACGAGTAATAGTCCACAACATAATAATCATGAACTTTAACGAATGCGACTCTAGGTCTTGAGTAAGTAATGTGTCAAAGTACTGATCAAGGGATGCTGATACCACGTATTACACTGACTCTTTCTCTCTCACCATGAAAGAGGGTTTAAGAAGCAAACATTAAGCCAGTGACGAAGAAGTGAAAACTCCTGTGATGTAGTGGTTCTAAGAACAGTCAAAAGAATTTTACAAGGCAGGAATACGTGCTCTCATTCGAAGGCGGAATATTGCTACTGAGAGAAACGGTGACTATACTGAGAAGTAGGGATGAGATCCATAGAGGACCAGCTGTACAGGGGGATCACAAAATACCGTCTCTGAAAAAGCAATCGTATCATTTCAGAAATGTCAAACCCGATGACAAGGGCAGAAACTGGGTGACTTTATCCCACAGTGCACATGAAAGACCAAGTTCTTGGGAACATTTTTGGGGAAGCTTTTTGGGGAAGCTTTTTGTAAAAGACAATTCTATTTGTAGTTGTTCAGTTTAGTCAAGCAGTTTTAATTCAGCTAATTCAGTTTAGTAGTAGTACAGATTTTGTTTACACACAGTTAAATATCAAAACATTTCTATGTTAAACAATTCTTTTTAGTGAAAATACAGTTTCAATATCAAAAAACAGTTCTATTTCAAATAATTCAGTTCACCATAAGTACGCAGTTTAAATGTAAGAACAGTTTAATTGTGAAAAACATTTCTATTTCAAGCTATTCAGTTTAATCAAACAATTCAGTTTAGCATAAGTATGCCGTTAATTCTATATAACCCATAGATAGGGCCCTATCAGATGCTACCCCGCCAGGCCAGAGTGGACCTGGGAGCAATGGCAATGAAGGGGTGCTCCGTATTTCCCAAAGCCGCAGCATTACTGGGACCTCACCATCAGATCATTTAGTGTCATATGCAGGACACTCATGGGAGGGGGCTTACCCCTCTGCAGAGGTGCATTCGGTGTATTATACAGCCCCAGCCGACTGGGCAATACTGAGTTAAATGTCGAAACAGTTCTATTTCAGATAATTCAGTTTAGCACAAGTACATAGTTAAGTCGGCAAAACAGTTCTATTTCGAGCAATTCAGTTTAGCATAAGCACGCAGTTTAAATTTCAAAACAGTTCTATTTTAAACAACTCAATTTAGCATAAATACGCAGTTTAAATGCAAAAATCAGAATTGTGAAGGAAGCGCAGTTTAGTTCTATTTAACCCATAGATAGGACCCTTATCATGTGGTACCACTCCGGGCCAGAGTGGACCTGGGAGTGATGGTAATACAATACTCCGCATTCCTCAAAGCTCCAGCACTCAAGATATTTTAGCTTTTGCAAGGAATAAATAAGACACACACACACACACACACACACACACACACACATATATATATATATATATATATACACACGAATGAATGAATGAATTGGATAAAATGTCTGACTGAATAGAACAAATATGATTTGAAAAACAAAATAAATTCTTCAGCGAAATTTGGTTATCAAATTATATATTATATTTTTCCCGATTATCTCTCTAACCATCAGATTATTTAATATCATAACAGTACACTCGTTAGGGGTGGGTTCTTACTCCTCTGGGCAAGAGTGACTGTGAATTCTATGTTACCAGCTCAACTTGATATATACATGTGTGTGTATGGGTTTGTATGAGCACAGCCTTATGTATAAATATGTAAATACTTATATGTGTCTGTGTATACAGACATTTTTAGGCCCCAGTTTGCTTAACCAAAAACATATGAAAACAATTTGTCATTATGTTGTCGTCGATCTGACTTGTCTTGCATAAAATACGCCGTCTTAGCTGAAGCAAGTCGAAAAGATTTTTTTCATGTCTGTACTTCCTCTTAACTTTTACTAAGTCGAGACAACTTTAATTTAAAAGTCAACTTTAAATTCAAAACGAAAAATTTTGTGAGATATCATGAAGCAATACTACTTCGTCTTTTCTTTTTTTTTTTTTTTTTCTTCATTTTCGTCATTTTTCAGTTAAAATTAGGTACGCGTTAGACTTTCGTTTGTCTGAGGGAAGAAAAAGTCAACATAGGTTTTCTTTCTACTAAAATTTACTGTATCTTATTGGAAATAATGGTAAAAAATAATCTAACGTACATCTATTTTTTTTTTCTTTTACTTTTATTAATGTTGGATATTTCTTTATACTTATGACGAAATTAACAATGACATAGAAAGAGCTTTGGAAATTTAATCGAATTAAGACGAAAAAAAAAGAAGGAAAACAATAACACGTACTGGAGAAAATTCTTCTTGATACTAAAGAAAAAAGCAAATTTTGTTATATATATATATATATATATACACACACACACACACACACACACAGACGTATATATATACATATATATATATAAATATTTATCGAGAGAGAGAGAGAGAGAGAGAGAGAGTGAGACCTTAATCATGGACACCACTATTATCAACGTGAACTATTCATGAATCCCTCTGTCATAAAGATATTCAACACACAACTAGCAATTCAATCATCAGAAGAGAATTGGAATGTACAAAATACATGTCGAACATATATATATATATATATATATGTATATATATATATGCGGAAAAATAACAAAATCTAACAAAATAATAATGTCTTAACGGAATATACGGAATTTGGTTGGTTGGTTGGTTGGTTGGGTTTTACGGCATGGCAACCCATTGGGTTATTTTATGCCGAAAACGTTTTTATTTTTTATTTTTATTAGGTATACTCTTTATGCGTATAGTTATTTGCATATCGTTTTATTTTGATGCTGTTGGTATTTGTTTGTAGCGTTCAGTCTTGAATTGTCTGCTGAAGTCCGCATTTGATTTTTTATATAATTATTTTATAGGTCTATGAGCCTACAGCCTTGATAGAAGACCAATTCTTTTCAGGAATTCTATTATGTTTTTAGGGTTTATTTTCTCAAATAATTCCTTCATACTATTAACTTTATAAAAAATTTTCGGATGCGAGATAGGTTTGTACATTCTATCAAAATATGCCTAATTGTGTAACGGTTTCCGCATGGACGTTTAGGAGATTCTTCTTTTAAAATAAAGTCGTGCGTTAATCTAGTGTGGCCTATACGGAATTTGAAATCATATACGAGTTTTTTTTAATCTTAAAGAAGCTGTCCAGCCTCTTACGACCCATCTTACAATTAATCCAAGTTGGAAGAAGAAGACATGCGATGAACTGCTGAAGAAGTAAGGACAGACTCATGCTCGTCCTTACGTTCTTTCGTGGAGTTTTACACTTGGACATTCTCTAACACATTGTTACACTCGGATATTTCCTTATGGCGTCTTACTCTTGGATGTTCTGTTATGGACACCTACACTTGGACATTCACTTAATAACCCCTACACTCGGACGATCTTTTACGGACACTTACACTTGGATGTTCTATTATGGACTCTTACACTTGTGTAACACTATGTTGGTGGCCCGCCAAGCAGACGATTCCTTTGTCTGTTTTGGCGCGAAAGCAGACAAAGGGTTTTGGATTTGAAATCTCGCCGTGACCGGAAGTGGAAGGGGACGCGAGAAGAGAGTTAGTTGGAAAAGGAGCTCGAGAAGCAGTTGGCGACGGGACACGCACAAGAGCAGTCGACACCGGACACCGGAGCGGTGAGACCAGTCGGAGGAGATGGGGTCCAGACCAGTGAAAGAAGATCGAGTCAAGATGAGTCGGCATTCCAGTTGCTTTGTGGAATTTTCGCTAGAATCCATGCTAGCGTTAGTCTATATATGCTATCGGAAATTCAGTGTTACATAACTCCTTGTCTTGCACTTTGAGTTAACCCCAAGCATATTGTTCGGTTTGTTCGTTTTGTTATTTCTTTTCTCCTGTTCCCTCGATTGTATTTGATGTAGCGGTAAAGAAATGTGCGTTGCCCCTATCGGAACCACTAGTTGATCACCGGCCAAGAAGGGAAAAGGTTCGATGAGGTTGATGTATTGTGGGACGAAGGGGAACGTCACACTTGGATGTCCTCTTGCAGACTACTACACTTGGACTTTCTCATATGAACTCAAATAGATGGGCGTTTTCTTACGGACTGCTACTCTTGGACATTTTCTTATGGACTCCTACATTTGGACATTCTCTTGTGGACTCTTACACTGGGACGATCTTTTACGGACTCTTACACAAGGACTTTCTTTGATGAACTCAAACAAATAGACTTTTCTTGCGGATTCCTACTCTTAGACGTTCCCTTATGGATTCATATACTTGGACACGAGTTCAAATCCTAGACGAGGCTGATTGCAATTCACATAGCACTAATACCCTTGAGAATGGTATGAATCCAATTATTCTCTCTCCAGCTATGGAAAAACTAGGTTCTCCAGCCTTGGTGAGGCAACTAGTCTAGGAGAAGGAAAACTCTGAATTGAAACCTGTTCAACTTCGCTTAAAAATTGACCTCGTGTCATATCCTGCCCAAGCGGGGGTGTTGGTAAATAAGGTTACACTCGGACGTTCTCTTATGGACCCCTACACTTGGACGTACTCTTACGGACTCCTTATATTTGGACATTCTCTTATGGACTCCTACACTTGGACAATCTCTTACGAAGTCTTACACTTCGACATTCCCTTATAGACTCCTACACTTGGACGTTCTCTAATGGACTCCTACGCCTGAACGTTCTCTTACTTACTTCTACGCTTGGTCATTGTCTTATGGACTTCTGCACAATGTCGTTCTCTTAAGGACTTCTACTCATGGAGGCACCAGTAATTAATTACTTGCAAGTATTTACATACGTCATATCTCCGTCGACACTTGATGCAGCCAACAGAACCTCCCAAAACTGATGGATGATAAAGAAGATTTGCCACTGACAATCAAGGAACAGCACTCATGATGATAATGAAAATTATATTAATACTAACAGTGTTGGTTGTCTCTAATTTACTTTGAGGGTTCGTGGTGAACCAAGTGCAATATAATTTGGAGAGTGATCAATATCTGTGATAGAGGTATTCTAATAATGGTAGAAAGAATGTGAAAAGAGAGGTAAGTACTTCGACCTTGCTAGAGAATTGAAAAAGCTATGGAACATTAAGGTGACAATTATACCAATTGGGATTGGTGCTTCTGGCACGGTAAGTAAAGGATTATTAAAGGGCCTGGAGGATTTGGAAGTTGGCGGCTGAGTGGAGACTATACAAACAACAGCATTATTGAAAACGGCAAGAATACTGAGAAGAGTCCGGGAGACTTGAGGAGACTTGTTGTCACTCCATTTCCAGTGAAAGACCATCAGCAAACGCTGATGTGAAAAACTCTAATGAGTAAATAAATAATATATAATAGATTATATGTATATATATAATGCCTTGGAAGTTAGTCTGAGACCTTAGGTTTCATGAAGTTTCATGTTGTTTGTAAAACTTCATGAAACCTAAGGTCACAGACAAACTTCCCTGAAATGCAATATATAAAATCTATGTATGAAATCTATTGAATATTTATTATATATATATATATATATATATATATATATATGTATATATATATTGCTATATCTATTAATAAACAGTGCTCAATATCATTAATAGAGTGTATAATCTAAGTGAGGATAGGGTAGACATAGTCAACGGTGTTTGGTTACTGTCTGTTTTTCATTGATGCGATCATCAGGTATTTATATCTAAGTCACTATACGTTATCCTGTGTCCGTAAAAATAGATTTTGCTGGACGGCTAATACTGATATGTCCGTTTGAGAACATAACGTTTGTCCTCGTTCTTTCATTCTCGAGCAGTGCCCAGCATATTTTGTTCGTCTTACTTGGATGGTCGTAAGTAGCCATACAACTACTGTTTTGTGGGGTCCGCATCCAAGATATGTTGAAAACAGCACGCAGCATCCTCGCGTAGTTTCCATTTAGCTTGTTCCCCGGGCGATTTGTCAAAAGTACAAGTTGAGCAACCATACAGTAGTACTGACATTGCTTATGGTTGGAATATTTCAGGTTTTATTTAATCAAAAACATCAAATTTCCTGGTAGTCGTTAACCTGGGAATAATAGTGATTCTTTACATATGCCTATGTTGCATCCGTTTTCCGTAGATAAGATATTACTACCGAGTTGTATGAACTGGTCAACTGTATGTTGGAAAACTATATTTGTTTTTTTGTTTAATGCCATGTCGACCTTCGTGGGTTATTTAATGCCAAATCCATGCTTGTAGAGGAATAGCAGTGATAATGTTTAAAAAATATTCAGAAATATAAGGGGGTTAATAAATTTCTAAAGGGTATTTGTTCTTTCTTTCTTTCTTTCTTTCTTTCTTTAATGGCATACAAACCTTCGTGGGTTAATATATGCCAAAGCCATGCTTGTAGAAGAACAGCAGTGGCAGTGTTTAACCAATAGCAGGAAAGATAAGAGGGTTAATAAATTTCCCTAGGATATTAGTTCTTTCTTTCTTTAATGGTGTGTCAACCTTCGAGGGTTATTTAATGCCAAAGGCATGATTGTAAAAGAACAACAGAGGTAATATTTAACCCATAGCCAGTAAGATAAGAGGGTTCATACTTTTCCCGCGTGTATTTGTCCCTGGTTTCTTTCTTTCTTTCTATCTTTAATGGCATACAAACCTTCGTGGGTTAATATATGCCAAAGCCATGCTTGTAGAAGAACACCAGTGGCAGTGTTTAACCAATAACCGGATAGATAAGGTGGGGGTCATAAATTTCCCTAGGATATTAGTCCCCTCTTGCTTTCTTTCTTTAATGGCATGTCAAACTTCGAGGGTTATTTAATCCCAAAGCCATGCCTGTCGAAGAACAGCAGTGGTAGTATTAATCCATTGCCGGAAAGATAAGGGGGATTCATACCTTTCCCCAGTGTATTTGTCCCTGGTTTCTTTCTTTCTTTCTTTCTTTCAGCGTATATCAACTTTCCTGGGTTATCTAATACCATAGCCGTGCAAGTAGAAAAACAGCAATAGTAGTTTTTAATCCATTGGGGTTGGAAACTTTGCATTCTGATTTGAGAAAAATTCTATCAAATTTACAATAGAATTAACTGATTAATTTTTTTTTTAATTTGCCTCAGGCATATGAGTGTCTACTGCGATAACTTTCGGCCGCTGCATCTCACGGGAATATTCTACACTCCTCTTTCAGCTAATCATTTACCATCAGGAGATAGCAGAAATAGATTTAAGTGGGGAGTAGCAAAGAAGAAGGAGGATGTGGAGGAGACCACACACTTTCAAAGTACTTGTTGCAGTCTAATAGCTAACGGTATAGATTAAACTTAACTTGGCGAGTTGGTTAGGGCTGTAGAATACACTGACTGCTTCTCTGCGGAGGGGTAAGACTCCCTAAAACGAGTGACCTGGATATGACACTTAGCAATCTGATGGTGAGGTTCCGTTAATGCTGGAGCTTTGAGGAATACGGAGTACCCCTTTATTGCTATCGCTCCCAGGTCTACTCTGGCCCGGAGAGGTGGCACCTGAAAGAGTCCTATCAATGGGTCAAATAGAACTAAACTGAAATAGAACTGTTCTGACATTGAAACCGTGTACTTATGCAAAACTGAATTATTTGAAATAGAACTGTTTGATATACATAAAAATGGATTTGGCATTAATGACCTACAATTGTCGATATGCCATGAAATTAAACCAAACCAAACCAAACCAAACCAATAAGATTGGACAAATAAAAATGTTGTTTTGATATTGTTTCCGGAAGAAGAGGATCCGTACTTTCCAATCATCATCATCATCATCATCATCATGTGCCGCTATCCCTGACCCTCTCTCGCTATTTCTCCCTATCATTCATCGCCTCTGGCAGGTCTTCAGGGCTACATCCCGTATCCTCACATAGCTGCTGAATGTATGTTCGAGCTGGTCGTCCTACTTTTGCCCTGCCATATGTGTAGGTCCATAGGAGTACATCACTTATGAGCTCGTCCCTGCTTCTCCAGCGGTGTCCTGCGTGTCTGGTTCGTCTAACTTGGATAGTTTTCGTGATGGGAGGCAGATGGCCGCATAATTGGTGCCTTGTGGGGTGTTGCCGTCAGGACTTGTTTAATATTGCTCGCAGTATTCTTGTGTAATTGCCGTCTAGCTTTTTCTACAGCCGTTTAGTTAACGTCCAAGTAGTGCATCCATACAGCAGTATCGATACGACCGCTGCTTGGAAGAAACTGCGTTTAGTTTTATCGGTCAGGTCTGATTTCCATATAATCGATAGCTGTCCATGCCTTCGTGAGCCGCATGCCCGAAAACTTTCCAAAAGAACCAATAAAAATGGCCAAAATGCAGAAGTGACAAAGATATAACGTTTTAAACATAATTGACGTGTGGAGGTGCCCGTGGTGTAATTGTCATCTCGTGCCGCCAGCACGGATATCCCTGACCCTCTCTCGCCACTTCTCCCTATCATTCATCGCCTCCGGCAGGTCTTCAGGGTTACATCCTGTGTCCTCACATATTTGCTGTGTGTAAGTTCGAGCTGGTCGTCCTGCTTTTGCACGGTCATATGTGGGGGTCCATAGGAGTACATCACTTATGAGCTCGTCCTTGCTTCTCCAGCAGTGTCCCGCGTGTCTGGTTCGTCTAACTTGTATAGTTTTCGTGACGGGGGGCAAGTGTCCGTATAGTTGGTGTCTCGTGGGGTGTTGTCGCCAGGACTTGTTTAATATTGCTCTCAGCATTCTTGTGTAATTTCCGTCTAGTTTCTTCTCCAGCCGTTTAGTTAGCGTCCATGTAGTGCATCCATATAGCAGTATCGATGTGACCGCTGCCTGGAAGAAACTGCGTTTCATTTTATCGGTTAGGTCTGATTTCCATATGATCGAGAGCCTATCGAGAACCGTCCATGCCTTTGTCAGTCGTGTGTCAATGTCTTTTTCGGTTGATGAGACGCTACTTCCTAGGTAGGGGAATTCGTCTACTAGTTTCAGAGAGGCTCCGTCTTGTGTGGCAATGTTGCCCGTTTGGTTGTAACACATATATTCAGTTTTGTGTGCATTGACATGGAGGCCAATGCCAGCTGCGGCTCGTTCCAGACTATGCAGTAGTGTCTCTGCTTGATTAGGCGTATTCGCCAGTAACGACAAGTCATCAGCATAGTCGGCGTCCGTGATTGTTTTTGCGGGGTGTCTTTTGCTTCTTCTCTTAGTCAGCTCGAAGCCATTTTCTCTGATTTTGTCGATCGAAGTTCTAAGCACGTAGTCTAGACAGATGATAAAGAGGTGCGGGGCTAGCGTGTCTCCTTTTGTGTTTATACAGTTAAATGTTAAAACAGTTCTATTTCAAACTATTCAGTTTAGCATACAAAATGAATTTATTTCAAACAATTCAATTTTGCATAAGTACGCAGTTTAGTTCTATTTGACCCATTGATAGAATCCTATCAGGTGCTACCACTCAAATTCTATACAATTCAGTTTAATTTAAGTATAGTTTTTATTTACAAAGGGTCATATTTTAAACAATTCCGTTTAGTATAAGAATACAGTTTAGTTATATTTTAAAACAGTTATATTTTAAACAATTCAGTTTATCATAATTACACTGTTTCAATGTCAAAAACAGTTATTTTTCAAGTTATTTAGTTTAGCATAAGTACACAGTTTACTTCTATTTGTCCCATAGATAGCACCCTATCAGGTGCTACCACTCTTGGCCAGAGTGGACCTGCGATGTAATAAAGGGGTACTCAGTATTCCCCAAAGCTCCAGAATTACTGGAACCTCACCATCAGATTGTTTACTGTCATGTTGTTGTATAGCCATATGCGAACCACAAAGTACAAATACACTAACGGGACTCAAATACACAGGCGACTCCGTTGTTTAGGTACGAACGCATTTATTAACTTCTGACTTCGGTTCTTCGACACGAGGAGAGAGACAATTCCTAAAAGTCTGTCATTATGATACTATGCTAACAACACCCACAAAGTTCGACATATCTCGTGGTCCAATCTCAACTTCTCAAAACGTTGGTCGGAACTCAACTCTTCAACATTATGATCGGACCCCAACTTCAACTGTCTGCCATTGAGGCAGACAACCCAACTGTCTGTCTACATAGCCCAAAGTCAACTCCCAACTGACCCTTTTTCAAGATCTTCATATTCTCAGGACTATCGCTTCCGGGCATGACGTCATTCACACCTAGCTTCATTTCCTATCTGGAGTTTATTATGACAGTTGTGATTGTCATATCCTTTGTGCGCGAGCGTAAACTGTACCCAATGTCTGTGCACCTGAACTAAGAGCCGAATAGTTCAAAACCCAACAAAACCGAGCGATAAAATATAATTAACGAAAAACGATTAATATAAAAAAAATCATTCCGTCATTATATAACAATATCCGGGACACTGGTTCTGGGTCTTAACCCTCAGTAGAGATGAAGTCAGTGTATTCTGCAGTCCCAGTTTCGTATCTTGTAGAAAAATATCGATACTTTACAGCAAGATCTTCGTTTTAAGGAAATAGGCAGTGACCGAATAGATGTGTATGTCTCAACAGGCAAGTATCTCCAGCAAATTCGTCCTTAAGTTGATAATTTATTGTGAGGGGAACGAGCCTGAATTTGATTTTTTTTACTGGCATGTAAATCGCTGTGGGTTATTTAACACCAGATTGGTTTTGTCATGTGCGTATGTTTTAGGTTTTAGGGAATAGACTTTTGTTATATGCTTTAGTGTACAGGATGGAATGATAAAATGGTCGTCCTAAAGAAAACAACGCTACAGCTTTTTTTAAAACTTTTATTGAAAAAATCATTTCAGGTAACTTGATTATGTAGTAGAGTTGACATAGCCGCTTTCAGCCTCAATCACCGCCTCGATACAGATCCGGAACTGTGATGTGAGGTGGCATGATGTGGCCCTCACTTGAAACCACACCAAAGACCATAACTGTAGCCGGAAACATTTTTTCATCCCCCTGGGCACGTTAAACCGTTTTGCATTTTGAGGGTGCTGGCAATGGTCCTGTTCTCATAACTTGGATCGGTAGAGAGCGTGGTTATACAGCGGCGCATCTCCGATCTCGTTCTTTGAATATTGTGTCACTTTCAGACATGATAGAAGGCTCCTATCGCTCTTGGGATTTGTACACAATTGGCCAACTAGTAGATGGTCTGCAAGAAAAAAATATAACCGGTTTTCATTAAAGGGAAATGGAATCATATCGTCTTTTTTAGGGCGACAATTTTATCGTTCCACCCTGTATTTAGTTAGATTTTGATGAAGTTTTTGTAAAGCTCAAGACTTTGGTGTTTTTGACGAGGTCCTTTAAGTTGCTTGTATGGTTGTTTGTCTAAACCGGTCTCAGAGAATGTTTTTGAATGTGAGAAGTACTTTGTACGTTGAGCTTGTTGGCGGGGGTCTTCCCTTTTAAGGAGATGTTAACATGGGTGTGGCAAATGCGAAGTCTTTAGATTATCATTTCTTTTCTATTAATTTCATAGCCTGTCGGTCACTCGGTAGAGGTTATTATTTTTGGTCAGTTAATGTAACTTTTGTTTTATTTGATTTGGTTCGGTTTTATGGCTCATCAACAATTGGAGGTCATTAATATCAAGTCCATTTTATTCATATAAACACTTCTATTTTAAACACTTAAGATTAGCATAAATACACGGTTTAATAGTAAAAACAGTTCAATTTCTAACAATTCAGTTTAACATAAGTACACAGGTTCAAAGTCAAAATCTGTTCTATTTCAAACAATTCAGTTTAGTTTATAAAAATCGTTCAATTTTAAACACTTCAGATTAGCCTAAATACACGGTTTAATAGTAAAAACAGTTCAATTTCTAACAATTCAGTTTAACATAAGTACACAGGTTCAAAGTCAAAATCTGTTCTATTTCAAACAATTCAGTTTAGTTTATAAAAACCGTTCAATTTTAAACAATTCAGTTTAGCATAAGTATTGTTTAGTGCTATTTGACCCATAGATAGGACCCTATCAGGTGCTACAACTCCAGAGTAGACCTGGGAGCGATGGCAATGAAGGGATACTCAGCATTCACCAAAGCTCCAGCATCACTGGAATCGCACCATCAGATTGTTTATTGTCATATCCAGAATATCTATTTGGGGGGTACTCCTCAGCAGAAGTGCAGTCAGTATAATCTACTGCCCCAGACGACTAGGCAATGGAAAAATGGAATAATTGGCTGGTTTAGAAATTATATTTGGCAAATGCTATTTAAAAATTATACAAAACCCTAACACGACCTCATATATTAATGGAAACTCACCATGAGATCGTTTAGTATCATATCCCGGACGCTCGTTGGGGGTGGGAGTCTTGCCCCTCTGCTGAAATTCACTCGGCGTATTCTACCGCCCCAGCCAACTGCGCAGTGTTCTTACAGGTTAGGCTTCTTTGTTTAATGGCACATCAACCCGTGAGAGTTATTTAATGCCTAAACCATCTTGGTAGAAAGGCTCTCGTTGTTCTACGTAACCCATAGCTGGGAGGATATGGGGAGGTCTTACTTTTCCCAAAATTGTTAGTCCGAAAGAAAACGTAGTTCTGTGACTGGAGTTCGAACTCGCTTACTAGGATGTCTCGGTCTTGTACGTTAGCTATTACACCACTGGGACTTCCCTGTTTCTTTCTGCAACAAATTATCGATCTTTCGTTATTGACTTCAAACGAAATATATACTACAATTAATGTAAACTGAATTTTGTATTGATCGAACGTCGATTTCAGTGGCGTCTCCAGTTTATGCTGTAGTAATTAGAAATTTCATTTCATTTACCGAGGCGTATGCCGTTCTATTTCTTAAAGAAAAGACGCCTATTGTATCGAGCAAGAGAAGCGGTGCGATGTCCTTCATTAACTGTGTTATTGATAGAGAGGCTTCTGTCCTGGGACTGTGGGGAGTGGAGATTTACCCTTTCGTTGCCGTCACTCCCAGATTCATTTTGATTGTGAGATAAAGTACAGCTTATGGGTCAAATATATCTGTTAGAAAACTGTTTGTGTAAAATTCTTCAAATCAGATGCTTCAAAAAATTGGGTAAAACATATTTAGTCGAAACTATGATCGGAATCTCTCTTAAACTAGTAGACAAATTCACCTACCTAGGAAACAGCGTCTCATCAACCGAAAAAGACATCGACACATGACTAACGAAAGCATAGATAGCTATCGATAGGCTATCGATTATATGGAAATCAAACCTGACCGATAAAATAAAACGCAGTTTCTTCCAGGCAGCGGTTGTATCGATACTGCTATATGGATGCACTACGTGGACGCTAACTAAACGGCTGAAGAAGAGGCTAGACAGCAATTACACAAGAATGTTGCAAGCAATGTTGAACAAGTCCTGGCGGCAACACCCCACAAGGCACATACTATACGGCCACCTGCCTCCCGTCACGAAAACTATACAAGTTAGACGAACTGGACATGCAGGACACTGCTGGAGAAGCAAGGACGAACTCATCAATGATGTACTCCTATGGACCCCCACATGTGGCCAAGCAAAAGCAGGACGACCAGCTCGAACATGCATACAGCAGCTATGTGAGGATACGGGATGTAGCCCTGAAGACCAACCAGAAGCGATTAATGATATGGAGAAGTGGCGAGAGAGGGTCAGGTATATCCATGCTAGCGGCACGATATGCTGATAAATTACTTAAAACCATATGATGCCCTGGGTATGACACTAAAATCCATTGCCAAGTCAGCTGCGACTAGAGACAGCATCTCTGTAGAGGCGGTAAGACTCCACAGGAGTGTCCTGTATATCACACTTAACAATTGATGGTGAGGCTTCAGTAATGCTGGAGCGTTGGTGAATGTGGAATACCCCTTTATTGCTATCGCTCCAACGTCCACTCTGACCCGGAGTGGTAGCACCTGATAGGGTCCTATCTATTGGTCAAATAGAATTAAACTGTGTGCTCATGCTAAATTGAATTGTTTGAAACTCTTTTGACATTTAAACTGCAAACTCATGCTAAATTTAACTTTTTCTTTGAAATAAAACTGTTTTACATTTAACCGTG
This sequence comes from Sepioteuthis lessoniana, assembly GCA_963585895.1. Classification (NCBI taxonomy): domain Eukaryota; kingdom Metazoa; phylum Mollusca; class Cephalopoda; order Myopsida; family Loliginidae; genus Sepioteuthis; species Sepioteuthis lessoniana. The sequence goes on from OY757936.1 coordinate 19,713,989, forward strand.
TTTAAAGAAAAACATACTTATGCTAAACTGAATTGTTTGATATAGAACTGTCTTTGGCATTTAAGCCGTCTGCTTATGCTTAACTGAAAAGTTAGAAATGGGACTGTTTTTACATTTAGCTGTGTATAAACAATAAATCTGTATGGATATTTGAAGATGTAAAGATCTTGAAACGTACAAACTTTTATCAAACTGACTTAAATGACCTGAAAATGGTTGATACGCTGTAAAACAAAATAACCAGTCAACTAATCAACCAATCAAACTGCATCTGATGGTAAGTTTATGGAATAGGGAGTAGCCTATTATTACCATTATTCTTTGATCTAGTCTGACGCCGAGTGGTAATATCTGTGTGGGTCCCATCTATATGGTCAAATAAAACTGACCAATACTTTGCTAAGAACTATTTTTGGTATATGGCTGTGTCAAATTATTGATATTAAATAGCAATACTTGATAAGTAGTATTGCTAATGTTAAATTAAAATAATTGGAGCCATTTTGCTGAGTGCAAACAAATGAATAATATTAAATAGAATTATTAGTATTGGGCATATTGGAAACCATTTAACTGTCTGCAAAACAATTAGATATGACTACTTGATTAATTGAAATATTTATGTTAAATGACAATACTTAAAAGCATTTAACTATGTGCAAACAAATCTGCTCTGGTTCGTTTAAAAATAAGGTTAGCCGCAAACTATTCCCTTACAGATCATATATATATATATATATATATATATGTGTGTGTGTGTGTGTATGTGTGTGGGTGTGTGTGAACTGGATTGATCATTAAATATCCCACTTGGGTTGATATGCTGTAAAAGACAACCAAGCTAAAACATAAAACCACACGATTGCTTCAAGTAATCAAAACTATATGAATAAGAGCTAATTGTTTTGAATAAGTAAATACCTGACAATGATATTGTCTGCAAATTAATTGTATTAGATAGGAAAAATTCATTATTATTATTATAATTTACCCCTTGGGAGTTTTTCGCATCAGTTTTAGCTGATAGTTTTTCACTGGAGTTTGAGTGACAGCAGGTCTCCTCAAGTCTCCAGGACTCTTCTCATTATTCTGGCCGTTCTCAATAATGCTGTAGTTTGGATGGTCTCCACTCATTCTCCAACCTCCAAATCCCGCATTCCCTTTCATAATCCTTTAGTTACTGTACCAAAAGCACCAATCACAATTGGTATAATTGTCACCTTCATGTTCCATAGTTTTTTCAATTCCCAACGAAGGTTCTTATCCTTCTTTTCACATTCTTTCAGCTTTATTCTGTGGTCAGCCGGGACAGAAAAGTCGACAATTTTGTTAATTCTCTTTTTTTTTTTTTTTTTGTTGATTATTATAAGGTCTGATCTTTTAGCCGAGATTAGGTGATCCGTTTGTCTCTCAAAGTCCCATAGAAGTTTGTGTGTCATTTTCTAGGACTGATGCTAGGTTGTGCATATACCATTTGTTCGTATGGTCAAATCTGAACATCTTGCACAATTCCCAGGAGATCACCTTGCCGACCCAGTCGTGTCTAGTCTTATACTCCTTCTGTACTAATTTCCTGCATTCGCTTATTATGTGATTGATGGTTTCGTCTCTATCACCACACAACCTACATTTGTTATTTTGTTGCGTTCTGGAGAGTTTTTCACAAACGATAGCAAATGGTTTTTTTCACAGGAGTCCAGGACTTTCTGAGTGTTCTGGCTAATTTTAGACTGTAAAGTCAAGAAACCACGGTTTAGTTCTATTTAACCCATAGATAGGACCCTATCAGGTGCTACTATTCCTAGCCAGAGACGACCTGGGAGCGATGGCAATGGAGAGGTACTCCGCATTATCCAAAATTCCAGCATCACTGGAACCTCAGCATCAGATTTTTTAATGTCATATCTAGGACACTCTTTGGGTGGGGGGAGGTCTTACCCCTCTGCATAGAAGCAGTTGGTTAATTCTACTGCCCCAGCCGCCTGTGCATGAAAAAAAAAAAAAAAATTCGAATGGTTAAGATTAAAATGTAGCTGAATGAAACAGAGAAATATTTGAAGAAAGAATGACAAGCGAAAATAAAACTTATGGAAGAATTGAGGGAAAGAGAGAAAAAAATGACACTGAGAAAAACCGAAGGACGTAAAGAATGAATAAATGAGAAAATAAAATAAAAATAAAAATAAAAGGAAGAAATAACTGCAGTAAAAAAATGAAAGATAAAGAAATAATTTTAGGAAAGAAATAAAGATTACAAGCATTTAAAGAAGGGAAGAAAACAAAAATGAAAGAGTTCAAAGAATAAACCTCGCGAAAAAAATGGCAGAAAAGAATCACCGAAAAGAGAGAAGAAAAGAAAAAAAGAATAAGTGAATGAAAGAGTGAAGAAAGAAAGGAAAGAAAAGAAAATTAAAAAAAGAGTGAACAAAAGAAATAAAAGAAAGAAAGAACAGACAAAACAGAAAAAAAATGAAGGAAGGTAAAAGAAAAAAAAACAAAAGAAAGTAAGATAGAAAAATAAATTGAAGAAAGAAAGAAAGAAAGAAAGATTATTTAAAAGACAAAAAAGAAAGAAGAAAAATGATAAAAAAAGTAAGAAAAAGGACGAGAAATGATCTGAAAAAAGAAACAAAGAAAGAAAGAAATTAAAAATAAAAAAAGAAAAAAGAAAAATAAACAAGAAAAATCAGAAGAATACATTTAAAAAAAACCCAAAAAAAACAAAAAAAGGAATAAAAATGATTAAAAAATGTTTGTCCCAACACTTTTTGGGCTTTGTTTGACACAAGGCCATGAGTACGAATCACCCAGTGAGAATCGTGCTCACGTTCCAACTATTTCCACCACGCCCTATAAGTGTTCAGAGTAGGCGGTTGCTGAGGTGTAGCAGTTGTTTATTTGTGGGGGTGAGGAAGTCAGGAGGGGGTGAAGATCAGGGAAGGTTCTCTTTGATCCTCCGGCAGTGAAGTGAATCACATATTCTGTAAACAAACCCAATCAGGAATTAGTAAAGAGAGAGAGAGAGAGAGAGAAAGAGAAAGAGAAAGAGAGGGAGAGATTTGACAGAACTAAAGGGAGAGAGAGATAGAGAAAGAGAGAGAGAGAGAGATTTGACAGAACTAAAGGGAGAGAGAGATAGAGAAAGAGAGAGAGAGATTTGACAGAACTAAAGGGAGAGAGAGAGAGAGAAAGAGAGAGAGGGAGAGATTTGACAGAACTAAAGAGAGAGAGAGATAGAGAGGGAGAGAGATTTGACAGAACTAAAGCGAGAGAGAGAGAGAGAGAGAGAGAGAGAGAGAGAGAGAGAATTAGGTAGAGAAGCCACGGAGGGTGAATTGTAAATAATGGAAAGAAAATAGGCAAACGAACTTAATATATGCTGTATATACTTGAGTATAAGACGATTTTCAAAACGTATTTTATAAGTCGGTTTGTATTGGAAACAGTGAAAGAAATATAATCATATAATTATAAATAATTTTGATCTTTGCAAGACACTCATTAATTATATTTAAGTGTTCAGCTGAGAATATTTCGGACGCAGACTACTCAGATAATCTAGCGCTTCTTGCAAATTAATCCGCCCAAGCCGAATCCCTGATACTTAGCCGGAAGCAGTCAGCATTGATATCGAGGTGAACTTAGATAAAACGGAGTTCATGTATTTTAGTCAAGATTTCCTCATTAATTCGCAGTAATCTGAAATTAGTGAATCAGTTCATATACCACGGTAGCAATATCTCCTTTACTGAAAGCGGTGTTAATATTTTGATTAATTAATTTCATGACTTAACTCTGTCAAGGTTAGAATCAAACTTGATTAGAGTGTACTCGTTCATAAATGCTGCACATGAAACTATGTGTCACGGGCAGTACTTAACATCAGTTATCTATTTAGCCACAGTTAAAAGATCAAACAGTTCTATTTCAAACTATTCAATTTTTCTATTCATAATATTCTCTTTTGGGTAAATGATTCCTTGATACACTACATTATTTAAGTTACATAATCCATTCATAGGACAATTATTTCGAGTTTTACAATTACATTCGTTTTGTTTACAATTATTATTATTACCATAATTAGTTTGGTCCTGAAATTCCTTAATTATCTCTTTATTATGATTATTGATTATTTGAAAAATATTTTTCGTGCCGGAGTAACTAACTTTTAATGTTTTTCTATTAAATATATTATGCAGTATATTATCCTGTTTAAAGTACTTATTTATCAGTTAAAAAAAATATTTACCTATATATATATATATATATATATATACTTTCTGTATGGCTGCAGATATTATTTTTTGCGAGTTAGCGTTTACTATTAAGTATACATGTGTATTTGCATCTGTTCACATATCCTTCATATATGTATATATGAACGTAATGACCCTAAGTAGCTTATTTCCTTTTTATTGTTTTCTGATGAGACGTAGGAAACTTAATCATTTTTCTCCAACAGGCTTTCCCCATACATTACAGACTTATTATATTAGTCATAAAATATGAATTTTTAATGAAGTCAGTTTTTCGACGCCACCTTTTCAAGCTGCAATGCATTTGCCAAGTAAATTCATTTGTTAGATTGGTCAGCTAAGTCTTTCGCTACTGAGGCTAAAAAAATGCTTTTAAGACTAAATCAAATGAGACGATTTATTATAACAACTTAAAAATTTCTGAGTAAGTCTGGACTTAGTTTCATATACATCACGAGCCACTGAGAAACCTTTCCAATTCATATGAACACTGCTTTATGAAAATTGTTTGAAGGTTGAGTTAAAGTCCCGCAGCATAGACTGGAAGGCATGAACCTAAAATTGATACAGTCACTTTTAAACTACTCTGAATAATATTTGTCGCTGCCTCCTACCAGACAGGACTTGACACAAGGTCAAAACCCCGAAGGCTGGTTAAAGTGGGGATAAAGGTGAGGGGAAGGTCGGGAACGTGTCGAGACTCGAACCCTGCTGGTCATTGACCTACTAAGTGCAATGTGGGTCTAATAAGTCAGGCAGTACCACGGACCTAAATCTAGATCCGGGCACGTATGCCAGAATATAGCTTGAACTAGACTGTGAGGTCTAGTGCTATACAAGGGATGCATAGGAGTCAAAAAGTAGCTCGCCCACCCGAAAGTGGCCCAGCCGAAGTTGGGGGCCTTTCGGCCTCGAATCTGCCATTGATCGATACCCCGTCCGGCACGAATGCCAAAAGCCGGGGAAGCTTCTAAGCTTTTCTGAATGCTACGTCTTTATTTACATTCAGTTTTTTTTTAACGTGGCACCTGTTATATAACATATGACATGGATTTTCGGTTCGTTCCTAGTGACGCCGTATGCTTTGACAAGCTTTCATTTTGTGATTTGTAAACAGGGCGATGGCAGTAGTCAGGGTAGTTTGGTCCAACAGGTTTGTAACCGGAAGGAGACTACGTGATAACCACGCGGTCAGATTTAGACAGAATGCAGAGAATTGGGAGGAGCCAGGGACACGCAGCCGATCAGAGGCCTCTCTGACGATACGGGGATGCAAGCATTGGCACCCCCTGGCCCCAGGAAGAAGATATGGGACAAGAAGTCCCCTCTCCGAGTATATGTCTCTCAATCAATCTCTCAAACTGTGGGCCCCTTTCAAGAATAAAATGAGAGATATATTTTTATAAAGAAGTGTAATTCTATCAGTAAGGTTTTTAGGAATGTTGTCTTCATCTTTATTTCCACAACGTTCCGGCCGATATGTCCTCCGGCCTTCTTCAGGTGTTTGTCGAACTCAGGAACCTTCACGGATCTTCGACCTTTATTGAAACCACGGGGGTCGCCTGTTCTGTTTCCGTTTGCTATAACCGGGTACAAGTGTCAAGTATTCCTGTATATTGGTCGCCTGTATTTGAACCTGCAACCTTCAGATGATTGTCTTCTTAGAAGAACAGGGAACCAACACCTATAACCGTTACGCCATGTGTCCTGCTGGACGATTCAGAGTGAATTTTTGGGTATTATAAACTTAATGTTCTTACTTTAGCTAGAATTACTACTATTATGTGTGATTTTTTACCTGTGCTCATATTCAGATTTTTTTTCTTATCTAGCCTTCTTGATTATCGGTTGCCATATTATATTCAACTCTATACTTGGTCTACTCAGCAGCTCATTGTAGCCCAACATATGTGCTGATTCCTTAAGGCGTCTAATCCTCCAATGTTCAGCCCTATCAATTATTTCAACTTTGTCCCATAAGGGGAGATGATTTCCATTTTCCTTCCATATATGGTCTGCCATACCCGACTTTTCAATCTCCCCTCGTACGATTGCCCCTCGTACTATGAAGTGTATTTCGTTCGTTTATTGATTGAGTATACAACAGCACCTGCCAGATTCATTCTTTGTCCTTGATACATACCTTAAATTGCCACGTAATCCTAAACAAACCTCTGTAAAACCTAGGGGTCGACTTATACGGCAAGGCTAAAATCCTAACCTTTACGACGGCCTGGTCAATAAGTGGAGAAGTCCCCAAAACAATCGATATACCTCACTTACTCAGATGGTGTAATGGTTAATAAGCTCCACAAGCAAATCGTCATAAGCGAGTTCTAGTCTCTTTGGGTGGTTCTTTCATCTGGCCTTATTCAAAAAGCTATGAAGGGTGACTCGGCTATTGGTGAAATTTTGTATACAGTATATATATATATATATATATATATATATATATATATATATATATGTGTGTGTGTGTGTGTGTGTGTGTACATACATAGGCAAGCGTAATTAATAATCACTAAGTCCCCGTATCTTTGAAAAAGACATCTAGAATTACTAAATGGAATACTATTTCTAAATTTCTTGTTTTTTAAAGAAAACAAAAAAATTATATGGTAAATGTTAGCCAAACTTCCTTGATGAATAATATTGCATCAAATTTCTTTCTAATATATATATATATATATACAAACACATACACTGTCATCCACAGACTGACTATTTCGTATTATCACAACTCTTCAGTGTGACAAGACAAGTAGGAAGCTTGGATGGAAACCCGCCCAACTTTACGTAAGACTTAGTATCGTGCCGCTCAGCCAACAAGCGAACCATGTCAGCTCAAGAATTATAAGGCATAAAGTAATAGCTTTGGTTTGTTTACATTTTTGTACCTTACCAGATACCAGAGTGCTCAATTCGTTCAAATAGCTTTGCATTATGTGAGTGGCAGCCGTAAATCCCTTCGCCAGAGTGCGCAAACCCCATGAGGAAGCGTGTATATATATGTGTGTGTGTGAGGGAGAGAGAAAAATCGCTCCACTCGGTTTAATATAATTCAATATTATTCATCAAAGAAGTTTGGCTAACATTTACCTTATAATAATAATCATAATGATATATATATATATATATATATATATATATATATATATTATCATTATGATTATATATATATATATATATATATGTATATATATATATATATATATATATCCTTGCTAAAACAATATTTTTATTACATCTGGAACCGATAGCACTGGTGTTTTAACTTTCTAGCTCATGTATTTTTTAGCTTTTGAAAAAAGAAAAACAGTACTTATTTCAAAGCAAATAAACACACACGCGTGCGCACACACACGCACAGACACACATAATCACGCACCCTCCACAAACATATATATATATATATATATATAATGTATGTTTAATTTGGCTCTGATGGATATATAAAAAGCGAAGTGATTGAGACACAAGGAAAGAAAATATTGATAAATAATAACTCACTGGAATTGATTTATCGACAAATACTATAATTGTTTACTGGGTAGATATAAAAATATTAGATATTTGCTGGAAAAGTGGTTGGTCGATACTCATGTCTATATTACATATTCTGTGGACATATCTGTGTATGTATGGATATAATTATTCAGCTCCTCAGACACTGGCAGGATAGGACACAAGGTCAATTTTTATGCTTTATACTGCTGGTGCGAATTCCCCTAGACAGATTGCCTTAACAAATTTAAAGAACCTATCTGTCCTACTATTTACCCATAGTGGAAGGGAGTGGCCGTATCGAAGCGGCTAACGTGCAGGACTCCGACATCGTAGTGAGTGAGTTCGAACTCTTTATCTTTAATTTCAGACAAATACTGTTCCATTTGCTTTATGAGTAAAGTGTTCACCAGTGGTCCGGGAAACCGGGGTCCAATCCCAGGTCGAGTCATACCAGAGACTCAAAAATGGTACTTGATAGCGCCTTGCTTAACACTCAGAATTATAAGGTAAGGATCAAGGGTAAAATGGAGCAATCCAGGGAATGGAGTTGCGCTCTCGCCTACACCTTGGTGTAGTAGTTATTGAAAAAGGAGCTTTCGAGTCACCCTCGACTATGGTCGCCGTCTTTACTTTAGTATTCGGAAAGGTACGATTCTAATACCCAACGGCTATGGATTAAATAGTACCACAGCTGTTTTTCTACAAGTATAGCTTTGGAATTAGATAAACCGGGACGGTTGATATGCCATTTAAAAACAAAAACAAAAACAAAACAAAGTAATATATATATATAGATATATATCATCATCATCATCATCATCGTGTCGTGCTGGTAGCACGGATATCCCTGACCCTCTCACGCCACCCCTCCCTATCGTTCATCGCCTCAGGCAGGTCTTCTGGACAACATCCCGTATCCTCACATAGTTGCTGAATGTATGTTCGTGCCGGTCGTCCTGCTTTTGCACTGCCATGTGTGGGGGTCCATAAGAGTACATCACTTATGAGTTCGTCCCTGCTTCTCCAGCAGTGTCCTGCATGTCTGGTTCGTCTAACCTGAATAGCTTTCGTGATAGGGGGCAGGTGGCCGTACAGTTGGTGTCTTGTGGGGTGTTGCCGCCAGGACTTGTTCAAGATTGCTCGCAGCATTCTTGTGTAATTGCCGTCTAGCTTCTTCTCCAGCCGTTTTGTTAGAGTCCATGTAGTGCATCCATATAGCAGTATCGATGCGACCGCTGCCTGGAAGAAACTGCGTTTCATTTTATCGGTTAGGTCTGATTTCCATATAATTGATAGCCTATTGATAGCTGTCCATGCTCTCGTTAACCTCGTGTTGATGTCCTTTTCGGTTGATGCGACGCTGCTTCCTAGGTAAGTGAATTTGTCTACTAGTTTAAGAGGGGTTCCGTCAAGAGTGGAGATGTCACCCGTTTGATAAAGACACATTTTGTCATTATAATTCTATTAATATCCTTTCAAGTTTCCTGATAAGTGTCTTGGATTCAGATTGGAATTGGTGGATGAATTTACCAAAATTGTACCGAACGCTTTCCTACCTTTCATAGGCTATCATCAGGAGTTACTTGAATGTATAAAGAGTGTTTTTACTCGGGACAATTTCGGTAAATTCATCCACCATTTCCAACTGACACTTGAAAGGATCTTAATAAAATTATGTTGACAAAAAGTGTCTTAATTATTTGGTCAATCGTAAATAAATGAAAGACTGGTTCCCAACTATATATATCTCTATATATATATATATGAGCATGTTCTTGAGGCGTAGGAGCTAATTAACAAGATTGTCACATCGTAGTGAGTTCGAGCTCTAGTCACGGTATTACATTCACTTTCGGGTCAAAACCCTTGGTAAATGAATGAGGCCCCTTATCCCCAGTTCAGCTATGAGTTAATTACTTCAACTGCTGTTCTTTGACAAAGATAGATTTGGCATTAGATAACCCAGATAGGATAGTATGCCATTAAACGAAGAAACGAAACCGATTCAAAACAGGTTTTCTACTCAGGTCACTAACACCATTTCTTTCGACGAGAACCGTTAAACTACAACCTTCTCCAGTATGTATTTATTTATGTATGTACGCATCACATTCTTCAAAAGGTATTCCAATCCAGAATGGGAACCTCAGTTGGTATAATGGTTAGCAAACAAGACTAGCAAACCTTCGAGAATGAGTTTGATTCTTTTTGAGTGCCTCATTTATACAGCCTTGTGCCAAAACTAAGCAAAAAGATTAGTTAATTATTGTCTAGCATGACGAATATTTGTACACACACACACACACAAAGATTTCTGATAGAACGAAACAGTCTGTCTGTGGAAGACAATATATACGCTCCCCCATGGGGGTTGAGCACTCTGGTAAAGGGATTTTTCGGTCGCCGCTTGCATAATGCAAAGCTCTTCGAAAGAATTGAGCACTCTGTTAGCCGATAGGGTATAAAAATGTAAACAAACGGCTGCTGCTGTTGTTACATAAATACCTTAAAAATTCCCTTAGCCAAACGTGGTACGCTTGTCGGCCGAGCGGTTTGAGACTTAGTCTATCGTAAAGTTGGATGGGTTTCGATCCCGGCTTCGAGCGTCCTACGTGTCTAGCCACACTGAAGAGTTCTGATAGAACGAAACAGTCCGTCTGTGGATGAATATATATATATGTATATATATATATATATATATTAGTTAGTCAGCCAACTGTAGTCGAGGGCGATCCGGTGGCTCCATTTTCAATAGCTACAAAAATTAGGTGTAGGGGTGGGCAGTACCTCTTTCCCAAGAATTGCTCTACTTACCCTTGATCTTTACCTTATGATACTGAGTGTTAATCAAGGGGGCATCAAGTACTCTTTTTTGAATCTTTGGTATGACTCGACCTTCTGTGACAATCGAATTTATACTAGTGGAGGTAATCATGGGATGGTGACCAACAGAGGAGCCTGAGGTGGACGGTAAGAAAACAAAAAAGAAATTGTCATCGATACAATTCTATGAAGAGAAGTACTCGAAACGGAGGGTTCCCGTTTTTTGTTTTATTTTAAATCATTTTCAGGATTTTAAATCGTTTTGAATACCATGCAAACGCTTTTAAAAGCAATATTTAGATTCTGTACCTAACACAAGATCTTTATATATATATATATATATATATATATATATATTGCTGTTTGTTGAACTAGAGAAAAGTGAAAATCTTAAAATGAATAGATCCGCGAATTATTTAAATTTGGTATAGTCCAGGAGACCAGCGTTCAATCCCAAGTCGAAACATTCCAAAGACTCAAAAATGGTACTTATTGCTCCTTATTTAACACTCAGCATTATAAGGTAAGGATAAAAGGTGAAGTGAGGCAATTCAAGGAATGGAGTCGCACCATCTTCTACACCTCGGTGTTGTAGCTATTGGAACTTTTGGGTCACCCTCGACTATGGTCGCCAACTTTTTAATTATCATTCTCTCTGCTTGCGTGATACATATTTCGAACACACAGGTCCTCTTCAGGCATATTCGACTGTGTGTTGGATTTTTAAACTGTTGCATACTTAGTACATCAATATTCTCACCCAGTGTTCTTGTCTTCTAGTCACACTATGGCGAGTACAGGAGTAACTAAAAGCATTTTTGAAGATTCGTGAAACTGAAAATTGTACTGCCCCCTTCGTTGTCGCTCAGATATTTTCAGTTTCTTCACAGCGACATCAGTTCCAAATGTGCATGCATGCGACCCGCATCTTTTATATACAACCATCTTTTTTGGAAACTGCATATTAGCGACGCCAGTTCCTGAAATATTGCGTTGTATATGTGTTTATTATATACAAAACCTTGCTTTCGACAACACCACCACTCACTCTCCCACGTCACCAGGGATTTTTCTTGCTTTCTTGTAAACATTTGCCGATTACGTCATATATTACATCCATCTTTATTAGATTGTGCGTAACATATGTTAACAATGGATGTTTATTTTCTTATTTCCGACGAACACACACATACACACACACATACACACATATATATATATATAATTGTAATTAAAATTTACCGCTGAAACCATTCAAAGACAGTCAAGAAAGCTGAGTAATATCATAATAATACGACTACACTTCTTCGCAAATTAATCGTCAGTATTTACGAATCTAGCTTGTATAGTTTTCGTGATAGTTGGTAGGTGGCCGTACAGTTGGTGCCTTGTGGGGTGTTGCTGCCAGGACCTGTTCAATATTGCTCGCAACATTCTTGTATAATTGCCGTCTAGCTTCTTCTCCAACCGTTTAGTCAGCGTCCAAGTAGTGCATCCATACAGCATTATCGACACGACCGCAGCCTGGAAAAAACTGCGTTTCATTTTATCGGTCAGGTTTAAGCTAGACGAACCAGACATGCTGGACACTGCTGGAGAAGCAAGGACGAGATCGTAAGTGATGTGCTCCTGTGGACCCCCGCATATGGCCAATCAAAAGCAGGACGACCAGTTCGAACATTCATACAGCAGCTATGTGATGATATGGGATGTAATCTTGAAGACCTGCCGGAGGCGATGAATGATAGGGAGACGTGAAGAGAGAGGGTCAGGGATATCCATGCTAGCCGCACGTCATGATGATGATGATGATGATTTACGAATGAACGAAATGAGCTCTGATGCATAAGTATATATATATATATTGTCATCCACAGACAAACTGTTTCGAAGTATCAAAACTCTTCAGTGTGGCTAGATACGCAGGACGCTTAAAGGTGGGATCGAAACCCACCCAATAACCTTAGACTTTGTATCTTACCGCTCAGCCAGAAGACGTCGTTATCATCATCAGCAGCTTCATCTTATTTTGCTGGTTGCGCAGAGTCCCGTAATTCTTTCTCTTTCTCACATACCATCCATCCCTATTGTCCATCACTTCTGGCAAGTCCTCTGGACTGCATCCAGTGTCTGCACAGTTTTTTTAAAAGTCGGCCAACATTGGGGCATTCATATGTTGTGGCCCATAAAAGAGCGTTACTGATGAGTGCCTAACATGTCTTGTTCGTTTTCTTGGATGGTTTGTGAGACGAGAAGTAAGTGGCCGTACAATGTTACTTTGAGGTTTTGTTTAAAACAACACGGAGCATTCAATCATGTGAAGTGCCAACCTTGTTTTTTCGCGAGTGCATCAATACTGTATTACCAGCTTGGAAAAAATCCCTTTTCAGAGAGATCAGATTTCCAAATGTTCGACAACCTGACAATACCAGTCCACACATTCACTGAAACAGTGTAAACTTACGACATTGGGCTCAACCTATCCGATCTTGAGGTGAGCTTGTATCCAAATGTCAGAATTTTAAACAACACTTTATTCAGACTTCAGCTAACGTAAAGGTAAGTTCCGCGAAACACAAAGTCGTGACTGATTTTACTGCTCTGTTTTATCTACTGTTTAAATATCGTATATAAATGAATAGATAATTTTTTTTCTTGACATCTGTATGTATATATATAGAATGAGATGTCATATATATATATATATATAGTTCTATTAAAGATTAGAGTACTCTGGTATCCAATATCCCAAAATGTAAACGAGCGAAAGCCACTATATATGCTTTATAATTCTGGTGATGATGTATGTTGCCTGTGGCTGAGCGGTAAGATACTAAGTCTAACGTCGTCGAGCGTGTTTCGATCCTACCTTGAAGCGTCCTGCGTGTTTAGCCACACTGAAGAGTTTTGATTCTACAAAACAGTCTGTCTGGGGATGACATATATATATATATATATATATATATATATATATATATATATATATATATATATATCATCATGGCGCGCTATCAGCACGGATCTCCTTGACTCTCTCACGCCACGCCTCCCTATCGTCCATAGGTTCCGGTAAGTCTTCAGGACTACATCCCGTATTGGGACAGAGCACCTGTATGTAGATTCGAGCTGATCGTCCTAATTCGTGATGGTGGTAGGTGGCCATACAGCTCTTGGTTTGTGGGGTGCTGCCAACAGGACTTGTTCAATATTGCTTGCATCTTTCTTGTGTAGTTGCCGTCAAGCTTTTTCTCCATACATTTAGTTAGCGTCCATGTAGTGCATCCATTAAGCAGTATCGACATGACCGCTGCTTTGAAGAAATATATATATATACATATATATATATATATATATATATATATATATACTAATCTAATATCTACCAGCATTCACGGTACCAGAAAAAAAGAAAAAAATCCGCCAGGAACAAGAGATAAGAATATCTCGAATCACTGCCCGAGGGGGAAAAAAATTATAGGTCAAAAAGAAAGAAAAGGCCAACCTCGTTAGACCCCTTGAAAAAAATCAAGGGATATGCAGTCAGTTGGGCAAAAGAAAACTAAAACCTTCCGCGAATCCTGCAATGCTACAATTACAAGAGTGCACAACACGAGTGGAGCCAATTATAAAATTAACTTAAATCGCGAGTCGAGAATTGGAGAATGCAGAGTATGCATTCATTGCCATTGCTCCAAGATCCCCCTCTGGTCTGGAGTGGGAGCACCTGAAAGCATCCTATCTGTGGGTCAAATAGAACAGTTTGACATTTAAATTCTGTGCAAACTAATGACTTATGCTAAATAGAATTGTTTGAAATAGAACTGTTTGATCTTTTAACTATGTGTAAACAAATTACAAACAATTGATATTTAAGTGAATTGTTAGTAATACATTGTAATACATGGAACTATTTGATTGAGTGCAAAAGAATAAGTTTAGGCACCTTTAAATATGTTATCAACATAATGTGTATCATACACATTTGATATATATATATATATCTATGAAGAGGATTTGTTATGAAGTAACCCACAATGGTTGATATGCCATAAAACCAAACTAAACCAAATCCTATATATTTAATATATATATGTATAAAGAGGATTTGTTATTAAATAACCTACAATAGTTGATATGCTTGAAAAACCATAACAAATTATATCCTATATATTTAATATATATGTATAAAGAGGATTTGGCATTAAATAACCTATAATGGTTGATATGCCATAAAACTCAACCAAACCAAATCATATATATTTGATATATATGTATAAAGAGGATTTGGCATTAAACCACGTACAATGGTCGATATGCCATAAAACTAAACTAAACCAAATCATATATATTTAATATATATGTATAAAGAGGATTTAGCTTTAAATAACCTACAATGGTTGATATGCCATAAAACTAAACTAAACCAAATCATATATATTTAATATATATGTATAAAGAGAATTTAACATTAAATAACCTACAATGTTGATAAGCCATAAAATCCAACCAAAGCAAATTCTATATATTTGATATATATATATATATATATATATATATATATATTTATAAGGACGTTTTGGTATTAAATAACCTCATCATCATCATCATCATCATGTCACACCATCCGCATGGATATCCCCGACCCTCTCTCGCCACCCTTCTCTATCGTCCATCGCTTCCAGCTGATCTTCAGGGTAACATTTTGTATCGGCAAAGAGCTGCTTTACATAGGTTTTACCTGGTCGTCCTGTCTTTTCTCGTTCATGTGAAGGGGTCCACCGTAGCATATCACTAAAGAGATCGTCCTTACTTCTCCAGCACTGTCCCGCATGTATGGTTCCTCTAAGTTTGATAGTTTTCGTATAAGGTGGTAGGTAGCCGTACAACAGCTACTTTGAGGGGTGCTGCCTCCATGACTTGTTCAATATTGTTTGCATCATTCTTGTGTAGTTGCCGTCAAGCTTTATCTCGCTAATTAAATGTATGGAGAAAAAGCTTTAAAAACCTTCAATAACCTTCTACTTGGATATTCCATAAAACCCAACCAAACAAAATCATATATATTTAGTATATATGTATAAAAAGGATTTAGCATTAAATAAACAACAATAGTTGATATGCCATAAAACCCAACAAAAACAAATCCTAAAGTGGTTCGAAACACGCAACACGCAAACATAAAAAGAACTAAAAAATAGAATATCCAGTTTAAAACATTTGTCGACTAATTCATTTTAAAATATCTACTTTTCTCTCGTTGAACCAACAGCAATTTATTTATATCAACATCAAGGCATGCTTCAGGCACGAATTTCCTTGATCTCATTTTCCATCCGTCTCTATCATCCATCCCTCTCGGCAGGTTTTCCAAACAATATCCTATGTCCGCACAGAGTTGTTGTAGGTACGTTTCTTGCTGGACGGCTAACACTGGCACGTCCATACGTAGGGGTCCATAGGAAAACAGCACTTATGATTTCGTCCTTGCTTCTCCAGCAGTTTCCTGCAGGAAATGAGGTAAGTAGCCGTACAGCTTTTGTTTCGTGGAATGTTGCTTCCAGGATCTTGGAATTTATATAATATCTTTATTATATATATATATATATATATATATATATATATATGAGAAAAATATGTGGGAAGTTACATAAATCAAACACTTAACCCCCTTTTCAGTAGCTACTACATCGAGATATAGAAGATAGTGCTTCTCCTTTTCCTGGATTGCTCCACTTTACCCTTAATCCGTACCGTATTTGTTATTTACATGTCTCAAAAATGGAAATGAGGAATGGGAATATATTGTAAAAACCCAGATGCAAGTTGATTATTCAGGGACCCATGATTCAAAGTATTTTTTTTACATTGTCGATTTTGTAAATTATGCTTATTTTTTACTTTTAAGAACATCTTTTTTATATCGAAATTATTGTCCAACTTGTTTCGATGTCATCATATTGCATTAAAGTCATTAAAGTTGTCAAACGTTGTCGAGGGCGACCCGAGGGCTCTCTTTTCAACAGCTACTACACCAAGATAGAGAGGAGCGCGCTATTCCTTTCCCTGGATTACTCTAGTTACTCGTGATCCTTACCTTATAATGCTGATTTTAAAGCAAGATGGCATCAAGAACCATTTTTTGAGTCTTTAGTTTGCCTCGACCTGGGATCGAACCCCGGTCTCCCTGGCCATTGGCGACCACTCTATTCACATGGCCAGTGCTCTGGTTTCCGCTTTTATTTTAGCAGAGAGATCAGGAATATTTTATAGTTGCACCCGTTGAACTTTTACGAAACGCTCGTAGAAAAAAGCTTGATGGGAACTTTACCAATATACTCCGTATTATTTTCAGCACATCGTGGAAACAGCAGCCCACAAAACAGCAGCTGTATGCCTCCCATCTCTCAAACCACCTGAGCAAGATGAACAATACAAGCTGGCCACTGCTAGTGAAAATAAGTACGAACTGATAAGGGAAGTTCTCTTTGGGATTTTTACACATGGACAATGTTGGCCGACGAAAAAAAAAAAATTACAAACATCAGTTCTGTGCGATTACTGGATTCTGTGCTGGGAACTTAACCGGAACGATGACTGATAAGGTCAACATACCCAGAGAGAGAGAAAGTGAGAGAATCGATGGAATCCGTGCCATCGACGTTCTATGATGAAGATATATTTACATAAACGACTAAAGTCTGGTGATACCCCTTAATTGTTACTTTAAGTTCATAATAAAGTCTAATTTTGCAGTCGATCGTAAGGTTTGAATAATCTGTTAAAGAATAAAGGTTGTTTTTTTTTAATGGCATATCAACTCTTTTTAGGTTATTTAATGCCAAAGCCATTCTCATAGAAAACAATAGTGGTACTATTTAACCCATAGCTGGGAGGATAAGGGGGTTCATACCTTTCCCAAGGGTATTTACCCGAAAGTGAACGTAATAGCGCTACTGGAGTACGAACTCGCGTACTACGACTCCGCAGTCCATCGTTTTAACCATTACACCACGAGGACACCCTCGCAGTGTAAATATACATATATATATATACACACACACACACACACACACACACACACACACACACACACACACACACACACATATATATATATATATATATATATGATGAAGATATATATATATATATATATGATGAAGATATATATATATATATATATATATATATAATATATATATATATATATATATATATATATATATATATATATACAGAGACAGACAGATAGACAGACACACAAACACACATACATACACACACACACACCCTCACCCCCCACATATATGTATATATATATACTTCCGATCAAAACTTAAGAACCACGTTGATTTTTTTCTTTAAACTTTAAAAATTAATAAAGATTCATATACATATATATACACACACACTCATATATATATATATATATATATATATATATATATATATATATATATATATATATATTTATATATATATATATATAGACATACACACACACACACACACACACACACACACACGCATATATATATATATATATATATATATATATATATATATATATATATATATATACTTTCGATCAAAACTTAAAATCCACGTTGATTTTTTTCTTTAAATTTTAAAAATGAATAAAGTTTTATATATATATATATATATATATAGAGAGAGAGAGAGAGGGAGAGAGAGAGAGAGAGGAAGAGAGACAAACAGATAGACAGACAGACAGACAGACACACGCACGCACACACACACACACATATATATATATATATATATATATATATATATATTCCCACGGACAATCGAACGCACTGGTAACATTTCCTTGTCTGGCCTTTATTATGTCTGGCCTTACAACCAGTGAGGCGCTTATTTCTAAGCGTAAGAACTTTATTTTTATTTTTTATTGACTGGCTACTATTTTCTTAATTCTGTGAGTAAAACATAAATAATTTATCAGGTTATATGGCCTTATTCAGTACAGAAAGAGAAAGAAAAAGCTACAGCATATTTTTCATGGGAATATTTCCAAAATATATTATACATAATAAGTTTATTTATGTAAGTAACGTATGAATCATTGTGTTTTGAAAATCAGTTGAGCACGAGAAAATAAGTAAACACATATTTTATTTACTTCTTTTTATTTCTTTTGCATATTTTTCTTTTGTCATTTCACAGATTTTCTGGGTAAACAAAACTATAGCGTCTATTAATTTTATTTCGCACTTTGACGTACACATATATTGAAGATTATATCTTTTTTTAATGGAGGTAATTTTTTTTTTCTGATTTGATTACAACAAACACGAATAAGGTATACCTTTTTATCATTCATTTGATTATAAAAGAAATTCAACCTTTTTTTTATTTTGTTAAGATAACTTAGCCGGTAGGTTAAATATACACAATGAATTGTATTTAAGGCAGGTTAGAAAATATGACACGATCTTGAAAAGCAAGACTTTTTCTAAATAAATTCTTTTCTGTAATTCTAAAAAAAAAAAAAAAAAAAAAAAAAAAAAATCAAAAAAAAGAGAAAAAAGCGGTTAATTTTTCCCCTCCGAATAAAACAAAATATTACTTTTATTACGAAGTTGAATCAAAAGTTTTGCAGCATCTTGGTGAGTGTATGGAGGGTATACCACGTGATTGACGCAAAAAAATTGACTTAGTTTGGTTTGGTTTGGTTTGGTTTGGTTTTATGGCATATCAACTATTGTAAGTTATTTAATGCCAAATCCATTTTTACATATATATACAGTTCTATTTCAAACATTTCAGTTTAGCATAAGTAAAAAGTTTAAATGTCAAAAACAATTCGCTTTCAAACAATTCAGTTTACTATAAGTACGCAGTTTAAATGTCAAAACAGTTCTATTTCTAAACAATTCAGTTTAGCATAAGTAGACAATTTAAATGTCAAAATTAATTTGCTTTCGAACAATTTAGTTTACCATAAGTACGCATTTTAAAGTCAAAACAGTTCTACTTCAAACATTTCAGTTTAGCATAAGTAGACAATTTAAATGTCAAAACAATTCGCTTTCAAGCAATTCAGTTCACCGTAAGTACACATTTTAAAATCAAAACAGTTCTATTTCAAACAATTCAGTTTAGCATTAATAGACAATTTTCATGTCAAAAACAATTCGCTTCCAAACAATTCAGTTTACCATAAGTACGCAGTTTAAATGTCAAAACAGTTCTATTTTTAAACAATTCAGTTTAGCTTAAGTACACAGTTTAGTTCTACTTGACTCATTGAAAGGATTCTTGCAGGTGCTACCACTCCTGGCCATTGAGGACATAGGAGCGATGGCTATAAAGGAGTACATTCCCTAAAGCTTCAGCATTACTGGAGCCTCACCATCAGATTATTTAGTGTCATATCTTGGATACTCGTTGGTGGGGCGGAGGCTTACCTCTCTGCAGAGATATCCTATTTACCACCCCCTCCGCTCGGGCAGGATATGACACAAGGTCAATTTTTAAGCAGAGTTTAACAGGTTTTAATTCAGAGTTTTCCTTCTCCTAGACTAGTTGCCTAACCAAGGCCGAAGAACCTAGTCTGTCCTACTATTTACCCATAGCTGGAGGGAGAATAATTGGATTCATACCTTTCCCAAGGGTATTAGTGCTATGTGAAATGCAATCAGTCTCGTCCAGGATTTGAACTCGCGTCGCCGTGTTCATTTCCTACGACGATAACAATTACACCACGGGCCCCTCTGCAGAGATATAGTCAGTGTATTCTGCAGCCCCAACCGACTGGGCTAATGACGCATTTAAATGTATATGCTGTAACTGGTAGAATCACAGTAGGTGGTGCGCTCACATGTTATACATTCCTCCACCCAACATGTGCTTTGAAAGTCTCACAGATGAACGGGCAGCGTCGTCTATAACGCCAGCTGAACAAATATAAAATGCGCAGTGATCAGAGAACATTGAGGCAAATCAGACCAGTAGCACACGGCGAGTATCAGGAGAGCATGTCTCCTCACAGCTCAACAAAACATACATAGCTGCAGAATTCTGCCTCTCGTTACGAAAATATTGCTTAAATATATTGTATTTTTTGGAATTATTCTTACGTCAATTAAAAAGTCTTATGAATTTAGCATTTTTTTAAAATTAAATAATCCATTTTAGGAAGCGAACATTAAAAAACGAAAAAACAACAACAACAACAAAAAAGAAACAAATAATAAAAATAGGTTGCATTTACTTGATTTGGTTTCTTTATTTAATTGCATATCAACCTTTGTAGGTTAATTAATGCCAAAGCCATTCTCCAAGAAGATCAAATAGTGGTACTATTTAACCCATAGTTGGGAGGATAAGGGGGTTTATACCTTTCCCCAGGGCATTTGCCCGAAAGTGAACGTAATCGCGCGACTGGAGTACGAACTCGCGTACTACGATTCCGCAGTCCATCGCTTTAATCATTATACCACGAGGACACCCCCGCATTTACTTGAGTCTATTTGGTTGGTTGGTTGGTTGGTTGGTTGTTTTGGTTTTAAGGCATATCAACCTGTGTAGGTGATTTAACGCCAAATCTATTTTTATGCAAATACTTCTATTTCAAACAATTCAGTCTAGAATGAGTACTTGGTTTAATTGTCAAAACATTTCTATTTCAAGCTATGCAGTTTATTCAAACAGTTCTAATTCAGCTAATCCAGTTTGGTATAAGTACACATTTTGTTTACATACAGTTAAATGTCAAAACAGTTCAATATTAAACAATTCAGTTGAGCGTAAGTAAAGTTTCAATGTCAAAAACAGTTCCATTTCAAGCAATTTAGTTTAGCATAAGCACGCAGTTTAAATGTAAGTAGAGTTTAATCGTCAAAAACATTTTTATTTCAAGCTATTCAGTTTAGTCAAACAGTTCCATTTCAAGCAATTAACTTTAGCATAAGTATGTGGTTAGTTCTATTTAACCCATTGATAGGGCTCTATATGGGGCTACCATTCCGAGCTAGAGCGGACCTAGGAGCAATGGCAATGAACGGGTGCATCACATTTCCCAAATCTTCATCATTATTGGAACCTCAGCATCAGATTGTTTAGTGTCATAACCAGGACTCTCATTGGAGGGACTTATTACCCCTCTGTAGAGGTGCAATTCGTGTATTCTACAGTCCCAGTGTTTCATGGGATTTCACTGACTTTGATATTATTTACACACCCAATATTTATCGCTGCTGATCCAACCAGACAGGATTTGATGAAGGATCTTTTTTATAGTGGGGGTTTTAGGGAATGGGAGGTCGACTACGAATCTCGGCTCGTGCTTTGCTTGACCGTGTTGGTCACAGACTCTCTACTATGTGAGCCAGACGACTCCAGCTTGCACTTGGACTCACCAAGTGCAATGTGAGTCCGGCACGGATGCCTGCTCATAGGCTGAACTAGACCAGAAAGTTTAGTGCTATGCAATGCTTGTCATTGATTTCATCGCCCACCTGAAGGTGGTTTGGCCGAAGCCGGGGGCCTCTAAGCCTTGAATCTATCATTTAACTTGAAGCCCCATCTAGCACGAATGCCAGACAGCCTGCGGCGGGATGAAATCAAAATAAGTAGACTAGGAGGTTACACTATACTTTGATTCTTGACCCCGTGGCCATGAACAGGACTGATGCAGACATTTAATAACCCAACAAAGCTTCACATTCCATAAAGCCAAATAACCAAACAGTATCCAGCAAGGAAGGAGGTGAAGTGGGTAACGTGCTCGGCAGCGACATAGTAGCAAGCGAGTTCGAACTCCAGTCTCGTTATTAAGTTCACTTTCGGACAAAAACCCTTGGGAAAGGTTTCAATCGCATATTTTCCCAGCTATGGTTAAAGAGTACCACAAGTGTTCTTTTACACGGATGACGCCAGCATTAAATAACCCACAAAGAATGATATACCATTAACAAAAAAACCAAACCCAAAACAAACAAAAAAATAGAAACGTTCACTAATAAATGTTTGGACTTATTTTCTTAATTCCCCGAGCTAATTTTTTTTAACACTATTCATACTATTTTCAGCGATTATGAACTTTAAAAAATATTTACACTTTGGTGCCAAAAGATAAGGCCACCATGAAAAAATGCAGAAATTTGGATTGATCAACTTTTTATTTCAAAAAATCATATTTTTATTCTTAAATTTGCAAATAAATTTATCAGGTTTTTTTTTTTAAATTAATTTATTCGATTATTTTACCATTAAATAATAAAATAAGCATGTTGCAAAAAGGTAAGGTCACTAAAATAAAATCGCAAATACCATCATTTAATATTTGTTTTTCCCCCTTTCGCTGCAATCTCTTCTATGCAACGATTTTACATCGAACCTATCAGACTTTTGACAGTTTGATCATCTATTTCGGACCATGATTTCATAATTGCACCAGTCAAGGACACCTTTGAATCATATTGTTTACCCTGACCGTAAACTTGTCGGGCAACTATACCCCAGAGGTTATCGATGGGGCTAAGATCTGGACTTAATGCTGGCCTGTCCATTAGCACAATATTTTTGTCACTAAAAACGCTTTTGAATGCCTTGACACATGAATTAGAGCATTGTCTTGTTGGAAAATAGCCCGATTTCCTGCAATACGAAAGAAATTTTCCAAAAAATGTACGGTGAGCATATCAGTGTATTGTTTTGAGTCTCAAATATCGCTTACAAGAACTTTGAATATTCCATTAGAACAAAATGCTCCCCATGTCATTACAGAGCCACCTCCACTTTGGAGTTTTTTTTTAAATCTTCTTTTCTTTCCTTAGGTCGTACCAATAGCAATGGAACCCATCGGGACCATCTAAATTCCATTGTTTTCTCGTCTGTAAATACATCACTCCATTTTTCCCCGGACGAGACGTACTTTTTGGCCCAACTAAATCTTGCCTTTATATGATGTTTCTTCCATGAAGGTGCTTTTTGTCCCTTTGAATATTCAACATTAAGGCAATTTTTTAATGTTCTCCATATGGTCCAACGTGAAACATTAATGCCACAAGGAAGTTGAATTTGAGAAACGGATTTTCTAACATCTCTGATAATGGCCCGTTTATTCTTTGGACAGAGTTTTTCTAGCCTACCTGGAATCTTTTGGGGTGTTTTGTTCTTATTTTTTATGTAATTATTCACGGCACACCTTGATCTGTTGATTTTCTTGGCGACTTCTCGTTGAGAATGCCCATCTTTTCCCAAACCAGCGATCATTCCTTTCTCGTGATCTGTAAGAAAATTCCCACGTCCCATGATTTATTTTTGATTTTTATTGCTAATTTTTATGTAAAAATTAATCTTAACATAAAGATCTGTGAGTTAATTTGTTTTATTTAATAAATTTATAGGTGGTCTTATCTTTTTGCAACATGCTAATTTTAATATTCTCTGAAATAATAATAAAAAAAAAGATTTTTCAAAAAATTTTTTAATAGATAATTTTATTACTAAATACATTTATCAAAATATAAATTTTGGAAAGAAAAAGGTGGATCAATCCAAATTTCTGCGTTTATTTCGTGGTGACCTTATCTTTTTGCACCAAAGGGTATTCGTAATGAAACCAAGTATATAATGATTTCTGCAATATTCAATATTTTTAAAAGATTTCTACTTACTATCATATTTCTAACTTTCACTAAATTTTAACACACACACACACATTTTGATCCGTTTATCAAATTGTTCAAAGCTATTCTCTCTCTCTCTCTCTCTCTCTCTCTCTCTCTCTCTTTCTAGTGTTCGCCAATGGTCTAGGAGACCGGGCTCAATCCCAGGTCGAATCATACCAAACATTCAAAAAATGATACTTGATGCCTCCTTGCTTTAACACTCAGCATTAAAAGATATAGATCAATGGTAAGTAGAATAATCCAGGGAAAGAAGTAGCGCCTTCCCCTATTCTTCGATGTAATAGATATTGAACAGGGAGCGTTTGGGTCGACCTCAGCTACGGTTGGCTTCTTTACTTTATCTTTATTAAAAAAGCAGAACTGATATATCGGAGATCAACTTCAAAGATTTCTATCATAGGTATGGGATGTTATATTTTTCTTCGTGTTTTTGGTTCACACCAGAAACGAAAAACAGGATGGAAATAAATTTATAATCCTAAAATAACCGGTGTTTGGTTTTTTTTTAAAGAAAGGTATATATATATATATATATATATCAAAGGTTTGTCAATTTTTGATTACATAAGGCACCATTCAGAAGCTACAGATGCTTTTATCGAGGTCGAACAGATGATGTAGCCCATTGCTTCGTTTGTTGGTTGGTTGGTTGGTTGGTTGGTTGGTTTTATGGCGTATCAACCTTTTTCGGGTCATTTAACGTCGAATTTAGTCATTTTGATAAAAGTTTCAACGAATTCAGTTAAGTATGAAGATAGTTTTTTGTTAACACACAGTTAAATGTCAAAAACAGTTCAATTTCACACAATTTAGTTTGGCATAAGTACGCAGTTTAAATATAAAAATTGTTAATTTTGAACAATTCAGTTTAGCGTAATTATACAGTTTTGTTCTATTTGAACCATAGGTAAGATCCTATCTGCTGCTACCACTCCGAGTCAGAGTTGACCTGGGAATGATCGCCATGAAGAAATACTCCACATTCCCAAAAATTCCAGTTTCACCGAAGCCTCACCAACATATCCAGAATACACACTTGTTGGAGGAGTCTTACCCTTCTGCAGATATGCAGTCGGTTTATTCTGCAGCCCCAGCAAATTGGACTTTGATTTGTCGAGCTCATGGAATACGGCCTCGGAATCCACTATTTTAGGTCTTCCTGACGTTTTTGCAACCTGAGCGAAACTTCTTCAGCCACCTGGCAAGTGTACTGTTATTTAAGGTTCTCATAACAAATGTTTTTGTTTGCCTCCGCGGATGTATGGGTCAGTTGAAATCACACAAGGAGTGAAGCAATGCACAACGTGTCAGCGCATCAAGTACCACGATACTATCAGCCAAAATATTCAGCTATTCAAGAAAAAATGTTTTACAGCTTTTCTGTAATTTGTTTGTTCACAGCTAAATACGAGGTGCATACGATAAGTTTCCAGACTTTTTTGTATGGGCACTTTTATTGATAGTACGCACATGAAACTCAAGTCCCCTTCGAAGTAATCTCCTCCGGCTGCAACGCACTTGTTGTACAGTTCCAACAACTTCTGGAAGGCCCCAGAAGATTACAGTAATATATATCTTAAATTCCAAATAATCCTAACGTCCATTTACTCCCTTTCCTTATTTTTGCAACATACATACGTCTCACCTTACATGGTGATGGTTTGGTTTGGTTTGTTGGGTTTTATGGCATATCAACCTTTGTTGATTATTTAACGCCAAATCCATTTTTATGTAAATAATCTTTTCTATTTAAAAAAAAAGTTTAGCATAAGTACACAGTTTAATTGTCAAAAACATTTCTATTTCAAAATATTCAAGCAGTTATCTGTAACAATTCAGTTAAGTGTAAATACAGTTTTGATGTCGAAAAACAGTTCTATTTCAAATAATTAAGTTAAGCATAAGCACGCAATTTAAAAGTAAGTACTGTTTAATTGTCAAAAACATTTTTATTTCAAGCTACTCAGTTTACTCAAACAATTCAGTTTAGCATAAGTATGCTGTTAGTTCTCTTTAACTAATAGATAGGGCCCTATCAGGTGCTACCACCCCAGGCCAGAGTGGACCTTGGAGCGATGGCAAAGAAGGGGTACTCCGCATTCCCCAAAACTCTAGCACTGCTGGAACCTCACCATCAGATTGTTTAGTGTCATATCTAGGACACTGCAATATAATGGCCGAGGGATTTTGTTTTATGCATTTGGGTTTAGTTAGGTTGTGAACCTTTCGGCTCAGTGCATGGGTTACTCAGGTGAAACATTAACGCAGGTGTTCACGCGCGGGCGGCGGCGGAGCGGACGTGTCACTCAGAGATGTCACAATAGCCCAGATGGGAACCGGGGTTGCAGAGTGCAGGTGACGTTACGCACCGGAAGCGTGCGGAGGATTTGGGGAGACTTTAAAAAAGTCAGTTTGTCGAGTTGAGAACTGGACACCGAACGAGAAGGGTTGACTTTCACTTGCTTGCGGAGGCCTTGGGCAGGTGTCGCACGAGATGGGGGCAGATGAAAAAGCCAGAATC
>OY757936.1:19748262-19753262 GCA_963585895.1 Sepioteuthis lessoniana
ACATTTTTTTTTTTTTTTTTTTTTTCTTTTGGTGGGGGCGACTTCACATATTTTTTGGTTACACATTTTCACTGCTGAAGGGTTAGCTCATTGATAATGCCGAATACTACGTAGTTTGACTTTTTAGTATTTTCCACAACAAATGAGTGTATTCTATTTCATATCTCTCATCGATGTGTCATTTTTGCTGTGTTATAGTTCTAATATATATATATATATATATATATATATATATATGTAAATGTGTACATAGAAAAAGACTTGGTGTTAAGTTATATAAGAAAGAAAATAATTTTGATTTCTACTAATATATACGGGCTGTGTTCAAAACTATCAGGACTGAAGCTTTAAGTTGTTTAAAAAATAGCCAATCGTCGATGTTAGAATACTATATACTCGTATATGTTAGAATATTATGTATATATATTTATATAAATACACATACACATATACGCATAGAAACTCAGACACACACACTTTTTTATATATATATATATATAGTTGTAAGTAAATTGGGTGATCCTATTCAAGGGTCACTCGAAGGCTTCCCTTTTATTACCTACAGCACAAAGGTGTAAGGGAACCACTACTCTTTACCCTGCTTTGCTCCACTTTATCCTTGATCCATTCTTTATAATGCTGAGTGTTAAGCAAGGAGGCATCAAGTACCATTTTTGAGTCTTTAGCATAATTTGACCTGGGACTGAGCTTTGAAATAATACCCACTAACGACGGGTATTTCTTGTTGGTTTGGCCGTTCATCTTGTGGTGTGGACACCGTTGTTAACTCTCACATCCAGCCGTGTGGGCATATCATAGCTTGCACAAAAATCTTTAAAAAGCAACAAACAGAGAATAGAAAGAAGAACAGACAATCATCATCGTCATGTCGTGCCGCTAGCACGGATATCCCTGACCCTCTCTCGCCTCTTCTCCCTATCGTTCATCGCCTTTGCCAGGTCTTCAGGGCTACATCCCGTATCCTCACATAGCTGCTGTATGTACAGTAGCGTCAAAAACTAAGGGACAAAATTTTAAAACCTAAAATTTGTTAGAAATAACAACTGTTAAAAGCTGAAATTTTGACAACTGTTAGTCGTTATCATCCATAATAACATACTAAAATTTGAATCATTTGCAAAGGATAGAAAAAAATTATAACAATTATTTATTTATTTTCAAAATAGGATCGTCCAAAAGTAAGGGACAAAATTGAGAAAAACAATGTAAACAGTATGCTACATTCAAATTTTTGGATTTCCTCTAAATAATAAGTCTTACTTAGTCATATATAAACGTTGCATCAGCCGGCACCATGGCGAAACGCCAAAATCTTGATTACTCTGTGAGACAAGCTATTGTGAAGCTACACAAGGAAAAGCACACCATTAGAGAGATTTCAGAGAAAGTGAAACGTTCCAAGAGTGTTGTAGACAGGGTTGTTAAATCCTACAATGATACTGGCAAAATAGTTTGTGCTTTTAAAACCGGCAGACCCCGCAAAACTTCGGCAAGAGTAGATCGAATAATGCAGCGTATGTCATTAAAGGACCGTTTTAAGTCTTGCACAGAAATTAAGAGTTATGAATAGTACCTCATGTGTTAATGTGTCAAGACAGACTGTTTCTAGACGACTGCAAGAAATAGGGCTGTTTAATCGAACCTCAAAGAAGAAACCACTTGTTAGTTCGAAGAATAAGAAGAGATTAGAGTTTACAAACAGGTATGTAATTTGGACATATGAAAATTGGGCAAAAGTATTTTTCAGTGATGAAAGCAAGTTTAATTTATTTGGAAATAATGGGGAAAAAAAAAAAACAATGTAAAGAGACGTATTGGTGAAAGATTAAGTGCAAAGTGTACTACGAAAACTGTCAAGTTTGTGGGCGGAAGCGTCATGGTATTTGGAATGTTTTCTAGCCAAGGTACAACGCCTCTTGTCCGGTTACAAACTCGTGTAAACGCGCAGATCTATAAAAACATTGTTCAAGATCATGTTGTGCCAATCATACAGAATTCAGGTTTCGATAGGGCTACCTTTATGCAAGATAATGCCCCATGACACAAGGCAAAGGTGGTAATGAGTTACCTTAGCGAGCAAAATTTCGAAATTATGGATTGGCCACCGCAAAGTCCTGACTTAAATCCAATAGAAAATCTTCAGAAGACCTTAGGAGTGAAAGTCATGGAAAGAAATCCCACTAACACGGAGGATTTGTGAGTGAAGCTTCAAGAAGAATGGTCTAAAATTAGTATCGAGGATTGTCAAGAACTGATTCGTTCTTGTAGTCGAAGATGTGCAGCTGTCATTGAGAGCAAGGGCTCATTTACTAAATACTGATTGCACATGAATTTTTATTGTTTTTTGGCTGTTTACATTGTTTTTATCAATTTTGTCCCTTACTTTTGGACGTTCCAAATTTGAAAATAAATAAATAATTGTTATAATTCTTTTTCTATCCTTTGCAAATGATTCAAATTTTAGTATGTTATTATGGATGATAACAACTACCAGTTGTCAAAATTTAAGCTTTTCACAATTGTTATTTCTAACAAATATTAGGTTTTAAAATTTTGTCCCTTAGTTTCGGACGCTACTGTATGTTTGAGCTGGTCATCCTGTTTTTGCTCGACCATATGTGGGGGTCCAGAGGAGTACATCACTTATGAGCTCGTCCCTGCTTCTCCAGCAGTGTCCTGTATGTCTGGTTCGTCTAATAGGGATAGTTTTCGTGATGGGAGGCAGGTGGCCTTATAGTTGGTGCTTTGTGGTGTGTTGCTGCCAGGACTTGTTTAATATTGTTCGCAACATTCTTGTGTAATTGCCGTCTAGCTTCTTCTCCAGCCGTTTTGTTAGCATCGAAGTGGTGCATCTATACAGCAGTATCGACACGACCGCTGCCTGGAAAAAACTGCGTTTCAATTTATCGTTCAGGTCTGATTTCCATATGATCGACAGCTTATCGATAGCTGTCCATGCCTTCTTTAGCCGCATGTCGATGTCTTTTTCGGTTGATGAGACACTGCTTTCTAAACATGGTTTAAAACTGCAAAACTCAGGAAGGTGAAGTCTGGCAGTTTTAAGCCTTTTGTGTATATTTTTTAGGACTAACGCGTGAACACTGCCAAAGTCCTAAACCGCCATAAAAAATGCTGACTCATTTGGCCATCGTCTCCATTACTCTGTGTCTTTACTCCATGCTTTGAAGTCTCACTCCTAACTGACCACATCGGTGTCTGACTCTTAACTTAGTGACCCTCCGCTCCGGACTGACCGTTTTGGGGTCTCACCCCTAACTTTTGAAAATGTCTGACCTTTTACTTCGGACTGACAGCTTCTCAGCTCCGGACTGACTGCTGCGGGGTCTCATCCTCTAACTCACTAACTCTCTTTATCCTTCTCTTCCTGACTCACAGTTTTTCGTGGGTACACCTCTTGGTGGCATTCGCGCCAAAGTATACAAAGGGGTCCCTCTAGACACTCTGACAACGGTCAAAGATTCCCATCCACGAACACAAACCGAGACTCATACACTCATATCAATATATATATATATATATATATATATGAATGCTCATTATCGTGCCTCAGAGCTCAGTTCTCTCGGACAATTGGCGAAGTTGCGTATGATTTCGTCCTTTCTTCTTGGTTTTGTTTCTTTGTTTTCGTAGCAATAATACCGTAGCAATAATACCGAAGCAATAATACCGAAGCCCTCGTTGTAGAAGAACAGTAGTGGTATTATTCAACCCATAGTTAAGGGGATAATAGGGTTTACCAAGAGTATAAGTCTAAAAGAGAATGTAAAAGTACCAACAGAGTTCGAACTCACTTACAAGCCGCAGTCCTGTGACTTCAACCATTATGCCACAGGAAATCTCCACCGTTCTTTTTTCTCTTATACTATCCCATCATTATTAATTTGATGGTCTGTTAGATGGGAGGTAAGTGGTGGAGCAACTACTGCTTTATAGGGTGCTACTTGTAGGATTTGTTCAGAAGAGCACGCTGTATTCTTGTGTAGTTTCTATCAAAGTATTTATCCAAGTGTTTCATTAATATATGAGTGGTGCTGCCATACAATAGTACGGACATGGCTCCAGCTTTGAATAATTCACGTTTTATATTTTATTGGGGAGATCAAATTTTCATAGAATAGATAACATGTCAACAGTACTTCGTGTTTTACCATACAAAATGCAATAAATTATATATATATATATATATATGAATTATTAGATAATTTCTGTGTGTGCATGGAATTATGAATTATTTCTGTGTGTGCATGGAATTATGGAATTATGGAATTATTTCTGTGTGTGCATGGAATTATGAATTATTTGATAATTTCTGTGTGTCACGTGGAAAAACAGTTGGACACGTGACAAAAGCGTCACATCATCATCAAAGTTAAAGAAACGGAATCAACGAGAACATAATTTGAATATTTTAGGTTTTAGAACTGTTCTACCATTGAAGTATGAAGCTCTTTTTATATAACTTTCCTTATTTGCATTTCGAGGCAGCGGTTGTGTCGATACTGCTATATGGATGCACTACATGGACGCTAACTAAACGGCTGGAGAATAAACTAGATGGCAATTACACAAGAATGTTGAGAGCAGTATTGAACAAGTCCTGGCGACAACACCCCACGAGACACCAACTATACGGACACTTGCCCCCCATCACGAAAACTATATAAGTTAGACGAACCAGACATGCAGGACACTGCTGGAGAAGCAAGGACGAGCTCATAAGTGATGTACTCCTATGGACCCCCACAAATGGCCGTGCAAAAGCAGGACGACCAGCCCGAACTTACATACAGCAACTATGTGAGGACACAGGGTGTAACCCTGAAGACCTGCCGGAGGCGATGAATGATAGGGAGAAGTGGCGAGAGAGAGTCAGGGATATCCGTGCTGGCGGCACGACATGATGATGATGATGATATATACTAAAATCATTCTTTATATAAAATGACTTTTTCATATTA
>OY757936.1:19758262-19780762 GCA_963585895.1 Sepioteuthis lessoniana
AAATAAGAAGGTCTACGAAGAGATTTGTGTTTTTTTAATTTATTTATTTAGAAAGACTAAATTATAAATGAGTCCTTTTGATCATAAAATGCATATTGACTAAGTATTTCTACAGAATTTTGATAATGTATGTTAGGAGGAACGTGTCTTCTCCTATGTTGGTTGTTTGTTTCTTTCGGTGGTTTGACGAAATTTCTGTGGTTGTTTTCGAGGCTGGAACAAGTCTAACCGTAAAGGCAGAAAATAGTTGCAAAGAGTATGCATTTCGTGGGGTTGACTGCTGGAAGTCAAATGTGAGAGAGAGAGAGAGAGAGAGAGAGAGAGAGAGAGAGAGAGAGAGAGAGAGAGAGTATGTGTTGTCTCTGGAAGTCGAAATTGAAATACGAAGATCGGGGCACATCGCGCGATATAATGGTTAGAAAGCCTGACTAGCAAACCTACACGAGTGAGTACAGGTTTCATTGGGTACCCCATTCATATAGCCTTGTGCCACATCTAAGGAAAATGTTGTGTAAAATATGAAGATCTGGAGAATAATGGATATCCATATTGCGTATATATTTACTAGTAAGAATGGTATACATTTACCCTTAATGCTTTTATTTGAATTTAAAGGCATTAGACAATGATACTCTTTGAAAATTAAAATAAAGAACAAATGTATATATTTCAATGCAAATACAGTCTTTGGATTTCCGAAATTCCTGAAAGGCACCACACTTGGTTGAAACAACAGACGTGCATATAAGTAAGCGGTATCTCTTCAAAATTCTCTCTTACGAACAAAATTACCATTTTTTTTTTTTTTTTTTTTTTGCTTTTCTCTTTTTGTCTTTCGTCTAAGCGAACTTTTTGCCTCCTGTGCAAAATACTGTTCGTGAAATTCCGATTGTCATTCTTCGCTCTTGTTTCATGACACCTTAAATTATTCATTATGTCACAACGTTTTTGTTTTTTTTATTCTTTCTCACTAGTGTAATCTCTTTCGTGTAATCAGAGCTCAAAAACTCGTAACGTACAAGCTAACGACAGAAGCACATATAATACGAAGGTCGTTCAAAAAGATCTCAGACTCATCGAGATTTTAGATTTCCCGAACACTTCTCATTTTTGTCTGGGCCCAGTCAGCACAAACATTAAGACAGAAATCTGAATTTGTTTTTCTAGTTTTATAAGAAGTGGAAGTGTATTTCTACAACAAAAATGTTAATCTAAGGCTCTACTTCCTAGGTGAGACTTTGACCTTTTTGAACAATCCTCGTGTGTCTGGCCACACTGAAAAGTCATAATACAACGAAACAATATATGACAATATATATGCTCCCCACCCCGTGGTTTGAGCTCGCTAATGGGGTACTTGTCGGATACCACATAAACTGATCCGCATTAGCTTTTCTCGAGTAGCCGATAACGTATATGTAAAAAAAGTATACATTTAAAATTCAGATTCCAGGATCTCTTGGGGGCCTGCCTCAGGCCATACAACAGACATTCAACTTGATAGGATTTATTTGCGTGAAGCGCTAGATCAAAGGCATTGTTATAGTTCCTGAATAATATTGTCTGTTTATTTGTTGTTTTTGTTGTTTTTTTCTTTTTGTATGAAATCATTTTCTTTTATTAGATCTATTGACGTGCGTAATACGTTGTTTCGAACTGACGAAGAAAAGAAGCAGAAGATACCCCGCAACAACGCCGATGACATAGCGATACTGGCAAATACACCTGACCAAGCCGAAACACTGCATAGCCTGGAACGAGCAGCAGCAAGCATAGGCCTCCATGTTAATGCACACAAAACGGAATATATGTGCTATAACCAAACGGGGGACATCTCCACTCTAGAAGGAACCCCTCTTAAACTAGTAGACAAATTCACGTACCTAGGAAGCAGCGTCGAATCAACCGAAAAGGACATCGAAACGAGGCTAACGAAAGCATGGACAGCTATCAATAGGCTATCGACTATATGGAAATCAGACCTAACCGATAAAATGAAACGCAGTTTCTTCCAGGCAGCGGTCACATCGATACTGCTATATGGATGCACTACATGGACGCTAACAAAACGGCTGGAGAAGAAACTAGATGGATATTACACAAGAATACTGCGTGCAATCCTGAACAAGTCCTGGCAGCAGCACCCCACAAGACACCAACTGTACGGCCACCTGCCCCCTATCACGAAAACTATTCAAGTTAGGCGAACCAGACATGCAGGACATTGCTGGAGAAGCAGAGATGAACTCATAAGAGATGTACTCTTATGGATCCCCACACACGGCCGCGCAAAAGCAGGACGACCAGCACGAACGTACATTCAGCAGCTATGTGAGGATACAGGTTGTTGTCCTGAAGACCTACCTAGAGCGATGAACGATAGGGAGGAGTGGCGAGAGAGGGTCAGGGATATCTGTGCTGCCAGCACGATATGATGATGATGATGAATACGTTGTCTTGGCAGATTGTAAATAGATATGGAGCTACTCGGTCAGCTTTGCCCAGTAGGCTGGGGCTGTAGAATACACCGACTGCAACTCTGCAGAGGAGTAAGACCCCCCACCCATGAGTGTCCTTGTTATGACACTAAACAATCTGATGGTGAGGTTCCAGTGATGCTGGAGCTTTGGTGAATGCGGAGCACCCTTTCATTACCATTACTCCCAGGTCCACTCTGGCCCGGAGTTGTAGCACCTGATAGGGCCCTATCTATGAGTTAGATAGAACTAACTGCATACTTATGCTAAACTGAATTGTTTGAATTATAACTATCTGAATAAATTGAATAGCTTTAAATAGAAATGTTTTTGACAATTAAACCGTACATACATTTAAACTGCGAGCTTACGCTAAACTGAATTGTTTGAAATTGAACTGTTTTTGACCTTGAAACTGTACTTACACTAAACTGAATTGTTTAATATACAACTGTTTTTGACATTTAACTATGTGTTAACTAAATCGGTACTTATACTAAACTGAATTAGTTGAATTAGAACTGTTTGAATTAACTGAATAGCTTGAAATAGAAATGTTTTTGACATATAAACTATGTATTAATGCCGAACTGAATTGTTTGAAATAGAACTAACTATTTGAATAACAATAGATTTGGCATTAAGTAGCCCACAAAGGTTGATATACCATAAAATCCAACCAACCAACCAACCCTGTGTCCTCGAAAGACACCTGTAACAATGTCAAAGTAATCAGTGTCATCGTCGAATGAGTAAACCAGTACCTTCATGATTTCTAGAGCATCTTTATAGCTGTAACCGTTTCTTTGAGGAGACCGTATGCTAGAAGTATTTCCTCAACATTTCCTCTGTGTATGAAATTAAATGCCTTGGAGAAATCTACAAACGAAAGTGTTGCCTCAAGATTTTTTTAACATACTCCTTTGATGATTTGATGAATAATAAGAATATGAGAAGCTGTGGATCGATTTTTCCGAAATCCATTGTGATTTTATTAAAGAATTTTTCTTAAATTCAGTACGGATATGATTCTGAAGCAAGGCATTATAAACTGTAGCAGCCATAGTAAGATCTATGGGAAGCAATTGCTTCCGTAGTCCTTAGTGATTCCAAGGTCGCCTTTCTTCGTGATTGGGAGGATACAACCTTTAATCCATTTCTATATTGCATTTTATTAATACACGGTGTTCCAGAATCGAAGAAATATATACATGCATGTCAATGTGTGTAGGTGTGTCTGTGCTACTTTTGTGGTTTGTCATGGCATTCGTTGTATCAGGTAAAATGTCTTTGTATCGGAATTCGGATAATGACACGAGTTCACACGCACACACACACAGACACACACACACACACACACACACACACACACACTATATATATATATATATATATACACACACATAACTCTAAAATATGTATACGCCGAGTTTTTTTTAATACAATGTGAGCTTACTTCTGAAGAAGTGATTCCAGTACTGTATTATTTTTTGGGAACCTTATTCTAGATGCGGCGCGGACACCATAATGAATTATTAATTTCGCGCATGCACTTTTTTCTTTAAGGTTTTGTCTACTAGGCGGCAAATTTCATTCATTTGGACACTGTCTCTGAGGTAAGCAGTACAATGACGTAATTTAAACCACCAGAAATTCGGAAACACTCTGCTATTCTAGTAACCATAGCATGCTGGAAGATCCCATACAAAGATTTCTCAGTGTTTTGGATATCAATTAGTAACTTCTTAGCTTCTCCACAGAAATTTAGATAGGGTATAAGAACCGCTTTCTTCAAAGAAACGTGGAGCTAACCCGTTCAAGAACACACACACACACACACACACACAGAAATGTTCGACACTATAATAAATTCACCTATTTGGTTTATGTTTTTCTGCTATCTTCATACTGTCGGATTTTAATCCATATTTACTTTCATACTGTCCTTTCGGTAAAACAAATACCAAATACATTTTTATACGACATGTCTCCTATGGGACTTTAACATACAAATGGATTATCTAATCCCGGCCAGATGACCAAACTAAATAATAATCAATAAAAAAAAAAGAGAGAACTTGCAAAATAGTCGACTTTGCTCTCCCGACTGACCACAGAATAAAACTGAAAGAATGTGAAAAGAAGGATAAGTTTCTTGACCTTCCTAGGGAATTGAAAAACTGTGGAACATGCAAGTGACAATTATATCAATTGTAATTGGTGCGTCTGGAACTGTAAATAAAGGATTATTAAAGGGACTGGAGGACTTGGAAGTTGGCGGACGAGTGAAAACCATCCAAACGACAGCATTATTGGGTACGGCCAGAATACCGAGAAGAGTCCTGGAGACTTGAGGAGACTTGCTGTCACTCAGACTCCAGTGAAAAACCATCGGCTAACGCTAATGTGAAAAACTCTAATGTGTGAATAATAATAGTAATAATGAGAAGATTCCTAGAGACCTGATGACACTTGCTGTCATTTAGATTCCAATGAAAGGCTATCAGTCGATATGTTGGGAATAGGTCGAACAATAATACACAGCGGAATAAGTAATATAGATTATATGGAGATAGAGATGAAACTATTTATCGCAAAATAAGCAAATGTAGCCGACTTGCGCGAAAAGAGTGCAGGGCTAAGCTTGACTGAGTATGGAAAGGGGATCTATTTTTGACAATGTATAAAAGGTATCAACAAAGCAATCCCTATTTAAAAGAAAGAAAGAAAACAAACAACAAAAAAAAACAAAAAAAACAGGGTACTGGAAGAAATAAGTTTGAAAATTAATGATAAAATATGACGATCACGATTGAAATGAAAATTGATTTACAAAAACAGCAATTTACCACGCTTTGATTTTTCGGACAAAATGTATAAATTTGGTAATCCCAGTTGGAAAAGATGGCCAACTTTTTTGAGGTGACGAAATTAGTCATTCAAATATCATCATCATCATCATATCGTGCCGCTAGCACGGATATCCCTGACCCTCTCTCGCCACTTCTCCCTATCGTTCATCGCCTCCGGCAGGTCTTCAGGGCTACATCCCGTATCCTCACATAGCTGCTGAATGTATGTTCGAGCTGATCGTCCCGCTTTTGCCTGGCCATATGTGGGGGTCCATAGGAGTACATCACTTATGAGCTCGTTCCTACGTCTCCAGCAGTGTCCTGCATGTCTGGTTTGTCTAACTTGGATAGTTTTAAGACGATGAAAATATGTTCGGCAATGCTGAAGTAGTAAGGACAAATTTTATCAGCAACGTTCTCCTATGGACTCCCACACATGGACACACTTTTATTATCCGACCAGCAAAAAATTTAATTTTTCAACTCAGTGCGGACATTGGATGACATCAAAAGGGCTTGACTGACAGGGACGGATAGCGCTAGAGTGAGAGCCTAGGGAATCCGTACAGTGAACATACCTAAATCTTTTTAACTTATCTTGATAATTGATTACGACGACAACGGAAAACGATAAACGATTTGATTTTGATGGCAAAATGTAAGGATTAGGTAACACCATTAAAAAAAAAGTCATGTGATGTGATGAAATGAGTCATAGACAATAAAGCTTGGTAACGAGGTCAAACACCTGCGTGGGTGGTAATTGGTGTCTGAATGGATGTGTGAAATGAATAAAATAGGACATTTTGTTAAAATCTGCATGACACACACACACACATATATATATATATATATATGTGTGTGTGTGTGTGTGTGTGCGCGCGGGTGTGTATGTGTGTGTGATGTGTGAGTGAAAAGTGATGATTTTGCAGACAAAAGTAATGTGGATGAATATTTTAGCAAATTTGGCTTCGCTTTTTGAACCACGCAAAAATTCAATTTTAAACATTTTTTTTTTTTTTGGTCCTCACCCATGAAAGGAACTCCTTCGCGAACGTAAAAAATCTGGCAAAGAGAGCAAGAGAAGAGAGAGAGAGAGAGAGAGAGAGAGAGAGAGAGAGAGAGAGAGCGAATAGAAAACCGAAAAAAGGACCATGAATTGAGATATATATATATATATAGAAATATATATGTATCAATTTATATATATATATGTATGTATCAATTTATATATATATAGAGAGAGAGAGAGTGAGAGAGAGAGAGAGAGAGAGAGAGAGAGAGAGAAAGAGAAAGAGACGCAATGAGTGTAAGAGAAATAAAAGTAAATAAAAATCAAATATCCAAGAAAAATCAATAACAAAATCCTAAAAAGGTAAAGATTCTTTCTGCCGCTTTTTGGCGCCAAGTAGAGAAAGACACCCTCGCTACTTCCTTAAAAAACGGACGGGAATTACGTTTCCTTTTTTCTAAGACTTCGGTAAAAAACAGTCACGTCTGTTTAAAACAGGGGTATTTGGAGGTCCATGTCAGACTTAAAAGTGAATGTAGCTGTAATTTTGGCTTTTTTTATGTGGAAGGCGTGGTTTACTGACTGTCCATTTTCTTTCATTCAGAAATGTCGGCTTATCTTTTTTTTTTAAAGCATTTAATTAAAAAGAAAGAGAGAAAGAAAGAAAATATTCCTATTTCTAACAAAACTGAGATTTAATCTTCCGGTTAATCTAGGGAAATGGAGTTCACGAAGTAGACGGTTGGATTTCCGGTCATGTGGGATATATTTCCGGTCATGTGTGATATATTTATGACAGAACAGAAAAGTTACGTTGAAAATATCTACCTCCAATTTTAGCATTTTGGATAAAAGAGCATCGTTGTCAGCGGTTAAAATGATGATAACTAAAAAAACTATGGAACATGGAAGTGACGGTAATACCAATTGTAACTTGCACACTCGGAACAGTCAGCAAAGAATTGGTAAAAAGTACTGGAGGACTTGGAAATAAGAGGACGAGAAGAGACCATTAAAATTACGGCATTTCTGCGATCGATTAGAATACTGGGAAGAATCTTACGGACTTGAGGAGACGTGCTGTCACTAAGACTCCAGTGACAGCAAGTCTCCTCAAGTCCGTAAGATTCTTCCCAGTATTCTGGTCGATCGTAGAAATGCTGTAATTTTAATGGTCTCTTCTACCTAACGCTGGTGTGAAAAACTCTAAAAGGAGTAAAAAAAGTATTTGAAATCGAAGAAAGAATCGAGACTATCCACACTAGAGCATTGTTAAGATCGATTCAAATACTGAGAAGAGTCCTGGAGACCCGAGAACTCATAGGTGAAAAAACTCAGATGAGTGAAATAATAATTATATTAATATAATATATATTAATAATAATATGACTGGGTGGGCACGGTGATCCACTGGGAAATGTGCAAGAAATTTAAATTTGACCATACTAACAAATGGTATATGCACAACCCAGCACCTGTCATAGAAAATGACACACATAAACTCCTATGGGACTTTGACATACAAACGGATTACCTATTCTCGGCCAGAAAACCAGACCTTATAATTATTCAGTGCAGTGAAAATTTCGCATAAAAACATTCAAATAATAATAATAATAATATAACAAAAAAAATGAGAATTTGCAAAATTATCGACTTTGCTGTCCCGGCTGACCACAGAATAAAACTGAAATAATGTAAAAAGAAGTACCTCGACCTGGCTAGAGAATTGAAAAAAAAAAAAAAAAAACTACGGAACATGAAAGTGACGATTGTACCAATTGTAAATGGTGCTTTTGGCACAGTAACTAAAGGACTATTAAAGGGCCTGGAGTATTTGGAAGTTAGCAGACGAGTGGAGACCATCCAAACGACAGTATTATTGAAGACGGTCAGAATACTGAGAAGAGTCCTGGAGACTTGAGGAATCTTGCTCTCACTTAATCTCCAGTGAAAAACCATCAGCTAACGATGATATGAAAAACTCTAATGAGTTAATAATAATAATAATAATAATAAAACATATGAAACCTCACCATCAGATTGTTTAGTGACATATCCAGGACATTCGTTTGGGGTTCTCAACTCTCTGTAGGGATGCAGTCGGTGAATTCTACGGCCCTAGCCGACTGGGCATAGATTATGTGGAGATAGATTGGAAAATGGTTTTCACAAAATAAGTGAATGGTGTCAACGGACACAAAAGGGGTACAAGACTGGGCACAACTGGATAGGAAAGGTGATCTGCTGTGTGAAACTGTACAGAAGATGAAAATTTCACCATACAAATGTGCAAATATGAATTAGTCCTAGAGAATGAAAGAAATTTCTCAGAGATTTCGTGATACACGGGGATCTTTTTATTTGTAGTTTTTATTTCAATTACAATAACAAACTTGAAGAATCCACCTTACTTTTTCGTTTGGTTTTCAAACGACTACCAGTGGTTATTTTATTTCAGATTATACGACTGAACAACTGACTAACAAGCTATTTTCGGAAACCAGATTTTTTCTCTTTCCCAATAGGATATTTGTAAGTTTTCCTACTAGCAAAAAAAGAAAAAAAAAAAAAGAAAAAAATCCTCTCACTCATTTATGAATATCAATAATGGAGCTGAGTTTATCTTCAATCCTCTTCATACTATATATATATATATATATATATATATATATATATATATATATATATATATATATATATATAAATTCTATCTCAAATTTCTTGAGGCGATTTATATTTCTATGAATCACCCCTCTCTGTGCAGGCAGTTAAACAATCATACTCTTAACATTTTGGGGGAACTCCTAGATACTGGGGTTACTTAGTTTTTGTTTTTTCCCCCCTCTATCTAGCTATCCTGATTATATATTATATATATATACCCCCGTTTTTTGATTGATTTTCCGGTGTTTAAATAACTTGAAAAGAGCTGGACGAAAAGGTCCTTCGTTGTTTTATTGTTTTATTTATGTTCCCCAACTGTAATTACCAATGGTGTCTCTGGTCATTATATTGTATAAATTTTCCTGTACCCATAATTTAATCATATATATATATATATATATATATATATATCAAACTTTATGTGTGACGAAAATAACAATGCTGTCGTATATATTCTCAGTGATGTATCGCAAAAGGTCCTTAGGGGTTTCAACATCAGACCCCTTAACTTTGCTGACCACGTCTCGGTCGATCCAGCCATTTCTGCCACATTGTTTTCGGAGATCCTCATATTTTTTCAACTAACGCTGATGTGCCCAGTCGAAGTTTTCTTCAAAAGGGACCGTTAACTCAAAAACAAAAACTTTTTGGGGGACTTTTTTCTTTTTCTCTTCGGTCAACTCATCCCTGCTTTCAAGTAAACTCTTTTACTCCATCGAGTGACTTCTTTTATTTTACTGAGTTGACTTCTTTTTCGTACTTTATCAAAGCGAAGCAATTTTTGAATAATTAGTTTCATCAACTGATGAAGGGTTTTCTTGGTTTGGTTTGTTTTGGTTTTATGGCACATCAATCTTTCATGCCAATCCATTTTTATAAATATCATCATCATCATCATATTGCGCTGGTAGCACAGATATCCCTGACCCTCTCTCGCCACTCCTCGCTATCGTTCATCGCCCTAGGCAGGTCTTCAGGACAACATCCCGTATCCTCACATAGCTGCTGAATGTACGTTCGAGCTGGTCGTCCTGCTTTTGCGCGGCCATGTGTGGGGATCCATAAGAGTACATCTCTTATGAGTTCATCTCTACTTCTCCAGCAATCAATTCAGTTTAGAGTAAGTACACAGTTTAGTTCTATTTGATCCATAGATAGGGTCCTATCAGGTGCTACCAATCCGGGCCAGAGTGAACCTTGGACCGATGGCAATAAAGGGTACTCCGCATTCTCCAAAGCTCCAGCATTACTGGAAACGATCCATCAGATTGCTTAGTATCATATCTGGGGCAATCGTAATAAGGTGGGGGGCTTACCATCAGCAGAAAAGCAGTCGGTGTATTTTACTACAGCTGACTGGGCAAGAAGGCTTTTCTGTTCCCAGCGCAGTTATTTTTTATGCAGCAGGACGTGTATGTAACATGTTAGAGGAAGAATCGGGACCAACCAGACCAAAGCACTGTTGAAATTGGCTAGGATACTTAGGAAAGTCCTGGATATCTGAGGAAACTTGTTGTCACGTAGATTTTTGATTATATATATATATATATATATATAAACCTCCAGCTAAAACTGGCGTTAAAAACACGAAATGTATAATAACAATAACCACAATAATACAAGTAGAAAAACAGGCGAAATCTCCCACGACAAGACGGCTAAGAGAGGGAAACCTTATGAAAGAAACTGAATCTCTTCAGATAGCAGCACAAAACACCAGCTAAATTAAAGCAAAAATAGATCAAGACGCAACAAAATAGCAAATGTAGGTTATGTGGTGATGGAGACGAAATGATCAATCCCATAAATGGATACTGTAAATTAGCACAAAAAGAGAATAAGACTAGACATGAATGGGTGGAGAATATGATGCACTGGTAACTGTGCAAGAAAGTAAAATTTGATCATACGAACAAATGGTATATGCACAACCCAGAATCCCTTCCTGGGCATGAGACGGAAAAAGTTATCGGGGAATTTCAGATACAAGCAGATCACTTAATCTTAACTAGACAATCATTCAAAAATAAATAAATAAATAAGAGAACCTGCCAAATAGTGTACTTTGCCGTTCGATCAGATCATAGAGTAAAATAAAAAGAAAATGAAATAAGAGATAAGTAACAAGACTTTGCTAGAGAACTAAAGAAAATCTATGGAACATGAAGGAATTTGCGTTACCAATTGCAGTTGTGCACTTGGAATGATCCCCAAAGGTTTGGTCGAGGGTTTGGTCAAGGGTTTAGTTTGGTTTGGTTTGGTTTGGTTTTATGGTACGTCGACTATCGTAGGTTATCGATGCCACACACACACACACACACATATATATAGTAAGTAAAGTAAAGTTAGCGACCATAGTCGAGGGTGACCCGAAGGCTCCCTTTTCGATAGCTACTACACCAAGGTGTAGGGGAGGGCGCTACTCCATTCCCTGGATTGCTCCA
This sequence comes from Sepioteuthis lessoniana, assembly GCA_963585895.1. NCBI lineage: Eukaryota > Metazoa > Mollusca > Cephalopoda > Myopsida > Loliginidae > Sepioteuthis > Sepioteuthis lessoniana. Next base: position 19,769,715 of record OY757936.1, read on the forward strand.
CTTTACCCTTGAACCGTACCTTATAATGCTGAGTGTTAAGCAAGGTGGTATCAAGTTCCATTTTTAAAGTCTTTGGTATGACTCGACCTGGGATTGAACCTAGGTCTCCCGGGCCATTGGCGAACACTCTAACCGCTGGGCCAATGTCCCGGTCTAGAATAATTATCACAGTGAAGCTAAGGTAATTTACAAAGCTCTTTTGCTTCGATGTGGCACAAGGCCGAATGAATGGGGCACCCAATGAGACTCGAACTCACTCGTGTAGGTTCGCTAGTCTAGCTTGCTAATCATTACACCACCAGAGGTTACAGTTCTAGTTAGAACAATTCAGTTTAGCACAAGTACGCAGTTTATATATCAAAACAGTTCTATTTCAAACGAATCAGTTTAGAATAAGTACACAGTTTAGTTCTGTTTTGACCCATAGATAGAACCCTATCAGGTACTACCCGGGAGCGATGGCAATGAAGGGGCATTCCTCATTCCCCAAAGCTCCAGCAATACTGAAACCGCTCTATCAGATTGTTTAGTGTCATATCATTTGGTAAAGGGATTGGAAGACTGGAAAATAAGAGGGCAAGTCAAGACCATCCCGACTAGAACATTATAAAATTCGGCCTGAATAGAGAAAATGTCTTTGAGACTTGAGGAGACTAACCGTGCCTCAACCACCAGGAAAAACGATTAGATAACGCTGGTATGAATAACTCTAAAGAGGTAACTATAATAAAACCTTTGCGAAAAACTCGTAAGGAGAATAATAATAATAATAATAGTAATAATTATAAACAATAATCGACACGAAATAAACGTGTGGATTAGTGAATTTTGTTATTTCAGCAAACAAAAGATTTAAGATGAAAGAAATAACAAACGAAAAACAAAAAGATTTGATAAATAACGAGACCTTGCTAGAGAATCAAAAGAATTTCTGACTCTTGGAAGTCTAACCTATTGACCTTCGACTGAGCTGTCAATCCAGAAACAGGCGCATCCGGTCGAAGATATCGGAATATCATCTTGACCTGTGGACGTGGTTGAATTCGGTGCAGAGGCGTACGCTCACAGGAAGCAGGTGGATGTCAAAAAATTATATAACCAGGTGCCACAGAGGGCTTGAGTTGGAGTTCGAGGCAGGAAGAGTTCAGTTCGAGTTGCAGTCACGGTTTGAGGCGGGAGTCAGTTCGTGGCAGTGAGTTGCAGTCGCAGTTGGAGTTCGAGTTGCAGTTCCAGTTGGAGATAAGATGCCGCAGTGAGAACCAGCTCTAGAGAGAGGGCTTGGGCCCTCAGGACCCCGGCTGTGCAGCCCAGCAGAAAGAGGGAGAAGTGCTGCTGTGGTTAGAGGAACTTGGGGTCAATAAGTAGCAGTCGGTCCCCGTCTCCAACTCACCTCTCACACATAACCAACATCAACCCTTTCGCAACCCTTTCGAGAATAAAGTGTGAGAGGTATATTTTTTTTAGAGAAGTGTGTTCGTTCGTCATTATTGTTGATTATGTTTCCGCATGTATGTGTATACGTATAGTTGTATCATGGTTATACAACAGAAAAATCTCCAAGAACCGGAAAAAAAGACAGTCGAAATTTAAGAAAAAAACTGAGACATTCCTTACAGCGAAATCATGGAAGAAATTAACAGAAAAGTTTCTTTGTTTTTTTTTTGGCTGATAGAATTTAATGAGAAAAGAGAATGTTTAGTGTCATATCCTGGACATTCCTAGGAGGAGTCTATCCCTATGCAGAGATGTAGTCGGTGCATTCAACAGAACCAACCGACTGAGTCAGTTGAGTTCGACTACTTCTATAAGGACTTATAGAGTCCTTATAGACATAATATTCTTACATAAAGAAATATTGGAAGGAAAGAAGAGAGAGAGAGAGAGAGAGAGAGAGAGAGAGAGAGAGAACAAAAAAGGAATATTATGAATGAGGAAAAGAATCTCAGCAATGAAATGCAATATCAGAACTGTACTGTATCTGCATATGCACTTTCACTTTCTGTCATAAGACCGAGTCATATCATTAAATGTCAGTTTGCATGTGAAGTAATTATTTTCAGTACGGAACAGGGAAGTCCGTAGACTTTTACCATTAATAAACGCACACTTAATTATATATGTTTTTTTTTTTCTTCTTTTTTTTTTTTTTCTTTACCACCAAGAAATCGCCATTTTTACTCGTTTCTTCATTGAATCATTAAATGCTATTGTGGCCGAACACAAGTATTTTTTTATATTTATTTCAGATTTAAACTCTCAAGATGAATTTCGTGTTTAGGATTCACGCAAGATTATCTTCGATTATTCGCATAGCAACGAGTGCTTAACTCGGCGTTTACTCGTTGATTTGTTTGCTTATTCTTTGCTTTGTTTTACGGCACGTCATCTCTGGCTGGGGAAGTTTAAGCTGAAATTAATTTTAAAACGATCGTGTTCAATTATGTTGAGGACTAGCCTATTATACCTTTCTTTATTAGGGTGTAGACCGGGCCAGAGGCCGAATGAGTAGAATGTTCGCCAATGGTCCGGAAGACCAGGGTTCAATCTCAGGTCGAGTTATACCAAAGACTCAAAAAATGGTACTTGATGCCGCCTTGCTTAGAACTCAGCTCTATAAGGTGAGGATCAAGGGTAAAGTGGAGCAATCCTGGGAATGGAGTATATCTCGGTGTAGCAGCTATTGAAAAGGGAGCATGCGGTTCACCCTCGGCTAAGGTCGCCACCTATACTTTACTTATTAAGGGGTGAACTGGTTCATGACTTCTTATCTTCGGTTGGTTTGATTGGTTTGGTTTGGTTTTATTTTGTTTAATGGCATACTGGTGCTATTTAACCCATAGCTGGGAGGATATGGGGGTTCATACATTTCCCAAACGTATTTGACCGAAAGTGAACGTAATAGCGCGACTGGAGTACGAACTCGCTTACTACGACTCCGCAGTCAATCGCTTTAACCATTACACCACGAGGACACCCCCTCGGTTGGTTTGAGTAGAACCTCAATCGTTAGAACTGCGGATGTTTTGGTTCGGTTTTAAGGCATATCAACTAGTGTAGGTTATTTAATGTCTAATCTAGTTTATACATATGTATATAATATTGTATTTTTTCCCAATATTATATATATATATATATATATATATATGTATAAACTACATACATTGTCCTGATAACATTTTAAAACGAGCCTGAGCACGTTTTTGCACACAGTTTGGTGGTTTCCCGTATTGCTATATCACTGTCACAGTTTAACATGTCATTTTTTGTACACATTTTGTTCTATTTAACCCTTAGATAGGTGCTAGCACTCCTGGTCAGAGTGGACCAGGGAGTTATGGCAGTGAAGGGATATTTCCCATTCCTCAAAATTTAAAGGCTAGAGCCTCGCAATCAGATGGTTCAATGTCACATACAGGTGACTACGTGGGTGGGGGAGCTTATCCCTCTGCAGAGATGCAGTACGAGTATTCTACAGCAGCAGCTAGAACTGCTGAATCGCAATTCTTCTTGTCACACTTCGGTCAGCCGTGCTTATTGACACGGGTGCCTGTTGGGTATATCTTTGTGTTATGGTCGTGACAAGTCGGTCATGGCCACCTGACATGCCTGCTAGGGAAACCTACCATGGATGTCCGGTGGTTGAGACCAATGACTCCCTTGGCCTCAGGGGGCATCCTCCCAGGCTTTCACCAGCTTTGGCAGGGCTAGATTTATAGCCTGGCACCTGAGGCTCCCCTTTTTATGGGAATACCGACTGAGCCAAATTTTTTTTAGTATCCACTACGTATTTGAGCTTTAGCCCGGCTCTCTGTAAAAAAAGTATTGCTTGGTGAGGAGCTAGACAAATACTATGGTCACCAATATTACTTACTTATAATAGCTCTATCACAGATATTGAGCACTCTTTAAATTATACTTCATTTGGTCTTCCATAAACCCACCAAGTGAGATAGCGACAATCATACACTGTTATATATATATATCTATATATATTGTTTTTATACTGTATGGTGGTTATGAATTTTAATATATATATATATATATATATATATACCCAAAGTCATCATCATCATGATATCATGCTGCTAGCACGGATTTCCATAACTCTTTCTCACCACCCATCTCTGCTGTCCATCGCTCCCTGGAGGTTTTCAAGGCTACACCCTGTATCGGCACGGGTTCTTGCTGGTCGTCCGAACTTTACTCGTCCAACCTTTGCTCGTCCATGTGAAGGTATCCACAGGAGTACAGCATTTATGAGCTCGTCCTTACTTCTCCATCAGTGTCCTGCATGTCTGGTTTGTCTAACTTGGATAGGTGGCCGTACAGCTGCTGTTTTGTGTTGTGTTACCTCCAGGACTTGTTCAATATAGTTCGCAGCATTCTTGTGTAATGGCCGTCAAGCCTTTCCCCATACATTTAGTTAGCGTCCTTGTGGTGCATCCATATAGCAATATCGACACGACCGCTGTTTATGTCATATAGCCAAAGCACCGCCCTTTAAAAACAGTACACCTCTGATAATCAAAAAAATGTACACCACACAAGCAGCACACCTTTGATTATAAAAAAAATATACACCGAACTTAAAAAAAAGTATTCATTTGATAATTAAAAAATGTACATCGCACTTAAAAAAGTAATCCTTGGATAATTAAAAACTGTCCACCGAACATAAAAAGTACACTTTTGATAATAAAAAAAATGTACACTGCACTTAAAAAAGTAATCCTTGGATAATTAAAAACTGTCCACCGAACATAAAAAGTACACTTTTGATAATAAAAAAAATGTACACAGCACTTAAAAAAGTAATCCTTGGATAATTAAAAACTGTCCACCGAACATTAAAAGTACACTTTTGATAATAAAAAAATTGTACACTGCACTTAAAAAAGTAATCCTTTGATATTAAAAAAAACATGTACACCGCGCTTTAAAAAAAACGCACACCTTTGAGAATTGAAAATATCTACACCACACTTAAATACGTACACTTTTGATAATTAAAAGATGTACAGGGAGCATAAAAAATTACCCATTGGATAATAAAAAAAAGTACATTGCACACTTAAAAAAACGTACACCTTTGATAATAAAAAAAATGTACACCACACCCTAAAATTAATACGTTTGATAATTAAAGATAGTTTACACCGTACTTAAAAGAATGCACCTTTAATAATTAAAGAATGTATATCGTAATTTAAAACTAACATAAAATGTGTAACGTTGAATTCTACTCTAACCTAAAGAGATCGACATCTCAGTCATTGTCCTTTGTAGAAGGCTGTTACATAGATTGTGTATCGCCGAGGGCAGTCAAGCACTTGACACTCCACGAAATAAATTCAGTTCAAGACTCCTATTTCGGGCGTATGATAAACAAGCAAATAATGTAGATGTTAATTCGGGGTCAGACTAGCCTCAGACGTTTGTAAGGGGTTGCCAATTCACTTTCACATACACCACCAAGTCCTTTGTCCGCCTCACCCACTCAAATCACAGAAGAACGAACTTTTAGGTTAGATGATATTAACTGTAGACAGATTTCCAAATCCTATTGTAATGTTTAAGGAGGCAATAAAACGTTAGCGGTAATTTATGAAAGAGGTACGAGGCTGAGACAGATACATGCAAAAGAAGACAAATCGATTGAGGAAAGAACACAACCAAAAGATTTCAACACGAGGGTGCATCTAAAATATAACAAAATTTTAATATGCGACGACCAAACAAATAATGATGCAATTTTAGAAACAGTTCTTTTTGCTTTTCTCGTTTTAAAATACCGGCAATATCAAACCAACAGGAAAACATTAAACAAAAATGTCTCTCAACAGTCTTTATCTTCTTTCTTTTTCTTTTTCTCTTACTTGAGTAAGAGTGTCTAAGCTGCCGGACTGAGGCGTGTAGCAATGTTCATTCAATAAATTTAACTATTGGTGAAATAGAACATTTACAGTTTCTCTTTTTTGAATACATACAACGTTCCAATATTTAAGAATCATAGAAGGAAAACGGTTTGAGCTGTACTGTTATATTTTGACCTTCGACCCGGCCCAAAAATGCTATTCCAAGGTGATGCACCGCAAGGAAGTGACACATTCCAATGGCCAGTAATCGAAAGATATCGCGTGGGCGGATTAAGGCTTATAATATGGGACAAGGTGAAGGTCCCACGGTGCCACTACAGTGATGCACCGGAAGAGAGTGACCTGTGAACTGCATGACAGTTATTTCCGCTTGATGACGATTAAACATTCGATTTCAAAGATCCAGAGGGCGATCGTGTGGGCGTTGAATTATTATTTAACTCAGTTGAGTTCGAGTTTGATCCAGAGTAGTTGCCAGTAGAATTCAAGACAGCTAGAGACCAGATGTGGTAGGGAAAGCCATACCCGACCGAGGGGGCCCTCGGAAACCAGAGGGTCCAGAGAAGATGCTGATAAGATGCAATGAAGAAAGCCAGCATCCAGCAGAGTGAGCCCCTAGGCCCCTGGTTGGCAGACCTAAAGAACAAGAAAGACACAACGTGACGGTCATAATAGTGGGGTCAAGAAATTACAGTTTATGTTCGGTCTCCAGCTCCCGCTCACATGCAACCCTTGAACAACCCTTTCGAACCTTACAAATAAAGTGAGAGAAAAATATTTTGTTGAAGAAGTCTTCCTTCATGCGTCTTTGTCCTTCTTGCGTCGTTTCTTCCTGCGTCCTTATTTAGTGCGTCAGTGACGATACAACAGTACTTACCTTTGACGGGTTTTTAATTTTCAGATTTTTTTCTCTCTCTTTTACGGGTGAGTGACTTTTCCCGGAGCTGGCTGACCTCAACGATCTTACTGCGACACTGGATTTGTCCAAACTAAAATTCTCCTTCAAGTTTCTCTAACATGTGCCTTTTTGGCGCGAAGAGCCTGTTCACCAATCATCCAACTTTCCTCTTCCATCTCCTCACCGATTAACGCTGCTTGATTGACCTTGAATTCTTTCGTTCAACAGACTAAAGGGAATAGGGTACAGATAGCTTACCCTTTCTCTCCCCTATCCGTTTAACGGTCAGTCTGTTATCCGATCCCTCTTAATGCCGGTTGATTCAAATAAAGAGGGGTAAGGGTATTGACGTCCCCTCTCTCTACAGCATACCACGTCACAAATGTTAATATTTTTTAAATCTATGATAATAACTTATATTTCTAGGAGTGCATTATAAAGGAGTCATTGAATGAAAAAGGGGAAGTACTTTTTGTTTTTAAGAATTTTTTTCCACAAATGTAAATTCTAAATTGTTTGGAACTATTTTACTGATAAAAGAAAAATATTTTTGTTGTAATCTAACAAAAGCTTACTGAATGATAAAATAAGCAAAACGGAGTTAGAAATGAAATGGAAATCTTTATAACATTAAGAAGATACAATACGCACCAGCACCGTGGAGAAGATAACCACTACTAGTAGTGTACTACTTAGAGAGCATATTGTAGCTATTTGTCCTTCGCTCCACCAAACGGTTGAGTACGGCACAAGGCTTTTTTTAAAGGTAGTTCCGGTCGCAGAGCCGTAGCCTAGAAACGTCTGGTGGCTCTCAAAATGCCTTTGGTGCCGTCGGCATTCCTCTAAAAAAGGTCTCCTCAAGTGCCAGGCGATAAATCTATCCTCTCCAAGGAGGGTTTGAGCTTAGGCGAAGGTCCCCTTGGGTTCGAGGAGGTTGAATGTGAACGCTGGGCTTAACACATACCCACGTCAGGCAGCCTTGACCGAGTAATCGCCGTCGTCTGACACAGTCAGCAGATTTACACCCTATCACAATATTGTCCAATGTAGTAAAGAGGAATGGGACATACACATTAATGTTCATCACCATCATCATCATCATGTTGTACTCCTAGCACGGATATCCCTGACCCTCTCTCGCCACTTCTCCCCATCGTTCATCGCCTCTTGTAGGTCTTCAGGCCTACATCCCGTATCCTCACACAGATGCTGTATGTATGTTCGAGCCTGGCGTATTGCTTTTGCTCGGCCATATATGGGGGTCCATTGGAGTACATCACTTATGAGCTCGTCCCTGCTTCTCCAGCAGTGTCCTGCGTGTCTGGTTCGTCTAACTTTGATAGTTTTCGTGATGGGAGGCTGGTGGCCGTATAGTTGGTGCCTCGTGGGGGTGTTGCCGCCAGGACTTGTTCAATATTGCTCGCAACATTCTTGTGTAATTGTCGTCTAACTTCTTCTCCAGCCGTTTTGTTAGGGTCCAAGTAGTGCATCCATACAGCAGTATCGACACGACCGTTGTCTGGAAGAAACTGCGTTTCATTTTATCGGTCAGGTCTGATTTCCATATAATCGATAGCTTATCGATAGCTGTCTATGCCTTCGTTAGCCGCGTGTCGATGTCTTTTTCGGTTGATGAGACACTGCTTCCTAGGTCGGTGAATTTGTCTACCATTTTCAGAGAGGTTCCGTCTAGTGTGGAAATGTCCCCTGTTTGATTAAAGCAAATATATTCCGTTTTGTGTGCATTGGCATGGACGCCAATGCCTGCGGCAGCTCGTCCCAAACTATGCAGTAGTGTTTCGGGTTAGTTGGGTGTATTTGCCAGAACCGCTATGTCATCGGCGTAGTCGGCGTCGGTAATTGTTTTTGCGGGGTATCTTCTGATTCTTTCCCTTGTCAGCTCGAAGCCGTTTTCTCTGATTTTATCAATCGATGTTCTAAGCACGTAGTCTAGACAGATGATAAAGAGGTTTGGGGCTAACGTGTCCCCTTGTAGTAGTCCTGCTACACTGTTGAAGTATTCTGTGTCTCCATCCGGTGAACGTATTTTGACTTTGGTGTTTCTATAGAGAATCGTTTTTGCAAACGATTGTTCATAGGTATGGTATATAATAATTTTTACTCTGAAAAGTTATTTGTATTTGGGTTATTCAAAATGGCGGCAAATCAGGGTGCTTTCGGCTTGATTTGCCAATATGAGCCAAAGTCGAAAAGACAGTCCATGGAGGGGAAACAGACTGACTCTACAGTAGAGAAAAACATCCAGACTCAGCTGCCAGTAAAGAAGGTCATGCAGACTGTTTTGGGGATACATTAGGAAGTATCACTATTGATTTCCTTGACAACGTTAACGGTGCCTCCAAATGTCAACTCGCTCGAGAAAATTCATCTTATTTATTGAATTACATTTTTTGTGTTATTTCAGATTTCTGGCTTTGTTTTATTTAGATGAAGAAAAAAGTTTCGAATCAAAATTCAGCTAATTACGTAAAAAACAAGAAACTTTTTTGATCATCGTTCGCACTTTGCTCACAGTGTTTTTGCTGTTGTAACTTAACACATCATATCTAAGAAAAATGGTAAGATATCAGCTCGATATAGCTACCATTATCACTTGCTCCTGAATACTGGGATATCTATCTATCTATAAACGCAAGGGGAGTTTAAACTTAGGTACTATAATCATAGAACTAGTTTCTCCCACGAAAAATATAGGCATAGTACCAGTTTATCTAATTATATGTGGGAGATTAAAGATAAAAAAAGGAAGGGATCCCATATTGAAATGTGTGGTGGGAGTATGTAATTTGGTTATTTCAGTAGACTGCTCTCTAAATTATTCCCACCACAAATACAACACAAAACTTTACAATCGCGTGAAAGAAATGGAATAGAACACAACAAACATTAAACAACAAACAATTTAATATGCATATAACAGAATATGAAAACAAACAAAATATATGATGTGTAAATGGCCTTTTGGAAACTAAAGTTTGACAAAAGGAAAATAAATTTGTTTAAAGATGTGTGTATGGTCATGTTATCAGAGTCCGTAAATAAGTCGTTCTTACTTACATTAAGTTTATAGCGGGTTTTATGATTTTGGCGACAGCGTGTCTCGTTGATGAAAGAAAGTTTGTCGGGTTTTCCTTTTGAATATAATTCTCGGCCATTTGAAAAGAGGTCATGAACTTTAGTTGAGGAAGGAAAGGAATTGGTTGGACATAGTATCGGCTACTGGCTTAGTGGCTTGTGTTCGTCTGTGTCTTCGCTTGTGTGTAAGCTTGTGTCTTGTGTGTCTGGCTTCATAACTCTGTGTTATTTATATCCTACAGGTGGATCAAAGAATCGTCCTAAAATTTTGGCGCGTAGACATTAATTGACCAATCAGATTTGTATTTTACTATTTTATTTTCGAGCCTAAATATTTTCTGTTAGTTCACTTCCGATCCCAATTTTCTAGAATGTTCTATTCCATGTTTTTAGCTGATTGGTTGACAAAGATTGCAAACTTTGTAATTAAGAAAAGTTAGCTATAGGTTCTTACAGTAGAGGGGATATGTTGAACCAAAGGTCGGAGGTATTGAACGATTGTAAACATAAAAGGAGTTGGCTCCTCAATAATTAGTGTTTGTGTTCTATGCAGTTGTCCCGGATGTGGTAGGTCGGTTTTTTTTTAAACTTCTGAGTAATAAACTTGATGATAAAAGTAGTTTTGTTTGGTGTTTTTTTATGCAAATTTTCCGCAAGGTGGATTTTTTGGTTAATAATAAAATGTTTTCTCCTTTTTTCGTTAGTCGGTGCTAGATACCCTGAGGAGCCGGTTTAGGCGAAACTGTAGTAGGATAGTCCCGACTCGCGATTTAATATATATATATATATATATATATATATATATATATATATATATATATATTGTACTAATCAAACTAATTGCTTCCTCCAGGAGAAGTTTCAGTCTGAGTGTATTGTGTAAAAGGTGGAGGTAAATGCTCGTGGATCTAATGATAGTAACGTTAGTAAAAATGGTATACACAGGCTTTATGCAGAGACCCTTCCAAAAAGATATTATAATCGTAGAGGCAGAAATAGTTTATCTATGAGTGCCAAGTTAAGAAGAACCTTGGTACAGATCCTATAGTGAAATAGGAGATAGTAAAAAAATTCTGTAAAAATAAAACAGGTGATAAATATTACAATTTATGGATGGAGGAGAAATTCGCTTCAGCTTCCGACTATAATCTAAATGAATTACTTAACCAAAGCTCGGG
>OY757936.1:19783262-19788262 GCA_963585895.1 Sepioteuthis lessoniana
TGTATGTGTATAAATATGTGATCTGAGTGAAATAGATATATATATAGATAGATTTGATCAAACATATATATATATATATATATATATATATATATCTGTTTGATCAAATCTATCTATTTCACTCAGATCACATATTTATACACATACACCCACATGTATATTCACACACACACACACACACACACACACACACACACACACACACACACACATACATATGTATATGTATATATGTCAGATCATATCTATCTGTCTGTCTAATTCTGTTTTAAGGAATTGTGAGTTCAGTGGTTGATGGTTTCTCAGATAGACAGCAAAACACTTCCCCAGACTGCTAGAAAAAATCATTGCTGTTTGATATATAACCGTATAATGGTTATGATTCGGCCATTAGCCTAATGAGTAAAGAGTTCACCAATGGTCCGGGAGACCGGAGTTCAATCCCAAGTCGAGTCATACCAAAGACTCAAAAAGTAGTAACTGATGTCGCCTTTCTTGACACTCACTTTTTAAAGGTATGGATCAAGGGTAAAGTGGCGCAATGCGGGGAATGGAGTAGCGCCCTCTCCTGCACCTCGGTTTAGTAGCTATTGAAAAGGTCGCCAACTTATACTTATTACTGTTCTGAATTGCGCTGTTTGACAGTGACGATGATGAAGTTAGAGAAGAAAAATATAAGAACAGAAGGAAAGAAAAAAGAAATGTACCAAGAATATAGAAGAAGATGAAAGCGAAAAGAGGGATAAGTACCAAGACCTTGCTAGGGAATTGAAAAAATCGTGGAACATGAAAGGGACGATGATACATATTGTAATTGGTGCTCTTGGTATAGTCAGCAAAGGATTGGTATAAGGGCAGGAGGATTTGGAAATAACAGGACGAAAGGAGACCATCCAAACTACTGTATTATTGAACTCGGCCAGGATACTGAGAAGAGTCCTGTAGACATGAGACTTCCTGTCACTCAAACTACGGGGAGAAGCCATTGGCTGAAGCTAGTGTGAAAAACTGGAAAAGGATTTGAATAATGATGCGAGGGAAGAATTTCAACAAATGAACCAGAGAACATGAAAATTTATGACGATGTATAAAGACCTAATACCGTAGAGATGATATAGAGGAATTATATGGGTCACGAAAAAAAAGGAAGAAGAGGACTCGCCAGCATTGAAGATAATTGGTCGATTAGATTTAATGGCACATAAACCTTTATAGGTTATTTAATGCCAGAGCCTTTTTACACATATATATTATATATGATTTGTAAATGCAAATGTTTAGGTTGGTGACGGTTTTGTTTTATAGCAAATTAACCTCTTAAGAGTAATTGCGTATCAAATTCTGATATGCATATATATATATATATATATATATATATATATATGTATATTAATGGTAAATAAATAGTCCGGAATGAGTGTTTTAAAATAGGTCAAAGCTTTTTGTTTGTATAAACTTGATGGTCGAATGTAGTGGTAATATAGTCTATATTTTTAATAGGAGGCCAATTGTTTTTATGTTTTTGAGAGTAATTTCTTAAAATATATCCTTCATGTTGTTCGCTTTATAAAACTTTTTTCCTGATGTGGTTGAGTTTTATGCATTCTATCAAAATGAGTTTGATTGAGTATTGGTTTCCACATGGATATTTTTTTTGGGGGGGGTTCTTTTTTAAGAATGAAGGAGTGAGTCAGTCGAGTGTGTCCGATGCTTAGTCAAGTAAGGGTAGTTTCTTCTCTTCTGGTACCATTCGGATCCAGCTTCGGTTATTTTAAAATTGGTTGTATTTGAAAGAGCTTATTGTGGGGATTTTCATCCCTTAATTGTTGCTATTTTTTGGTTACTATTTGTTTGATTTTAGGTTTGAGGTCAGTATATGGAGTTGTAATGTTTTTATCGATGATAATGTCAAAACATCGATATAACGATTTGAAGACGATATAAAATGAGAAAATAAAGACTTAGTTCAGTGACCAGGAACGACACAAACAAAATAAGGATCAACAGAACGATAACAAGAAAACAAAAAAATGGGAAGAAAAACAATTGTATGCATATTTAAAACGATAAGCAGATGAGATCTTACACGAAAAGACATGGACATGGCTTAGAAAGAGAAACCTTCAGATAGAAATTAGATATATTCTGATAGCATCACAAAACAAATACATACCGACCAACTATGTTTAAGCAAAAAAAGATAACCCTCACCAAAAAAACAAATATAGGTTGTGCAGATAGAGACCATAGAATCAATCGCACAATAAGTGAATATAGTAAATTTGCACAAAAAGAGTATAAGACTAGATACGCCTGAGTGGGGAAGGTGATCCACTAGGAATCGTGCAAGAAATTGAAATTTGATCTTACGAACAAGTGGTATATGCACAGCCCAGAACCCCTCCTGGAGAAAGAGACGCACAAACTTCTCTGGTATTCCGAGCTACAAAAATATTCCCTAATATCAGAACTAGTGACAGTTATCAAAAAAAAAAAAAGACAACCTGCTGTACAGCGTACTTTGCTCTTCCGGCAAACCACACAAGAAAAATAAAAAAAAAAGGCGAAAAAAGAGATGAGTGCCAAGACCTTGCTAGAGAACTGAAAGTGACTGTGATACTAATTGTAATTGGTTCTCTCGGAACAATCTCCAAAGATTTGGTAAAGGGACTAGCAGACTTAAAAATCAGAGGACAACGGAAACTATCCAGTCTACTGCATTATTAAGATCGTCCAAATTACTGAGAAGATTACTGCATACTTCAGGAGACGAGCCATCATTTAGACTCCATTAGTGGCAAGTCGGCTGGGTCTGTAGAATACACCACCTGCATGTCAGCAGAGAAGTAAGACTCCTCGAACGAGTGTACTGTATATGACAATAATGGTGATGCTCCAGTTATTGCCATCGTTCTCAGATCCATTGTGACCCGGCGTGGTAGTACCTGATAGGGTCCTATCTATGGTTCAAACAGAAGCAAACTGCATGCTTATGTTAAAATAAATTGTTTGAAATGAGACAGTTTTTACATTTAAACTACGTAATTTATGCTAAACTGAATTGTTTGAAAGAGATCTGTCTTGACATTTAACTGTGTGTCAATAAAAACTGTTCTTATGTTGAACTGAATTGTTTGAAATTGAACTGTTCATATGTATAAACATGGATTCGGTTTTAAATAACCTACAATGGTTAATATATCATAAAACCAAACTAAACCAAAGCAGACCCCATTGAAAAACCATCAGCTAACGTTGGTTTGAAAAACTGTGAAGTAGAATGCTGATGGCTTGGTCCAGGATTTGAACCCAGATCACCAATCCCATATCCTCTGACAACAACCGTTACGTTAAGCGCGCATGAAGTAAGCCCTTACGCATTGACTTGTTAAAATCAATTAATCAATATCTGAATAAAGTAAAATCCTTGTACAATGGAAAAAGCTAGTTTATGCCAGAGACATTGATTGATTTTTACGCCATGTCAACCCCTCGGAGAGTTCGGCTCGGTGCGGATATTATATGCCGTCTTGAAAACTTAACAAAAACGATGGCCAATTGGGACGGATGACAAAGAGAGGGTGTCTATGGAATCTATGCTGTCATCACACCTGGATGATGATGATGAAGAAGATGATGATTGATTTTAACCTGAGAAAACTATTATAAACTTGAAGTTAATTAAAATCTGATCTTATGAATTCGACTTATACATGAGTATGTAACGTCAGCAATCGTTAAGAGAAAAGTCTGTCATGACGAAATGAACGATTTGATGAATTTGCGATTGAATGACTGGGAGAAAGAAAGAAAATGAATAAGAAAAGAATATTTGAAAAGAATTGGAGCAGATGGAAACGAACGAAAAACAGACAGAGAGAGAGAGAGAGAGAGAGAGAGAGAGAGAGAGAGAGAGTGGGGGAATAGATGGAAATGAGATAACAAAAAAAAGGGACCCTTTAAATAGAGACAAAGATATTAAAGCAAAAGTCATTTAATGCACTTTGCAAGGCTTTTCCTCTTTTTTTTTTTTTAAATTTATTTTTAATATTTAAGAGCGAGCTAATGTGAAGAGTGATTTTAAACACGATCGCTCACGAGTTGCTTCGGGGAATAAAGGTGGGACTACACGATCAACTTACGATTCACAGCGATTACTTTATGCACACATTCTTATATAGAGAATAAGTCGTTAATACAAACAGACATTGATAGTTTGTTTTTTGTTTGGTAAAATTCTAGTCGCGCGCTAGTTCAAGTTCACCGGGGAAAGAAATACTTGTAATTTTTTCTTTCTTTTTTTCTGATTTAAATTAATTAAACCCTTGAACTCAAGGCCTTTTTTTTCGAAAAAAAAAAAAAAAAGGAAAATAACCGAAGAAAACGAAATAATTATTTTACATTTTATAAGGGGGTTCACTTTCACATTTTAATACGTTGTAGAATGAGCACCCATATCCGGAACATTTTGTGTTGGAAAAGACAGGTTGATTTATTTTTATTTTTCTTTTTTTTAAAAATTTCCAGAGAGGGGTTTCTTTTTTAAATTATTGTTTCGGAAATGGGTGAACATTCAATCTTGAATTACCGTGTTAAAAGGAAACCACCCTTATTAATCGTAAAAATAATTGTTTTTTTTTTTTATATATATATAAAAATGCTATGTGTTTTAGAATCTGATTTGTCGAAATAAAAAAAAATGTTAGAAATTATTTTTACCGGTGAATTTGAACGGGTACACGTGTAGAATAAAACTAGGGTAGATTACCTCACTTGTGGGAGGGCGTAAAGATTCGGGAGGAAATTAAAACAATAAAATTAAGTCTGGTGCAATATTGATCTATCTAGAAACTGCAATTCTGCAACACAGATACTTGAGTCAGAAGAAGGTAGGGGTGCATATACATATTGTCATCCACACACACACACACACACACATATGTATATATATGTGTGTATGTGTGTGTGTGTGTGTGTGTGTGTGTGGATGACAATATGTG
>OY757936.1:19790762-19920762 GCA_963585895.1 Sepioteuthis lessoniana
GTATGCTTAGAGAGATGAGAGGTAAGTGGCTGTACAGCAGGTGATTTGTGGGGTGCTGTTTCAAGATTTGTTCAAGACAGCACGCAGGATTCTTGTGTAGTCACACACACACACACACACACACACACACACACACACACACACACACACACACACACATACTAACCCTGTCAGCTGGGGCTGTAGAATACACTGACTACATTTCTGCAGAGGGTTATGACACCCCTGCAACGAATGTCCTGCATATGACCCTAAACAATCTGATGGTGAAACTTCAGTAATGCTGGAACTTTGAGAATGCCGAGTACCCCTTCATTGCCATCGCTCTTAGGTCCACTTCGGCCCGAAAAGGAAAAAACTGGTAGGGTCCTATCTATGGGTCAAATAGAACTGTTTGACATTTGAACTGTGTGCAAACAAATGATTTATGCTAAATTGAATTGCTAGAAAAAGAACTGTGTATAAACAAATTGACTGATTTTTAATTGAATTATTTGTTTTACAGAGCGATACTTGGAACCATTTAACATTGTTGACTTATACTAAACTGAATTGTTAGAAATAGAACTGTTCGATCATTTTATTTTGTGTATTTACAAACTGTGTTTGCAAATAATATATCTAATATGTACGTGGTGTAATGGGTTATCGTCGTCGGAAATGGACACGGCGACTCGAGTTCAAATCCTGGACGAGACTGATTGCATTTCACATAGCACTAATACCCTTGGAAAGGTATGAATCCAAATATTCTCCCTCCAGCTATGGGTAAATAGCAGGGCAGACAGGGTTCTTCAGCCTTGGTTAGGCAACTAGTCTAGGAGAAGGAAAACTCTGAATTCAAACCTGTTAAACTCCGCTTAAAAATTGACCTTGTGTCATATCCTACCGAGCGAAGGGGTTGGTACATATATATATATCTAATATGTAAAACAGGATTTGCATTAAATAACCAACAATGGTTGATATGCCATAAAACCAAACCAGACCAGACCAAATCAAACACACACACACACACACACTTACATATATATATTTATATATATATATATATATATCATATTTATCCAACCCCTCCGCTCGGACAGGATATGACACAAGGTCAATTTTTAAGCGAAGTTTGACAGGTTTGAATCAGAGTTTTTCCTTCTCCTTGACTAGTTGCCTCACCAAGGCTTAAGAAGCTAGTCTCTCCTACTATTTACCCATAGCTGGAGGGGAGAACAATAGCATTCATACATATTCATTACATTATATATATATATATATATATATATATATATATATATATATATATATATATATTGTGTTCCATATATATATATATATATATATATATAAGTGTGTGTGTGTGTGTGTGTGTGTGTGTGTGTGTGTGTGTGTGTGTGTTCTATTATAGTTTTGCCCAATAGGCTCGGGCTGTAGAATACACCGACTGCTTCTCTGCAGATAGGTAAGACCCCCCACCAACGAGTGTCCTGGATATGATACTAAACAATCTGATGGTGAGGTTCCAGTAGGGCGGAGCTTTGGGAATGCGGAGTACCCTTTCATTACCATTGATCCAAGGTTCACTCTGGCCCGGAGTGGTAGTACGTGACGTGCTAAAACTGATTTGTTTCAATTAGAACTGTTTGACTAAACTGAATAAAATAATTAACATGTGTACTTATATTTATACTGTGTATTACGCTAAAGTGCATCGTTTAAAATAGAACTGTTTTTGAGATTTAAACTGTGCTTACACTAAACTGAATTGTTTAATATACAATTGTTTTGACATTTAACTGTAAACAAAATCTATACTTATACTAAACTGAATTGGCTGAATTAGAACTGTTAGAATAAACTAAATAGCTTGAAATAGAAATATTTTTGAGAATTAACCTGTGTACTCATGCTAAACTGAATTATTTGAAATAGAACTGACTTTTGCATAAAAATGGATTTGCGTTAAATAACCTACGAAGGTTGAAATACCAACCAACCAGCCAAACAACATCCATTATAATCAATTTCGAATGTATATTAACCTCCTCATTTCTTACAATATTGAGGTTTTCCAATAGTTAAAGAAAAAATATATGTATATTATTTCAAGTGAAATATTTACCCTGAAAGGATTTAAGATTACATTTTAGAGAGAACGACCAAGAAGATGTAATATATAAAATGATCTCGAGAGGGTAGGAGTTTTCAGGAGAATGATGTGGTGAAAAATTAGGATCCCTGCTGTGACAGACATTGCTGTGTCAAATAAATTTATTACTAATTATTTTTCGGTCTTTTAGGGACGCTCCATTAGGGGAAAATGTCGCAAAATCTTTACTTCCGCTGACATCCCCTCCTTAAACCCTCCTCTCGTTTTCTTAAAGGAAATTGATAAACAAGGTATAGAAAGGCAAAGATTTATATGAAAGACCCTTTCGAAAGCATCTACTTGCATGTATTTAAATGTAGACGAGAGCTTAAACATGGGAGAATGTATGTGTTTATACAAACAGTGAAGATGAGACGGGGGTATAGCAACGGTTATAAGTTGAATTGAAACCATAAAATTAAATATACATTATTCCAACCAAATTTCAACCCTAGATATCCCATGAGGATTTGGTATGTCATTAAATAAATTAGCTAAAGCAAACCGGATATTACAGAACGTTTTTTGTGGGTCGTTATAAATAGAAAACCGGCCTAGTAGGTACTATTTACCAACCCCTCCGCTCGGGCAGGATATGACACAAGGTCAATTTTTAAGCGGAGTTTAACAGGTTTGAATTCAGAGTTTTCCTTCTCCTAGACTAGTTGCTGAAGAACCTAGGCTGAAGAACCTAGTCCGTCCTACTATTTATCCATAGCTGGAGGGAGAATAAGGGGGTTCATACCTTTCCCAGGGTATTTGCCCGAAAGTGAACATAATAGCGCGACTGGAGTACGAACTCGCGTACTACGATTCCGCAGTTCATCGCTTTAAACCATTACACCACGAGGACACCCCACAGTAGGTAGAGTATTCGCCAATGGTCCGGAAGACCTGTGTTCAATCCCAGGTCGAGACTTTAAAAATGGTACTTGATACCTCATGCTTAATACTCAGCAATATACGGTACGTATCGAGGGTAAAGTGGAGCAATCCAGGGAAAGGAATAGCGCCCTCTCCGAGATTTCGGTGTAGTAGCTATTGAAAAGGGAGCCTTCTGGTCGGTCTCGGCTACAGTCGCGAACTTATAAATGGAAAACGACCTTACTTAATATTACGTGGCATGAGCCAAATTTTAGTATTTTTAATTTCTCTTTCCGACGTTCAACTTCTAATTTGAATCAGTAAATAAAACAAATATTGGTAATTAACAAGAATACTTTAAACCCGATAACTACACGCAAGCATGTTATTATTTTCTTCGCTACTACCACTACTACAACTTCAACGGCTAATGATAATAATGAAAATTCTTATAAATAGGGAAAGGCAACATGAGATCATGTCAATATGTACGAATTTTTTAATATTAAAATAGAACACTTAAAACAATATAATTACAATTGCCCAGTGTTTGGGGAATGCGGAGTACCCTGTCATTGCCATCTCTTCCAGGTCCACTCTGGCCTGGAGTGGTAGCACCTGATAGGGTCCTATCTCTGGGTCAAATAGAAGTAAACTGTGTACTGATGCTAAACTGAATTGCTTGAAATAGAAGTGTTTGACTAAACTAAATAGCTAGAAATAAAAATGTTTTTGACAACAAAACAGTGGATGTATGCTAAACTGAATTGCTTGAAATAGAATTGTTTGTTTGTATAAAATGGATTTGGCACGGAATAACCTACGAAGTTGATATGCCATAAATCCAACCAACCAACCAACCAACCAACCCATATATATATAATATATAGGTATAAAGAGCAAATTATTCGAAGTGTTCGCCAATGGCCCGGGAGACCTGGGTTCAATCCCAGGTCGAGTCATACCAAAGACTCAAAAAATGGTACTTGATGCTTCCTTGCTTAGCACTCAGCATTATAAGGTACGGATCAAGGGTAAAGTAGAGCAATCCAGGAAAGGAGTAGCGCCCTCCCCTACACATTGGTGTAGTAGCTATCGAAAAGGGAGCCTTCGGGTTACCCTCGACTATGGTCGCCAACTTTACTTACTTATTATTAGAATACACCTGTCAGTAATGGCAGTTGAATTTTATACAAAATACCTTTTTTATTATCCAAATTACAAATGTTTCAGAATTTAAAAAGAATAAATCACTAAATGAAAATATCTCCTATGATATTGTAATAAAACCTTAACTTTCATGTAGCAAACTTAGAATTATCAGAAAAATTAAATTTTCTATGTTGTTGAAAAATGGAGACTCTTTCATTTTCTCTCTCTTTCACTCTCTTCCTTGTTGCTGTCAATGTAGAATCGAAAAACTTATAGCCAAGCAGACGAACTCAAAAACTGAAGAAACCGTTCCGTTGTAATGTTAGCCTGTTTTCCCGACAACTTTTCAGCTTTTGCTTCCTTTCTCTTTCAATCTGGCAAGATACAAATCACACGATTCTTTCTTTCTTCTTCTTTCTTTCTTTCTTTCTTTCTTTCTTTCTTTTCAAGCCGGCCTGCTGTTATGACTGCTTACTTGACACATGGTCCGCTTTCCTACCTTTTAACTTTCGACGCGGCAAGTTACAAATCACATGTTTCCTGTTTTCTTTTTTTTTCTTTCTTTCTTTCTTTAAGGCTTACCACAAAAAACGTCATATATTCCATCTTCCGTTCTTTCTTTTTTTCTTTCTTTAATTCTTTTTTTTTAATATCCTGTATACAGACACACAGATGTACAAATAGAACACTAGTGTTTTATATTATTTAGAGATTATTATCACAAACACTACTACTACTAATAATAATAATGATAATAATATTCGGGAATTGAAAAAGCTGTGGAACCAGAAAATGATGGTGATAAAATTGTTATTGGTACTCTTGGTACTGTCACCAAAGGATTGGTACAAGGACTGGAGGACTTGAAAATAAGAGGACGAGTGGAGACCATCCAAATCACGGTATTGTTGAGATCGGCAAGAATACTGAGAAGAGTCCTGGTGATTTGAAGAAACTTACTATTGTCACTCAAATTTCAGTGAGAAAACTCTCAAGAATAAATATTAATAGGAATAGTCACTTGAAACCATATGACCGTCGGCAAATTATTTGTACGAGATAGGAATACTTCATTCCATATAACTGTGCAAACAAATGAATATTGACAAATAAAAGAAACGTGGCCAAGAAAAAGATTACAATGGAATTTTGAAAATTTAAAAAGTCAGTATTACAATCAATCATTTCCAAATGAATCGAATTTTGGCATTAAATAACCCACAAGTGGTTAATATGCCGTTAAATGAACCAAACCACATAACTGGGATAAATTATTTGTAATTGATACGAAAAAGGAATACTATATAAATTTATTTATTGTACGTCACCGACCTAACTAGTGTGGCACAAGGCCAAGATGGTTTCGAACGCAGAGCCGTAGACCAGACACGCCCGGCATTCCCCCAAAATGCCTAGGACCCTGTCGGCATTTCCCTAAAACCTGGCGCTAGGTATAAACCTATCCCCCGATAAGACCCCAAGGGGCGACCCCCTGAACCTCGAGGAGTATGTCAGTCTCGACCATGTAATGCAAATACTGGGCTTCTCCCTGGCCTTTAGGTCAGACAGCCTCTTTCTCTCTCTTTCTCTCTATCTCTCTCTCTCTCTATATATATATATATATATATATATAGTGCAGAAGCAAAATATGTGATAATTTTCAAAACGTTCTTTTTAGTTTGATAAATTCAATTTTTTTTAAAAATATGATAAAACTAAATTTTCATGATTAGTTCTATTATTCAACCTCTTTTTTTTAAATTTTTATTAAGATTCAGCCCAATATGAGTGAGCAAGAAAAGAAACGACAAAGAATCTATAATTTGCTTAACGCCGAAATCAAGCGAAGGTTTTTTTTTGTCTGCCATATACAAAGCAAAGAAAATTATTTTCACAAAAAGAGAATTTTATAAGGAAAAGCGGGAGTGGAAGATTGAACAAAAAATGTAAAGAGGGCTTTTTAACTGCCTCTCACAATAACGATTAAGAAGGACACCACAACGTCAATAAGAAAGCACCCTAATGAATTGCAAAATCAACGAAAAAACTGAGGGGACAGCAATTAAACAACTTTCAAACCCAGATATTTACCCCTTGATTACGCTATACGTTTTAGAAAACAAAACAAATGCAACTTCCCATCCGAATATTGGTTCACTTAAGACTGCTATTGAGAAGGAATGGAATAAAATGTCTGAAGAATTTATTTTGAAGGCATGTTGATACTATAAGAGAAAAAAATGGTGGCCATATTGGGTAAATTTACTATTTTGTGACGATCTTCTTATTTTAATTTTTTTATTAAAATTAATTTTGCTTTATAGAGTGACTTATTATTATACTTGAATATTCCTAATTTTGTTTCTGCACCCTATATATATATATATATATATATGATTTGTACATTGAATAAAATAGATATTCATATCAATTTAAGTAATAGAAAGTATATAAAAGCTAAACTGTATAACGGATTTTCCCTGTGGTTTTGTTCTTATAACAACCATTTCAGGAAAAGGAACGATTCTGACTTTATATTCTCATGTGCACTGTTCCTGAGAATCAGTGGAATATCGCTTTACTATTTTTCTGAAATCAGCCCATTCAAAGAATTTGGTTGATGCTAAACAAGCCTTTAACCTGTAATAATCAGTGTAGTTCCTTTGCTTAGCTTCGGCCAAGTTTTATCAATATCTTCGATAGTGATGGACAAAACACGTAGACAACCACACAGAGAGACACACTTACAGAAACACTAGTACACACACACACACACACACACACACACACACACATATATATATATATATATATATATATATACACACGCGTATATATATATATATATATATTGTTGGATCCTTACAAGGATTTGATGATTTTGTCACTATGGTGCTTGAAGATGTCCTGGAATATGAGACTACACCAGAAGAGCGAAGGGTTACAAAATTGGATTAAATTTTATTGCTACCTTCAGAATTGGTGGATAAATGAATTGGTTCACGAATTCCTATCATTATGAACAATGATAGAGAGATTTTTGGATCCTTACAAGGATTTGATGATTTTGTCAATATGGTGTTTGAATATATATATATATATATATATATATATATATATCATTAAGGGTTTTCGAACTATTATCATCATCTTTTTTGTTATTTCCACAAGGTTTCGGCCGATATGTCCTCCAGCCTTCTTCAGGTATTTGTCGAACTCGGGAACCTACACGGAACTTCCAACAACGTCCTTAATTGAATCCACGGTGTCACCTGTTCTGATTCCATTAGCCATAACCGGGTACAAATGTTAAGTATTCCTGTATTATTACTCGCTTGTAGTGAGGATTGAAACTGCAACCACCAGATGATTGGGAACCAACGCCTATAACAGTTACGCTATATGTCCAGCAGGACACTTCGTGACCCTGGTGGATTCAATAAAGGACGTAGTTCGAAGATCTGTGAAGGTTTCCGAGTTCGACAAACACCTGAAGGACATATCGGCTGAAACACCCGGAGGACTTATCGGCCGAAACATTGTAGAAATAACAATAAAGATGAAGACAATAGTCCGAAAACCCTTAATGATAAAAATCAACAAGCTTCGTCTCAGAAATTTAGACAACTAATATATATATATATATATAGGGGTGTGGATGTAGCTCCTGTCTAATGACAGAGCCACGGTGAAGGCAGGTCTGCCAGGAGAAATAACTCGAAAATCAAAAATGGAGAAGGAAGCACCAGCATCAAACCTCTACAAACTTGCAGATATCCTATGATGGAAAAAATCTAAGAGATGGTACTCTGAAATTAAACCGGCAGTATTCATCATCATCATCATCATATCGTGCTGGCAGCACGGATATCCCTGACCCTCTCTCGCCACTCCTCCCTATCGTTCATCGCCCTAGGCAGGTCTTCAGGACAACAACCTGTATCCTCACATAGCTGCTGAATGTACGTTCGTGCTGGTCGTCCTGCTTTTGCGCGGCCGTGTGTGGGGATCCATAAGAGTACATCTCTTATGAGTTCATCTCTGCTTCTCCAGCAATGTCCTGCATGTCTGGTTCGCCTAACTTGAATAGTTTTCGTGATAGGGGGCAGGTGGCCGTACAGTTGGTGTCTTGTGGGGTGTTGCTGCCAGGACTTGTTCAGGATTGCACGCAGCATTCTTGTGTAATTGCCATCTAGTTTCTTCTCCAGCCGTTTTGTTAGCGTCCATGTAGTGCATCCATATAGCAGTATCGATGTGACCGCTGCCTGGAAGAAACTGCGTTTCATTTTATCGGTTAGGTCTGATTTCCATATAGTCGATAGCCTATTGATAGCTGTCCATGCTTTCGTTAACCTCGTTTCGATGTCCTTTTCGGTTGATTGTACCTAGGAAGCAGCGTCGCAGTATTCATAGTGACTAGATATCATGTTATGTTTGTCACTGAGCTCTAGTAATATAGACCCAGAGAATGGCATTAGAGTCATATGAGTGAACGTCACTATAATCCAACAACGACGTCTTGCTTCCTTATCATCTTAAACTTCTTTCATATTAATCATCTTAAACTTCTTTCATATTAATCATCTTAAACTTCTTTCATATCTTTCACAAGTTGTATTAGTTGTAATTTTGGCAGTAAAGACTGTAATCCTTTGTCAAGATGTAGCAGTCATCACAGTATATATATATATATATATATGTGTGTGTGTGTGTGTGTGTGCACATGTACGTAGACTTTCATGTGTGTACAGCATTAACACTGAAACGAGTATACGCGTGTACACAGTCGTGACTGCGGTTTATTTGTTTCTCATTTGATCACCCTGGCAAATGTTTTCTTTCCGTTTCACAAGTTTAAGACATTCCTGGAATAAAATTTGGCATTCGACCTTTATCCTTCACCTAGACTCGAACACCGGCTGCTAGCGGCAAAGGAGGAAAGTCGCGAGCACAAGCGAAAGCTACCCTGCACGTGAGTATGTATGTGTGTGTGTGTGTGTGTGTGTGCGCGCGCGTGTGTGTGTGTGTGTACCTGGTTGAAGAATTAATCGCGAAATTCTGCTCAGAATTCCCGCAGCCATTAACATTGACGAAATGAATGACGAAACCTAAATGTTATCACGATGCACCTTGGGCCTGATCGACCACACCCACCAACACGCACAGAAAGCAAATGATAGATAGATAGATAGATAGAGAGAGAGAGAGAGAGAGAGAGAGAGAGAGAGAGAGAGAGAGAAAGAGAGACAGAGAAAAAGAGACAGAGACAGAGAGAGATAGATAGAGTGAGAGTTGAGTAGAGAAGAATAGCTGAAATCCACAACTGATACATTTCTTTGGTATGAGTTTCTACGATCGGCGTTTTGGCAGATACAACCCCTTACTTAAACGTTAACGCACACGAGTAAAAAATTGTATCCACATATACTGCTTGCTATTTACGCAAATGCGTACACCATCGAAAATACGTGTGTGATCTTGTATACATGTTTGTTTTTATATATTTTCTCTTACTTAAATTCCTGAGCAAAGTATATGGTATTCATCGAATAACTTTCGCATACACACGCATGCGCACACATATTTGTGTGTATGTATATATATATGGATGTATAAAAACGTGTAAATATACACACTCTTGTATATATATATATAATATACTGATTTATTATGTATAACTACGTGTAAACACAAACTCACACACACGTATATATATATATATATATATATACGTATGTATGTATGTATGTATGTATGTAGATTTAAAAAAGCAGTAGGCTCAGTTGAAAAATGACGACAAAATTATATATAAATATTTTATATATTTGGACAAAAAATAGTTTTTAATATTCATATAATGAGCAGGTTGACACAATATGTGTACAATATATTCAAAAATGCAATGACTGCAGCCCAACATAGCCAAGAAAAGATCAAGATGTAAGAATAGAAGATTCTTTCTCATCATCCATATTTAACTTTTTCTCCAAACGTTCCGTAAGGGTCCATATGGTGCAACCATACATTAGTAATGAGACAGCAACATTTTTTTTTTAAAGAATTCCATTTTCATTCTATTAGATAGATTTTATTTTCATATGATCATTAGCCGGTCAAAAGTTTTACATATCATATTTACCCAACCCCTCCGCTCGGACAGGATATGACACAAGGTCAATTTTTAAACGGAGTTTAACAGGTTTGAATTCGGAGTTTTCCTTCTTAAATAGTTGCCTCACCAAGGTTGAAGAACCCAGTCTGTCCTACTATTTACCCATAGCTGGAGGGAGAATAGTTGGATTCATACCTTTCCCAAGGGTATTAGTGCAATGTGAAATGTAATCAGTCTCGTCCAGGATTTTGAACACGTACCGCTGTGTCCATTTCCTACAACGGTAGCCATTACACCACGGGCACCTCAAAAGTTTGACATATGTTTGTGTTGACACCGGTTTTAGTAGACGCGGTATTGCTACCAAGGTATATGTACTGGTCTACGAATTTCAGAGGCCGGCCGTTTTATACGGTGTTGGTTCCATTTTGATTAAAACACATGAACTCTGTTTTAAAAATCTGAGTTCACGTAGAGACCAACCCCTTTTGCTGAGATTTAGCTTGATCATGTGTATTTGCAATAAGTTCAACATCTTCGGCATCACCTGTATCTGTGAGGGTTTCTGCGAAATACGATTTGCTTCTTGTTTTGTTTTTGTTTTTTAGGGTTAAATCATTTTAATTAATGAGGTCTGTCGTTCTTATAATTCAATCTAAGGAAAAATTAGGAAGATAAATAGTACTGTATTTGTCGTTGCCTCCCACCAGACAGGACTTGACACTAGGTCAAAAGCCTGAAGGCCGATTAAAGTTGGGATAAAGGGTAGCGGAAGGTCGGGAACGAGCCGAGACTTGAACCCTGCTGGTCTGTGCAGCTCATCGACCCAATAAGTGCAATGTGAGTCTAATGAGGCAAGCAGTTTCACGAATCCAAATTTGGATCCGTGCATGTATGCCGGGTTATAGCTTAAACTAGACAACAAGGTCTAGAGCTATACATCGGGGACAAAGGTTACAGTTCGCCCACCCGAAGGTGGCCCAACTGAAGTTGGGGGCCTTTCGGCCTCGAATCTGCCAATGTTTGATACCCCATCCGACATGAATGCCAGACGGCCCAGCCAAAAGGCCAGGAAAGATAAATAGTACTAATGTATGTCCTCACAAGAATCCAACAACAGAGTCTAAGAAATCATCGAGCGAACAGTTGCCTTCATGTCTTTGTAGAACATTATCATTGCTCTGTCTCTTTAGGAGAAGCACACGCTTCTATTTGGTTTGGTTCGGTTTGATTTTATGGCATATCAACCATTGTTGGTTATTTAATGCAAAATGCTTATTATGAATATATATTAAATATATATGATTTGGTTTGGTTTGGTTTTATGGCATATCAACCATTGTAGGTTATTTAATGCCAAATCCTCTTTATACATATATATTAAATATATATGATTTGGTTTAGTTTGGTTTGGTTTTAGGGCATATCAACAATTGTAGGTTATTTAATGCCAAATCCTCTTTATACATATATATTAAATATATATGATTTGGTTTGGTTTGGTTTGGTTTTATGACATATCAACCATTGTAGGTTATTTAATGCCAAATCCTCTTTATACATATATATTAAATATATATGATTTGGTTTGGTTTGGTTTGGTTTTATGGCATATCAACAATTGTAGGTTATTTAATGCCAAATCCTCTTTATACATATATATCAAATATATATGATTTGGTTTGGTTTGGTTTGGTTTTATGGCATATCAACCATTGTAGGTTATTTAATGCCAAATCCTCTTTATACATACATATTAAATATATATGATTTGGTTTGGTTTGGTTTGGTTTTATGGCATATCAATCATTGTAGGTTATTTAATGCCAAATCCTCTTTATACATATATATTAAATATATATGATTTGGTTTGGTTTGGTTTGGTTTTATGGCATATCAACAATTGTAGGTTATTTAATGCCAAATCCTCTTTATACATATATATCAAATATATATGATTTGGTTTGGTTTGGTTTGGTTTTATGGCATATCAACCATTGTAGGTTATTTAATGCAAAATCCTTATTATACATATATATTAAATATATATGATTTGGTTTGGTTTGGTTTTGTGGGATATCAACCATTGTTGGTTATTTAATGCCAAATCCTCTTTATACATATATATCAAATATAGACAATATCCTTTTTATACATATATATTAATTAGAGAAGGTTTGGTTTGGTTGGGTTTTATGATATATCAACCATTATAAGTTATTGCCAAATCCTCTTGATAAATATATATTAAATATATATGATTTGGTTAGGTTTGGTTTTATAGTATATCAACCATTGTAGGTTATTTAAAGCCAAAACGTCTTTATACATATTTATTAATCATAAAAGATTTTGTTTGGTTGGGTTCTAAGGCATATCACCAATTGTAGGTTATTGCCAAATCCTCTTTATGAATATATATTAAATAAATATGATTTGGTTTGGTTTGACTTGATGTTATATCAACCATTGTAATTTATTTAATGCTAAATCCTCTTTATACATATATATTAAATATATATGATTTGATTTAGTTTGGTTTTATGGCATATCAACCATTGTTGGTTATTTAATGCCAAATCCTCTTTATACATGTGCCATTAATATAAATGACTTGGTTAGGTTTGGTTTAATGACAAATCAACCATTGTAGGTTATTTAATGCCAAATCAATTTTATACGTATAAACAGTTCTATTTCAAGCAATTCAGTTTAGCAGAAGTGTACAGTTTCAATTTTAAAAGTATATCTATTCCTAACAATTCAGTTTAGCATAAGTAGAAAGCTTCAATGTAAAAAAACAGCTCTATTTTAAACAATTCTGTTTATCATAACTACAGATTCATTTTTTTTAAAAAACAGTTATATTTTAAATAATTCAGGTTAGCATACAAAAACAATTCTAACTCAAACAATTCAGTTTAGCATCTGTACACAGTTTCAATTTCAAAATCATTTCAATTTCAAAAAATTCAGTTTACCATAAGCACACAGGTTCAACATCAAAAACAGTTCTCATTCGAACAATTCAGTTTAGCATATGTACAGTTTCAATGTAAAAAAAAAAACAGTTTTATTTCAAACAATTCAGTTTAGCATCAGTAAACAGTTTCAATATCAACAGAGTTCTATTTCAAATAATTCAGTTTAACATAAGTACACAGTTTTGTTCTATTTAATACATAGATAGGAACCTATCAAGTGCTATCACTCCGAGCCAGAGTGGACCTAGAAGCAATGGCAATTAAGAGGTACTCTGCATTCCGTAAAGCTCGTGCATGACTGGAACCTTAACATCAGAATGTTTCATGTCATATCCAGAATAATCGTTAGTGGGAGTCTTACCTCTCTGCAGAGAAGTAGTCTGTATATTCTACAGCTCCAGTCGACTGGGCAACACTGGCTTGAAGTATTTTCTCCGTATTTCCTCCGTGTATGGGATCAGAAATTCTACAAATAAGTGTTGCATCAGAATTGTTTGGACGTACTCTTTTGATGACTCGTCGAAGGGCCCGAATCTGAAAGGTTCTGTCGTAATTTGGATACGCAGTGGGTTTTCTCAAGGTTTGATACGATTAAGAAGCGGAGTATTATAAATATTCTCATCAAAAGCACCAAGTGTTATAAATCTGTTGTCCTTTGTGATTCTGAGGTCACCTGTCTTCGAAATGAGACAATGCAGCCTTTGTCCATTTCTTTTCTTGGTAATATAAAGCGTTGCAAAGAAATATATCATCCAATTACCTTGGCTTCCATATTTCCCCTACTGAAGCAGACCTTCGCAAAACAACAGTAAAGTTTATAGATAAAACTACTTTTTATTCACTCATTCAATATTTGCTGCAAATGCGGAATATACAGGGTGGAACGATGAACTCGTCGTCCTAAAGAAAACAACACTACAGTTTTATTTTTAAACTTTTATTGAAAAAATCAATTCAGTTAACTTGATTATGTAGTAGAGCTGACATCTATTCAATGTAGCCGCCTTCAGCCTCAATCACCGCCTCGATACGGATCCATGATGTGGCCCTCACTTGAAACCACACCAAAGACCATAACCGTAGCTAGAAACTTTGTTTTCATCACCCTGGTCACATGCCTGTTATTCGTGGCAATCCAGATTTGCATTTTGAGGGTGGTGGCAATGGTCCTGTTGTCATAACTTGGATCGGTAGAGAGCATGAGTTGTACAGCGGCGCATCTCCGATCTCGCTCGTTGAACATTGTGTCACTTTCAGACATGATAGATGGCTCCTATCGCTCTTGGAATTTGTACACAACTGGCCAACTAGTAGATGTTCTTCAACAAAAAAAAAAAAAAAAGAAAAAGAAAACCGGTTTTTATTAAACGGAAATGGAATCATGTCGTCTTTTCTAGGGCGACAATTTTATCGTTCCACCCTGTATCATCCAATTTCTTGGGCTTCCATATTTCCCCTACTGAAGCAGACCTACGCAAAACAATACGAAAGTTTATAGATAAAACTTCTTTTTATTCACTCATTCAATATTTGCTGCAAATGCGCAATATATCAACAAATTGTGTCACTGTATGTGCAAAAAAATTCCCGTAGGTAACATGATGGACACTAACAACATCGTTGTAAATTTCCTCGAAGTAGCTCTGGTTTAAAAACATTGAACACTTCTGATTCGATTTTTATAAACGACTATATATATGTGTGTGCGGAAGTAAATAATGGGGTAAAATTCGAGAATATAGAGGAAAATTGACAAAGTAATTCAACCAGAAGGAAAGATTTCTCGGGGAAAGAAAGTCAACACTATAGCGTTTCGGTTCTAATAAACCATCATCAGAACTGGGAGGGATGATATTAGTGGTGTTAAATCAATGATGCGTTTTGTTGTATCCTCTTTACTCCTATTTCTTCCATTTTCCTTCTTTCCTTTTTCTTCTTTCTTCCTTCTTTCTCTTGCTTTTCTTTTTCTTTTTCCTTTTTTTCTTCCTTTTAATTCAAAATTTTTCTCGATAAACAAATGGAACATATAAAATCTGTAAATTATTCCTAATAAGTCTTATGGCATAATTTCAAAAACAAACGCTGATTTATTTATTAAACGGCCAACTTTTTCCTGATCGATAGATTTTCACTAGGTTTTTATATAGATTAAAAAAAATAATCGATCATCGATTTAACATCACTAATATCATCCCTCCTTATCCTTCTTGGATAACATTGTTATCAATTTCCCTCCCTTCACCTCTCTCTCTCTATATATATATATATATATATATGAGTGTAGGTGTGTTTGCGTGTTTGTTTGGTTGGTTGGTTTTATGACATATCAACCTTTGTAGGTTATTTAATGCCAAATCCATTTTTTAAATCCATTCTTATACAAATGAACAATAATTCAGTTTAGACAAACATTTCTAACTCAAACAATTCAGATTAGTATAAATATAGATTTTTTTACAAACAGTCCTATTTTAAACAATTCAGTTTAGCACGAGTATGCAGTTTAATTTTCAACAACATTTCTATTTCAAGCTATTCAGTTTAATCAAACAGTTCTAATTCCAATTATTCAGTTTAGCATAAGAACGCAGTTTAGTTTTATTTAACCCAGAGATAGGGCTCTATCAGGTGTTACCACTCCAGGCCAGAGTTGACCAGGGAGTGATGGCAATGGCTCCGAATTCCCCAAAGCTCACCATCAGATTGTTTAGTGTCATAGATAGGACACTCGTTAGGGGGAGGATCTTACTTTGTAGGTTATTTAACGCCAAATCCATCTTTATGCAAATAGTCAGTTCTACTTCAAACAATTAAGTTTAGGATAAGAACGCAGTTTAAATGTAAGTACAGTTTAATTGTGAAAAACATTTCTAATTCAATTTATTCAGTTTAGTCAAGCAGTTCTAATTCAGCTAATTCAGTTTAATATAAGTACAGATTTTGTTTACTCACAGTTAAATGTCAAAACAGTTCTATATTAAACAATTCAGTTTAGTGTAAGTGCAGTTTAGAATAAGCACGCAGTTTAAATGTAAGTACGGGTTAATTGTCAAAAACATTTCTATTTCAAACTATTCAGTTTAGTCAAACGACTCAGTTTAGCATAAGTACGCCGATAGTTCTATTTAACCCATAGATAGGGCCCTTTCAGGCGCTACCACGCTGGGCCAGATTGGACCCGGGAGCAATGGCAATGAAGGGGTACTCCGCAAGCCCCAGCATCACAGGAACCTCACCATCAGATTGTTTAGTGTTATATAATCAGGATATTCATTGGTGGGGTTTACCCCTCCGCAGTCGACTGGGCAAGCGAGTGTATGTGTAAATGAGCAAATATGAAAAAGCACAAAGTATTTTGAAGATGATTTTATTTAAATCTTGAATGATAAAATCACTGAAAAGCACGCAATTTTTTCCAAGCAGCGGTCATGTCCATACTACTGTATGGATGCACCACTTGGACGCTGACTAAGCGTATAGCGATAAAGCTTATTGCCAACGTAAGACGTTTTGGTTTGTACATTTTGCGTTAAAGTTTATATTTACGATTTAAATAAAACGAGAAAATGAAATGTGAAAGATTTAACATTCGTTAGAGGCATTATGTTTTAAAAGTAGATGATGTCGTTTGTCAATTTTATCGTTTCACCCTGTATCATATCGCACTTCTAGCACGAATTTCTCAAAATCTCTCTCGCCATCCGTCTCTATCATTCATCGTTTTCGACAGGTCTTCCTGGTTGCATCCTGTGTCCGTACAGAGTTGTTGGAGTTAAGTTCTTGCTGGTCGTCCCGAACCTGTTCATCCGTGTGACGGGATCCATTGGAAAACGTCGCTTTGTCCTCTAAAAGTATCCACATGTTTTGCTCGTCTAAACAGGAATGTCTTCGGGATGGGAGGTAGGTGGCCATGCAGCTGCCATTTTGTGGTATGTTGCTTCCAGGATTTGATTAATATAGCTCGAAGCATCATTGATCAATTGCTGTCAAGTTTTTTTCTCTCTACGCTAAGTCTGCGTCCAAGTGGTGCACCCATACAGTAGTATGGACTCAACCACTGCTGAGGAAATTTTGCGTTCTTTTTAGTGTGTTAATCAAATTTTTTACGCTCCAAAATGTCTTTTTATATATATATATATATATGTGTGTGTGTGTGTGTGTCTGTCTGTCTGTCTGTATATATATATATATATATATATATATAAAGAAAACCTGTGGGTTATTGATGAGATCTTTGTAGCCTGCTACTGAGACGTTTCTGTGCTTTAAAAAAAGCATTTAAATTGTATACGATATTTTTTACGTGGTTATAATCTAAATTCATGTTACTTCTGAAAAACTGAAAATTTATAATCTTTTTTTACATATATATATATATATATATATATATATATATATATATACGCATTTTTTGTTCTTTTGTTTGTTTGTTTTTTCTTTTTTCTTCTGTTTTTCTTTTTCTTTTGTCTTTACATGAAATATTTTTCTTTTGTTTTTTTTGTTGAGTATTGATGTATCGTAAATCCCAAATCCGTTAGTATTGAGCACCCATATTGGATACTCCTACACCATGTTTTTCCACCTTGGATTATATATATATATATATATATATATATATATATATCACGGAGGCGGCTTTCAGAGTCAAGCCGGGGTTACTGTCGGAGCTGATATGATGCAGAAATAACCCGAAATCGGCAATGAAGACAGCGCATCACTGAAGACCTCCCTGATGCATCTAAGATGTATGATTGAAATATATATATATTGTAGTAGTTTGAAATGCAATGTACAGATTCGTATATCGATTAATCCTTTAAAATATGTTCTTCTTTAATGTTTAAAAACTTTCTTTTTCTGTTCAGAAAAATTCTCCTGATGACGACCAACAGTCAAAACTATTTGGTTTTCTTTGGTTTCTTTGTTTAATGGTATATAAACCTTTGTAGGTTATTTAATGCCAAAGCTATTCTCCTCGAAGTACAGTAGTTGTACCATTTAACCCATTACTGGGAGGATAAGGGGGTTCATACCTTTCCCAAGGGTATTTCCCCGAAAGTGAACGTAAGTGAACGTCTGGAGTACGATCTCTTTTACTTCGCTTTAACCATTACACAACGAGGACACCCCACTCGGAACTAATTACGAGCAATTAAAACATAAACAATAAAAAAAAATGTAGTATTTGGCAACCGACGTGGAAGTCAACACGAAGTCTCCCTTTTCATTAGCTACTACTCAGAGGTTTAGGTTAGGGCGCTACTTCTGTCCTCTGTATTGATCCATTTTATCCTTGATCCATGCCTTATAACGCAGATGTTAAGCAAGGAGGAATCACGTACCATTTTTTGAGTCTTTGGTATGACTTTCCGATCTCCCGGGTCATTGGCGAACACTCTATGCACTAATCCAATGGACCTATTTTATATATGTTCTTTGGATATTCAAAGTCCTCATTAACTTGTTATATAACAAGTAAATGAGGACTTTGAATATCCAAAGAATATATATATATATATATATATATATATATATATATTGGCATGATGTGTTCGCCAATGCCTCGGAAGACCGGGGTTTAATCCCAGGTCGAGTTATACCAAAGATTCAAAAAATGGTACTTGATGTCTCCTTCCTTAACACTCAGCATTATTAAGTAAGGATCAAGGATAAAGTTGAGCAATCCAGGGAAAGAAGTAGTGCCCTCCTCTACACCTTGATGTAGAAGTTATCGAAAAGAGAGCCTTTCGGTCACCCTCGACTTGACTACGGTGAATATCCAAAGTATGAATGCTTAATACACGGTAAGTAAAGTAAAGTTGGCGACCTTAGTCGAGGGCGTCCAGAAGGCTCCCTTTTCAATAGCTACTACACCGAGGTGTAGGGGAAAGCGTTACTCCTTTCCCTGGATTACTCCATTTTACCCTCGATACGTACCTTATATTGCTGAGTGTTAAGCAAGGAGGTATCAAGTACCATTTTTAAAGTTTTTGGTATGACACGACCTGGGATTGAACCCAGGTCTCCCGGACCATTAGCGAACACTCTACTCGGTAATTGGATACAAAAAATATTTTTTAGATTGAAAAAAATAAGAAATGGAATACAATTTCTAAATTTCTTGCTTTTTAACTTATATATATATATATATATATATGCGCCATCATAGTAGTTTTTGAGTCGACCTTGGATTGAACCTCGATCTTCCAGGCCATTAAGAGAACATTCCACTCATTAGGCCAATGGCTTGGTACTTATTTTACTTAGGCAAGTGGTAATGGTAGCTATATCATGATAATGCCTAATCATTTTTTGTCAGAAATCATCTCTTATGGTCATAGCTTGGACCGGTGCACTCTGACTTTTTTTTTTGGTTTCTTTTTTTTTTTTTGCTTTTTTCTATTGAAACTTTTTTTTTCATACTGGTATATCTGTAATCGCTACCTAGAGAACTTTTCGTGCTTATTTAATATTACGTCAGGATGATACTATTCCGGATAGAATTTTTTTACCCTTAACAGCATCGATTTTTTAGCAGCAAACGCATAGATTGTACTGGTCCAAGCCATGAATATAAAGCTACTATTACCTTTAACCTAAGATCACTTTTACCACGTAGGAGAGTGTTTAAGTTATGTGTTGTATTACTGGTGCACACTGTACTTGGTGCTCACATTTGACGATCCCTAATGCGGGAGCTTCTGTCACACTAATAACTAAATATCATAAACATCATTGTTTACCTTCTGTTATTGTTTTTCATGTTAATTAGTTCTAAGGCGTATCAAACTTAAAATATTTTGGTATAAAATTTCGATTTCTTTATTTTGGATGATGTTAGTATATTCTTGAAATAAACGGCAGTAGGGTCCTAAGTTGATTGGTTGGTTGATTGGTTTTTACGGCGTATCAACCATTTTCGGTCATTTAATACCGAATTACAATTCAAACAATTCAGTTTAGTGCAAGCATCGCTTTTGTTTACAAAGAGTTAAATATTAAAACAGTTCTATTTCAAACAATTCAGTTTAGAATAAGTACACAGTTTAGTTCTATCTAAAAACAGTTCTATTTCAAACAATTCAGTTTAGCATAAATACGCAGTTTCAATGTCAGAAACAGTTCTATTTCAAGCAGTTCAGTTTAGCATAAGTGCAAAATTTTGTTCTATTTGAACCATAGAAATGACCATGTCAGGTGCTACCACTCCGGGCCAGAGTGGACCCGGGAGCGATAGCAATGAATGGGTACTCAGCATTGCCCAAAACTCCTGCATTACTGGAACCTCATCCTCAGATTGCTTAGTGTTATATCCAGGACACTCGTTATGAGGGGGTTCTTACCGCTCAGCAGAGAAGGAGTGGCAGTATTCCACAGCCCAAGCTTCCGGGTGAGTCTTGTTATTCACTGAGCTTTGTTGAGTCTAGGAGGCATGAATTGTTACCCTCTAAATACTGACCAGAGTTATCATTGCTTAACTTTTAGTTTACTAGTAGCATCTGCTTTCATTCCAGTTGGCTGGGGCTGCAGAGTACACCGACTGCATCTTTTAGGAGGGGTAGACTTCTATCACTAATGGTTGTCCTGGTTGTTTGGTTCGCTGTTTGGTTCGCTGTTTGTTTTTATTGCATATCAACATTTGGAGGTGTTTTATATGACAATTCAATTTTTATACAAATAATCACAAATATTTCAAACAATTAAGTTTAGCATGTGTACATAGTTTAATTGTCAAAAACATTTCAATTTCAAGCTATTTAGTTTAGTCAAACAAGTCTAATTCAAACAATTCAGTTTAGCCTAAGTACAGTTTCAATGTCAAAAACAGTTCTATATCAAACAATTCAGTTCAGCAGTTTAAATCTCAAAACGGTTCTATTTCAAGTAATTTAGTTTAACATAAGTATGAAAATTAGTTCTATTTAACCCATAGATAGGACATTATGAGGTGCTACCACTCTGGGTCAGAGGTACTCCACATTCCCCTAAGTTCCAGCATCACTGGAACCTCACTATCAGATTGTTTAGTGTCATGCCAGTACGGTTGCTACCCCTTTGCAGAGGTGCTGGTGGTGTTTTCTACGGTCCCATCGAACTGGGCAAGGGTGTTTGGATATGACATAAAATTATCTGAGAGTGAAACTCATGCCCTAGAGCTTTGGGGAATGCGGAGTACCCTTCTAGTGCCATTACTCCCAGGTCCACTCTGACCCCGAATAATAGCAACTGATAGGGTCCAATCTATGAGTCAAATAGAACTGTTTGACATTTAAACTGTGTGCAAACAAATGACAGATGTTAGGTTAAATTGTTACTGTTACATAGCAATACTTGACACCATTTAACTGTGCAAACAAATGACTTGATAAAATGATTTGCGTTAGATAAGAATACTGGAAACTGTAAGAAAAAAAGAAGAGCTCAGGCTTGTTTAAAAGGATTATCGCCAAAATGTTTAAAAATCGTATCTAATATATATGTATAAATAGGATTTGGCACTTAGTAAACCTACAAGGGTTGATATGCCATAAAATCCAAACTAAACCAAATCATATATGTCTAATACATAGTGCATTCAACAAGTTTCCAGACTTTGTTGTACTGGCATTTAAGATTGTCGTAGACTCTTGAAAATTCAGTATCTTATTGCTATACATTTTATGAGATGACTGACCAATTTTTATGATTTTAGATTCAAATGAACAGCTACAGCAGGAATTGGAATACACCCTACTAAAGCCTAATTGTCACAGCTGCTGAATTTCAAATATGCAATCTGACACTTTAGAAGAACGATATGCAGTAAAATTCTGTTTAAAACTTGGAAAAATGCCACAGAAACGTATGGAATGCTTCAGACTGCTGCTTTTCGACCATCTTGCATGAATCGATCATCAGTTTTTGAGTGACCAAGGCTGAAGAACCTAATCTGCCCTACTATTTGCCCATAGCTGGATGGAGGATAATTGGATTCATACCTTTCCCAAGGGTATTAGTGCTATGTGAAATGCAATCAGTCTCGTCCAGGATTTGAACTCGTGTCGCCGTGTCCATTTCCTACGACGATAACCATTACACCACGGGCACCTCCTATGGGTTAAATAATACCTCTAGTGCTTTTCTCTTAGAATGAATTTGGTATTATGTAACCCACTAAGGTTAAATAAATAAAAGAAATCAAACTGATGAATCTGGGAAAGAAGAAGCGTTTGATTTTCAACGTTATGTTTCAGTTTTTTTAAATATTTTTTTAAAACTGTCTCTTTTTATTGGACATCATATAAAGTCGGATATGTGAACCTATTTCTTGATATGCGTACAGAGTCTGCAAGTGAGATCAATAGTGAGAGGTGTAGGAATATATATATCAGGTCATATCAATTTATTGACTAATCGTTTGATAGAGGTCACGTGAAAGTATACGTACTTTTCATAAAATATTTAAATCTTTATTGTGTCTGTTTTTATGCTTTTACAAATGAGGCCTTTTTATTTGCAGCAAAAAATTTGCTCGAGATAAAATTCTCTTTTTATCAGTTCCATTAAGTCGTTAACAAACAAACAAACAAGAAATATACAAATAAAAAACAATTAATTAACAAACAAACAAACAAACTAACAAAAAGGGATTTATATTTTCTTTTCGTTCTATTCATCAACTTCCCTTCGTAATTTTCCTGTTTTTTTTTATGCTTTTTTTAAATTGTCCTATTTGTTTTTTATTCTTTTTTTTTCCTTCTTTCTT
This sequence comes from Sepioteuthis lessoniana, assembly GCA_963585895.1. NCBI lineage: Eukaryota > Metazoa > Mollusca > Cephalopoda > Myopsida > Loliginidae > Sepioteuthis > Sepioteuthis lessoniana. The sequence goes on from OY757936.1 coordinate 19,813,760, forward strand.
TTCGGAAAATTTGTAGCTTTCTTTCTTTCTTTCTTTCTTTTCAGAAAATTCTTGTAGCTTTCTTTCTTTCTTTCTTTCTTTTCAGAAAATTCTTGTAGCTTTCTTTCTTTCTTTCTTTCTTTCTTTCTTTTCAGAAATCCTTGAAGCTTCCTTCCTATATTTCTTTCTTTCTTTTCAGAAAATTCTTGTAACTTTCTTGCTTTGTTTCTTTGTTTATTTTTGAAATACCCTTTTCTCTGATTTTCATTTCAGAAAAATTCTTGTTGGTTCTTTCTTTCTTTCTTTCTTTCTTTCTAAAATACTTTTTCCTCTCTTTTTCGTTTCTTTCTTTTATCATCGTTTTTTCCTTTCATTTCTCTTTCAGTTTCTTTTTTTTATTCATATTTTCCCCCCTTTTTTACCCTCAATTCTTTTTTTTCATCCAGAATCATTTCGATTTTGCGTCTTAATCTTCTTTTTTGTATGTATTATCTTCCATTGCTCTCCTCTCGCTTTTCCACTATTCTTCGCTTGCAATTTCTCTGCTACTTTCAACCCAGCCTCGATTCACAATTCTAACAAATCTTTTAACCTGGCTTCTTTTACTTTCGAACAGTCTCCACTGATACAAAGCACGAAGGAATGTATTCCCACTGAAAATAAAGAAAACACACGACTCACTGCAAAACACCTCGCGAAAAATCATGACAATAATAATAATAATAATAATAATAATAGCAGTGGTGGAAAAAGAAGAAAGTAAAAATGACAAGTGGGTACGAGAAAGAAAAAGTAAGAAAAAAATCTCAGGATATATTAAAAAAAAGGGTCTAATTTCGCAACAGAAGAAACAAAATAATTTATTATTTGGAAGAGACGAAACACAAGAGAAAAAAAAGCTAAACAAAAAAAAAATAAGTGGATAGAAAGAGGACTTTCTCCTTAGAAGCAAAGTAAAACAACAAAGATGGTTGAATGGCATTTGAAGCCAGAAAGAAAGAAAGAAAGAAAGAAAATCTGAAGAGAATGGCATTTGAAGGAAAGAAAATAAGAAAGAAATAGAGGTACACAGTGAAAGGAGAACAAACAAACAAACTGAAAAGAAAAAAAAATGAAAGAAGGAAATAAAAAGAAAGAAAGAACAAGAGGAAGGAAGAAAGAAAGAAAACCCGAAAAGAAAGAAAGAAAGAAAGAAAGAAAGAATAAAGAAAGAAAGAATGATAGGAAGAATAAAATAAAGAATGAAGAAAGAAAGAGAGAGAGATAGAAAGAATGAAGGAAAGAAATGTACGAAAGATGAAAGAAAGAACAAAGGAGGGAAGACGGGTAAGAAAAGATGAAAGAAAGGATAAAAAGTGTTAGAAAGAAAGAAAAAAGAAAGAAAGAAAGTTAAAAAGATGAAAGAAAGAATAAAGAAAGAAAGTTTACAAATGAAAAAAAGAACGAAAGAAAGAAAGGTAGGAAAGAGGAAAGAAAGAATGAAGAAAACTCCAGAAAGAAAGAAAGAAGTTAAAAAAGATGAAAGAAAGCTTCGAGGAATATGAACGATAGAACGAAGAAAGAAAGAATTTTAGGATAGATGAATTTTTTTTAAATTAGAAAAACATGATATGAGAAAGAAAGAAAGAAAGAAAGAAAGAAAGAAAGAAAGAAAAAAAGAAAGAAAAGGGAGTTGTGAAACGAAAGAAAGAACAGCAGATAACCAAAAAGAAAGAAAGAAAGAAAGGAAGAAAGAAAGAAAGAAAGAAAGAAAGAAAGGAAGAAAGAAAGATAGAAAGAAAGAAAGAAAGAAAGAATGTAAAGAGAAACTATGAATTACCAAAAAATTTTGAAAAATTAAAAGAAGAAATTGATAAATAAATAAAAGAGCAAAGAAAGAAAGAAAGAAAGAAAGAAAGAAAAAAAGAAAGAAAGAATGTCACTCTGAGTCGTGCAAAGACGGAAAGAACAGATGATCAAAAAGAATGAAAGAAAGAAAGCAAGAAAGAAAGAATATAAAAGACAAATTGGAAAGAAAGAAAGAAAAAAAGAAAGAAAGAAAGAAAGAAAGAACAGGATATAATCAAAAATAAATATGCGCAAAGAAAGAAAGAAAAAAAGAAAGAACAGAAGATGACCAACTACAAAGAAAGAAAGAATATAACGTGAGTCGTGCAAAGAAAGTAAGATCAGATGATGAAAAAGAAAGAAAGAAAGAAAGAAAGAATGTAAAAGGTGAAGTAGAAAGAAAGAAAGAAAGAAAGAAAGAAAGAAAGAGAGAAGAAAACAACGAAAATATGTAAAAGAAAGAAAGAAAGAAAGAATGTAAAGTGAATGTAAAGAAAGAACAAATGACCAAAAAGAAAGAAAGACAGTGTGTAAAAGGAGTAAAAGAAAGAAAGAACAGAAGAAAGAAGATGACCAAAAAGGAAGAAAGAAAGAATGTAACGTGAATCGCGCAAAGAAAGAAAGAACAGATGATCAAAAAGAATGAAAGAAAGAAAGCAAGAAAGAAAGAACGTAAAAGGTGAAGTAGAAAGAAAGAAAGAAAGAAAGAAAGAAAGAACAGGAGATGACCAAAGAGAAAGTGGTGCAAAGAAAGAAAGAAAGAAAGAAAAAAAGAATATAACGTGCATCGTGCAAAGAAAGAAAGAACAGATGATCAAAAAGAATGAAAGAAAGAAAGCAAGAAAGAAAGAACGTAAAAGGTGAAGTAGAAAGAAAGAAAGAAAGAAAGAAAGAACAGGAGATGACCAAAGAGAAAGGGGTGCAAAGAAAGAAAGAAAGAAAGAAAGAAAAAAGAATATAACGTGTATCGTGCAAAGAAAGAAAGAACAGATGATCAAAAAGAATGAAAGAAAGAAAGCAAGAAAGAAAGAACTTAAAAAGTGAAGTAAAACGAAAGAAAGAAAGAAAGAAAGAAAGAACAGGAGATGACCAAAAAGAAAGTGGTGCAAAGAAAGAAAGAAAGAAAGAAAGAAAAAAAGAATATAATGTGTATCGTGCAAAGAAAGAAAGAACAGATGATCAAAAAGAATGAAAGAAAGAAAGCAAGAAAGATAGAACTTAAAAAGTGAAGTAAAAAGAAAGAAAGAAAGAAAGAAAGAAAGAAAGAAAGAACAGGAGATGACCAAAAAGAAAATGGTGCAAAGAAAGAAAGAAAGAAAGAAAGAAAGAAAGAACAGGAGATGACCAAAAAGAAAGTAGTGCAAAGAAAGATAGAAAGAAAGAAAGAAAGAAAGAAAGATGTAGAGAAAGAATAAAGAAAGAAAGGAATAGGAGAAGTTGGAAAAAATGTGGAATGAAAGTATAAGACTTAAAGGGGACATGCGTTGCTATTGTTCGATTTGTCACGACTCGCCTTGGGGTCACAGTTTTGTAATTTTGGTGATCATTCCTCCCACTTCCTCTCACTAACCGTATTGAACTCTCCCTTACCTTCCCTTCACCCTAACCATTCTATCTGTGCCCTTTTTATGTGTATTGAGCCCCTAAAATACCTGTTTTTCATGCCCGTTTTTTCCCATGTATATTTCGGTACACGCTGGGTGATACAAACAACACTAATAATAATAATACCATCAAATACAATGTGAAGAAGAAGAAGAACAAAAAGAAGAACAAGAAGAAGAAGAAAAAGAAGGAGGAAGAGGAGGAGGAGGCGGAAGAAGAAGAGGAATAGGGGGAAGAAGAGAAGGAGGACGAGGAAAGTTTAGATCAGATTAGAAAAAAAGAGGAAGAAGAGACAACAGAAGAAATATTTAGATCAGATAGGAGAAAAAGAAGAAGCAGCTGCATAAGCAGCAGCAGCAGCAGCAGCAGCAGCAGAAGAAGAAGAAGAAGAAGAAGAAGAAGAAGAAGAAGAAGAAGAGGAGGAATGTTTAGTTCTGAGAAGAAGAAGAAGAAGAAGAAGAAGAAGAAGAAGAAGAAGAAGAAGAAGAAGAAGAAGAAAGTAGGAACGATTAAAAAAAACAATGAAAGAAAGAAAATATCTTCTCTCTTTCTAGTTTTGAGAGAGTATCAGCAACCAATGATGATAATCTGAGTATTAATACTTTCATTTTTATGATTTCTCCACTTTTTTCAAGTTGCACGAATCTCTCTTTTGCTGTCCAGAAACACGATATCTTATATGCCCTTATTTCTCAGGGATCTATAAATAATTCTTATTTAGCCTCAGTATTTGTAATGCTTTGTGATTTTAGAGCGAATTTGTTTTTGTATACAGACCAAACATTGATATTCTTCCCCAGCTATTATTCAGCTACAGAGAAAAATCCTCTAAGTAAGGTTTTAGGCTATCGTATTCTTTGATTTACTAAAAAGATTTAACCTGCTTTATTTAAAAATGTGAGACTGAAAAATATTTCTCTATTATCAAGAATAGATTATTTCATGTTTCGTCCCACAATTGTAAAATTCTTTTTTTTTCTATTTTTTTTTTTTTTTTTAGATGAATGATTATCGTAGGATAGTTTAAACGAATACACTTACATCAATATTTAGCATGTGTTCGAGAAGGAAGATTCTTCAAGGGGTTTCTTAACTTGGTGAAGGCTCACTGGTAGCTGATGAGGCCTCTGCAAGAAAAACAGGGTCGGTCCCAATGGCCGAAGAGGAAGGTCTGAGAAAGATCTGGTGAGTTTTTTTTTTTTTTTTTTCGACTTATTTTGTTTAATTTTTAAATGAAGGATCATAAATCATTATGTATATAAGGATCATATATGTTGACCGACCGTTGTCAAAAACAACTCGAAGGCTTCCTTTTTAATAGCTACTTCACCAAGGTGTAGCGGAGGGCAAGACTACATTTGCTGGATTGAACCACTTACCCTTGATCTGTACCTTATAATGCTGAGCAGCATCAAGTTCCATTTGTGAGTCTTTGGTATGGGCCAGCCAATTGGAATAATGCTTAGAGTGTTCCCTAATGGCCCAGGAGACAGAGGTTCAATTGTAAATCAAGTGATATCAAAAACTCAAAAAATGATACTTGATGTCTCCTTACTTAATTAACACACAGTATTAAAAGGTGCAGATCAAGAGTAAATGGACTAACTCAAGGAAAGGAGTAGCGTCGTACCCTCCACCTCGATGTAGTAGCTATTGAAAAGGGAATCTTCAGGTCACTTCGACTACGATCAGCTCACCTTTTTAACACACACACACACACACACACACACACACATATATATATATATATATATATATATATATATATATATAATGATTTGTGAATTGTACACACACACACACACATACATACATACATATATATATAGAAAGAGAGAGAGACAGAAAGAGAGAGAAAGAAAGAAAGAAAGAAAGCAACAAATATGAGATATGTGAAAAAAGATATTTGTATTGCAAAGACTACTGCTGTAAGAAATGGACTCAGCGATTCGAGTTCAAATCCGGCACGAATCTGTTTGCATTTTTCATAGACCCTTGGGAAATTTATAAATCCAACTATTCTCAATCCATCTATGAGTCAATAGTGGGGGAAAACTGAGCTCATTAACCTTGGTATGGCACCCAGTCTAGGAGAAAGAAAACTCTGAATTCAAACATGTTAACTCCGGTATAAAATTGACATTATGTCACATTCTTCTCATAAGGAAGGAATTGTAAATATATATAATAAAATGAGACAAAATCCTACTCTAAACCAACATATGGATTATTATAAAAGAAATATATTAATATACAATTATATATATAAGACATAAAGTAGGCGAACATAGTCGAGGGTGACCCGAAGGCTCCCTTTTCGATAGCTACTACACCAAGGTGTAGGGGAGGGCGCTACTCCTTTCCCTGGATTGCTCCACTTTACCCTTGATCCGTACCTTATATTACTGAGTGTTAAGCAAGGAGGCATCAAGTACCATTGTTTGAGTCTTTGGTATGACTCGACCTGGGATTGAACCCAGGTCTCCCGGGCGATTGGCGAACGTGACAAGAAGAAGAAGAATAGAAATAGGGGGAAAGAAGAAGATAATTAGAAGAAAAAATGGGATAATAATAATAATAATAATAATAGAAGAAGAAGAAGAAGAAGAAGAAGAAGAAGAAAGACGACTACAAAGAAAAAAGAGAAGGAATGTGAGAAGAAGAAGAAGAAGAAGAAGAAGAAGAAGAAGAAGAAGAACAACAACAACAACAACAACAACAACCTTAGAAAATGAAAGAAATATAGAAGAATCAGAATATAAAAGAGATGCAAGACAAGAAGAAGAAGAAGAAGAAGAAGAAGAAGAAGAAGAAGAAGAAGAAGAAGAAGAAGAAGAATCTTTAAAAAAGAAAGAAATATCGAAGAAACAGAATATAACAAAAAGAGACGCAAGAAGAAGAAGAAGAAGAAGAAGAAGAACAACAACAACAACCTTAGAAAATGAAAGAAATATAGAAGAATCAGAATATAAAAGAGATGCAAGACAAGAAGAAGAAGAAGAAGAAGAAGAAGAAGAAGAAGAAGAAGAAGAAGAATCTAAAAAAAGATAGAAATATAGAAAAAACAGAATATAACGAAGAGATAAAAAAAGACAAGGAGAAGAAGAATCTTAAAAAAAAAACAAATATCGAAGAAACAGAATATAACAAAAAGAGACGCAAGAAGAAGAAGAAGAAGAAGAAGAACAACAACAACAACAACAACAACAACCTTAGAAAATGAAAGAAATATAGAAGAATCAGAATATAAAAGAGATGCAAGACAAGAAGAAGAAGAAGAAGAAGAAGAAGAAGAAGAAGAAGAGGAATCTAAAAAAAGATAGAAATATAAAAAAAATAGAATATAACGAAGAGATAAAAAAGACAAGGAGAAGAAGAAACTTAAAAAAAAAAAACAAATATCGAAGAAACAGAATATAACAAAAAGAGATGCAAGAAGAAGAAGAAGAAGAAGAAGAAGAAGAAGAAGAAGAAGAAGTGGAATATTACGAAAAGTGATACAAAAATAAAAAGACACGAGATGTATTAACAAAGATTGAAAATGGGATGCGGACGAGAACAACTGATTAATCTTTATGCTAACAAAATGGCGACGGAGCAACAATATGGCCGTTATTGTAGACTTAAATAGTGCACGGGTAATCTTACTTCCGCCGTTGATTATTGATTACCGGAGTGCGGACTACATTCATTCTGATGAACAAAGGAAAGAATGCATATTGTACGAATTCTTAACACCTTTGATATTTTTGTGTCTGTATATCCATAGCTACATAGATTCGAATTTAGTTGATAGTCTACGGAAAAATCAATTAATAATTTACTACACTTTTACATACGTACAAGTACAAAGCTTATTGTTCACCTCGGATAGTGTACACAAATAAACATACGTAGGTATAAAACAGGTGTGTCAAAGATATATTCATATTTGTGTTGATGTATTTTCTCAGGGAAAACGCGAAAACCATTGTATCCAGTTCTGAGCAAAAACGAAAAAAAAAAAAAAAAAAAATTAAAAGCATCAAACTATATTTGTATATGTTCAAAGATTTATGCAGTAGATTTTATTAAGATGTGAAAGGACATATAGACTTAGGGAAGGCGGAAGAAGAGAGAGAAGAGGGGGTTGGTTGATTGGTTGGTTGTTTTTTTTGGCGGGGGGGTTACGGTATGTTAATCTTTGCAGGTTACTTGATGGCTGGTTGGTTGTTTGGGGTTTTTGGCATATCGACCTTTGTAGGTGATTTAACACCAAATCCATTTTTATGAAAATAGTTCTATTTCAAACAATTCAGTTTAACAGTGGTACGCAGTTTAAATATATGTATAGTTTAATTGTTAAAAACATTTCTATTTCAAGATATTCCGTTTAGTCAAGCAGTTCTAATTCAGCTAATTCAGTTTAGTATCAGTGCAGATTTTGTTTAGACACAGTTAAATGTCAAAAGAGTTCTATATTAAACAATTCAGTTTAGTGTAAGTACAGTTTCAATATCAAAAACAGTTCCATTTCAAATAATTCAGTTGAGCATAGGCACGCAATTTAAATGTAAGTACAGTTTAATTGTCAAAAACATTTCTATTTAAAGCTATTCAGTTTAGTCAAACAGTTCTAATTAAAACAATTCAGTTTAGCATAAGTATGCAGTTAGTTCTATTTAACCCACTGATAGGGCCCTATCTGGTGCTACCATTCAGGGCCAGGGTGGACCTGGGAGCAATGGCAATGAAAGGGTACTGCGCATTCCCCAAAGCTCCAGTATCACTGGAACCTCACCTTCAGATTGTTTAGTGTCATACCAGGACACTCATTGGGGGGTCTTATCCCTCTGCAGAGTTTCAGTCGGTGTATTCTACAGCCCCAGCCGACTGGACAAGCAAGTTACTTGATGAGAGATTCTTTATATATATATATATATATATATATATATATATATATGTGTGTGTGTGTGTGTGTGTGTGTGTGTGTTTGCTTGGGTTTTATGGCGTATCAACCTTTGTTGGTTATTTAATACCAAATCCATTTTAACACAAATAATTAGTTTTTTTTAAGCAATTCAGTTTAGCATTAGTACACAGTTTAATTGTCAAAAACATTTCTACTTTATGCAATTCAGTTTAGTCAAACAGTTCTAATTCAAACAATTCAGTTCAGCATAAGTATAGTTTTGTGTTATGACACAGTTAAATAACAAAACAGTTCCATTTCAAACGATTCAGTTGAACATACAAAAATATATTCACTTCAAATATATTCAATTTAGCATAGGTACGCAGTTTAAAAGTCACAACAGTTTCATTTCAAGCAATTCAGTTTATTATAAATACGCAGTTTAAATGTCAAAATATTTATATTTCAAACAATTCAGTTGAATATAAGTACACAGTTTTTTTCTCTTTGACCCATAGATAGGACCTTATCAGGTGCTCCCACTCTGAACCAGAGTGGAATTGGGAATGATGGCAATAAAGGGGTACGCCGAATTCCCCAAAGCTCCAGCATCACTATCAGATTGTTTAGTGTAATATCCATGACACACGTTGGTGAGGTTTTATCCGTCTGCAGAAAACCAGTCGGTGTATCTTTTATTCCCTAATAATTGGGCAAAACACTGAGGTAATAGTAAAAACCGTTTTATTTAAAAGAATTCAGTTTAGCGTAAGTTCGAAGTTTCATTGTCCAAACCGTCTCATCTCAACCAACACCGTTTATTTCTATTTGACCGATAGTGTTTATTTATGCGTGTGTGAGAGAGAATAGTTTGCAGGTATCTTTATTTTAAAACCAGTTTATAGAGATGTATTTAGTGATAAGAAAAAAAGTAAAACAAAATTTAAAAATCCAAAGTGAAGCAGTTCCCAGAAATCTCTGCAGGAAGTGGTAACTGCGCATGCCTAAAAGACAAAATTTATCGTTGCTAAAGAAAGAAACCCGTTCTTCTCATTCAGCAGTAACCACTTGGAGTGAAAAGACCTACTTCTCTCCTGCTGGTGGCGAAGACCGCCTGTCCGCTAAGCGGCATGCTGGCTCACCGTCCATCTCTGCTTACAGCAGCCTATATTAAAAGCCCACTTGACCCGACCATACAAAATTTGGACTTATCAACCACCGAATATGACTTGTATATTTTATCACCGCTGTCTATCACTCTTCATTTTATCTTAGACAAACACTAGGATAAATATCATCATCATATCATCATGGTGAGGTGGTTTATGATTACTCAGTAGTGATTTCGACCCTCTTTGGGGGCGCTCATGTCACCCAGTCGACCACTGTCCGGTGGCTGCTTCAACGAAGGATCAATTTCAAGGCTTGTCCGGCTATATGCCCTGCGAAAAAAAAATGTATATATATATATATTTTTTTTTTCTTTTTGCAGTTTTTTCCATTTTGACAAGTATTGTTTCATTCTTCTAAAATCAATGTATTTATTTCATTCTTCTGAAATCCTTGCCGATAATTTTTCTTCTATTCAAATCATTTTCAGATTTCTCTCGCTTCAGGTCTTCGCCACACCGCTTAGACTCATGCCTTTGGTCTATTTTGCCCGACATAAAGTAAATAAAGAGCAAGTGCCCGTGGTTATCGTCGTAGGAAATGGACACGGCAACACGAGTTCAAATCCTGGCCGAGACTGATTGCATTGTTTTCCTTTTTTATTTCATTCCATTTCCTTCTGCTTTTTCTTCTTTGACATGACCTTCTTTCTTTCTTTCTTTCTTCAAATTTATTTTTCGCCCTTCTTTCTTTCTTTCTTTCTTTCTTTCTTTCTTTCCCGTATTTTATTCCTTCTTTATCTGATTTTTGCTTTTATCCACTTTCCTTTTTTTCTCTTTCTTTTGTTTTTATCCACTCTTTCTTTCTTTCTTTCTTTGATTTTCTTCAAATTATTTATTCTGCTTTTCCGTCTATTTTTTTGTTGTCTTTTTATTCTTTAACATTTCGATTCCGTTCCTTTTTTTTTTCTTATGATTCTGATAATTTCTTTCATCTGTCAATTCTATTCTTTTTCTTTCTCATTGTATAAATTCCTTCCATTAACTCTACAAACGATTTTTCTCTCCAATTGACTCACCAAGCAAAGAAACGTAATCATGCCATGTTGCTTGCAAAAGAAACATAAAATGGAAACGATGAAGAAAGGCATGGCGGATATTGGCGGACCTTTTGGATTGTAAATAAGAAGGAACACAATTTAAAGCAAAAAGAGCTAAGCGAAAAGGAAAACACATTGAAAGGAAAACGAGAAGAACTAAAAGAATTTTTTAAAGAGTTTCGAGAAAAAATAAAGAAGGATAGAAATCAACCATAGCAGCAGCAGCAACAGCAGAAGAAGAAGAAGAAGAAGAAGAAGAAGAAGAAGAAGAAGAAGAAGAAGAAGAAGAAGAAGAAGAAGAAGAAAGACCATAAATTGAAAATCAAAGAAAGCTAAAAGGAAAACACATTGAAAGGAAAACGATTTGAACTAAAAGAACTTTTTTAAGAGTTTCGAGAAAAAGTAAAGAAAGCAACCATAGCAGCAGCAAAAGCAGCAGCAGCAGCAGCAGCAGCAGAAGAAGAAGAAGAAGAAGAAGAAGAAGAAGAAGAAGAAGAAGAAGAAGAAGACAATGAAAAGCAAAAGAAAGACCATAGATTGAAAATCAAAGAAAGCAAAAAGACCAACAAATCTTTGGATCGTACCTGACAGCTGGGAAGTTGTGGAGCATGAAGGTGACAGTGATGCCAGTTGAAGTTGGAGCACTTGGAACGGTCTCTAAAGGCCAGGAAAAGAGACTAGGAGAACTGATGACAAGAAGAAATATCGAGAGCTGCCAGACTATTGTATAATTAAAATCAGCTAGAATACTGAGAAGAGTCCTTGAGACCAGAGGAGACTTGCTGTTACTCAGTCCCTCATGAAAAACCACCTGTTAAGACTGGTACGAAAACCTCACGAAGAGTTGAATGAAAAAAATACCGAAAATAAGTTTGAAGCTATTTGGACTATAGCAATACTATTGTTTTTTTTATTTTTTTTTCATGTCAGAATGCTTTTTATCATGTTACGTGCCGTTGTGGTACCAAAGAGAACTTAGACCCCACAGTGGTAAAAGTTGAAGAACGAAAGAACTATCACACGGTTTATTGACGACTCAAACTTGTAGGTAGCTGGAGAGAGAAAGAAACTGTATGGAAACTGAGACAACTACGTTAGCCAGCAAAAGGAAGCAACATATCCTAATAACCAGACACAGACCTTGAATTTGTTTCCTAGTTCTAACATGCTTGTCCGCTGGGTTGCGTCTAGTTCAACACCCTTTTCGGAGCGGACCCTTCAAAAATGGAGCTCGTAAACTTACGCCTCTACACATCCTCGCGGCGCATGTTAAACTGTACATCTTTACCTCATCAAATCTCACCGATTCGTCTCTTCCCTTCCGCCCGGTGTCAGCAGTAGGAACATCTGCTTCCGCACGCTCCGCACATGCGTACTCGATCTTCGGACCTCTAATTTTCCCTAGTCATTTTTAATTACCACGGATTGTTTTGGCTGGGTTATTCAAAGACTCTCCCCTTTATTTATCTATCTATTCAATTTCAATTTTCGATAAACCGTTCAATTACGTTACATTTAGAATAATTCAATACAAAGCAGATGCAGATCGTCTGTATCTGCCAAGGTATACAGATGTCGTGCTTAGGCAAGTCTTCTAGACGGTATACAGTGTCTGTACTGAACTGATGGATGTAAGTTCTTGCTGGTCGGCCAATACTGGTGTGTCCATGTGTATGAGTCAATAGAAGAACATCGCTTATGAGTTTGTCCTTACTTCACTAGCAGAGGCCTGCATGTCTTGCTAACCTTTTTTGGATGGTTTGTGAGATAGGAGGTAAGTGGCCATACAACTACTGTTTTTTTGGGGGGTGTTGCTCCCAGGATTTGTTCAAATCAAGTTTGAGTTTTTCCTTAGTTTTATTTTATTGTTTTTTTTTTTTTAATATTCACCAATTCTTAGTTTTAAAGACACGTCATCGGAATTCCAGATAGAGATGCAACCTCTTTCTATAATCCAACAACAGATCGTTCATTTATGATGTAAGATCTGAACTGACTAGTTGACACGTCTATACACTGAATATCTATCTATCTATCTATCTATCTCATTTTTTTATTTACCTACCTACCTACCTATCTATCTATCTATCTATCTATGCATTCTTTGCTTGTAGTTGTCTATCTGCTTTTTGTTTAGGTGTCAGTGATTCTCTCTCTCTCTCTCTCTCTCTCTCTCTCTCTCTCACTCTCTCTCTCTCTCTCGCGCGCGCACGCTTCAAATGTGACTTTCTTTTGTCAAAAAGTATAGATGATATTCATGTCTAGAAATGAAGAAGACATCTATCTATCTATCTATCTATCTATCTATCTATCTCATTTTTTTATTTACCTACCTACCTACCTACCTATCTACCTACCTATCTATCTATCTATCTATCTATCTATCTATCTATCAATGCATTCTTTGCTTGTAGTTGTCTATCTGCTTTTTGTTTAGGTGTCAGTGATTCTCTCTCTCTCTCTCTCTCTCTCTCTCTCTCACTCTCTCTCTCTCTCGCGCGCGCGCACGCTTCAAATGTGACTTTCTTTTGTCAAAAAGTATAGATGATATTCATGTCTAGAAATGAAGAAGACATCTATCTATCTATCTATCTATCTATCTATCTATCTATCTATCTCATTTTTTTATTTACCTACCTACCTACCTACCTATCTATCTATCTATCTATCTATCTATCTATCAATGCATTCTTTGCTTGTAGTTGTCTATCTGCTTTTTGTTTAGGTGTCAGTGATTCTCTCTCTCTCTCTCTCTCTCTCTCTCTCTCTCTCTCTCTCTCTTTCACACACTCTCTCTCTCTCGCGCGCGCACGCTTCAAATGTGACTTTCTTTTGTCAAAAAGTATAGATGATATTCATGTCTAGAAATGAAGAAGACATCTATCTATCTATCTATCTATCTATCTTATATGTCCAAACCTGGAAGGCTTGATATATATATATTACTAGATGATTTGGCTGCTAAAGTTTTCTTACTCAAATCAACTAAAATCCAACACGCAATAATATAAAAAAAAATATATTAAAAACAAAAAAGATGTTTTCTAATGAATTCAAAATAAAAAAGAGAGTTAAAAAAAAAGAAAAAAAAACATTAAAAATACCAAAAAAATAAAATAATAAAATAAAAGAAACAAAAATAAATAAATGAATGAAACAAACTGAAAAAAAAATGAAATAAAATGAAGTAAAAACAAAGAAAAAAAACGTCTCAACCACCTGAAAAAAAAAGGAAGAATTAAAAAGAAAGACTTGTATAAATGATACACACTGTGAGCTCAGTACCCGGATCATACCAGCCTGTGTTTACAGATCTCTGGGTTGAAACCAGAAACACATGGCTTTATCCATGCCCCTCACGATGAAAACTTGCCAAGAAGATCTCTTATCAGGCACACATTTTGAAAAGCGGTGAACATCCAAACATTGGCTCTACACACACGCTGAGAAGACTGTTGACCTTGTATCAGGCTGCTCTATCTAGGCAGTAAATAAAGCTAAAAATAGACTGGATAAGATAGAGCAGGAAGATATGCCAACATTATAATCTACGCTATGCATAAGGTGGGGAGTTGCAGTAGCGTTATGGTTATCCTCTTTCCTCAATCAGTCACTAGTTTCCTGCTTTTGCTTAACATGTGGTTGATTGTTTTAGCTCTCTCAATATAAAGGGTGTCTCAAAATAGTTGCAACCCATTCATATGATAATTATTTATTAAATAGGGTGTCTCAAAATAGGGTGTCTCAAAATTGATGCAACCCATTCATATGATAATGATTTATTAAACAGGGTGTCTCAAAATTGGGTGTCTCAAAATAGATCCAACCCATTCATATGATAATGATTTAATAAACAGGGTGTCTCAAAATAGGGTGTCTCAAGATTGATGCAACCCATTCATATGATAATGATTTAATAAACAGGGTGTCTCAAAATTGGGTGTCTCAAGATTGATGCAACCAATTCATATGATAATGATTTATTAAACAGGGTGTCTCAAAATAGGGTGTCTCAAAATAGATCCAACCCATTCATATGATAATGATTTAATAAACAGGGTGTCTCAAAATAGGGTGTCTCAAGATTGATGCAACCCATTCATATGATAATGATTTAATAAACAGGGTGTCTCAAAATTGGGTGTCTCAAGATTGATGCAACCAATTCATATGATAATGATTTATTAAACAGGGTGTCTCAAAATAGGGTGTCTCAAAATAGATTCAGCCCATTCATATGATAATGATTTATTCAACGGGGTGTCTCAAAATAGGGTGACTTAAGATTGATGCAACCCATTCATATGACAATGATTTATTAAACGGGGTGTCTCAAAATAGGGTTTCTCAAAATAGATTCAACCCATTCATATAATAATGATTTATTGAACAGGGTGTCTCAAAATAGGGCGTCTTAAGATTGATGCAACCCATTCATATGATAATGATTTATTAAACAGGGTGTCTCAAAATAGATGCAACCCATTCATATAATTGTTGTTGTTGATGGAGACCGTATTCGAGGGTGACCCGAAGGCTCTCTTTTTAATAACTACTACACCGAAGTATAGGGGAGGGCGCTACTCCTTTCCCTGGATTGCTCCACTTTACTCTTAATCCTTACCTTATAATGCTGAGGGAAAAGTGAGGCGGCATCACGTACTATTTTGGAGTCTTTGGTATGACTCGACCTGGGATTGAACCCCGATCTCCCGGACCACTGAAAAACATTCCACTCCATATAACTAAAAGTAAGGTAAAGTTGGCGACCATAGTCGAGGGCAGCCTGAAGACTCCCTCTTCAATAGTTACTACACCAAGGTGTAGGGGAGGGTGCTTCTCCTTTCCCTGGATTGCTGCACTTTACCCTTGATACGTACCTTATAATTCTCAGTGTTAAGCAAGGCGGCAGCAAGTACCATTTTTTGAGTCTTTGGTTTGCCTCGACCCTTGTCTTCTGGGCCACTCAAAAACACTCTACTCCATATAATAATGATTTCTTATACATGTTGTCTTAAAACCGTTGCAAACCGTTGATATAATAATAATTTATTACACAGAGAAGCGCATTTAAAAAGTCCTATAAAAATCGATGACTTATTAATAGCAGTCCGTGCCTTAAATATGCAAATATTTACATCGCTTTCAGTACATGAGATATTCCTTAATAGTAATTATTTTAATATAACTTTGTTTTGCCTAAAGAATTGATTTTGATATCTAATTATATTTAATTGCAAAAAACAGAATATCTAACTTATTACAGTACCACAAAAAATGGAGTGATTACATACAGAGAGATCAGAAAATGTTAACACTCTTATTTGTATACCTTTTTGATATAGAGGGTGTCTCAAAATAGATGGGGGTGTCCTGCGGAATCGATGGACTGCGGAATCGTGGTACGCGAGTTCGTACTCCAGTCGCGCTATTACGTTCACTTTCAGGCAAATACCCTTGGGAAAGGTATGAAGCCCCTTATCCTCCCAGCTATGGGTTAAGTACTACCACTACTGTTCTTCTAGGAGAATAGCTTTGGCATTAAATAACTGACAAAGGTTGATATGCCATTAAACAAAGAAACCAAACCATCAAAATAGATGTAACCCATTCATATGAATAGTGGTCATTTGAAACACGTCATATAAAAATGAATTCTTTGAGCTAGAGACATCAAACCATTGTTTACTTTAATTGTTATATATATTGACCAAGCCCTCCGCACGGGCAGGATATGACACAAGGTCAATTTTTAAGCGGAGTTTAATCGGTTTGAATTCAGAGTTTTCGTTCTCCTAGACTACTTGCCCCACCAAGGCTGAAGAACCTTGTCTGTCCTACTTTTTAGCCATAGCTTGGGGGAGAATAATTTGATTCATACATTTCCTAAGGGTATTAGTGCTATGTGAAAATGCAATCAGTCTCGTCGAGGATTTGAGCTCGTGTCGCCGTGTCCATTTCCTTCGACGATAACCATTACACCACGGGTATCTCCTTTAATTGTTATATGAGCTTCCAAGACATCCATTTTTTTTTTAGTTTCTCGTCTCAGTAATAAATCATTATCATATAAATGATTTACATATATTTTGAGAGAGTTTTGAATGATTTTGTCTCCAAATGAGTCGTGACGCAAAATATTTTATCTTCTCTTGCCTAAGCCATTGTGATCGAGGATTAATAGTTGTTATAGTATACTATTCTCAAATCAGAAACAAAAAAGAACACAACATCATTAGTAGCAGAAGTATTAGATGTCACATGGTTCATATGTATATTGAGACACTCTGCATATATATACATATACTGAGTGAGCAGAAATAATAGGGCAGTCCCATGGGTTATATACAACCTACATTTGTTATACTCTTGCATTTTATCTTTTTCACGATAATGAAGTCCAGTCGGTTGAGGCTGCAAAATTCACCGACTGCATCTCTGCAGAGGGGTAAGACTCCCCCAACGAGTGTCCTAGATATGACGGTTAAACAATCTGATTGTGAAGCTCCAGTAATGCTGGAGCTTTGGGGATTGCAGAGTACCCATTCACTGCTATAACTCCCAGGGCTAATCTTTCCAAGAGTAGCAGCAGTAAATAGGGTCTAATCAATGGGTTAAATAAACTGTTTTTGATATTTAAACTGTGAGCAAACGGGTGACTGGCGTTAAATTGACTTGTTTGAAATAGAACTCTTTGATAATTTAATCGTGTAAACAAGTGACAGATGTTTAACTGAATTGTTAGTGTTAATGGTTTCAACAATGGCTGAAACCATTTACGTGGTGTATTCAATAATTTTCCAGACTTTTTGGTACAAGCATTTAAAATTGTCGTAGACTCTTGAAAATTCAGCATCTTATTGCTATACATCTTATGAGATGACAACCAATTTTTATGATTTCAGGTTCAAATGAACAGCTACAGCAGCAATTGGAATACACCCTACTAAAGCCTGACTGTCACAGCTGGTGAATTTCAAAAATGCAATCTGGACGTGAGGGCACTTTAGATGAACGATATGCAATAAAATTCTGTTTTAAACTCGAAAAAAATGCCACAGAAACGTATGGAATGCTTCAGATTGCTTTTCGACCATCTTGCATGAATCGAGCATCAGTTTTTGAGAGGCATAAGAGATTCAAGGAAGTCAGAGAGTCTGTGAGGGATGATGAGAGGTGTGGGAGGAGTAAGGAAGTCAATAGACCAGAGTTGGTTGGCCAAAGGGTTAGGGTTAGGGTTTGGGTTACTATATTGAGGTTTTAAGGGAGTCCAGGAAGAGATTCCGTCGGAAGAGGTCTGCACTCTTTAAATCGGGTCTGTGGCATTTCTTTAAATCGGGTCTGTGTGCACCAGTCCACAACTCCATCCTTGTCTCAGACTATTTGACCAAGATGGGCATCAAGACAGTTCCTCATCCTCCCTATAGTCCAGACTTTGCTCCCTGTGATTTTGGTTATTCCCTAAGCTCAAAGGCTGTCGTTATGAGACAATTGAGGAGATGAAAGAGGCTGTGACGAAGGTTATTGACACACTCACACAAGAGGGCTTCCATGGTGCCTTTCAGAAGTTGTTGGAACGGTACAACAAGTGCATTGCAGCCGGAGAGGATTACTTCAAAGAGGAGTAGAGTTTCATGTGTGTACGTACAATCAATAAAAGTGTCCATACGAAAAAAGTCTGGAAACTTCTTTAATGATCATCGTAACTGTGAGCAAACCAATGACTAGCATCGAATA
This sequence comes from Sepioteuthis lessoniana, assembly GCA_963585895.1. NCBI lineage: Eukaryota > Metazoa > Mollusca > Cephalopoda > Myopsida > Loliginidae > Sepioteuthis > Sepioteuthis lessoniana. The sequence continues at coordinate 19,832,011 of OY757936.1, forward strand.
GAATTCTTAATGTTTAATCACAATACGTGATGCTCTTTAACTGAGTGCCTGAATTGAATTTTTGGTATTACGTGATAATATTCAGAAACATTTGACTGTGTGCAAACCTATAAGTAGTAATGAATATAATTAGAATTTAAAAAGCAATACGAGTAACCACTGTTAATAAATAAATGCTTAATATTGAATAGAATTATGGAGGTGCTCGTGGTGTAAAGGTTATCGTCGTAGGAAATGGACACGGTGACACGAGTTCAAATCCTGGCCGAGACTGATTGTATTTAACATAGCACTATTACCCTTGTGAAAGGTATGGATCCAATTATTCTCCCTCCAGCTATGGGTAAATAGTAGGGCAGACAGAGTTCTTCAGCCTTGGTGAGGCAACTAGTCTAGGAGAAGGAAAACTCTGAATTCAAACCTGTTAAACTTCGCTTAAAAATTGACCTTGTGTCCTATGCTGCCCGAGTAGAGGGGTTGATAAATATGAATATTGAATAGAATTATAGGTGTTAGATAGCAATTATTGAAACCATTTCTCTGTGTAAAAAATAGAAATATTAGTGTACAAACAAATTAGTTCATTTAAAAATAGAAATATTAGTGTACAAACAAATTAGTTCATTTAAAAATGAAATTACCAATAGACTAATATCTTATATATGTAGATCTATTCAAACGAGTCCAATCAAATGATGGGTGTTAAATCGTTACTGTTACATAGCAATATATAAAATCATTTACTTTTGTGCAAATAGATGATTAATAGTTAATTGAATAATTAGTCATTGATAGAAATACTTGAAACAATTTGCAAAAAAAGAAAAACAAAAAAAAAAAACGCTCTGGCTCTTCTAAAAATTCCATCCAGAAAACCTGTTTACAAATTATGTATTTGATATATGTACATAGAGAACTTGACGTTAAATAACCAATACATGTTAATATGCCATAAAACCAAACCAACTAATTGCCCATTCAGCTGAGGCTGTAGAATACACCGACTGCACCTCTGCAGAGGGTTAAGACACCCCCAACGAGTGTCCTGGATATGACACTAAACAATCTGATGGTGAGGTCCCAGTAATGCTTGGGATTTGGGGAATACGGAGTATCCTTTATTGCCATTGCTCCCAGGTCCACACTGGCCCGGCGTGGTAATGCCTGTTTGGGCCCTATCTATGGGTTAAATAGAACTAACGGTATACTTATGCTAAACTGAATAGTTTGACAAAACTGAATAGCTTGAAGTAGAAATGTTTTTGACACTTAAACCGTACTTACATTTAAACTGCGTGCTTATGCTAAACTGAATTGTTTGAAATTGAACAATTTTTGACATTGGAACTGTATTTATTCTGAACTGAATTGTTTAACATAGAACTGTTTTGACATTCAACTGTGTGTAAACAAAATTTGTACTTATACTAAACTGAATTAGCTGAATTAGAACTGCTTGACTAAACTGAATAGCTCGAAATAGAAATGTTTTTCCCAATTAAACTGTACTTACATTTAAACTGCGCGCTTATACTAAACTGAATTATTTGAAATTGAACTGTTTTTGACATTGAAACAGTACTAACACTAAACTGAATTGTTATATATAACTGTTTGAATCCACTGAATAGTTTGAAATAGAAATGTTTTTGACAAACTGTATCGTCATTCTAAACTGAATTGATCGAAATAGAACTGATTATTTACATAAAAATTGATTTGGCGTTAAATAACCTGCAAAGGTTGATATGCCATAAAAACAAAACAAATCAAACCAAACCAAGTGGTTAAATGGGACCCTCTGACCAATCGTCTTGCGCAATAAAACCCAAAGTAGTGTGTTACCGGTCACGTAACCACTTCAGTTGCATAGTCATGGACTGCTCTCCCAGTAAGATCCTGCCCTCTAGTAGTAACGGTCACTGAGAGCTTAAAAGATTGTTGAAGATGAAGGTAACATTGATACCAGTGGAAGTAGTATCTGTAGCCATAGTACTTATGAATTTTGGCAACAATCAGTGAGGAACTGGAAATCCAGTTCCTTTATACTTTGGAACTGAAATAATCAAGAGAACAGCATTGCTGGGATTGGTTGGAATGCTTAGAGAAGTCTTGGAGAGCTCATCATAATATCTAAAAATTTTTTTTTAGAAACTTTAATTCTTAGTATATGTTGCTGAACTTGATATTTCATGAGCTCTCATGGTTTGGTTTGGTTTTGTGGCATATCAAACATTGTAGGTTATTTAAAACCAAATCTATTTTTATACATATGAACAGTTCTATATCAAACAACTCAGTCTAGCATAAGCACACTGTTTTGTTCTATTTGATCCATAGATAGGACCCTATCAGGTGCTACAACTCCGGAGAGGGGTGGACCCGAGAGCAATGAAAATAAAGGAGTACTCCGCGTTCCACAGAGCTCCAGCATTGCTGGACGCTCAAAATCAGATTGTTTAGGACACTCATTGGTGGAGTCTTACACCTCTGCAGAGATACAGTCGGTATATTCAACAGCCCCAATGAAAAGTTACAACTGATGCTGTTGTTGTATAGCCACAAAATACGTACACATATGCATGCAGAATCATAACAACACAATAAAGACGAGCGACACGGTTCTTAGAAAAATATACCTCTCATTTTATTTGAAAGGGTGGTGTGTGAGAGGGAGCTGGAGACCGAACAGAACTGCAACATATTGACCCCCCACTCTTCTGGCCATAATAGCGTTTCTTTCCCGTTCTTCTGTGCGGCTCAACCGGGGCCTGGGGGCCCACTCTGCTGGGTGCTGGTTTTCTCTACCGCATCTTATCTCCGACTCATCTGATCTCCAACTCAATTGCTCAATCAGGGGCCTCAGGGCCCAGCCTCTCAGAGTGCTGGTTTTCTCTACCGCATCTTATCTCCGACTCATCTGATCTCCAACTAACTGACTTCCTGCCTTCACCCGGGTTATATAATAGTTCAAAGCCCACCTTCTTCTTGTGAGCGTCACAAATCGCACTCCTTCCACCCTTCTACGGTCAAGATTATATTCTGATATTCCTCGACCGGATGCACCTGTTATTTACACAGGTGAATTTCCTATTTTGACTGCCAGGCCAGGTCGGAGGTCAATATACAACACTGTATTTACGAAGACAAAACAGAAAAATGAAGGAAACATTAATTTCCTTTTTTTTCTTAGTAAGCTTTGCATAATCTGACACAGAGGCCTTAGGGTGCTAACATTACCAACTGTCACAAAATAGTCACCCATCTAAGTTCAATATCAGTCTCTTAGCTGCTCAACTTCGGTAATCTGATGGGAACCAGAGATTTAAGCATAACTTGACCGTAAGTTAATTTTTTTCTGAAACAGCTCAAGTAAGTTTCTGTTGTGATGCTGACAAAAGAAAGACACGAGAAACACAAAAAGGGTTGATAGAAAAGCATACATATTCAAGTAGCAGAAACAAGATACAAGTAAACCTGGTTAAACAGTAGTTGGTTGATAAGAAGCTGAGTGTCAAGTGGGGTACTGATTATCCGTCCACTACGCAGATGGTATCACACGTGATTGTGTCACGCTGATTTCGTTAACTCCGTCTAACGCTCTCGTTGACGTGTATTTTGGAGGAGGACGAGTCCATTACGTAGGGAGTACAACAGTTTCCCAACCTCAAGTTGATTACTGTGCATACTTATATTAAATGGTCACCCATCTAAGTACCGAACAGTATCATTGCGGCTTAACTTCACTAATTTGATGTTAACCTTGGTTAACTTAATATTTAAAATTGTATCTTAGAAATTTTAATCGTCAATATTTGTTGCTGAAGTTGATTTTTCATGGTATTCACATGGTCTTATTGAAGATTATGATGATTATGGTGATTGGAGATGTAATATTGATGATTAAATATGGTGCGAGGAGGGGTTGAGTTGTTTGGTGCAGAGAATGTGTTGTGTTCATTGATTGACACTCCAGAGTCTCATTAGTGACAGTGACTATGCAAATGAGGTCATAAATTCGACCTAAAGTGACATGACATAGTTGTACTGTCGGGATTTATTCTGAAGAAATCTCCTTTCTGGACACCTCCCCACGAGCGCCATGTTTTATCCGACCTCACTCAACCCAACCAAGCACCGAAAAGCCCCTCCCTTTTTTTTTTTTTGTTTGCTCTCTTCTTCTTCTTCTTCTTCTTTTTCTTCTTGAGATTCATTTCTGCCCTTCCCTTTACCACCTCCTCCTGTATTTTCTCAGACGTCGTCCGATACCCAAACTTGAAACCTGGTCCCACCCACTTCCCTGAAACCTGACTGATTCACTTCTCGTAGACAGGGCGTCTCTCTCTCTCTCTCTCTCTCTCTCTCTCTCACACACACACACACACACACACAACTTGCGATTTATGAATTCAAAACGAGGCTGTCACATATGCGTTCGCCCACACATAGACAAACTCAGCTCCTCAGAACGCATTTCGTTCAATACAATAACAATTTACAAGCTTACGTAAGCTATCTTCAGATGAGTTTGTATCGTGACTTTTGAATATATATATATATATATATATATATATATATATATATATATATGTATGTATGTATGTATACATGTTGCATTTTTTCTTTTAAACAATTCTTCGTGAGTACCGTTTGATATCAGGATGGAATGACTTAGGCGCCATATTTTTACCAAGTACTTTCGGCCCCAGCAGGAGCCTTCTTCGAAGGAACCAGCATTGAAATAACAAATGCAATGACGGGTTGTGTGCATTTATTTAAAGATTTGAAGGAATAACAAGTGCTAAGAGAATTTACGAAAGAATACTTTTCTGGGGGTAAGAGGAAGATTTGGCGGGAAAATGTTAGACCTTAGAAAATGCGGCTGTTACATGGGAAAAAAAAAACAATTGTATATAGTGCAGTAAAGCAATCAGGCTATCAGATTGAAAGGTGATGACAAACAGGCTTCATACATAAACCAGGTGGGTGAATAAATCAAGTATAATATTTGTAAAAATCCGTGGAAAAAAAAACTTACATATTTTGGGGTAGACGAGAGACAAAAGGAACGAAGACACTCGTGTCGACATCAGAGGGTTTGTAACAAGCGATTTCATTGGACGATTCAGATTAGTTGTTAATCAGTGACCGGGGAATTCTGGGAATGATTTAATATGGAGGTTGGTTGAACTGTTGGGGCTCGGGTGGCAATAACAGAAATTGTGGCTGTGTTTGGGTTGATTACAACACAGTTCTTGTAAAAGGATAATTCTGAAAGAAAGATATTTAGCTTTGATTATATTGCCCTCGTGGGATTTGTTAGTGAGAATTTAAATCTGTCACACTTTACATTTGTTGGGTACCGGAAGCAACTGAAGGAGACAGACAGTGGTATATTATTCCAAAGAAGAAATCTTGATATTTTTTTGAGATTTTTTAGGAAGGTTATCTAGAAAGCCTCAAGTATTAGATGTTTTCGTTCGTCGTTCGTATTATATGGAGGTGGTTTAAGTTAAAACCTTTTTGGTATTCGGGGAAAGGGCTCGAATGATGCCTCCTTTAACTAACTCAAAATCCAGATGACGAAAACCTCATAAAAGACTTGATTGGATCGATTTAAAAATGGGCAGATGCGAACAGTATTTTAGATAGAAAATGCCGCCTGCATATATATATATATATATATATATATATATATATATATATATATATATAAACGCAGTTTCTTCCAAGTACCGGTCGTATCGATACTGCTATATGGATGCACTACTTGGACGCTAACAAAACGGCAGGAGAAAAAGCTAGACGGCAATAACACAAAAATACTGCGAGCAATATTGAACAAGTCCTGGAGGTAACACCCCACAAAGCAACAACTATACGGCCACATACCTCCCATCACGAAAACTATCCAAGTTAGACGAACCTGACATACAGGAGAATGCTGGAGAAGCAGGGACGAGCTCATAAGCGATGTACTCCTATGGACCCCCACATATCACCGAGCAAAAGCAGGACGGCCAGCTCGAACATACATACAGCAGCTCTGTGAGGATACGGGATGTATATATCTGGGAGCTGGTTCTCACTACAGCATCTTATCACCAACTCTGACTCCAACTAACCGAACCTGTCTGTGACACCGGGTAATATCATTGTTTGACGTCAACCTGCTTCTTGTGGGCGTCACATCATCACCCAATTCAACCAGTCCACAGTCAAGATTATACCCTGATATCTCCGACCGGATGCACCTGTTATTTACTCAGGTGCATCCCTTATTTGACAGCTCGATCGAGGGTCAATATGTTACAGTATGACTCGACCTAGGATTGAAACCAGATCTCCCGGGCCATTGGCGAACCCTCTAACCATTAGGCCAATGTCCGATTAAAATGTAATACTGTTGTGCATTAAAACATGTTTTACACCAAATGTTACAATAATAATTGGTCTTATCCTGGTGACGTCACTTTTACTTTGATCTTATCCTGGTAACAGCTCCAAATGAGTTTCCTGGTAGTTCGTTTATCGATCTCCTCTGTGTCGACGCTGTGTTTAAAAGATACACAAATAGGGACATTCACGATTCATCCGAAACTTCTGACTGTCGAAGAGATTCGGTGGAACATTGTTGCCCGGGTGTTAACAACTAAAAGACCAGAAGAACTCCTCGTCAACAATTAACAATCATTTATTGGAACGTATACGTGTGACAGTAATATAGCCAATATATTTATACAAATTGTCGCTCAATTATCCTGACATGCTTTTTTATGTTCAGACTGCATACAGTAACACGAGAGAGAAAATTTGCTCGGGTTTACGAACAGAGACAAAAATAGACGCCTCCCGACCCGACCGACGTCTTACCCCAACTGCTTCCAACTGCTTCCAACTTCCGACAACTTTTTAAAAATTTACTAATTTTTATATATCTGAATTTAGAATATCGTTTGTGGGATGTCATCTCAGTAAGTTATTACGTCATCTCACGTGTGTCCCAGATTCATTACCGAACCTTTCATCAAACTTTTGACGAGACCAGATTCATATTCTGTTTACATTTGGTATTCCTGTGTTGAAAAAATAGTTCTCATATCCTGGTTGTGGTGCACTCGCTGAACTTTTAATTTGACTTAGATTTTCGCAGAAAGATTTTCGGTAACTTAATAGTTAACTGAAAAACTCGTGGCCCGACCAAACCAGATAATAAAATACGAGGATCATTAAAAAAGTTTCCAGACTTTTTTCGTGTGGGCACTTTTATTGATAGTACATACATGAAACTTAAGTCCCCTTCGAAGTGATCTCCTACGGCTGCAATGTACTTGTTGTACAGTTCCAACAACTTCACGAAGGCCCAATCGAAGTCCTCTTGTGTGAGTGTGTCAATGACCTTCGTCACAGCCTCTTTCATTTCCTCAATTGTCCCATAACGACAGCCTCTGAGCTTAGGGAATAACAAAAAGTCAAAGGGAGCAAGGTCTGGTCTAAAGGGAGGCTGAGGAACTGTCTTGTTGGCCAACTTGGTCAAATAGTCTGTGACAAGGATAGAGTTGTGGTAAAAATGCCACTGACCCGATTTGACGAGTGCTGGCCCCTTCGACGGAATCTCTTCCTGAACGCCCTTAAAACCTCAACATAGTAACCCTAACGCTAACGCTTTGGCCAATCAACTCTGGTATATTGACGTCCTTACTCCTCCCACACCTCTCATCATCCCTCGTGGACTCCCTGCCTTCCTTGAATCTCTAATGCCACTCAAAAACTGATGATCGATTCATGCAAGATGGTCGAATAGTAGTCTGAAGAATTTCATACGTTTCTGTGGCATTTTTCCAAGTTTGAAACAGACTTTTACTGCATATTGTTCTTCTAAAGTGTCTGATTGCATATTTGAAATTCACCAGCAGTGGCAATCAGGCTTCAGTAGGGTGTATTCCATTATCTATAGAAACACCAAAGTAAAAGTACGATCACCAGATGGAGACACAGAATACTTCGACATTGTAGCAGGAGTAATACAAGGGGACACGCTGGCTCCGTACCTCTTTATCATTTGTCTAGACTACGTACTGAGAACATCGATTGACAAAATCAGAGAGAATGGCTTCGAGCTGACAAAGAAAAGAAGCAGAAGGTACCCCGCAAAAACAATTACCGACGCCGACTACGCCGATGACATAGCGATACTGGCAAATACACCCGACCAAACCGAAACACTACTGCATAGTTTGGAACGAGCAGCCGCAGGCATAGGCCTCTATGTTAATGCACACAAAACGGAATATATGAGCTATAACTAAACGGGGGACATCTCCACACTAGACGGAACCCCTCTTAAACTAGTAGACAAATTCACTTACCTAGGAAGCAGCGTCGCATCAACCGAAAACGACATCGACACGAGGTTCACGAAAGCATGGACAGCTATCAATAGGCTATCGATTATATGGAAATCAGACCTAACCGATAAAATGAAACGCAGTTTCTTCCAGGCAGCGGTCACATCGATACTCCTATATGGGTGCACTACATGGACTCCATCAAAACGGCTGGAGAAGAAGCTAGACGGCAATTACACAAGAATGCTGCGAGCAATCTTGAATAAGTCCTGGCGGCAACACCCCACAAGACACCAACTGTACGGCCACCTGCCTCCTATCACGAAAACTATTCAAGTTAGACGAACCAGACATGCAGGACACTGCTGGAGAAGCAGGGACGAACTCATAAGTGATGTACTCTTATGGACCCCACCCCACATGGCCGTGCAAATGCAGGACGACCAGCACGAACATACATTCAGCAGCTATGTGAGGATACGGGATGTTGTCCTGAAGACCTGCCTAGGGCGATGAACGATAGGGAGGAGTGGCGAGAGAGGGTCAGGGATATCCGTGCTACCAGCACGACGTGATGATGATGATGATGATGATGATGATGATTCCAATTCCTGTTGTAGCTGTCCATTTGACTCTGAAATCATAAAAATTGGCCAGTTATCTCATGAGATGTGTAGCAATAAGATACTGAATTTTCAAGAGTCTACGACATTTTTAAATGCCTGAACAAAAAAGTTTGGAAACTTATTGAATTCACCACGTAATACAATAAACCATAACGGCACCTAGGTTATATCTTAAAGCTTTCTTTTCTTTGTCATATCCTGATTTTCTCTTTGCAATCACGCCAGTTGTTTTTCCCTATTTTTCTTACCTAGTTTTTGTTATTTTCCTGTTTGTTCTTATTTTACCAATGATGTTACAGGCTGCTGAAATAAGACTTTTAAAAATTTTTTATGTAGTCGTCTATTTCTGACATTGATATATCTACACAATTTTCAATGCTAATGAACCCTCTTCCTCGTTCTTTTCTCAAAATGTCAATGACATCGCTCGGATGTAAAGCTTTGAGAAAAGTCATCAAATTTCTTGTCCTTTCATCCATTGGTCTAAGATATTCGATTGTTCATATTATAATTATTATCATTGACTCTTTTAGAGTTTTTCACATCAGCGTTAACTGATGGTTTTTCACAGGAGTTTAAGTGACAGCAAGTCTCCTCAAGTCTCCAGGACTCTTATCAGTATTCTGGCCGTCTTCAATAATGCTGTCGTTTGGATGGTCTCCACTCATCTGCCAACTTCCAAATCCCCAAGGCCATTTTATAATCCTTCAGTCACTGTGCCAAAAGCACCAGTCACAATTGGTACAATCGACACTTTCATGTTCCATAGTTTCTTCAATTCTCTAGCAAGGTCGAGGTACTTATCCTTCTTTTCACATTATTATTATTATTATTATTATTATTATTATTATTATTTACTCATTAGAGTTTTTCACATCAGTTTTAGCTGATAATTTTTCAATGCAGTTTGAGTAACAGCAAGTCTCCTCAAGTCTCCATGACTCTTCTCAGTATCCTGGCAGTTCTCAACAATGTTATAGTTTGGATGGTCTACACTCGGCCGCCAACTTCCAAGTCCTCCAGTCCCTTTAATAATCCTTTCGTTACTGTACCAAAAGCATCAATCACAATTGGTATAATTGTCACCATCATGTTCCACAGTTTTTTTCAATTCTCTTGCAAGGTCGAGGTATTTATCCTTCTTTTCACATTCTTTCAGTTTTATTCTGTGGTCAACCGGGACAGCAAAGTCGACAATTTTGCAAATTCACTTTTTTTTTTTGAAGATTGCTATTAGGTCTGGTCTTCTGGCCGAGATTAGGTGATCCGTCAGTACGTCAAAGTCCTATAGGAGTTTATGTGTGTCATTTTCTAGGACAGGTGTTGGATTGTGTATATACCATCTGTTGGTGTGGTCAAATTTAAATTTCTTGCATATTTCCCAGTGGATCACCTTGAAGACCCAGTCGTGTCTCTCCTTCTGTGCTAATTTGCTGCATTCGCTTATTATGTGATTGATGTTTTCATCTCAGTCATCTCATTGCCTACATTTGCTATTTTGCTGAGTCTTAACTATTCTCGCTTTGATATGATTGGTTCTTATGTTTTGTGGTGCTATTCGGAGATACTCTGTTTCTCTCTTAAAGTTTCATTTCCTTAGCCAGGTCCAGGTTTTCTTGAGTGCGATGTTGTTTATTAGTCGTTTAAAACGCCCATAGAGTTGTTTTATTTCCATTTTGTTTCCTAGTTGTTGTTATTATTATTATTATTTTTATTTACTCCTTGAAAATTTTTCACAACAGTTTTAGCTGATAGTCTTTCATTGGAGTTTGAGTGACCGCAAGTCTCCTCAAATATCCATGACTCTTCTCAGTATTCTGACCGTTCTCAATTATGTTGTAGTTTGGATGGTCTACACACGTCCTTTTATTTCCAAGTCATCCAGTCCCTTTAATAATCCTTTGGTGACTGTATCAAAAGCACCAATTACGATTAATATAATTGTCACCTTTATGTTCCATAGTTTTTCAATTCCCTAACAAAGGTCCAGGTACTTATCATTCTTTTCACTTTCTTTCACTTTTATTCTGTGGTCTGCCGGGACTGCAAAGTCCACATTTTTGCAAGTACTATTTATTTTGTGGATTATTAAATGGCCTGGTCGTTTGGCTGATATTAGGTGAATGTCGAATTCCCATTGTTATTATTTACTTCTTTAGAGTTTTTCACATCAGCGACATCTGATGGTTTTTCACTGGAGCTTGAGTGACAGCAAGTCTCCTCAAGTCTCCAGAACTCGTCTCAGTATTCTGGCCGTTCTTAGCAATGCTGTCATTTGGATAGTCTCTACCCGTCCGCCAACTTCTAAGTCTTCCAGGCCTTTTAATAATCCTTTAGTTATTGTGCCTAAGGGACCAATCACAATTGGCACAATCGTTACTTTCATGTTCCACAGCTTTTCAATTCTCTAGCAAGGTCGAGGTTCTTATCTTTCTTTTCACATTCCTTCAGATTTATTCTGTGCTCAGCCGGGACAGCAAAGTCGATAATTTTGCAAATTCTCTTCTTTTTTTTTGTTGATTATTATAAGGTTTGGTGTTCTGGCCGGGATTAGGTGATCCATTTGTAAGTTAAAGTCCCATAGGAGTTTATGTGGGTCATTTTCTTGGACAGGTGCTGGGTTGTGCTTATACCATTTGTTTGTATGGTCGAACTGAAATTTCTTGCACATTTCCCAGTGGATCACCTTGCCGACCCAGTTGTGTCTCGCCTTATACTCCTTCTGTGCTAATTTGCTGCATTTGCTTATTATGTGATTGATCGTTTCGTATCTGTCACTGCATAGCCTACATTTACTGTTTTGTTGCGTCTTATCTATTCTCGCTTTGATATGATTGGTTCTTATGGCGTTGTCCTGTGCTGCTATTAGGAGGGATTCCGTTTCTCTCTTAAGGTTTCCTTTTATTAGCCAGATCCAGGTTTTCTGGTGTGAGATGTTGTTTATTAGACGTTTAAAGCGGCCACATAGTTGTTTTCCCTCCCATTTTTTTTCTAGTTGTTGTCATTCTTTCGTCTATCGTGTTGTCCGTATCGTTTCTGATGGTTATAATCAGTCCTCGTTCGTATTTTTCTATGTTGTCTTCGAGCCGTTGTATGGATACGTCAACGTTGTCTTCGATGCTGGCAAGTCCTCTTCCTCTCTGTTTTCTAGATACATATAGTCTGTCAACGTCGTCTCTGGGGTGTAATGCCTTATGCATGGTCATTTGTTTTCTTGTTTTTTGGTCCATTTGTTTAAGTTCGTCCTTGGTCCACTTGAGAAAGGGTCCCGAATATCTGACTAGGGGCACAGCCCAAGTATTTATTCCTTTGATGAGGTTTTTGCTGGAAAGTTTTGTCTCGAGTAGTTTTATCGTTCTCCTGCGATATTCTTTTCGGATCGTGTCTTTCATTTGCACTTGTTTGATGGTGTCAGCCTCCAAGATCCCCGAGTATTTGTAGGCTTCATTTTCTTCGAGCGTTCTAATTTTGTGGTGATTTGGTAGTTCAATTCCGTCAGTCATATATCGTTTGCCACTTTTCATGACGAGCATGACACATTCTTTATTATTATTATTATTATTATTATTATTATTATTGAGAGTCTACAAAGGTTGATATAACATTAAACAATGAAACCAAACCATCCTCTAGAGTTTTTCACACCAGCAATAGCCGATGGTCTTTTGCTCGAGTTTGAGTGACAGCGAATCACTTCAAAACAACAAGACTCCTCTCAGTATTCAGACCATTTTTAAAGATGCTGTCGTTTGGATGGTCTCCACATAATTTTGTTGCGTCTTATTAATTTTTGCTTTAACATAGTTGGTCTTTACGGCGTTTATTTTTTTTTTTTTTGTGTGCTGCTGGGAAAAGAGATTCTGTTTCTCTCATCAGGTTTCCATTTATTAGCCATATCCAAATCTTCTCGTTGCTTGATTATTGTGCTGATTGTTTTGTTTTTGTTAGTGATGATAAATCCTCCTTTGCTCTTTATTATTATTATTATTATTATTATTATTATTATCGTTGTCGTCGTCGTCGTTGTTGTTGTTGTTATAATTATTATTGTCACATCTTCATTTTGACAATTGCGATATAAAGTGCGAATTAAGAATTATTATAAATTATAAGATCTCGTTTAGACTCGAACAGACGTCCTCTTTTGCCGTGGGGAAGGTTGAGTGCGTCAGCAACTTCTATCATTGAAATCAAGACTTGACCGACTTGCGATAAAATGATGAAAGAAAATCCTATTCAAGATTAATCAGGATATTATCGCTTTTCTTTTTGTTAAAAAAATATATTGTGGGTTTTCAGCTGATATTAATCAATAATATTCTTACACAACCGCATCAACAATTCACTCTGGGGTTTTTAATTGACAAATAAAGACAAAGAAAAACAGTCGACCGGTTATAAGGAGTCAAAAGTTGTTTAACTCATTCTACATTTATTGGCATGTGTGGTCGTTGGGTTAGTTTTTTGGAGGGTAATTGAATTTATGAGGGGCCAATTTTATTTCAACTTTTGCCGAAAAAGTTGTTTTCTACAGAGTGACGGCTGTTTTTTTTTTTTTTTTTTTTTTTGGTCGTTAGGCCAATTCCTTTGTGTTTGATTCAATGTAAGTAACGTTGTCTCCCTTAGTCGAGGGTGACCTGAAGGCTCCTTTTTCCATAGCTACAACACCGAGAAGTAGAGGAGGGCGCTACTCCATTCCCTGGATTGCTCCACTTAAACCTTGATCCTTACCTTATAATGTTGACTGTTAAACAAGGCGGGATCAAGTACCATTTTTAAAATCTTTAATATTACTCGACCTGGGATTGATCACCGGTCTACTGGATCATTGGCGAACACTCAACACTTGAAGCCAATGGTATGTAGGCGATAGTATATTTTTTTTAATTGTTTTTTTTTTAATTTAATCGGGTTTTTTTTTCTTTTTCTTTATCTTTTTAAGATAGATTCTTCTTCTGCAATATAATTGTTTTCTGTACGATTTTTTTCTTTCTCCCTTTTTGCAATTTCTTTCCTCATAATGTTGATAGGAGTTGTGTCTTTGTAGGGCAAAGTTCTCTGATATCTCCTGTTAGTTCTTCGTTGACCTCTGTTGCATTATGGGTAGAGTATTCGCTAATGGACCAGGAGACCGGGATTCAATCCTAGGTTGAGTCATAACAAAGTCTCAAAAATGGTACTTGAGACCTCCTTATTTAACACAGCATTTTAATGTAAGGATCAGAGTAAGTGTGGCGCCCATCAGTGTTGTAGCTATTGTAAAAGGAGCCTTTGGGTCACCCTCGACTAAGGTCGACTAACACCAGCAGCAACAGCAGCAGGACCACCTATATATATATATATATATATATATATATATATATTAGATGAGTCTAGCAGCTTTAGCATTAATGCAATTTATTACTGCACTGCACACGCTAACAAATGCATCGGAAAAGTCAGAGAAGACATTTTATTTTAGATTAATCAACAACCGATTCAAAATCAAATATATTAATTATAAAAAAAACAACTACTTCCTATAAAACAATATTTCTTCTCAAGTATTCACGAATTTGAGAAGGATGCAAAATCCAAGATCATAAAAATGATTTAAAAAAAAAAAAAAACAAATTTTATAATTTCACAACAACATTTTTTTGGGTATCAAATAAATCTTCAAAACTTTATCACGTAAACATATTCTATTTGAACACCATGTCAGTTGCGGGGTGGGGGTGTTCGTATTCTCGTGGGGTAATAGTTAAAGCACTGTACTCGCAATAGCCGACTTCAAACCCCAGTCGCGTTATTATGTTTACTTACGGACCAAAACCCTTGGAAAATGTATGAAACCCCTTATCTTCCCAGCTGTGGGTTAAATAGCATCACTGCTGTTCTTCTGGAGGGGGGTAGCTTTGGCATTAAATAACCCACGAAAGTTGAAATGCCATTAAACAAAGAAACCAAACCAGACCAAATCAAACCTGTCAGCTGGACTTTGAATGCTTAGTCTGTATCTCGAGCAGGGGACACTGCTACAATTTTACGCTAGAATTAGTATCGTACCGCTCAGCCAGGAAGTGAACTACATCAGTTCGTGAATTATAAGGCATTATGTTGTAGCTTTCTTTTGTTTACACTTTTGTCTTACCGGATATCAGGGCGCTCAATTCATACGAAGGGCTTTGCATTATACGAGTGGCAGCCGTTAATTCCCTCGCCCAGTGATATATATATATATATATATATATATATATATATATATATATATATATAAATTTTAATATATCTAATACTGTACTTTTACTTGAATTTTTTATTTAAAGTTTAAATCTTAGTCCATAAAAAATCTGTAAGTTAGGTCTAAATATAAACTTAAAAAAAAAACAATATTTACTACACTGCTAACCGAAAGTTAAATTTAAAACGGAAGTCGGCTTTGTGAAGAGGTAAATCCTCACACCTCTTCGACTCCCTCCCACCTCTTCGACTCCCTCATACTATCCCCTCCCACTACCATGTGTCTATTCAATTTTTTTTTTATCCAAAATGATCTGAAGAAGTCCTGTTACTTTTTTCGTGTTTTTGAAAACTTCAAAAATGCGTAACAGGATTGAAATAAATTTATAATCCTATGTGACCGGTTTCGTTGTTTTTCTTAAAGTATATATATATATATATATATATATATATATATATATATATATATATATATATATATATATATATATATATATATGAACAGGATTTGGCATTAAATGACATACAAGGGTCGATATTCAACAAAACATTGTCTAATCAACTATTCTTTTCTTTTTTACATTTAGTGTTAGCAATAAAAAGAATTGCAAATCCTATTAAGAGGAAGAAGAAAGAATAGACCAAATTGTTTCGAGCATTTTTAAAAAACCATTGAAGGATAATCATTTCTAATAGAAAATCAAAGTGTGTATGTATGACAGACATGTTAATGATAAATGACGCAAAAAAAAAAAAAAAAAAAAGTTCAAATTGATGCTTTGCCATTTTTTCCAACTTTTTCCATGACAGAATAAAAGACACTAATTAATTTTTCTTAATCGAAAGCTCACCTAGAAAGAAGGCAGAATAAATTATCTCGATCGGTATTTCACAAATATTTCTTTGCTCTCGGCGCACTTAAAAGCAACAAAACTATTTTGGCCCACTTTTTAGCGAAATCAAAAATGGAGTTGAAACAGATTGAGACGTTTTATCAAAAAAACAATCTAGAGTACAATATTAGTAATTACATTGTATTCAGCAAATTAAGAACAGTTACCCATGAGACACAAGAGCTTTGTTTTTCTTACCGCGGTTTTCTATGTTAGTAAGTAGACATTTAATAAAATCAGCTTAGTTTGGCACAAGGTCAGGTGTATGGAGTCTTGAAGATAGCTCCAGTCAGAGCCAAAAAATACTAGCTATAAATATGGCAGTACTGAGAGAGTATAGAGATCAAGAATATATTCGAAGCAGCAGAATGTTTTAGTGTACTTTGGACGCATATTTGAATTCATATATGTATTTGTTTTAGTTGTCTAAATTTTGATAATTTTTATAATTAAGTGTTTTTGTACTATTGTCTTCATCTTTATTATTATTTTCACGTGTCGGCCGATATATCCTCTTGCCTTCTTCAGGTTTTTGTCGAACTCTGGAACCTACACGGAATTTTGACGACGTCATTTATTGTATCCACGGGGGGTCACCGGTTGTGATTCTGTTAGCCATAACCGGGTATAAGTGTTCAATCCTAATTGCAAGCAAGTAACAGTGCAGGAATACTAAACACTTGTATAAGTACGCAGTTTAAATGTCAAAACCGTTCTATTTCAAATAATTCAGTTGAGAAAAAGTACACAGTTTTGTACTATTTAACCCTTAGAGAGAACCCTATCAGGTGCTGCACACTGGGCAAAAGTGGACGTGGGAGCGAGGGCAATAAAGGGGTACTCCGCATTCCACAGAACTCCAGCGTTACTGGAACCTCACTATCGGATTGTTTAGAGTCAGCCAGGACACTCGTTGGGGGTTCTTACCCCTCTGCAGAGAAGCAGTCGGTGTATTCTGCCGTACCAAACGAAAGGGCTATCATGTAAACGTGTCCTCACGTTAACCCTAAATATTTTGTAAAAATTGTGCTTCGATACTTTATATAAATTAAGTAAATTCGTATTTTAATAAATTCAAACCGAATAAAAATTTGGATTAATATTAAATTTAGTTAACATTTAAAAATAGTAAAGTTGGCGACTATAGTCGAGGGCGACCAGAAGGCTCCCTTTTCAATAGCCATTGCACCGAGGTGTAGAGGAGGGTGCTACTCCTTTCCTTTGATTGCTCCACTTTACCCTTGATACATACCTTATAATGCTGAGTGTTAAGCAAGGAGGTATCAAGTACTATTTTTAAAGTCTTTGGTATGACGTGACCTGGGAGTGAACCCAGGTCTCCCGGATCATTGGCGAAACTACAAATCAATGCAAAACCTAATGGAAGAATAGTTGTGATGCTACTAAACCCATAACTGAGTTGCCCAGTTAGCTAGTGATGTAGGAGGTGCCCGTGCTGTAATGGTAATCGTCGTAGGAAATAGACACGGTGACACGAGTTCAAATCCTGGACGAGACTGATTGCATTTCACATAGCACTAATACCTTTGGGAAAGGTATGAATCCAATTATTCTCCCTTCAGCTGTGGGTAAATAGTAAGACAGACTGGGTTCTTCAGCCTTGGTAAGGCAACTAGTCTCGGAGAAGGAAAACTCCGAATCGAAACCTGTTAAACTCAACTTAAAAATTGACCTTGTGTCATTTTCTGCCCGAGCGGAGGGTTGGTAAATATGGCTCGTGATGTAGAATACAACTGCATCTCTGCAAGACACCCCCCACAAATGTTCCGGATATAATACTAAAAAGTTTAATGGTGAGGTTCCAGTAAACCTGGAGCTTTGGGAAATGCAGAGCACCTATTCATTGCTATCGCTCCCAGGTCCACTTTGACCCAGTGTAGTAGTACCTGATAGGGTCCTCTCTATGGGTCAAATAGAAGAAAACTGTATACTTATGCTAAACTGAAATCCTTGAAATAGAACTGTTTTGATATTTAAACTGCATTTCGGTATTGAACAATTTGCAATGTTTGATATGACATAAAACCAAACTAAATTACGAAGAACTGTTTTTGACATTTGAACTGCGTACTTATATTAGACTAAATTGTTTGAAATAGAACTGTTTTTATATTTTACAGAGTGTAAACAAAAACCGTATTTAAGTTAAACTGTACTGTTTATATGTATAAGAATAGTTCTGGTATTGTTTATATGTATAAAAGTAGTTCTGGCATTAAATAACCTAAAGTGGTTGATATGCCTTGAAATAAAACCAAACCAAACCATTGCTGAGTCGGGGAGTAAAGAGGTTCATATTTTTCCCAACGGTATAAGTCCTAGAGTTCATGTAAGTAAAGTAAGTAAAGTTGTCTCCCTTTAGTCGAGGGTGACCCGAAGTTTCCCTTTTCGATAGCTACTACACCAAGGTGTAGGGGAGGGCGCTACTCCATTCCCTGGATTGCTCCACTTTACCCTCGATCCATACCTTATAATGCTGAGTGTTAAGCAAGGAGGCATCAAGTACCATTTTTTGAGTCTTTGGTATGACTCGTCCTGGGATTGAACCCAGGTCTCTTGGGCCATTGGCGAACACTCTAACCGCTAGGCCAATGTCCGGTATTAAGAGTTCATGTAATAGCGTTAAACTGGAGTTTAATTCGCTTACAACAATATCCCAGTTTAGCTCGTTATCCTCAACGCCAAGGAGCAGCTCTCTCCTCTTGGGATTCAGGAGACTGATTCAATATCCTACGACGATAATCGTTATACGTCAAAATAATAACGTAGAGTGAACATAGGGGTAATGGCAATGAAGGAGTACTCAACATACCACATATCATTGAATTTTCGAACTGTGACTTAACCAATAGATGTAGTTTTATTTCATACTCATGACCCTTGTCATTTTTTGAGGGATGGAAAACAGGTTATGATAGATTTTTTTAATATCATATGAAGTTTTTAATAGGATGATCATCCGGAGATTTTTTTTCTCTCATTCAATTCTTCCACAAAAACTCTTCAGGCATTGCTTGCCTCCTGTTTCTCCATTCACAACTCTAAAGCGATAATTTTATGGCCACGACTGTCAGCGGCGATGGTCACGTTCGTCTTTATTGTTTCTTGGTATGCAAAACGCTTATCTTCAAACTGACCCAGTTAACGTAATTTATTTGTTCCACTAAACAAGATCAAGCTTCAACCTCTCTTTCTCTCTCTCCCTTTTTCTGCCTCTCTTTCTCTTCCTCTCTTCCTCCCCTCTCTCTCTCTCATTTCCTTTCTACGCGGGTTGACAGACTTTAATTACTGAAAGTAGACGGGTGAAAGGTAGCGATTTTGGAATGAAATTGCCCTTTTCTTTTTTACTGTTTGTTGAGTTTAATCGAGCAATACATTTTTATTTTCTATAATATGTTCGAATGTAACGCCCTGTCATCACTTCGGATAAGTAATAGACTATTCGTTTTTATTGCTCTAAAAGAACGCGAAGAGAAGGACACGACACAAAGAAAGAAAGAAAGAAAGAAAGAAAGAAAGAAAGAAAGAGTGAACAAGAAATGCTGCTATATGTCAGACGCTTATCGTCAGCTTAATTGAAATAAACAGAAGAAGGTAAAAAGGAAAGGCATGAAAGATTTAGCGGTAGATATAAATAGGATGATATTGACATACATGTATACATGCATACAAGAGGTGCCTGTGGTGTAGTGGTTATCATCGCAGGAAATGGACATGGCGACACGAGTTCAAATCCTGGACGCGACTGATTGCATTTCACATTGCACTAATACCCTTGGGAAAGGTATGAATCCAATTATTCTCCCTCCAGCTATGGGTAAATAGTAGGACAGACTGCGTTCTTCAGCCTTGGTGAGGCAAATAGTCTAGGAAAAGGAAAACTCTGAATTGAAACCTATTAAACTCCGTTTAAAAAATTGATCTTGTGTCATATCCTGCCCGAGCGGAGGGGTTGGGGAAATATGATACATGCATACAAGAAGACTAACCAAGATATATAGATAGATAAAAGAAGTAAATAATTGGTTTGGTTTGATTTCTCTGTTTAATGAGATATCAACGTTCGTGGGTTATTTAATGCCAAAGTCATTCTTGTAGACCGATGGTAGTTTAAAACCAGCTTTACTCTCCTTGAACCTATTCTATGTGTCACATCTTGGCGCAGCTAATAAGAGGGGTTATGGCCGTAACTGGAATTGGTGACGCAGGTTCAAATCGTATTTGCGTTCGCTTTATGCTAATAGGTAAACGATGAATTCATCTCTTAAACATTTGAGTTTGGTTTGGTTTTATGGCATATCAATCGTGGTAGCTTATTTAATGCCAAATCCTCTTTGAACATATATAATAAATATATACGATTTGGCTTGGTTGGGTTTTATGTCATATCGACCATTATATGTTAATTTATGGCAAATCCTCTTATACATATATATTCAGTATATATATAAATATATATATATATATATATATATATATATATATATATATATATATATTCAGTATATAAATATAAAATATATACATATATATATATATATATGTATGTATATATATATATATATATATATATATATTCAGTATATCAATATATATATATATATATATTCAGCATATATATATATATATATATATATATATATATATATATATATATATTCAGTATATCAACCATTGTAAGTTATTTAATGCCAAGTGGTCTTTATACATATATATTAAGTTTATATGATTTGATTTGGTTGCGGTTTATGGCACATCAACCATTGTTGGTTATTCAATGCGAAATTTTATTTATGCATATACATTTAGTACATATGATTTAGTTTAGTTGGTTTTATGGCATATCAATCATCGTTGATTATTTAATGCCAAATTTTCTTCATACATATATATTAAGTATATAGGATTTGGTTTGGTTGGTTTTATGGCATATGAATTATTGTTGATTATTTAATGCCAAATCAT
This sequence comes from Sepioteuthis lessoniana, assembly GCA_963585895.1. Lineage (NCBI taxonomy): Eukaryota > Metazoa > Mollusca > Cephalopoda > Myopsida > Loliginidae > Sepioteuthis > Sepioteuthis lessoniana. The sequence goes on from OY757936.1 coordinate 19,853,086, forward strand.
TTTTATGCATATATATATATATTGAATAGATGATTTCTGAACACATTTTTTTGATAACATTTTTAAACGTTTCTTAAAAATGTTTCTTTCTAATTCGAATAATCCTGTTTATTATTAATAATTTGTTTGCACACAGTTTAATGTTTTCAAATGTTGCTTATATCATTAAAAATTCAATTGAACATCAGTTATTATGTCTCTCTCTCTTTTAACATATACATAAATATATATATATATATATATATATATATATATATATATATATATATACTTTATATATATATATATATATATATATATATATATATATTTATGGCAACTGGACATTGGCCTAGCGGTTACTTGATGCCTCCTTGGTTAACACTCAGCATTATAAGGTACGGATCAAGGGTAAAGTGGAGCAATCCAGGGAAGGAGTAGCGCCCTCTCCTACACCTTGGTGTAGTAGCTATTGAAAAGGGAGCATTTAGGTCACCCTCGACTATGGTCGACAACTATATATATATATTTATCACATCAACCGAAAAGGACATCGATACGAGGTTAACGAAAGCATGGTAGCTATCAATAGGCGATCGATTATATGGAAATCAGACCTAACCGATAAAATCAAACGCAGTTTCTTCCAGGCAGCGGTCACATCGATGCTGCTAAATGGATGCACAACATGGACTCTAACAAAGCGGCTGATGAAGAAGCTAGACGGCAATTACACAAGAATTCTGCGAGCAATCTTGAACAAGTCCTGGCGGCAACACCCCACAATACACCAACTGTACGACCACCTGCCTCCTATCACGAAAACTATTCAAGTTAGACGAACCAGACATGCAGGACACTGCTGGAGAAGCAAGGGCGAACTCATAAGTGATGTACTCTTAGGGAACCGCCACCACATGGCCGTGCAAAAGCCGGACGGCCAGCACGAACATACATTCAGCAACTATGTGAGGATACAGGATTTTGTCCTGAATACCTGCCTGAGGCGATGAACGATAGGGAAAAGTGGTGAGAGAGGGTCAGGGATATCTGTGCTACCAGCAGAACATGATGAGGATGATATATACTTTAGTTATTGCATATCTATCAATCTATCTATCTATACATCCCAGTCAGTTCTATCTCTCTCTCTCTCTTATTCTCTCTCTCCCTCCCTCCCTCCCTCCCTCTCTCCCTCTCTCTCTCTCTATATATATATATATATATATATATACGTAGGAAATGGACACAGCGACATGAGTTCAAAACCTGGACGAGACTGATTGCATTTCACATAGCAATAATACCCTTGGAATAGGTATGAATCCAATTATTCTCTCTCCAGCTATGGGTAAATAGTTGGACAGACTAGGTTCTTCAGCCTTGGTGAGGCAACTAGTCAAGGCGAAGGAAAACTCTGAATTCAGACCTGTTAAACTCCGCTTAAAAATTATAATATGACCTTGTGTCATATCCTGCCCGAGTGGAGGGGTTGGTATATATATATATATATATATATATATATATATATATATATATATATATATCCCAGTCAGTTCATTACCTTTCTGTCTATACACCTATCAACACGGAATCAATTTACAAAGCAATGAATTGTCCTTATCCTCAAATCTTGGAAAAAATAGACCGGGAGAACTGGAGATACAAAGAAGAACGGAGATCACCTAGACCACAGCACTGTCAAAATCAGCGAGAATACACAGAAGGAGTAAAATAACAATTATTAAATACGTTAACCTTGTTTGAGAACTGAAGAAGTTATACAACATAACAGAAACTGTGTTACTAATTATAATTTGGAACCATCTAAAGAATTCGGAAAAGAGAACAGGTTAAACAGAAAAATACCAGGATTTTGCCAGAGAGCTGAAGAAGGTGTGAAATATAACTCATTATCCGCTCAAGGGAACTTTTTCTTTTTAATCAGAAAATTGCCGTAAATTTCTTTGAAAATATCGTGATTTTTTTTCTGTCGAAGAATTCCTTTTTTTTTTTTCTTTTTTTGTTTTTGCTTGTTTGTTTTCGAAAGCACCGACCTATTTTCAGAGCGTTATCTCTTGGAATCTGATCGTTCCCTCCCGGAATTTTCAAAGAAAACTAGATAGTCACGTGACACCATTACTTCTGCGGCCTATCACACATTGTCTAGCTGTCTTAACATCCCGTGATGACTAACACATTGATGATTGACTGACGACGAACCAGCTAATTCTAAGACCTCCAACTTCAACCTTTGCCCTCCCCCATGCCACGCAGTTTATTTTACCCCCTGGTACGTGACCTTACCCCGTCAGGATTTATCTGTCTGCGTTTCGCTTCCATAACCCCCTCACTTCGCCCGTGGAAATGTATTTCCTCTGGTCTGTGCCATAGCCCGAAACCCTCGGCTTTGGAAATAAAACAAGATTTTAATACTTTGTGCTTCATTAGAGTCATGATTCGTACGGTAGCTATCATTGGCTCTACTGAACCTCACCAACCCTGGCTCTCACACCCCGTGATTTTCTTGCTCCCCTTATTCCTTCTGTTCTCTTTTCCACCCCTCGTTCTTTGCCTTCACCGCCATATTCGTTGGTATGTGAGAGCATCTCACAAACATTTTGTTTTCCACTGGAGAATTTGAAAATTTCTTGTTTATCTATTTTTTTGTTGTTTTTTTGTCAGATGTTTTGTTTCAGTCACTTTGAATTTTCTTTCTTTCTTTCTTTCTTTCTTTCTTTCTTTCTTTCCGTCTTTCTTTCTTTCTTTCTTTTGCTTTTATTTTATCGTTCTTTCTTCTTTGATTAACGTTTTCTGTTTTCTTTTCTTTTTCTTTTTTTTCTCCTTTGGTTCCCATAATTTATTTTATTTCTTCGTCTATTCCTGTCTTTACATGGAGCACGATTTCTTTCTTTCTTTCTTTCTTTCTTTCTTTCTTTCTTTCTTTCTTTGCCCCTATCTCTCAGCGTTTTGTCTTTCTGTCATTTCTTATCTAATTCCTTTCTTTGTTTCTTTGTTTCTTTCTGCTTGCTTATTCCTTTGATTATATCCCTTTTGAGCAATTTCCTATCCTTGTATTGTCTGATATTCTTTCTTTCTTTCTTTCTTTCTTTCTTTCTTTCTTTCTTTCTCATTGCTACAGTCTTATTTTACCCCTCTTCCCTCTTTTCTTTCTCTTTCTCAGAGTCTTCTTGTCCCCACTGCCCTCTAATTATCTTGATATTTATCTCCTGTCAATTAGACCCCGACCCCTTTTCACGCTGCAACTTTCATGTGCTTTGCATTCCCTCTCCATCCCCTACCAAACTTAGCCCCTTCCGAAATATACCTTTTATTCTATCTCTTCTTCGCACTCACAAACAGACATGTTAAATATATTACCACGGAATTTACAGGCATACCTCGATGATGTTGCTGTTTCGATTCCAGATCACTACAAAAAAAAAAGACAAAAAAAAAACCGAAGTCCATCATAAATTTTGGCATATAAGTGTCTTGCCCCCCGCCCCGCCAAGGGCCTATAAAGTTATAATGGCTATATACAGTATTCCAGTATTTTTTTAAAATTCCGAAACAGCAAAAATCTTTGTCACGTTTTAAGATACTTGTATGCCAAAATTTATGAAGGACTTCGTTTTTTTTTGTCGTCTTTTTTTTTTTGTGGTGATTTGGAATCGAAACAGCAACATCATCGAGGTATGCCTGTAAATTCCGTGGTTATATATTTAAGTGTCAATTCAAGATGAATCTTAAAAAAGGTATCAATAATTTTCACAACGGTGATCAAATCTTTTTCAATATTCGGGTTTGGTTTGGTTTAATGGCATATCAACCATTGTAGGTTATTTAATGCCAAATCAATTTTCATACATATAAACAGTTCTATTTCAAACTATTCTGTTTAGCATAAGTACAGTTTTTAGTTTACTCACGGGTAAATGACAAAACAGTTCTATTTCAAGAAATTCACTTTAGCATAAGTACACAGTTTAGTTCTATTTGACCCATAGATAGGATCCTATTAGGTTCTACCACTCCGGGCTAAAATGGACCTGGAAGAAATTACAAATAAAGGCTTCCTCTGCATTCCTTTAAGCTCCAACGTTACTGCAGATTGTTTAGCTTCATATCCAGGTCAATCGTTCGTGGAGTTTTAACCCGTTGAGCCTGCAATATTTTGGTTGTTTTTAGTTACCAGCTCTGTACGCTTTTGTTGAGGACGTAAAAGTGTTGAAACACAATGGACCGTTAGATTCAGACCTCTCCAGATACTCTCACAACGCCAGAATCCACGGCTTATAGGCCTATCTGACAATGCCTAAAACTCCTCATCAAATCTTGTATATAATACTCATCATCTGTTTTTTTTTTTGTTTTGTTGTTGAGTTCAAGGTTAATGAGTCAATCTTGATAAAACTAGACAAGTAAACACTCAAGATATCAAGGAGTACTTCAATTACATTTCAGGGAACAATGTCAATTTGATATAATCTTTTCATTTCTTCTCGCAGAAAGTAAATTAAACTGATATTCCCACCAAAAATATCTAGGACAAAAAATTCTAATCAAGGAACCATAGAACCGTCACACCAGTGCCCAGGGGACTTCACGAAAGTTTTAATGAGTTTAGCCATATTATATATATATAATCCGAGGAAAATTCCAGGGAGAAGGATTATCCAATTTGAGTGCACAATGCCAACGACTATCAACGTATAATTCATTTAGGATTAAGAGTACATCAAGACTCAACGTGCAGAGCCAAATATATATATATATAAAGAAAAAGAAAAATGCACTTCTTTAGTGTCATTATAAATTTATTTCTGGTCTACGATGACCGTCATCAGATGGTAAATGAAACAAAAATTTTCCGTTTAACATTTGATGAGGGTCATGAGACTTGAAATGAATTTATGATATCAAAGACGAGAATTTTTTCTTTTTCTTTTTCTATAAATCTGTATGTATGTATGTATGTATGGATAGATAGATAGATAGTATACCTAAAAAGAGTGTGGCTTTTTTTTAAAGATAGATAGATAGATATATAGATAGATAATGTGCACCAAAAATTTCCAGTCCTTTTATTCCATGATAGATAGATAGATGGATAGATAGTATACCAAAAAATAATTGTAACTTTTATTCTAAGAGAGATATATAGGTAGACAGCGTGCACCAAAATTTTCGAGGTCTTTTATAAACAGGCAAAAGACAGACTCTATGACAATGAAAGAGTGTGATAGATTGAGATTATAAAATATTTTTAGTGTTCGTATAACCAATTCCTGAAATGTTAGTAGAAAGGTGGACCAAAATAACAGAGACTTAATGATATAGATATTTCCTGGCTTCTATTATTCCCCATTTTCTAATCTCAAGGTATTATAAATTTCACTATTGGAGGGATAATGTTATTTCACTTTTTAACAAGATGTCACTGTTTTATTTTCATGGATATACTACCAAGATGAGGACAAAAGTCCGCAATAAAATTAATAGTCAGATTAAGATGCCTCATCTCAAAAAGAATTCCCAATAAAGACAATTACAAATTCGGTATGGACCCGACTATGGAAGACCAGATAAGGAGAACAAATAACTAGAATTATAAGACAAACCCCCCCCCCAAAAAAAAAACAAACCTTGATTGCCCATCGGGACCCGTGGTGCAGCGGATAGAAGCGTTGAGTCTTTACGGTTCTAGGTGAGGATTGTTAGAAGATAGCGGTTTCAATTCCTACCCAAGCCGGCCGGAGGGTTACTTGGTCAAAACGTGGTACGATAGCAAACAACTATGGAAGGCAGTAATTACTGGGGATACGAGGGCACCTCGGGTAGTGTAATGGTTAGCAAGCTTGACTAGCAAGAGTGAGTTCGAGTCTCATTGGGTGCCCCATTCAATCGGCCTAGTGCCACATCGAAGTAAAGAGCTTCGTAAATTACAATTACTGGGGATACGATTACAAGACTCAGCATTCCTATGTGAGGTCGCGGTTAACCACCTGACAACGACCAGTGGTGAAATTTGGCTGAAACGTAGTGAGAAAAACAAAAAAAAACCCCACCAAAATGAGGACAAAAGTCCACAAAAGAATTATAACTCATACTTAATGTTTTTTTTATTTTCTTAATTTTTTTTTGTAGTTTTCTCACCTTTTTCTGCTTCTTTTCTTCTACTCTTTCGGCAAAGAAAGTTAAATATGCAGACTGCATCTCCTCAGAGGGGTAAGATCTTCCCCCGACAACGAGTGTCGCAAAACAGCATCTGATGGTGAGGCTACACTCCCAGAGATTTGGTAATAATGAGTACCCTTTCATTGACATTGCTTCCAGGTTCTCTCCGAACCGCGGTGCTAGTAATTGTTAGTATATTTACTAACAATTACTTGAGTAAAGTAAGTTGGCGACCACAGTCGAGGGTGACCCGAAGGCTCCCTTTTCAATAGCTACTACAGCAAGGTGTAGTGGGGCGCTACTCCTTTCCTGGAGTAAATAGTAAATAGAGTGTGTTAAAATAACAATTTGTGTTAGATAGTAAAAGTTAAATCCATTTAATTATGTACAAAGAAATGATTAATATTGAATAGAATTATTTATGTTAAAGAATTATTCTTGAAAACAATAATTTGCCAGGAAAGAAATAATGAGGGTAAAATTAGATAGGAATACTTGATAAATAGATTTACTCATGTTAAACAGCAATACTTGAAACCATTTATCTGTGTGCAAATAGATCTAGATGTGGTTGATAGCAATACTTGGAATTGTTTAACTGTGTGCAAATAGACCTAAATGTGGTTGATAGCAATACTTGGAATTGTTTAACTGTGTGCAAATAGATCTAGATATGGTTGATAGCAATATTTTGAATTATTTAACTGTGTGCAAATAGATATAAATGTGGTTGATAGCAATATTTGAAACCCTTTAACTGTGTGCAAATAGATCGAGATGTGGTTGATAGCAATACTTTTAATTATTTAACTGTGTGCAAATAAATCTAAATTTGGTTGATAGCAATACGTGAAAGGTGCTCGTGGTGTAATGGTAATCGTCGTTAGAAATGGACTCGGCGACACGAGTTCAAATACAGGACGAGATTGATTTCAATTTATATAGGACTAATACCCTTGGGAAAGGTATGAATTTAACTATTCTCCCTCCAGCTATGGGTAAATAGTAGGGCAGACTGGTTTCTTCAGCCTTGGTGAGGCAAGTAGTCTAGGAGAAAGAACACTCTGAATTGAAACCTGTTAAACTCCGCTTAAAAATTGACCTTGTGTTATATCCAGGCCCAGTGGAGGGGTTTGTAAATATGGGTAGCATTACTTGAAATTATTTAGCTGTGTGCAAATAGATCTAGTTGTGGTTGCTGGCAATACTTGAAACCATTTAACTGTGTGCAAATAGATCTAGTTGTGGTTGCTGGCAATACTTGAAACCATTTAACTGTGTGCAAATAGATCTAGTTGTGGTTGCTGGCAATACTTGAAACCATTTAGCTGTGTGCAAATAGATCTAGTTGTGGTTGCTGGCAATACTTGAAACCATTTAACTGTGTGCGAATAGATCTAGTTTTGGTTGATAGCAATATTTGAAATTATCTAGCTGTGAGCAAACCGATCTAGTTGTGGTTGATAGTAATACTCGAAACGATTTAACTGTGTGCTTTGCACACAGTTGAATCTAGTCGTTGAGATAGAAAACTTTGAAACCATTTAAGTATGTGCAAAAAAAAGGATTAATACTGAAATACAATTATTAGTGTTAGAGGGCTCTTCATGAAACCAGTCAACCGTGAGAAAAGAAATGACGAGTCTGAAATTAGATAGGAATACTTGATAGATAAAATTACTCCTGCTAAATAGCAATACTTGAAACCATTTACCTTAGTGCAAATAAAGCTAGATGTGTAAGATAGCCATACTTGAAATCATTTAACTGTGTGCAATCAAATGATTGGCATCAAATAGAATTATTAGTGTTAGATAGGAATACTTGAAATCATTTAACTGTGTGCAATCAAATGATTGGCATCAAATAGAATTATTAGTGTTAGATAGGAATACTTGAAACCATTTAACTGTGTGCAATCAAATGATTGGTATCAAATAGAATTATTAGTGTTAGATAGGAATACTTGAAATCATTTAACTGTGTGCAATCAAATGATTGGCATCAAATAGAATTATTAGTGTTAGATAGGAATACTTGAAATCATTTAACTGTGTGCAATCAATGATTGGCATCAAATAGAATTATTAGTGTTAGATAGGAATACTTGAAATCATTTAACTGTGTGCAATCAAATGATTGGCATCAAATAGAATTATTAGTGTTAGATAGGAATACTTGAAATCATTTAACTGTGTGCAATCAAATAATTGGCATCAAATAGAATTATTAGTGTTAGATAGGAATACTTGAAATCATTTAACTGTGTGCAATCAAATGATTGGCATCAAATAGAATTATTAGTGTTAGATAGGAATACTTGAAACCATTTAACTGTGTGCAATCAAATGATTGGCATCAAATAGAATTATTAGTGTTAGATAGGAATACTTGAAATCATTTACCTTAGTGCAAATAAAGCTAGATGTGTAAGATAGCCATACTTGAAATCATTTAACTGTGTGCAATCAAATGATTGGCATCAAATAGCATTATTAGTGTTAGATAGGAATACTTGAAATCATTTAACTGTGTGCAATCAAATGATTGGCATCAAATAGAATTATTAGTGTTAGATAGGAATACTTGAAATCATTTAACTGTGTGCAATCAAATGATTGGCATCAAATAGAATTATTAGTGTTAGATAGGAATACTTGAAACCATTTAACTGTGTGCAATCAAATGATTGGCATCAAATAGAATTATTAGTGTTAGATAGGAATACTTGAAATCATTTAACTGTGTGCAATCAAATGATTGGCATCAAATAGAATTATTAGTGTTAGATAGGAATACTTGAAATCATTTAACTGTGTGCAATCAAATGATTGGCATCAAATAGAATTATTAGTGTTAGATAGGAATACTTGAAATCATTTAACTGTGTGCAATCAAATGATTGGCATCAAATAGAATTATTAGTGTTAGATAGGAATACTTGAAATCATTTAACTGTGTGCGATCAAATGATTGGCATCAAATAGCATTATTAGTGTTAGATAGGAATACTTGAAATCATTTAACTGTGTGCAATCAAATGATTGGCATCAAATAGAATTATTAGTGTTAGATAGGAATACTTGAAACCATTTACCTTAGTGCAAATAAAGCTAGATATGTAAGATAGCCAAACTTGAAATCATTCCTTTTTTTCTTTCTTCTTCTTTAAATCCTTCTTTTCTTTCTTTTTTTTAATTCCTTCTTTTCTTTCTTTCTTCTTTAATTCCTTCTTTTCTTTCTTCTTCTTTAAATCATTCTTTTCTTTCTTCTTCTTTAATTCCTTCTTTTCTTTCTTTCTTCTTTAAATCATTCTTTTCTTTCTTCTTCTTTAATTCCTTCTTTTCTTTCTTTCTTCTTTAATTCCTTCTTTTCTTTCTTTCTTCTTTAATTCGTTCTGTTCTTTCTTCTTCTTTAATTCCTTCTTTTCTTTCTTTTTTAATTTCCTTTTCTTTCTTCTTCTTTATTTCCTTCTTTTCTTTCTTCATCTTCCATTTCTTCTTCTTCTTCTTCTTCTTCTTCTTCTTCTTCTTCTTCTTCTTCTTCTTCTTCTAAATTTCAAATTCGTTATTATTTTGTATTTTTACTTTTTAATTCCCATTTTTCCATTTTCTTTTTTCATTTTCGCTTCTTCTCAATTTCCTTCTATTTTGACCTTTTTCACTTGTTGTTGTTATTGCTGTTGTTGTTATTGATGATAGACTTTCACATTTTCTCCCCCATTCAATATTCCTTCTTTCCAAAGATTGTACCTTTCCCAATTTCTCCTGCCTTAATTGTACTCCCCCATATCGACCACACGCTTCTTGTAATTATCCTTTCTTCGTCTTTTCCTGAAGATAATTCCTGCCAAAATATTTCACCATTATCTGCAGAGATCCAGTCGAAGATATTTTCTAACTCATTGGCATGTTCGCTTGTTCGTAAACATTACTGTTATTTTAACGGTGCAAACACCGTGTGTCTATTTCGGGACGTGTTTTTATATGTAAACGTGTATATGTGTTTGTGTGTGTGTGTGTGTGTGCCAAAATATACATCAGAGTGAGTGTGTGTCTGATTTCGTTGTCACATGAATATTTGTTCTAAAAAGCTCGTTTACACAAAGACACGTGTGTTTCATATTTAAACATGCAAATTAGCTCCCCACACCATTTCATAGTGTAACGGTTAGAAATCTAAGCTTGCATATAATTCCCAATGGGTTCAATTTTCATTGGGTCTTCTATACTTCAGGTCTTAAATATGAAATTTCTGGTTTCCTTTCTCGCTCAGTTGAATAATGAAACGGTACTGTTTATTGGTAAAATATCGACTTAAAACTGTCGCACTTGAATAATTACACACATACAGGGTGGAACGATAAAATTGTCGCCCTAGAAAAGACGACATGATTCCATTTCCGTTTAATGAAAACCGGTTTTCTTTTTATTTGTTGCAGACCCTCTACTACTTGGCCAGTTGTGTACAAATCCCAAGAGCGATAGGAGCCTTCTATCATGTCTGAAAGTGACACAATGTTCAACGAGCGAGATCGGAGATACGCCCCTGTACAACACATGCTCTCTACCGATCCAAGTTATGACAAAAGGACCATTGCCAGCACCCTCAAAATGCAAATCTGGATTGCCACGAATAACAGGGACGTGCCCAGGGTGATGAAAACAAAGTTTCCGGTTACGGTTATGGTATTTGGTGTGGTTTCCAGTGAGGGCCACATCATGCCACCTCATCTTCGAAGTCGGCTTGAAAGTGTACCTGGATGTGCAGAAGAGTGTGGTGATCCCCTGGTGCAATCAGGTGTCTGGTGGCAGACCCTGGGTGTGGCAGCAGGACTCGGCGCCGGCCCACAAGTCCAAAGAGACCCAGGCTTGGCTTCAGAAGGAGTGCTACTACTTTGTACTCTTCTCTCACTGGCCCCCTTCCTCCCCCGACCAGATCCCGCTGGACTATTTCGTTTGGTTATACGTCTAGAACATCACCAACACGACCTCCCACAACACCAAAGCCAGCCTGATCGCCGCCATCCACCGAGTATTCGCCGAGCTCCCGTCCGCGCATGTGGAAAAGGCATGCTCCCAGTTTCGGATCCGTATCGAGGCGGTGATTGATGCTGATGGCGGCTACATTGAATATATGTCAGCTCTACTACATAATCAAGTTACCTGAATTGATTTTTTCAATAAAAGTTTTAAAATAAAGCTGTTGTGTTGTTTTCTTTAGGACGAGAATTTTATCGTTCCACCCAGTAATTTCAAAAAAGTTAATCTTATTCTAAACCTGAGACTGACAAAGTCTCTCATTTCTGGTGAAATATTAAGTTATCAAAACGTCTTTTTATGTATAATCTATTATTGAATAATACAAAATTGTGCGACACCGAAACTTCTGTTACTCGGAAATGAAATTGCAGTATCTATCTATCTATCTATCCACACACACACACACACACACACACACACACACACACATATATATATATATATATATATATATATATATATATATATATATAAGGGATATACTTATCTTTTTCCAGATCAATATTCATTATACGAATGCAGGATTTCTGTGCAATCACTTCTTGGAAAAAATAGTACCAAAAATATTCCGCAAGAAATACTGTTGATTGGTTGGTTGGCTGGTTGCTTGCTTGGTTAGTTGGGTTTTATGGGTATCAACCTTTGTAGGTTATTTAATGCCAAATCCATTTTTGCACGAATTATCAGTTCTATTTCAAACAATTCAGTTTAGCATTAGTACACAGTTTAATTGTCAAAAACATTTCTATTTCAAGCTATTCAGTGTAGTCAAAAATTTCAAAATAATTCAGTTTAGTATAAGTATAGATTTTGTTTACGTAAAGACAGTTCTATTTCAAACAATTCAGTTTAGCATATTACGCAGCTTAGATATCAAAGCAGTTCTATTTCTAGTAATTTGGTTAAGTTTAAGTCCGCAATTTAAAAGTCAAAACAGTTCTATTTCAAGCAGTTCAGTTTAGCATAAGTACAGAGTTTAGTTCTATTTGACCCATTCATAGGACCCTATCAGGTGCTACCACTCCAAGCCAGAGTGAACCTGGGAGCGACGGCAATAAGGTGGTACTCCGTGTTCTCCAAAGCTCCAGCATTACTGGTACTTAACCATCAGATTGTTTTGCGTCATATCCAGGACACTCATTGGGAAGGGGATCTTACCCCTCTGCAGAGAAGTAGTAGGTGTATTGTACAGCCGACTGGGTAAACTATGGATTGGTTGATTGTGTTTCATGACATATTCTTTATATATATATATATATATATATATATATATATGCAAACGAGAGTATGTGTGTGTGTGGATATCAAATATATATGATTTCTCGATAAAAATTTATAGGTAACCTTTGCAAACGACCAAAAGCGTATTTGTTGGCACCCAGTTAAATGGATTTAAGTGTGGTAAATGATTAGACCCCAAAATGGGACTCTAATAGGTGCCACCTCTCCTACTCAGGGTTGACTTGAGAGTAATGGTAATGAAAGCGTACTTCACATTCACGAACGCTCCAGGACTGGAGCCTCACCATCATATGGAGTTTAGTGTCATATCAGGATACTCATTGGCGGAGGTCTTATCCCTTTGCAGAGATGCAGTCGGTGCATTCTATTGTATCAGAGAGACTGTGCAACAAGAAATACTAAATTTATGATATCTTTGGTTAAGAAGGAATGTTTTTTGTTTTTTTTATAAACGAGGTGTACTTATTTATGGGTGATACAATATAATGTAACTCCTTATAAATTGTTTTTACCAGCGTTAATATGGTGGTCTTTAATTGAAGTGACAAGAGTGACAGCATGTCACCTCAAGTCTCAAGGGGAGTTTCCTCGTGTTGTAATGGTTAAAGCGATTGACTGCGGAATCGTAGTAAGCGAGTTCGTACTCCAGTCGCGCTATTACGTTCACTTTCGGGCAAATACCCTTGGGAAAGGTATGAACCCCCTTATCCTCCCAGCTATGTCTTAAATAGTACCACGACTGTTCTTCTAGGAGAATAGCTTCGGCTTTAAATAACCTACAAAGGTTGATGAGCCATTAAACAAAGAAACCAACCAACCAACCAACCATCAAGTCTCCAGGACTCTTCTCAGTATTCTGACCGATCTTAATAATACTGTAGTTTAGATTGTCTTCACTCGTCCTCTGATTTTCAAGTCTTCCTGTCCCTTTACGATGCTTTATTAAGAGTTGATCCGAGTGCACTGATTAACATTCGTATCACCGTCACCTTGTGATGTTTAAGATCTCGGTCGGTAGAGATCCGAAAAACCTACTATATCTTTCAACGGTAAAAAGTCAACTCTCTACCACAATGACAGAAACTCAAAATCTATGCCTTCATGGTCCTATGTCAACTTTCAACTGACTGTTTTTCAAAATCCTTCAACTGTCAAAATTCAACTCGCAATGGCCGAATGCCCAACTCTCGCCTCAATGGTCTAACCTCAACTGACTCTTTTCAAAATCCTCAAATTCTCAAGACCATCTCTTTTGGGCATGACGTCATCCCCATTCCTGCCCCATTTCCTGTCTAGTGGTTTATTATGACTATGGTGATTGTTATATCTTTTGTGCGCTAGCGTAAACTGCACTAATTGCCTATACACCTGAAGTCTTAACCCGAATAGTTCAAAGCTCAACCAAACTGAATGATAAAATACAATTAACGAAAAATGATTAATATAAAAGAAATCATTCCTGGCCGGGGTTAAGTGATCTGTTTGTATTTTAAAATCCCATATAATTTTGTGCAACTCCTTCTCGCGGGCCCATTCAGCTTAGGGCATATACCACAGGGTAGAATTGTAAAATTTCAATTTCTTGCACCATCCCAGTGGATCACCTCATTATTATTATTGTTGTATAATTTGGTGATGTCTATCACAACTGTAATACAAAACATATACAAATACAAATGGAGGCGAAAACAGGCTGATTCTGTTGTTTCAGATACGAACGGTTTATTAATTTCTGACTTCGGTCCATAGCGACACGTGGAGAGAGACACAATTCTTACTATCCTAACGCATCTCATGATGTTTAAGATCTCTGTCGGTGTAATATAATTGTCGAGGGATTTCGTTTTATATATCTTGCCTTTCGGTTTAGTTAGGCTGAGAACCTTTCGCTCTGCTAATACCATCCTAACGCATCTCATGATGTTTAAGATCTCTGTCGGTGTAATACAATGTCCGAGGGATTTCGTTTTATATATCTTGCCTTTCGGTTTAGTTAGGTTGAGAACCTTTCGCTAAGCGCATGGGTTAGTTAGGTGCAACATGAGTGCAGGTCTTCACGCACGCTCGGAGAGGATGTGTCATTCAGAGATGTCTAAACAAAAATCCCGGATAGGAAATTGGGCTGGGGGATGTGAATGACGTCACGCACCGGAAGCGTGCGCGGAAGATTTGGAGGATTTGGGAAAAGTCAGTTAGTTGAGTTCCTGCCTCGAAAGAAGAAGGTTGACTTTCAGAGCTGGGCGAGGCCAGACGTCTTTGCGCTACGGGCGCCACGCGTTGGTTGGGTTGAGAGCTGACAATGTAAAAGCAGTCAGCATAGAAAGATTGTGTCTCTCTCCTCGTGTAGAAAAAACTTTAAACTCAAAGGTAATAAAGTTTCGTACCTGAACCAATTTCGTAAAGTTTTGTGTTTTTAGATTCCCTATGTCCATTTCACACATCCGTATATTATGTGTATGTAAGATGAGTAGAGATCAGAAAATCCCAACTACATCTTTCAACGGTCAAAATTCAACTTGCAATGGCCGAAAACCCAACTCTCACCTCAATGGTCTAACCTCAACTGACTCTTTTCAAAATCCTCAAATTCTCAGGACTATCTCTTCCGGGCATGACATCATCCACACTCCTGCACCATTTCCCTTCTGGGGGTTTATTATAACAATGGTGATTGTCATATCCTTTGCATACGAGCGTAAAACTGCAGCCAATAACTATGCACCTGAACTCTTAACCCGAATAGTTCAAAGCCCAACCAAACTGAATGATAAAATACAATTAACGAAAAATGGTTATATTTTTAAAAAATCATTATTTAATTATATAACATTTTTCTACTCATTTGAGTGTTTTCCACACCAGCTTTAGCTGATGGCTTTCCTCAAATCTCCAATACTTTACTTAATATATTGACCAATGCTGTAGTTTGGATGGTCTCCACTTGTCCTCTTACTTCCAAGTCCTCCAGTCCCTGTATCAAAGCTTTAATGACTGTACCAAAAGCACCAATTACAATTGGTATCCCTATGTTCCATAGTATTTTCAGTTCTCTAGCAAGGTCTAGGTAATTATCTTTCTTTTCGCTTTCCTTCAGTTTTACAATTTGGTTAAAAGTTCACTATCCGGCAGGTAGTCTTTTTTTTTTCTTTTTTTTGTTGATTATCCCTTGGTCTATTTTTCGAGCCGAGATTAGATGAGAAGTTTGTGCGTCTTATTTTCTGAGATGGATTAGGGGTTGTGCATATACCACTTGTTCATACCAGTGTGTATGATCAAATTTCATTTACTTACACAATTCCCAGTGGATCACCTTCCCCACACAATCGTGTCTAATTTGATACTATTTCTGTGCTAATTTACTGCATTCGCTTATTATGTTGATTGATCGTTTCGTTTTGTTTTTTTTCATCCACATTACTATTATAATAAACCCACCAGGAAGATAATAATAATAATAATAATAATAATAATAATAATAATAATAATAATAATAATAATAATAATATCTTCCTGGTGAGTTTTTCGTATCAACACTAACTAATATTTTTCACTGGACTCTCAGTGATATCAAGTATCTTTATATTTCGAGAACTCTCCTCAGTATGCTAGTCGATTTTGCTCAGTTCTTCCTCTAATATTCACTTCATCAAGTCTGGTTTGGTGTGTTTGGTTTCTTTGTTTAATGGCATATCAACTCTTTTTAGGTTATTTGATGCCAAAGCCATTCTCCTAGAAGAACAGTAGCTGGGAGGATAAGGGGGTTCATACCTTTCCCAAGGGTATTTGCCCGAAAGTGAACGTAATAGCGCGACTGGAGTACGAACTTCATCGAGTCTGTTTTCCAGATTATCGGGTATTGTTCCAAGTGCTCAAACTACGATTGGTATCACTGACACCTTCGTTTTCTGCAGCTTTTTTAGGTCTCTGGCGAGGTCCTTGTATTTCTTTAGTTCACAGCATCCTTTACTCTCTCTTTGTGATGAAATGAAAGTTTTTTTTTCTTGTTTTATTGAGTGTAACTTTTTGGCCGGGATTAAGTTATCCATATGTGTCTCAAACTCCAATTTTAATCTTATATACTTTTCTTACACAGATTCTGGTGTGTTTGAATAGTGAAATTCAATTTATTATTCCTACTGTTCTTATCCTAGTTAGATTTCTAAATGCTTGTCTTTACAGAAGCCTGAGTGACAGAAAGTCTCCCTTGATTTCCAATATTGTTCTTCTTCCTATTTGCCCAGTCGGCTGGGGCTGTAGAGTACACTGATTGCTTCTCTGCAGAAGAGTAAGATCCCCACCAATGAGTGTCCTGGATATGACACTAAACAATCTGATGGTGAGGTTAGGTTTAGGATATGCGGAGCACCCCGTCATTGACATTGCTCCCAACTCCACACTGGCCCGAAATGGTAGCACTTGATAAAGCTCTATTTATGGGTTAAATAGAACTAACTGCATACTTACTGTTTGACCAAACTGAATAGCTCAAATAGAAAGGATTTTGTGATTGAAACTGTACTTACACTAAACTGAGTTGTTTGATATAGAACTGTTTTGACATTTAACTGCGTGTAAAGAAAATCTGTACTTATACTAAACTGAATTAGTTGAATTAGAATTGTTTTGACAATTAAACTGAACTCATGCTAAACTGAATTGTTTGAAATAGAGCTGACTATTTGCATAAAAATGGATTTGGCATTAAATTACCTACGAAAGTTGATATGCCATAGAATCCAACCAACCGACCAACCATCTTCTTCTTCTTCTTCTTCTTCTCTTGAGTTTTTCACATCAGTGTTAGCTGATGGTTTTTCTCTGGAGTTTGAGTAACAGCAAATCTCCTCAAGTCTACAAGACTCGTCTCAGGATTCTGGCCGTTCTCAGCAATGCTGTCATTTGGATAGTCTCTACTCCTCCGCCAACTTCCAAGTCTTCTAGGCCTTTTAATAATCCTTAAGTTTTGTGCCAAAAGCACCAATCACAATTGGTACAATCGTCACTTTCATGTTCCTCAGCCTTTTCAATTCTCTAGCAAGGTCGAGGTATTTATCCTTCTTTGCACATTCCTTCAGATTTGTTCTGTGGTCAGCCGGGACAGCAAAGTCGACAATTTTGCAAATTCTCTTCTTTTTGTTGATTATTATAAGGTCTGGTCTTCTGGCCGGATTAGGTGATCCGTTTGTATGTTAAAGCCCCATAAGAGTTTATGTGAGTCATTTTCTAGGACAGGTGCTGGGTTGTGCATATATTATTATTATTATTATTAATCGCCAGTTTTTGCTTACCGTTGCCATCTCGTCTACGTTTCTATCTATCTATCTCTCTATCTATATTCATAACTTAGGAGTTTTTCACACCAGAATTAGCTGATAGTCTTTCACTGGAGTCTAAGTGACAACAAGTCTCCTGAAGTCTCTTTTCAGTATTCTGGCCGATCTTAGCAATGCTGTAGTTTGGATTGTCTCTTCTTGCCCTCTTATTTCCAAGTCCTTATACCAATTGTTTAGTGACTGTAACAAGAGCACCAATTACAATTGGTATAACCTTCACTTTTATGCATCACATTTTTTTTCAATTTCCAGGCAAGGTCGAAATACTGATCTTTCTTCTCGCGTTCTTTTAATTTTAATTTGTGATCAGCAGGGACAGCAAAATCCGCAATTCAGAAAGTTCTTCTTTTTTTTTTGTTAATATCAGGTCTGGTTGTCTGGCCGAGATGAGGTGATCCGTCTGTGTCTCCAAATCAAATTTCAGAGAAGTGTGTACGTCTCATTTTCCAGAACATATTCTGCGATGTGCATGTACCATTTTTTTTGTAAGGTTAAATTTTAATTTCTTGCACCATTCCCAGTGGATCACCTTTCCCAGTCAATTGTGTCTAGTCTTTTACTCTTTCTTTGAAAGCTTGCTGCATTCGTTTATAATGTGATTGATCGTTTCGTCTCTATCACCACATAAACTATATATTTTTTACATCAGCTAACGCTGATGGTCTTCCACTGGAGATTGAGTGACAACAAGTCTCCTCAAGTCTCCAGAACTCTTCTTAGTATTCTGGCTGTTCTCAATAATGCTGTAGTTTGGATGGTCTACACTCGTCTGCCAACTTCCAAGTACTCCAGTCCCTTTAGTTATCCTTTAGTTACTGTACCAAAAGCACCAATTATAATTGGTATAATTGTCACCTGCATATTCCACAGCTTTTTCAATTCTCTAGCAAGGTCGAGGTACTTATCCTTCTTTTCACATTCTTACAGTTTTATTCTGTGGTCAGCGGGGACAGCAAAGTCGGCAATTTTGCAAATTCTTTTTTTTTTTTTTGTTGATTTTCATTAGGTCTGGTCTTCTAGGCGAGATATCGTGATCCGTCTATATGTCAGTCCCATAGGAGTTTATTTGTGTTATTTTCTAGGACGGCTGCTGGGTTGTGTATATACGATTTGTTGGTATGGTCAAATTTAAATTTCTTGCACATTTCCCCGTGAATCACCTTGCCCACCCAGTCGTGTCTGGCCTTATATTCCTTCTGCGCTAATTTTCTGCATTCACTTTTATGTGATGGATGGTTTCGTCTCTCACTACATAGCCGACATTTACTATTTTGTTGCATCTTATCTATTCTCGCTTTGATATGATTGGTTCTTACGGCGTTGTTTTGTGTTGCTATTAGGAGAGATTCTTTTTCTCATTTAAAGTTTCCTTTTCTTAACCATGTCCAGGTTTTGTCATGTGAGATGTTGTTTTTTAGTCGTTTAAAACGCCCATAGAGTTGTTTTCCTTCCCATATTTGTTTCCAAGTTATTGTTATTCTGTCGTCCATCGTGTTGTTGTTATTATCATTATTATTATTATTATTATTAAACTAAACAATGTCATGGAGCTTTGGGCAAAAAATAAGGTTGCTTATCGTTTCAGCCTGACCCCGATGTAAGCCTACCGTGATAATAAAAAAACACAACGCGACTCCGTTGGTTGCATGGTAATAAAATTTATGACCATTTAACACTAACCACCGAAAAGAGAGACTGTGAGAAGATATACTTCGGCTTGTAAATAGGCAGACAGAGTCAGACTAAGACTTTGTTATTACTTCGCTGACCGGATGTTTTGTGTATGCGTGACTTCCGTTCTCTCTCAGGGTCTGTCTCCGGCGAGACCACTCCCGTTTCTGTACCGTGAAGTCTCGTCTGCCAGAGGTCTTCAATTCTGTTCCCTATATCTATATCCAAAACCTGATAATGAGCAATCGTTAAATCACACCTCAACTAAGTCCTTTTGTGATGAGTCAAATCCAAAATATCAGCAGACTCTTTACAATTGTTTATCTTAGTATACTAAATGTCAGCTAATTCTAAGATAAAGTGTCCATCTTTGGTTTTACTTATTATTACACGATTGATATGTCCACCTAAAACAAGTGCCCACTCGAGCCCTGACCTTCACAAATGAAATCCCGCCACTGCCAGAAGAATTTACAACTAAAATAATTAACTGAAACACCAAATTATTTTACTGTACGCCTTCATTACCATTACTTCCAGTTTCACTCTGAGTCGGAGCGGCAATACATGTTAGGTTCCCATCTATGGATCAAATTGAACTTTTCAATCTTGAAGGAGATATTATTATTATTAAATAGAATTATTGACGTTAAGTATCAAGAATCGATATGGGTGATTTAAAAAGTTTTCCCACAAACTATTCGCTTACAAATCCTATATAAGATATGTATATATGTATAAACATGATTTGACTTTAGATAACACACACGGGTTGATATGCCTTAAAACACAACTAACTGTCGATGGGGTTTGGTTTGGTTTAGTTTGGTTTGGTTTGTTGGGTTTTATGGCATATCAACCTTTGTAGGTTATTTAATGCCAAATCCATTTTTATGTGAATAATCAGTTCTATTTCAAACAATTCAGTTTAGCATAATACACAGTTTAATTGTCCAAAACATTTCTATTTCAAACTATTCAAACAGTTATATATAACAATTCTGTTTAGTGTAAGTACAGTTTCAAGGTCAAAAACAGTTCAAGTTCAAAAAATTCAGTTTAGCATAAGCACGCAGTTTAAATGTAAGTACAGTTTAATTGTGAAAAACATTTCTATTTCGAGCTATTCAGTTAAATGTCTAAACAGATCTATGTTAAACAAATCAGTTTAGTGTAAATACAGTTTCAATGTCAAAAACAGTTATATTTCAAATAATTCAGTTTAGCATAAGCACGTAGTTTAAATGTAAGTACAGTTTAATTGTCAAAAACATTTCTATTTCAACCTATTCAGTTTAACCAAACAATTCAGTTTAGCATAAGTATGTAGTTAGTTCTATTTAACCCATAGATAGGGCCCTTATCAGATTCTATCACGCCGGGCCAGAGTGGACCTGGGAATGATCGCAATAAAGGGGTACTCCGCATTCCCCAAAACTCCAGCATCACTTGAACTTCATCATCAGATTTTTCAGTGTCGTATTCAGAACACTCGTTGGGGGTGGTCTAACATCTCTGCGGGGGTGAAGTGGGTGTATTCTACAGCCCCAGCCGAGGGTCTTACTACTCTGCTTGTTTAGCAAAAGGTGAAGATTAAATTTAATAGGTCAAAATACAGTAACCAGACCGTTGAAAAAATTTTGCTCAGGTTGCAAGAAAGTCACCGTTAAGTTTAGGTTAGGTAGACTTAAACCGTAGATTTTATGGCTGTACTCCAAGTTATAGAGGAAAATATGGGGAGTAACACTTGGAGAGTATCAGGTGAGTCCAGTGTCTTACAATTCAGTTTGGTTTGTCTCCTTCGCGGCATCGACAAACGCATCCGGAGTTGTCAAATCGAGTATCATGTAATCAGAATATTGCTTAACTTTTGACTCACCCGAGTAGATAGATAGATCGACAGATAGATAGATAGATAGATAGATGTGTGTGTGTGTGTGTGTGTGTGTGTGTGTGTGTGTGTGTGTGTGTGTGAATTCAGGCTTTTCTTCATTTGTCACATATTTTCTCATATCTTTTTCTCAGCTATTAAATTTTAGTGTTTGATCTAATCTTGTTTTTTAAAGTGTATATATATATAGATCAAAAGTTACATTCATTTCTTTCAACTTGTTTTGACCAATTACGCCATAGCCACTGTGTTTTCATGACCTTTTTGTCTGACTGTTCGTCTCTGTTTTCTTCATTATTTCTTCTTTCCCTTCGTTGTTGCATTATTCTTTATCGTTTTTTTTTCTTCCCTCTCTTTGTTACACTTGTTGCTTTAATTCTCTGTGACATTTTCTTGAACTCTTCTTCTTCTTCTTCGTCTTCTTCTTCTTCTACATTCTACTCTTCTTTTTCTTTCTATAAAGATCTTTATTCCTCATACTCTCTCTCTCTCTCTCTCTCTCTCTCTCAAAATCTTCTTCTTCATTCTCCTCTTCTTTTTCTTTCTGGAAACATCTTCATTCCTCATACTCCATCTCTCTCTCTCAATATCTTCTTCTTCTTCTTCTTCTTCTTCTTCTTCTTCTTCTTCTTCTTCTTCTTCTTCTTCTTCTTCTTCTTCTTCTTCTTCTTCTTTCTAGAAACATGTTTATTCCTCATACTCTCTTTCTCTTTCTCCCTCTCTCTCTCCAAATCTTCTTCTTCTTTTTCTTTTTCTTCTTCTTTCCGTAGAATAAGCAAAGTGTATTGTGGATTTCATTCTTCTTCTTCTTCTTCTTCTTCTTCTTCTTCTTCTTCTTCTTCTTCTTCTTCTTCTTCTTCTTCTTCTTCTTCTCTTTTCACAACATCTTTATTCCTCATACTCGCTCACCCCAAATCTTCTTCTTCTTCCTCCTTTTTTTTTCTCTTTGTTATCGTGGAAAAAGCAAAATATCAAAATATATTGTGGATTCTTCTTCTTCTTCTTCTTCTTCTTCTTCTTCTTCTTCTTCTTCTTTCACGTTTCTTTCTTGTTTTTGCTTCAGTTTCTGAATTATTTTTCATATTCTTCCGGCCCTTTTCCTAACATTTGTTTTTTAGCTTCATGCCCGAATTAATAGAAGTTATTTAAATAAAATTGAAGCCGAAAAGCTTTAAACAGTGAATCCTAGGCTTCTACTTTTCATCCCTTTTAATTAGAATCATTTAATATTGCTAAAAAAACTATTTAAAACAATAGTATTAATATTCACGTAGCCCGTTTAAGCCTGTTTCTATATCCATACTTATCTTTTAATAGTTTGTTAATGATTCGTGTGGAAAATTTCAAACGAAGACATAAGAATGGAATTTGGCACAGAAAAATGTGCCATGCTTGTAATGAAAAGTGGCAAACAACATAGGACTGACGGAATAGAACTACCAAATCTCGTCACCATCAAACAAGTGCAAATGAAAGATAAAATTCAAAAAGGATATCTCAGGAGAACTCGGAAATTACTCGAGACAAAACTCTCTGACAGAAACCTTATCAAAGGAATAAATAATTGGGCTGTACCCCTCGTTAGATACTCAGGACCCTTTCTCAAGGGCACCAGAGATGAACTTAAACAAATAGATCAAAGTACTAGAAAACTAATGACCATGCACAAGACATAACATCTCAGAGACGACGTTGACCGGCTATATGTATCAAGAAAAGAGGTGGGAAGAGGACTTGCCAGCATCGAAGACAGCGTTGACGCTTCGATACAACGACTCAAAGACTACATAGAAAAACACGAACAAGGTCTGATTACAGCCATCAAAAACAATACTGACAACGCGATAGATAATAAAAGGACAATAACCAGGAAACAAAAATGGGAAGGAAAACAACTCAATGGGCGTTTTAAACGTCGAATAAACAACATCTCTCACAAGAGAAACTGGACATGGCAAAACCACGCTATAAGAACCAATCATATCAAGGCGAAGATAGATAAGACGCAACAAAATACACATAATAGGCGAATGCTGCAAATTAGCACAGAAGGAATACAAGACTAGACACGACTGGGTCGGCAAGTTGATCCACAGGGAAATGTGCAAGAAATTTAAATTTGACCATACCAACAAGTGGTATATGCACAACCCAGCCCCTGTCCTAGAAAATGACACGCATAAACTCCTACGGGACTTTGACATACAAACGGATCACCTAATCTCGGCCAGAAGACCAGACCTGATTATAGTCAACAAAAAAAAAAAAAAAAAAAAAGAGAGAATTTGCAAATTTGTCGACTTTGCTGTCCCAGCTGACCACAGAATAAAACTGAAAGAATGTGAAAAGAAGGATAAGTACCTGGACCTTGCTAGAGAATTGAAGAAACTTTGGAACATGAAAGTGACGATTGTACCAATTGTGTTTGGTGCTTTTGGCACAGTGACTGAAGGCGCCTCTGGTGGTGTAATGGTTAGCAAGCTCGACTAGCAAACCTACACGAGTGAGTTCGAGTCTCATTGGGTGCCCCTTTCATATGGCCTTGTGCCACATCTAAGCAAAAAGCTTAGTAAATTTCCACAGTGACTGAAGGATTATAAAAGGGCTTGGATGATTTGGAAGTTGGCGGACGTGTGGAGACCATCCAAACGACAGCACTATTGAAGACGGCCAGAATACTGAGAAGAGTCCTGGGGACTTGAGGAGACTTGTTGTCACTCAAACTCCAGGGAAAAACCATCAGCTAACGCTGATGTGAAAAACTTTAAAAGAGTTGATAATAATAATAATAATTGTGATTGTTAACAAAAAAGAGAAAAAGGCGATGAGTGGACTTAGTTGTCCTGGCAGACCACTGAGTAAAATTGAAAAAAAAAAAAAGAAAAGACCGATAAGAACCAAGATCTTGCTATAAATCTAAAAAAACGGTGACACCAATTGTAATTAGTACATTATTAAGATTGGCCAGAATACTGAGAAGAGTCCTGGAAACGTGAGGAGACTTACTGTTTCTCAAACTTCACTGGAAGAGCATCAGCTAATGCTGGTTTAAAAAAATCTCTCAAAGGAGTAAAATAATAATAATAATAATAATAATAATAATAATAATAATCCATCATGCAGTGGGACTACATATTTACAAAAATCACCTGAAAAGATAAATAACATATGTATATGAAGGAGACCAAGGTATTTGCCACAAATAAATAGATTAAAAAAAAACTGAAAAAAAAAAGATAAGAATATACAACCAGCATACAGGAATGGCATTTAGAATTGAAAAGTGTATCATACTTATAAGAAAAAGTGAGAAAATAAAAGTAATAGAACTCCCAAATAAGGAAAACATCAAAACGCTTACAGATAAAGAAAATCATTGTTCCCGTGAATACTAGAAGTTGATATCATCAAACAAGAAGACATTGAAAAATAAGAAATGTGCACCTAAGAGGAACAAGAATATTTGAAACCAAATTTTGCAGCAGAAATCTCAACAAAGAAATTAACAAAAGGGCATTACCCTTTAAAATGAACTAAAAAGGAACACTCTCAATTGGACAAAAGAACAAAGAAATTAACGACTATGAATTAGATGGCCTAGTCGGCTGGGGCTGTAAATACACCGACTAAATCTCTGTAAAGGGGTAAGAATCCTGACCAACGAGTGTTCTGGAAATATAAGTATTCTAATGGTGAGGTTACAGTGATGCTGGAGCCTTGCTTAACACTCAGCGTTTTAAAGTAAGGATCAAGGGTAAAGTAGAGCTACCCAGAGAATGGAGTAGCGCCCTCCCCTACACCTAGGTGTAGTAGCTATTGAAAAGAGAGCCTCAACTAAGGTTGAAAATTTTTCTTACTTTTTTTACAGTTTCGATGTCAAAAACTCTTCTATATAAAACAATCCAGTTTAGCATAATTCTGCAGTTTAAATGTCAAAACAGTTCGATTTCAAGTAATTTAGTTTTGCATAAGTACGCAGATTATTTCTATTCAACCCATAAATAGGGCCCTATCAGGAGTTACCACTCCGGTCAGAGTGGATCTGGGAGCGATGGCAATGAATGGGTACTCCGCATCCTCCTAAGCTCCAGCATCACTGGAACCTCACCATCAGACTATTTAGTGTTATATCCTGGATATAGGATAGATCTTCATTTTACTTATTCTATCTCTCCTCCCCTGTAACGTGAGTCAAGCTAAATTCTGAGAATTAAGGTTACTACCACTCAGGACCTTGGTGTAATTGCAACGAAGGAGAACTCCACATCTCTCAAAGCACCAGGCCTGGGAGCTCACCATCAAATGATTTAGTATCATATCCTGGGCATTCTCAACTGACTGGGCAGCTTGTAACAATGCATTTTGTATCGAGAGGACTCATAAATGAATAAACGTCGCTGAGAGGTTAATGCACATGGTTTCTGGGTTGTTGCTTTTGAGACTTGATTATCTGATGAATGAGAAACATCTTGAGATAACGCAAAAGAAAAAAAGTTTGAAATCTTAGCTTTTGGCCATGATACTGTCAGCTAGAAGTCTATTTTAAATGGTCAAACAGAATTTAAAGATTCGGTTTAGCTGACCGGATGGACACAAAATAAGGGTTCACGTAAATTAAGCTCATTATAAAAGGAATCGAGTTCCCATGATAAACACCAAATATGGTCATTATTCATCAACAATAAATGTCAATATCAGATAATCCGGCTTGGCACTCAGCCGTTCGACTGCAGAACAGATGATTTCATTCCCACTCAAGGATACAGAATGCCGTTATCCACTATACCGGCAACAGAAGATCTGAAGTTTTCATTCCCACCCAGAGATTCAGCAAAATATATGCTGTAAATGCCGATATCCATTATTCCGGCATACCATTTATCCATTCAACAAGAGAACTGAAATTTTTATTCCCACTAAAAGATTCAGCAAAATATATGCTGCAAATCCCAACATAGATAATTCCGGCAAACATGAAAAAGGCAAGAAGCAAACGAGACTCAGCACAAACTATTACGGACGCGGAAAACGCTGATAACATAGCGCTTCTGGCAAATACACCTACCACAGCTAAACCCCTCAGCATAGTCTGAAGCAGACAGCAGGTGACACTGGTCTCTATGTGAATGCAGACAAAACGGAGTACACGTGTTTTAATCAAAGATATCTCCACCTTAAATGGTGGTTCTCTAAAACTGCAGGACAAATTCAACTACCTCGGAAGCCGCGTTTCAGCTACGAAAAATGACATCAATATGCAACTAGCGAAGCATGGACAGCTATCGATAGCTCATCCATCATATGGAAGTCAACTCTGTCCACAATTTTTCCAAACAGTGGTCATGTCCTTACTACTATACGGATGCACCACGTGGACGCTGACAAAGTGCATAGAGAAAATCTAAACGACAATTGTACAAGAATGCTACGAACTATATTGAACAAATACTGGCAGCAACATCTCACAGCCACCAACCTCCCATCTCTAAAACCATCCAAATCAGACGAATAGGACATGAGACACTGCTGGAGAAGTTAGTATGAACTCACAAGTGACTTTCTCCTACCGACCCCATCACACGGACGTGCAAGTGTTTGACGATCAGAAACTTATCTACAACAGCTCTGTGCGGACACAGGATGTCATCTGGAAGACTAGTGGGGAGGGATAAATGATAGTGACAAATAGCAAGAGAGTCTAGGAAATTTGTGTTAGCAGCACCACACGACGATGATGATGACTTATTCATTCAACCGGAGAAAGGTAGGTTTCATTCCCACTCGATCTCAGATCCGCACGATATATGCCGTAATTGCCGACATCCGATAATCCGGTTTATCTCTCACTCATTCGGCAATATATTTTGCACCCTGAAACTGACGTAAATGTGTTGCCTTTTTATCATATCAGGTGCGTGGGGAAGTCCCGCAACTACTTTCCATCCTTTTCTTTGCGTTCGTGATGATGGAAGTCGACAACCGCCCAATCAACTTTTGTAATAAAAAGTTTCTAAACAAAACACCAAAGGATGCTTTTGGTTTTTGTTGTTTGTTTTTTTATTTGTTTGTTTCGTTTTTTTTTTTTCTTTTTGCTTTTTCTTTATACAATTATGAGGAATTTATTTCTTTTTTTATTTCTTTGTTTGTTTTAAATGTCTTTCTTTTTTAATGTTCGTTTCACCTTGTCTGTTGATGTATTTGCATTCTCATTCCAAACTCTGAGTCGCAGAGACGGGGATTAATTGTAGGGAAAACAAAAATAGATCGACTGAATAGTGAAAAAGAACAAGGTGATTGACGAGAAACTAAAATAGAATGATATGAAAAGGAAAGGAAGGAAGAATCCGAAAATGAAAATGAAGGAATGAAAAAAAAAAAGACAAAAGAAAAAAATGGAAAAACAAAATACGAAGGGAAAAATCAGACCTGATCATAAATATAAGAGCTTAATACAAACTTAGACTTGGATATTTAAAAAATTATTCTAAAAGAATAAAATAAAATACCTACCTATTGAATTTTATATTTTAGTAGTGTCTCCTTCAAGTCTACCATTTTTTTTCATTCTTCTTCATTGTTCTCTTTCTTTCTTTCTTTTGTCGTTTTTTTTATTTCTTTTCTTTTCTGGTATTATTTTTTCTATTTGTTTGTTTCCTAATTTAAATCTTTCTTTCTTTCTTTCTTTCTTTCTTTCTTTTTCGTTTTTCATTTCTTTTCTTTTCTGGTATTATCTTTTCCATTAGTCCGTTTCCTATTTGAAATCTTTCTTTCTTTCTTTCTTTCTTTTACTTAGACTCTTCCGTCATTATTGTCTTTTCTTTTCTTTCCTTTTCTATTTTAGACGTTTTGTTCATTGACTTCTTTCTTTCTTTCATTCATTCATTCTTTCTTTATTTCTTTCTTTCTTTAACTTCGACTCTTCATTCAATATTTTCTTTCTCTTTCTTTCTTTTTCTATTTTAGATTTTGTTTTCATTCCTTTCTTTCTTTTTTTTCTTTCACTTCGACTCTTCATTCATTATTTTCTTTCTTTTTCTTTCCTTTTCTATTTTAGATTTTGCTTTCATGCTTTCTTTCTTTCTTTTTAACTCTTCCTTAATTGTTTTTTTTACCCTCTCTATCCTTTTCTATTTTAGTTGTTTCTTTCTTTATTTCTTTCTTTCACATTTTTATGACTATTAGAATATGTTCATATTTGTTATGTAGTTGGTATCTTATGTAATAAAACTTCTCAAAATATAATATCAACAATCAATGTCCCGTAAAGTATGCTGGAAGTCTCCAACTGCCACTGTTTTTCTTTCGTCTTACATTAGCTGGTGCTTCCGTCAACTATTTGCATATAACTCAGGGAATTTTTTTGGGGCCGAAACTCCTCTCAGATCACTTTTTTTTGGCAACCCTAATTAAAAATCAGCTGATCAATGTTAATTCCTTACCAAAAATTCTCACAATCAGACCTTGGTCTCATGTCATTCCTCATTTTTGTTACATTTTCCTCGAATCGTAGAGAGACCAGTTAACCAGAACCAGTTTCCTTTTCCGAAGACTTTTGCCCATCCAACAATTCATTGTCTTTTTCGGATAACAAAATCTATTTCTGATTGGTTGGTTGTTTGGATTTTATGGCATATCAATCTTTGTAGGTTATTTAAAGTCAAATCCATTTTTATACAAATAATGAGTTCTATTTCAAACAATTCACTTTAGCATAAGTACACAGTTTAATTGTCAATAAGTACAGTTTATGAAAATACTTCTATTTCAAACAATTCAGTTTAGCGTGAGCACTCGGTTTAATTGTCCAAAAATTGCTGTCAAACTAGTCAGTTTAGTCACACAATTTAAATTGCTTTTGACGCCCAATTTGATCGCTGCTTCAATTTCCACTTCTAAAAAACATGATTCATATTTACCCAACCCCTCCGCTCGGGCAGGATATGACGATTTTTAAGCGAAGTTTAAAAGGTTTGAATTCAGAGTTTTCCTTCTCCTAGACTAGTTGCTTCACAATCTGCCCTACAATTTACCCATAGCTGGAGGGAGAATAATCGGATTCATACCTTTCCCTAGGGTATTAGTGCTATGTGAAAATGCAATCAGTCTCGGCCAGGTTTTGAACTCGTGTTGGCGTGTCCATTTCCTACGACGATAGCCATTACACCACGGGCGCCTCCAAAAAAAACACGATTACTATAATCCAAATGAGTCAGATGAATGTCAATTCTGAGAGACAATCATGAAATTAATATTTTCATTCGTATTCAAGGTCGACAGTAGGCAGCTTATTGATAATTACGGTTGCCAACCTGAAAAATATGTATTTCATTATTTGCTAGTACAAAGTCTGAATTTGTCTTATATCTTTCTTTGTGTTATTTTACCATTAAATAATACTTTCTTTCTTTTCCATTTTATTTCTTTCTTTGATCATCCTTCTTTTTACCCTTTCTCTTCTAGTTTGATTTTTGTGTACTTGACTGTTTTCTTTCTTTCTTTTTTCTGTCTAACTCCGCATTTCTTCCTTTATCTATTCTTTCCATTTTTTTTTTTTTGCTTTTTATTTTCACTTTAAGATATTTCTTTCTTTCTTTCTTTCTTTCTTTCTTTCTTGTTATTAATTCCTTCTTTCGTCTCTTCTAGCTCAGACTTTCCTTTTTTTTATTCCTCCTTTTAAGATTTTCCTTTTTACTCTTTCTTTCTTTCTTTCTTTCTTTCTTTCTTTCTTTCTTTCTACTTGACTCTTTCTTTCTTTCTTTTTTCTTTCGTTCGGTTCTTCCTTCCATCGTTCCTTTTTTTCATTTTCTCTTTTAGATTTTCCTTTTTACTCTTTCTTCCTTTCTTTCTTTCAATAATTTTCCCTCTTTAATTTTTATATCTACATGATTCTTTCTTTCTTTCTTTCTTTCTTTCTTTCTTTCGGTTCTTCCTTCCATCGTTCCCTTTTTTTCATTTTCTCTTTTAGCACTTTCCATTTCTTCTACTTTTTATTATTGCTTTATTTGTCTGTCTGTCTGTCTGTCTGTCTGTTTCTTTCTTTCTTTCTTTCTTTCTTTCTTGTTCTAAATCTTTTTCCTTTGTTTAATCCTCACGCACATTCCTTGTTTTCATTTTCTTTTTTAGGTATTCGTATCTACTTCTTTCTTTCTTTCTTTCTTTCTTTCTTTTGCTTCGACTCTTCCGTCATTATTGTCTTTTCTTTTTTTTCCTTTTCTATTTTAGACGTTTTGTTCATTGACTTCTTTCTTTCTTTCATTCATTCATTCTTTCTTTATTTCTTTCTTCCTTTAACTTCGACTCTTCATTCAATATTTTTTTTCTCTTTCTTTCTTTTTCTATTTTAGATTTTGTTTTCATTCCTTTCTTTCTTTTTTTTCTTTCACTTCGACTCTTCATTCATTATTTTCTTTCTTTTTCTTTCCTTTTCTATTTTAGATTTTGCTGTTATGCTTTCTTTCTTTCTTCATTCATTTTCTCATTTTTTCTCTTTTAGATTCTTATGTCAACTTGGCTTCTTTCTTTCTTTCTTTCTTTCTTTCCCGTTTTTCTTTTTTTTTTCCCCTTGTCTCTTCCATCATACACTTTCCTTTATTTTCATTTTTAGATATTCTTGACAACTCGACACTTTCTTTCTTTCTTTCTTTCTTTCTTTCTTTCTTTCTTTCTTTCTTTCTTAAAGGGTCAGTATTTGCCTCCTAGTATCTTTAATTTACCCGATTTTCTCTTTTACAATTTCTATCTTATTTATATTTTACTCCTATCCCCCCATTCATTTTTTCTTTCCTTCCTTCCTTCCCTCCTTCCTTCCTTCTTTTCATTCTTTCTGTGATTTGAAATCCTTTCCATTTACCAGAGAAACCTGATGATTTCCCTGGAGACCTGCAAGGTATTGAGTCTAAATAGACCCGAGTACAATATGCACATAAAGAAGTGTGGGCGGACAGATAGCTTGACACGCTTTTACATCAATCCATAGGCATGTAGATATGAATAGAGATTGATAGATCGATATCTGAACAAATAGCCAAAAGACTATGATTGATGGGCAATTGATAACATGTACAAAATTTATTATTGATTATGGCGTCCTGGGAAACAAAGACTGATAAACAGATCGATCATTTGATAGCTAAAAAAGCAGTTTGTTAAACAAAACAGCAACAGAGAGATACACATTAAGTTAAATTTTGATAAATTAACGAAATATATATATATATATATATATATATATATATATATTTATATATATATATATATGGGGTTAGTTGGGCAGCAGTATTTCATTTAGGCATGTTTGATTATATAATAAAGACACGTTTTGTTTGTATAATCTTATTAAGATCCTGTTAAGTTTCCTGATAAACGTTTTGGTTTCATACTGAAATTGGTGGATGAATTTACCAAAATTGTCCCGAGCACTTTCGGACCTTTCATAGGTGTTATGGTCTTCAGATAAGACCGGTGGAAGAACAACTCAAACAACGGGTTATAGGTGAACGTTATTGTATTAAAAGAAAAAACGAAGTCATACAAAAGAAGTACTAGCTGTTCTCGGCTTGCAGTCTGTCAAATGTCTCGTAAGAAACGAGAATATTTTTGGGTTGGACAAGTCCATCTTTGGGGTATGGTAGGATATGTCCCCCTAACAATAGGCCATCACCAGGAGTTGCTTGCATGTATAAAGAGTGTTTTTTAAAGAGTTTTTTTTCAGTTTTTTTTAATAACATTACAAAATTACGTAAAGGCAGAGTTGGATAAAACTGAGATGTTGATCAATCTAAAAAGCAGAAAAATGGAATATATATATATATATATATATATATAGAGAGAGAGAGAGAGAGTCGGAATTAGATACCCTGAGGAGCCGTTTTAGGCGAAACTGTAGTAGGTTAATCCCGACTCACAAAGTAATGTTTGTATATATATATATATATATTCCATATTTCTTGACAATATTCTATTTCCGATGATAGTGTTTTGTTTTTTAAATTCATCAACATCTTAGTATATGTGTGTGTGTGTGTGTGTGTGTGTGTGTGTGTGTGTGTGTGTGTGTGTGTGTGTTATCGTCACGAGCAGATCGATAGTTTAGTTTATTTATTGAATGTGAGATCAATCATTTTGGGTTATTTAATGCCAATGCCATTCTGGTAGAAGAACTATTTCACCCATAGCTCTTGGTATAAGGAGATTCATGCCTTTCTCTTGAGTATCAATCCGAAAAAGAACGTTTTAGCTTAATTGGAGTTTGATCGTTCCCTTCGATGTCGCAGTCCAACCCGTTAACTAATACCCAACAAGGACCCCTCTCACACGTACCGGTTGAGACACTTCGTCAGGTTTTAGTATAGTATAAACGATTTTAATTTAGACTTCACATACTCATTGATCTGTTGTCGTACCAAGATTTAAAAACCGTGTCTATCATTCTATTCACACCAAGCTTAGCATCATTCTGTCTCTATCTTTTGCAGTAGAGTAAAACATCCTTTACAAAAAGTGGTGTTCTTCGTATAAGATTAAATTGAATCTGATAGCAATGTTTCAGTTCTAAATCGCAGAGGAGAGTAGAGTACCCTTTCATTGCCATTACTCCCAGAACCACTATGCCCCAAACCTTTTGGTGTAATATAATGACCGAGGAATTTCGTTTTATGCCTTTGGGTTTAGTTAGGCTGAGAACCTTTCGGCTCAGTGCATGGGTTACTTAGGTGCAACATTAACACAGGTGTTTATGTACGCACGCGGAGCGGACGTGTCACTCAGAGATGTCACAATAGCCCAGATGGCAAACGGGGCTACAGAGTGCGAGTGACGTCACGCACCGGAAGCGCGCGGAGGATTTTAGGGATTTTGAAAAAGTCAGTGAGTAGAGTTGAGACCTGGACGCCGAACGAGAAGGGTTGACTTTCGCTTCGGCAGGTGTTGCACGAGATGGGGAGCAGATGAAAGAGCCAGAATAGAAAAAAAGTGTATCTCGCTCCTTATGTCGAAGAACCTTTAAACTCAAAGGTAATAAAAAGTTTCGTACCTGAACTTAGAAGTCGTAAGTGTTTTTCGTGTTTCGAGATTCCTATGTTCTATATATATATATATATATATATATGAACATTATATGTCCATTTCGCATATCCGTATCTGGTTATGGTACATTGGGTCTTATCCATGGCTTGAATAATCAGTGTGAAAAAATTCCTTAGATGAAAAAATACGGGATACTGAAAGACGTAAACCAAAAAAAAAAAAAAAGATAGTGATAAATAAAACGAAAAATAAAAAAGAAATAAATCTATCTGATAATTAAAAAAAATTCTTCTCTTATACCGAAATATTGTTTTTGTTGTTGTTTTTCAGTAAATTCCTTCTGATTACATGAAGTCATTAGCAAAACATTTCAATCTAAGCTACCGAACAAATTACTTTTTTTTTCCACATCCTGTTAGATTATATTCCTAAACTTGCTCCTGTTTGAAAAGTAACTGCCAACTTTAAAATACTTCTAATTTAATTTCTTGTAAAAATTATAATTAAAAATAAATTACAAGAATTTCAATTCACATTGTTCAATTTCAATCATCTTTTATATCTATATCGAAGTTTATCTGTACAACAAACGAGAACGAAACACACTATTGGAACAAGCCGCCTCAGGCATTGGCCTCCATATTAATGCACACAAAACGGAATACATGTGCTATAATCAAACAGGTGACATTTCCACACTAGACAGAACCTCTCTGAAACTACTAGACAAATTCACCTACCTAGGAAGCAGTGTCTCATAAACCAAAAAAGACATCGACACGCAGCTAACGAAGGCATGGACAGCTATCGATAAGCTATCGATCATACGGAAATCAGACCTGACCGATAAAATGAAACTCAGTTTCTTCCAGGCAGCGGCCGTATCGATACTGCTGCATGGATGCACTATTTCGACATTAACTAAACAATTGGAGAAGGAGCTAGAAGGCAATTACACAAGAATGCTGCGAGCAATATTGTGAAAGCTCAGGCGGCAACACCCCAATGGGCACCAACTATACGGCCACCAACCTCCCATCACGAAAACTATCCAAGCTAGACGAACCAGACATGCAGGACACTGCTGGAGAAGCAGAGATGAACTCATAAATGATGTACTCCTATGGACCCCCACATATGGCCGAGCAAAAGCAAGACGACCTGCTCAAACATACATACAGCAGCTATGTGAGGACACGGGATGTAGTCCTGAAGACCTGCCGGAGGCGATGAACGATCGGGAGAAGTGGCGAGAGGGTCAGGCATATCCGTGCTAACGGTACGAGATGATGATGATGATGATGATGATATATATATATATAAAGTCAGCCGGGTTTCGATCCTGCATACAAATGAGTTGTGATAGAATGAATAAGTTTGTCTGTGGATGATAATATATATACTCCTCCACCAGGGGTTGAGCGCTCTCAAAAAGGACTTACCAGTTACCATTCGTGTAATGCAAAGCTCTTCTACTGAATTAAGCACTCGGTAGCCGTAAATCGTATATGTAAACAAAAGAAAAAATAATACATAAACGTTAAATCCTTTCGCCGGGTTCTGATCCCAGCTTGAAGCGCGTCTAGACAGGCTGATGAGTTGTGATAAAATAAAACAGGTGGTGTCCGTGGTGTAATGGTTATCGTCGTAGGAAATGGACACGGCGAAACGAGTTCAAATCCTGGACGAGACTGATTGCATTTGACATAGCACTAGTACCCTTGGGAAAGGTATGAATCCAATTATTCTCCCTCCAGCTATGGGTAAATAGAAGGACAGACTGGGTTCTTCAGCCTTGGTGAGGCAATTTGTCTTGGAGAAGGAAATCTCTGAATTCAACCCTGTTAAACTCCGTTTAATAATTGACCTTGTGTCATATCCTTCATGAGCGGAAGGGTTGGTAAATATGATAAAACAAAACAGTCTATATATATATATATATATATATATATATATATATATGTGTGTGTGTGTGTGTGTGTGTGTGCGTTTGTGTAGTTGGGCAGCAGTCTTTCATTTAGGCATGTTTGATTAAGTAATAAAGGCACATTTTGTCTATAAAAGTTTTTAAAGATCCTTTCAAGTTTCCTGACTAGTGTCTTTGTTTAAGGTTGGAATTGGTGGATGAATTTACCAAAGTTTCAGACTTTTAATAGACCATCATCAGGGGCTGCTTGCATGTGTAAAGAGTGTTTGTGAAAAAGAGTTTTTTCTGGGTTTTTTTTTATAATATAACAAAATTACGTAAACGCTGAGTTGGATAATGCTGATGAATTAAAAAAAAGAACGCTATCAACGGAAATAGAATATTATCTAGAAATATAGAATATTAAAAAAATATTAAAGTCATTTTAAAACATTGTCGCTATTTTTGAAATTAATTCTATATATTCCAGCTTGTTTTCGTATATGTTCAACTTCTAGGACTTATAGTCGTTGCTTAATAATTTCGTGTGCTATTATAGTTGTGTTTTCAGCAAGAATTTTTCGAATTTTGGATTTGGAAATAAAATAGGTTCTAAGATGTAAGGCTATGGTGGTAGAATCAATAAGGTGCATCGTAAGTCGTCTTGAAAGTGTTGTATTGGTAAGACCAACATACGTATTATTTTCGTTTGAAACACAATTTTCTAAGTGACATTTGAAGATATATATGACGTTTGTCCTATCAAAAAGTTCAGTGAAGGTGGGAGAGCAATTGGAAATAGTTAGTTTGGAGGTCTTAAATTTGTTGTAGTAAATGAAAAATCTTTTTTTCTTTTTTTTGGTAGGATCAGTCGGGAGAACATTTTTTTAGATAAGGGTTTTTAATATATGTTCATCTGTCTTATAATTATTATGAAATTGGTTTTTATAGTAAGGGTTTGTTGATTGTTTATGGTTTAGAGTATAGTCTATGTTTTATTTTTCAGTTTTGTTAATGAAATATTAAATTTCTGTATCGACAATGTAGTTAGGGAATTCATTATTAATAAGTGATTATTTTATATTTTTAAGTTCATTAAGGAAGATAACACGAGAGGAAGATAGTAGTTTAGCTCTGGAAATGAGTGCTTTTTATTATTGTTCTTTTTTGATGGAAGTGGTATTCACAATGGAAATTGAAGGTGCAGGGATTAATGTTGGTAGGTTTTTCATATGTGGAGGTGGTAAATCGGTCAATATTGGTTGTTTCTCTCTATTTATCTCTCTTTCTATATATATAGGGTGCTGCCCCAGGACTTGTTCAATACAGTATTCTTGTAAAATTTGCCTCAAGCTTTTTCTCAGTAGGTTTAGTTTGCGTCCATGTTGTGCATCCATACAGCAGTATCGACACGACCGCTGTTTGGAAGAAACTGCGTTTTATTTTATCGGTCAGGTCTGACTTCCATTTGACCGATAGTCTCTCAATGACTGTCCATCCCTTTGCTAGTCACGTGTTGATATCTGTCTTGGCTGATGAGGCACTTCTCCCTCGGTAGGTGAGCTTGTCCGCTAGTTTCCCAGAACTACCATTTAGTGTGGAGATATCGCCTCTTTGATTAAAGCACATGTAGTCCGTTTTGTCTGCGTTGACATGGAGGCCTGCTCGTTCCAGATTATGTAGCAGGGTTTCGGCTTCGGCGGGTGTATTTGCCAGAAGCACTATGTCATCGGTGTAGTCCGCCTCCGTAATTGTTTGTGGGGGGGGGGTATCTTCTGTTTCTTTCTTTTGTCAGCTTGAAACCGTAGTCTTTCATTTAATCAATAGACGTTCTAAGCACGTAGTCTAGACAGATGATAAAGATGTATGGGACTAATGTGTCTCTTTGCAGTACACCTACTACAATGTCGAAGTTGTCTGTATCTCCATCCGGAGAGCGGACTTTTACTTTCATGTTTTTATATAGCATCATAATGGTTGCGACGGTTTCTTTGAGTGAGTAGTATTTTCTCCATCTTCCCTCACGGTATGGTCAACAAATAACATTGTTTACTCTAGTTTTTTTGCACTTACACTTTCTAGAATTCGTCGGATAGTCAAAATTTGTGATGTAATGGATCAATTATCCAAAAAACATTTTAGCTCCTCTTTAGTATCTTCTCAATGTTCGGTTCTATGTGGTTGCGTAGTAGAGCACTGTCGATCTTAGACGCTATGGATGAAAGGGTTATACCTCGGTAGTTCTTGGCTGATCCGAAGTCACCCTTCTAAGGGAAGGGGAGGATCCATCACTTTGTCCATCTGTCTATTCATCATCATCATCATCATATCGCGCTGGTAGCACGGATATCCCTGACCCTCTCTCGCCACTCCTCCCTATCGTTCATCGCCCTAGGTAGGTTTTCAGGACAACATCCCGTATCCTCACATAGCTGCTGAATGTACGTTCGTGCTGGTCGTCCTGCTTTTGCGCGGCCATGTGTGGGGATCCATAAGAGTACATCTCTTATGAGTTCATCTCTACTTCTCCAGCAGTGTCCTGCATGTCTGGTTCGTCTAACTTGAATAGTTTTCGTGATAGGGTGCAGGTGGCCGTACAGTTGGTGTCTTGTGGGGTGTTGCTGCCAGGACTTGTTCAGGATTGCACGCAGCATTCTTGTGTAATTGCCATCTAGCTTCTTCTCCAGCCGTTTTGTTAGCGTCCATATACGGCATTACAGTGTCGGAGCAGAATTTCGTCGAATTCCCTGGTCTTCCATTCTTCTGAGGATATTTCATCGAGCCCAGCTACTTTTCTATTTCAAATTTTTCTTTATACTGAGTCGAGTTCTTCTTGCGTAAACGTTCCTAGTTTGATGTCTAATTGTCTACTAATAATTCTCGTGATTTGTTCATGTGTAACATTCGGAGGGTTTCCGAGTAGATTCTCGAAATGTTGTTTCCATAGTTGTATTCAGTCTTTTTGGCTGGTAGCTTTCAGTTTAGCTTTCGGAGAGCTTTTCCTTTTACACACTTCGTTTACCGTTTGCCATGCTATCCTAGATTGTCTATCTTCAACCGAGTCTCTAATCTTATCGATCTGATTTTGCATGTATTCTGTTTGTTCTTTTAGGTAGGTGTTAGTTAATTCATTTTGTGCCTTTTTAAGTTTCAGGGCATTGGTATTGGTTGGGTTCCTCCTATTGCATTTGGAAGCAGTTTTCACGTCTGCACACTTTTTCTAACCGCTAACGTCTCCCTACTAGGTTGAGGTCTTTGCTTAGTTGGTATGAATTCTGCTGCTGCTTCTAAATGGTATACATTCTGCTGCTGCTTCTAAGTGGGCATTGAAGAAATTCTCATATTCGTCATTTGGAGTATGTGTTTCTTATTTCCCCTTTAGTGAATCGAATTTGTTTCTTAGTGTTAAAGCATATTTATCTCAAATATGCCTGTTATTAAGTAGGGTCCAGTCATAGTGTACGGTGGTTGTTGTTCGGCCCGTATTCTTTCGTAGGTTCAATCGTATCTTTGCCGTGAAAATTCGGTGATCAGAGAAAGAAGAGTATGCCTCGCAAGAAGAGTATGCCTCGCAAGAAGAGTATGCCTCGCAAGAAGAGTATGCCTTGCAATTCAATGCGCTATTATTCCATTTCTTATTCATAAAGACATAGTATATCAGTGCTACAATATTATTTGCGTAGGTGCAGGTCCATAGTTTTCCCTTTCTTTTCTAATATTTTGTATTGAGGCATGTTAATCTATTTTCTTGCGTGAAATCTGATGTTTCCCGTTTCTGTTTGACGAGTTGTATCAGCTGAATTTGTGGTTTACGTTTTTACCAATTCGAGCATTCATGTCTCCACCAATGACGAGATTGTTGTGTTTCGGGGTGTTACGAACAAGGGAGGATAGAAGGTCAGTTTCTTCACTAACATTTGTAAGAGTGTAGCAGAAGATAATTATTGCGCTAGGTTGCCATTAAAAGTATCAACCATCATCCTCGGTTGAATTTGCTCGATGTTATATAGTGATTTTAGGGCCCATGGTCCTATAAGCATGTCTATAAGCATACCTACACCTCCTATCGTGGCATTAACAGAGTTTTTCCTTGCAGATGCAATGGTTAAAGTCCATCCATTGCCAGTATTGTGATATTTCATATCCTCACTATGATTACCCCTGTGTTATTGTATGCATATTTTGTCTATGCTATTATCAATCGCCAAAGGTATCAGCTCCAGTAGTTGGCCTGTTCTAGGTAAAGTTCTAACGTTGAATGTCACTATTTATATTCTGCGTTTCCATTTTAGCATTTTTTGTAATAGTTTGAGCTCTGTAGCTGATTTTTCGAATATTGAGGCTAGGGCTCCAACCTCAACAGGGCGCGCGCATTTTTTTGACTCGCTGAATATTTATTACTTTCTGAATATTTGTAAGAAATTATTGAATTTTTACTCGCGCGGTGGTTTGAGTGTGGGTTATGGTAATCTTTCTATAGCTGTTTTTATTCTCATCTATAGAAGCCACCCTTATAGATTAGCAGCAATAGTTACCTGATCGAACCATTTGATCCTTGCCGTTGAACCGTAGGATTTATACGCCCAGGGCTTGGTTAGGCATGGCAGAGCATTTATTCATTCACCTTAACGTTCACCATACTGCTTCCCATGGCTTTTGAAATCTTTTTCTTCCCCCTTTTCCCTGTATTAAATTTTAACTTACTATCTATCTATCTATGTATCCTTTCTTTTTTAAAATTGCATCGGGGTCCTTATTTATGGTTATTTAACTTGGGTTTTCAATTTCTAATAAAGTCCAGTAGTATTACCTTCTCTTGACCAGGTTCAACTGTCACCTGGAATTACAGTATTTGTCTTTTTGCATTTAAAGCACAGATATATAGTCATTTTAAAATGCATCAATGATTCTATTTTTTTTTATTTGTAAAATCACTGCTGTATATTACTTACTTTAAATGCAAAATGACAAATACTTTAATTCTAAGTGACAGATGAACCTGGTCAAGAGAAGCTAATATTATTCGACTTTATTAGAAATTCAAAACCAAAGTTAGAGTAAGGTTAGAATAATTTGGGGGATTTCGTGTAAATGACGAAATACTCAGAGAAAAAAAGAAAAAAAGCGAAACGGAATAACTCATATTTACCAATCCCTCCGCTCGGGCAGGATATGACACAAGGCCAATTTTTTAGCGGAGTTTAATAGGTTTGATTTCAGTTTTCCTTCTCCTAGACTAGTTGCCTCACCAAGGCTGAAGAACCCAGTCTGCCCAACTATTTACCCATAGATGGAGGGAGAATAATTGGATTCATACCTTTCCCAATGGTATTAGTGCTATGTGAAATGCAATCAGTCTAGTCCAGGATTTGAACTCTTGTCGCCGTGTCCATTTCCTACGACGATAACCATTACACCATGGGTACAGAATAACTGAATGACCATTCTCCACAAGGGTTTGAAAACCCGTATATATCTCTGTAAAAGAAGAAATATTTAGGAGCTTAGGTGACATTTAGAATACACTGACTGTGTTAAACATACTACCAAAATACATGGCAAATCCACATCACCTTTGGCTGAGTTCAAGTTACGGTCAGATATATTTTTCTTTTACTATATTGTCATTTTAAAATGCATGAATGTTTTTATGTTTTTAATTGTAAAATCACTGCTGTATATTAACCGATGCAAAACCTGGAAAAAAAATTAAATCTTCTCTGATGAAAGCAACAAGCTGGAAACATACTCATATGTATGAACAAGATAGATAATTCTTTAAAAGATATAAATCTCTTCGTAATCCTATTCCTTTTGAAATATTTAATTTCTTCTCTTTTCCAACCAACAAAAAAGAAAATGTTTTTTTTACATCTATATGTATAAATAGATTTGAAAACTGATATATAAATGTATACATATATATGTCGAAATTAGGCTTCCTGATGATCCGATAAGGTGAAACTTTAGTAGAAGATTTTCGACTGGCGATTTAAGTTAATTTTATAATTGGCTCCACTTGTGTTCAGCACTTTTGTAATTGTAAGCATTGCAGGATTCGTGGAAGGTTTTTAGTTTTCTTTTGACCAACTGACTGCGTATCCCTTGATTTTTTTCAAGGGGTCGGACGAGGTTGGCCTTTTCTTTCTTTTTGACTTATAAATTTTTTCTTTTTCCCCCGGGCGGTAATTCGAGATACTTTTATCTCTTGTTCCTGGCGGGTTTTTTTTTCTGGTACCGTGAATATATATATATATATTCATTTTTATCTCCCTCTCTCTCTCTCTCTATATATATATATATATATACACACACACACATACATACACACACACACACACACACATATATATATATAGAGAGAGAAAGAGATAAAAATGAATATATATATATATTCATTTTTATCTCTCTCTATATATATATACACACACACATACACACACACATATATATATATATATATAGAGAGAGAGAGAGATAAAAAGGAATATATATATATATATATATTCATTTTTATCTCTCTCTCTCTCTATATATATATATACACACACACACATACATATATATATATATAGAGAGAGAGAGAGATAAAAATGAATATATATATATATATATTCATTTTTATCTCTCTCTCTATATATATATGTATATATACACACACACATACACACACACACATACACACATATATATATATAGAGAGAGTGAGTTTGAGATAGATAGATATGGGCTGAAATTGAGATTGACAAGCACATATACATCCGCACACAGACACACACTCACGCATATATAAACACATACACACGCACACAAAGTCAGGTCAAGTCAGCTGGGGCAATAGAACGCACCGACTGCATCTCCGTAGATGTAAAACTTCGCCAACGAGTGTCCTATTTATGACACCGAACAATCTAATGGTGAGGCTCCAGTTATGTTGGAGTTTTGAAGATGGTAGAGCACCCATTCATTGCCATCCCGACTAGGTTCACTCTGGCTCGGAGTGATAGCACCTAATCATATTTACCAACCCCTCCGCTCGGGCAGGATATGATACAAGGTCAATTTTTAAGGGGAGTTTAACAGGTTTGAATTTAGAGTTTTCTATCTCCTAGACTAGTTGCCTCACCAAGGCTGAAGAACCTAGTCTGCCCTACTATTTACCCATAGCTGAAGGGAGAATAATTGGATTCATACCTTTCCCAATAGTATTAGTGCTATGTGAAATGTAATCAGTCAGGTCCAGGATTTGAACTCGTGTCGTCGTGTCCTTATTATGCGACAATAACCATTACACCACGGGCACCTAATAGGGTCCTATCTATGGGTCAAATAGAAGTAAACTGTGTACTCATGCTAAACTGAATTGTTTAATTTAGAACAGTTTTTGACATTGAAACTTCGTACTAATGTAATGCTGAAATGGATTGTTTGAAATAAAATTGTTTTTTCATTTAAACTATGAACTGCCGTTAAACTGAATTAGTTGAAAACGAACTGTTTATATGTATAACAATAGATTTGGCATTAAATAACCTACAATGGTTGATATGCCATATAACCACACCAAACCAAACCAAAAACACAAATTCATATATATATATATATATATACAGACACAGATACACACACACACACACACACGCATACACACAGACAGACACACACACACACACACACACACACACATATATATATATATATATATATCTATATCAGCTCGGATATTTTAAAGTATTCCCAAATGCTTTCTGACCTAATTTTATACATATCTTGTAATATACAATATTTCTATCAGTACAGTTTCATGGAATTAATGGAAAAGCGAAATATCTTGAGTTGATATTTCTTTTTATCTGAACGGTGAATTATACCTTATTCTATATTTTATACTTTCACTTTCACTTTTGATTTTTCTCGCATCGAAATTCTCTTCATTCCTGACTTCTCTCCTTTTTTTTATTTTATTTTTATTTTTATTCAAATATACTTTTTTCTTTTCTCTTAAGATCTTTTGACTGT
Source organism: Sepioteuthis lessoniana (assembly GCA_963585895.1). Classification (NCBI taxonomy): domain Eukaryota; kingdom Metazoa; phylum Mollusca; class Cephalopoda; order Myopsida; family Loliginidae; genus Sepioteuthis; species Sepioteuthis lessoniana. The sequence continues at coordinate 19,896,373 of OY757936.1, forward strand.
TTAGTTAATTTAATCATTAATTTATTTATTCCTTCTCATTTTCTTTCCCAGTTTAGAAACTATTTTTTTCAGTCACATATAAAAAAAAAAAAAATGACGTTTTCTTCCTTCGGCCAGATTTTCCAAAAAGAAAAACAAAAAAATAAAAAAATAAAAATGTTCTTTAATTTTATTTTCTCATCTGTCATCAGTTTCCATCGTTTCATTCCCATATTTCTTTGGTTCCAATTTTTACCGTCTTTCTTTTATGTCTGTTTTATATTTATATCTTTTTCTGTTTCTTCTCGAATATTTGCAAGAAGTTATTGAATTTATAGGAGGGAAAACTCTGTGAGTAAAGCCTCTTATTTATTTCTACTGAAACTACCATTGACACTGAAAGACAGCGCTACGAAAAGGGAAATAGTTGGAGAGCTAAACTTATACACCATTCTAATTTAGTGTCAAATCACATTGGTGCTCTATATTTCTAGCCTTATACCAATCTAGCCAAACGGATAACATTTTTAAAGGTGATTGAAATTAGAAATACACAGATGAATTTACAAATGAATCAAATTTCGGAAATAAATAACCCATTAGAGATTGATATGCCACTATATAAACCAAAAAATTACCGTGGTATTAATAATGCAGCAAAAGGAAATGATTTCACTATAAAAGTAGTCGATATCCCATTGAAACTATTATCAGACTACGTTGATTATCTAGCGCTTCATGCAAATGTTTAACTGTCAGCCATAAAAAAAATTCTATTTTATTTTTTGTCAGTGATGAACCAGAGTCTATGTAACAACGTAAAAAGGTCGGGAAAAAAAAAGCACCATCGAAAGAGACCTTTTTTTCAGAGCTGTGATAACAACGTTCTCTTTGAATTGAGAAACGGTTACTTCTAGATAGATAGATAGATAGATAGATAGATTGCAATAACATACATACACACATATGTACATACAAGAATTTACTCATAGAGAGATACATAGATAAATGGTTCAACATAAAAAAAGCGGTTACTAGGATAGATAGATAGATAGATTGCAATAACATACATACACACAAGAGGTTACTCATAGAGAGATACATATATAAACGTTTCAACATAAAAAAGCGGTTACTAGGATAGATAGATAGATAGATAGATTGCAATAACATACATACACACACACATATATACAGGCAAAAAGTTACTCATAGATAGATACATAGATAAATGGTTCAACATAAAAAAGCGGTTACTAGGATAGATAGATAGATAGATTGCAATAACATACATACACACAAGAGGTATCTTCATATATGTATCTTCATATATGGTATCTTCATATATGTATCTTCATATATGTATCTTCATATATGGTATATATGGAAGATATATGGTATATATGGAAGATATATGGAAGATATATGTATATATGGAAGATATATGTATATATGGAAGATATATGGAAGATATATGTATATATGGTATATATGGAAGATATATGGTATATATGGAAGATATATGGAAGATATATGGAAGATATATGTATATATGGAAGATATATGTATATATGGAAGATATATGGAAGATATATGTATATATGGTATATATGGAAGATATATGGTATATATGGAAGATATATGGAAGATATATGTATCTTCATATATGGTATCTTCATATATGTATCTTCATATATGTATCTTCATAGAGAGATACATATATAAACGTTTCAACATAAAAAAGCGGTTACGAGGATAGATAGATAGATAGATAGATAGATAGATTGCAATAACATACATACACACACACATATATACATGCAAAAAGTTACTCATAGATAGATACATAGATAAATGGTTCAACATAAAAAAGCGGTTACTAGGATAGATAGATAGATAGATTGCGATAACATACATACACACAAGAGGTTACTCATAGAGAGATACATATATAAACGTTTCAACATAAAAAAGCGGTTACTAGGATAGATAGATAGATAGATAGATAGATAGATAGATTGCAATAACATACATACACACACACATATATATAGGCAAAAAGTTACTCATAGATAGATACATAGATAAATGGTTCAACATAAAAAAGCGGTTACTAGGATAGATCGTTCGATAGATAGATAGATAGATAGATAGATAGATAGATAGATTGGTTGATCGCAAGAACATACATACATCTAAAGAAAAGAAAAACCATTTGGCCTTATGCAATGAATTTGAAATAATAGATAAGGAGAAACATTGAAGCGTATATGTTGGGCAAGTGTGACATGTTGTGGTCGAGTCTCACTGGGTGCCCCATTCATATGGCCTTGTGCCACATCTAAGCAGAAAGCTTAGTAAATTACTACTGAAACATGTTGAGAAGGCCAAGTAGAGAGAAGAATACGATACGGGAACCAATAATCAAAACGGCTCAATGAAAAAAAAAATAGCAATATGAGCTTAGGTAAAAAAAAAAGATCATATATAATTGTAAGAAGTAGTCTCTCATAAGTTGGTTATAACATTAGGTTTTATAAATCCCGAAAATACATGATTGTCCAGCTGGTCACATGGTCACGTTTTGTTAAAAGTGCTTCTAAGTGTAAGCATATGGGGGTTACAGGTTGAATTCTCTCAGCATGTATATAACAAGGGATATCTTGCTTAACTCTTGTGCCCTGTTATGGTTAACGGAATTAGAACAATTAAACCTAGTGGATTAAATAAAGGGTTCGGTTCGAATTTCTGCGTGGGCTCTTGAGTTCGACATGAAACATCTGAAGAAACCCGAAGGACGCATTAGCCGAAACGTTCTGAATATAACAATAGAGATGAAGACAGTCCAAATTCACTAAATGATGAATATTATCCAGCTTCATCTCAGAAGTTTTGACAAAAAAATATATACATACAAGGACAAGAAAATTGAGATAGATAGATAGAAACATACTGGTCTATATATTAACAAACAATAGATTGTTTGCTTGTTTGTTTCGGTTTTATGGCATATCAACCTTTGTAGGTTATTTAATGCCGAATATATTTTATACAAATATTTCAAATAATTCAGTTCAGCATATGTTTACATTTAAATCAGTTTTTATACAAATATTTCAAACAATTCAGTTTAGCATCAGTTCAGATTTTTCATTTTCAAAAACATTTCTATTTCAAGCTATTCAATTTAATCAAACAGATCTAATTCAAACAATTTAGTATTGTTTTTGTTTACACTCAATTAGATGTCAAAATAATTCAAACAATTTAGTTTAGCGTAGTACAGTTTATATGTCAAAAAACAATTTTATTTCAAGCAATTCAGTTTAGCGAAATGACACAGTTTAACCCTATTTTACCCATAAATAGGACCCTATCAGGTGTTACCACTCTGGGCCTTAGTGAACCTGGGAGTGAGGGTAATGAAGGGGTACTCCGGATTCCCCAAAGCTCCAGCGATAATGGAACCTCACCATCAGATTGTTTAGAGTCATATCCATGACATTCGTTGGGGTGGGGTCTTACCCCTCTGCGGAGGTGCAGTCGGTGTATTCTACTGAGCCCCAACCGACTAGGCATATAGATAGATAGATTGGAAACGTTACATTTTGGGAATGACGAGCCGACAACACTTATCTAAAAAAATATAAGTTCTTCGTGTTTATTACGAAAGGTACGAACTTAGTTATGTGAGGAGAGAGTCAGGAACCGCTATTATGTACAATCAGACTGATATATAGAACCATTAGTGATTCGCTTCTCTTCGTCCAGCTTTCAGGGGACTGGTACAGGGCCATCTTAAAACAATTTAATCATCACCGCTTCTTCTTTCGGGAGATGGGTACGGATCAAACTTAAACATTAGTTGTCTAAATTTCACACTATCGTCTTCAACTTTATTGTTATATTCACAATGTTTTGGCCGATATGTCCTCCAGCCTTCTTCAGGTGTTTGTCGAACTTAGGAGCCCAAACGGAACTTCGAACCATGTCCTCTGTTTAATCCACAGGGGTCGCTTGTCCTGATTCCGTTAATCATAACCGGATGCAAGTGTAAAAGTTATAGGAATTGGTTTTCTAAGCTTCTAAAGAGACAATCAACTGGAGGTTGCAGGTTCAATCCTGACTGGAGGCGAGTAACAATACAGGACTACTTAGCAGTTATACCTTGCTCTGGTTAACGGAATCAGAACAAGTGACCAACGTGGATTAAATGGAGGACGTGGTTCGAAGTTCCTGAAGAAGGCCGGATATATCGGCCGAGACGTTGAGAATATAAAGATGAAGACAATAGTCGGAAAACCCTGAATCTGCTTATCTCAGCCTGTTTTTTTTTTCACATTTATCTCAACCATGTCAGAATTTTAATCATATCAGGTTCAATTTATTTTTCAATTACGGGGCCTTTTGCAAGACATCTCTTTTTTTTTCTTTCTTCAGGTATCATACTTGTTTTCGATTTAGCAAGTTTCGTACATTTCAGACTTTTCTCTAACTCTCAACCCTGAGCCATCTAAGCACACGGCTAACGCCCAGAGCGACATAACGTCTAGTCTCTCTTCTTCTTCTTCTTCTTCTTCTTGGGTTGAAAATCTTCATTCGGTATATAATTTTCCGGACGCCCCCACACCATATAATCAACCTCCGGCATGCCTCCCACGCAATTAACGTGAAATTTCCACTCTCTTTTGTTTTCCTGAAGATACAGGTGCATACTGTTTTGATATCAACGAAACTTACACGGCCTGTCATAGGTGTAATATCTGATAGAAGGAGATTGATTGGCACTATTCATAATCTGACTAGATTATGTACAACTTGATAATAGGACTGATGATTACCAGCGGCTGATAATAAAACAGTAGACTGAAAAGTTTTCATTTGCTTATTTTCAATCTGAAGATTTTAAGGTCAGAAGTAGTTCTGTGTGACCCATAGCTGCGGAAGGAATAAAGGGGCTTGGTTACGGAAAGACCATAACCTGAACCTTAAAATCTATAGATATTCTAAACTTAAATTCTCAACAATAATTTGTTTGATTTGGTTGGGTTTTATTGCATATCGACCATTGTAGGTTATTTAATGCAAAATCCCCTTTATACAGACACATCAAAATATATCTGATTTGGTTTGGTTGGGTTTCATGGCATATTAACCATTGTAGATTATTTAATGCAAAATCCCCTTTATACAGACACATTAAAATATATCTGATTTGGTTTGGGTGGGTTTTATGGCATATCAACCTTTGTTCGTTATTTAATGCCAAATCCTCTGAAAACATATATATTGAATATATATGATTTGGTTTGGTTGGGTTTTATGGTATATCAACCATTGTTCGTTATTTAATGCCAAATCTTCCGAAAACATATATATTAAATATATATGATTTGGTTTGGTTGGGTTTTATAGCATATCAACCATTGTTCGTTATTTAATGCCAAATCCTCCGAAAACATATATATTAAATATATACGATTTGGTTTGGTTGGGTTTTATGGCATATCAACCATTGTTCGTTATTTAATGCCAAATCGTCTTTATACATATATATTAGATATATATTACTGTGTTTGGTTGGGTTTTATGGCATATCAACCATTGTTCGTTATTTAATGCGAAATTCCGTTTTTTACATATATATCAAATATATTATTTGTGAACACATTTTATTGATACACACAGTTAAATGATCAAACAGTTCTATTTCTAACAATTCAATTTAGTCTAAGTCAACAAAGTTGAATAGTTCCAAGTATTGCTCTGTATCACTGCCAATTAAATTAAACATTAATCATTCGTTTACACATAGTAAAATTATCAAACAGTTCTTATTTCAAAGAATTCAGTTTAGCATAAGCCATTTGTTTTCTCTCTGTTTAAACGTCAAAAAGTTCTTTTTGACCCATAAATTGAACTTTATCAGGTGCTGCCACTCCGGGCCAGGGTAGAACTGGGAGGAATGGCGATGAAGGAGTACTTCGTATTTCCCAAATCTTCAGCATTACTGCAGCTTCACCATCAGATTGTTTGGGGGTGTGTCCTCGTGGTGTAATGGTTAAAGCGATGAACTGCGGAATCGTAGTACGCGAGTTCGTACTCCAGTCGCGCTATTACGTTCACTTTCGGCCAAATACCATTGGGAAAGGTATGAACCCCCTTATTCTCCCTCCAGCTATGGGTAAATAGTAGGACGGACTAGGTTCTTCAGCCTTGGTGAGGCAACTAGTCTAGGAGAAGGAAAACTCTGAATTCAAACCTGTTAAACTCCGCTTAAAAATTGACCTTGTGTCATATCCTTCCCGAGCGGAGGGGTTGGTAAATAGTACCATCAGATTGTTTAATATCAAATCTACGACACTCATTGGTGGGGAGTCTTCCCCCCCCTGCAGAGATGCAATCGGTGTAGTCAACAGCCTCGGCTTTTGAGCGCCCCTCGTACGCGCGAGTACGGCACAAGGCCTTTTTATTGTGGGTATAAGGCGAAGGATCGTAGCCAATATACGCACGGAGGTTCATAATATTTCTTAAGTTCCATCGGCATTCCCTTAAAAAAAGAGGGTCCTCAGGTACCAGCTGATAAACCTACCCCCGCCACACTCACACACCAGAGAGAGAACCTAGGAGAACTGCCCCCTGAGGTTCAATGATACAGGTGACAGTCGCGAGACGCCAATGGTGGTTTTCCCCGTATCTTCGTCTGGCAGCCTAGAACGACTGTCACCAAGCCAAGGCACGCTTCTTCTTTTACTATTAGTAAAACAATTATTTTCTTTTTACTTTTTGAAAATGCTCTAATTTCTCCCCTCTTCATTCTTCTTCTTCATTCTTCTTCTTCTTCTTCTTCTTTAATTAATTATTAAAACTATCATTTTCTTTTTACCTATAGAAAATACTTCCATTATTTCCCTCTTCATTGTATTTCTTCTTCTTCTTCTTCTTCTTCTTCTTCTTCTTCTTCTTCTTCTTCTTCTTTAATTCATTATTAAAACTATCATTTTCTTTTTACCTATAGAAAATACTTCCATTATTTCCCTCTTCATTGTATTTCTTCTTCTTCTTCTTCTTCTTCTTCTTCTTCTTCTTCTTCTTTAATTAATTATTAAAACTATCATTTTCTTTTTACCTATAGAAAATACTTCCATTATTTCCCTCTTCATTGTATTTCTTCTTCTTCTTCTTCTTCTTCTTCTTCTTCTTCTTCTTCTTCTTCTTCTTCTTCTTCTTCTTTAATTAATTATTAAAACTATCATTTTCTTTTTACCTATAGAAAATACTTCCATTATTTCCCTCTTCATTGTATTTCTTCTTCTTCTTCTTCTTCTTCTTCTTCTTCTTCTTTAATTAATTATTAAAACTATCATTTTCTTTTTACCTATAGAAAATACTTCCATTATTTCCCTCTTCATTGTATTTCTTCTTCTTCTTCTTCTTCTTCTTCTTCTTCTTCTTCTTCTTCTTCTTCTTCTTCTTCTTCTTTAATTAATTATTAAAACTATCATTTTCTTTTTACCTATAGAAAATACTTCCATTATTTCCCTCTTCATTGTATTTCTTCTTCTTCTTCTTCTTCTTCTTCTTCTTCTTCTTCTTCTTCTTTAATTAATTATTAAAACTATCATTTTCTTTTTACCTATAGAAAATACTTCCATTATTTCCCTCTTCATTGTATTTCTTTTTCTTCTTCTTCTTCTTCTTCTTCTTCTTCTTCTTCTTCTTCTTCTTCTTCTTCTTCTTCTTTAATTAATTATTAAAACTATCATTTTCTTTTTACCTATAGAAAATACTTCCATTATTTCCCTCTTCATTGTATTTCTTCTTCTTCTTCTTCTTCTTCTTCTTCTTCTTCTTCTTTAATTAATTATTAAAACTATCATTTTCTTTTTACCTATAGAAAATACTTCCATTATTTCCCTCTTCATTGTATTTCTTCTTCTTCTTCTTCTTCTTCTTCTTCTTCTTCTTCTTCTTCTTCTTCTTCTTCTTCTTCTTTAATTAATTATTAAAACTATCATTTTCTTTTTACCTATAGAAAATACTTCCATTATTTCCCTCTTCATTGTATTTCTTCTTCTTCTTCTTCTTCTTCTTCTTCTTCTTCTTCTTCTTCTTCTTTAATTAATTATTAAAACTATCATTTTCTTTTTACCTATAGAAAATACTTCCATTATTTCCCTCTTCATTGTATTTCTTCTTCTTCTTCTTCTTCTTCTTCTTCTTCTTCTTCTTTAATTAATTATTAAAACTATCATTTTCTTTTTACCTATAGAAAATACTTCCATTATTTCCCTCTTCATTGTATTTCTTCTTCTTCTTCTTCTTCTTCTTCTTCTTCTTCTTCTTCTTCTTTAATTAATTATTAAAACTATCATTTTCTTTTTACCTATAGAAAATACTTCCATTATTTCCCTCTTCATTGTATTTCTTCTTCTTCTTCTTCTTCTTCTTCTTCTTCTTCTTCTTCTTCTTCTTCTTTAATTAATTATTAAAACTATCATTTTCTTTTTACCTATAGAAAATACTTCCATTATTTCCCTCTTCATTGTATTTCTTCTTCTTCTTCTTCTTCTTCTTCTTCTTCTTTAATTAATTATTAAAACTATCATTTTCTTTTTACCTATAGAAAATACTTCCATTATTTCCCTCTTCATTGTATTTCTTCTTCTTCTTCTTCTTCTTCTTCTTCTTCTTCTTCTTCTTCTTCTTCTTCTTCTTTAATTAATTATTAAAACTATCATTTTCTTTTTACCTATAGAAAATACTTCCATTATTTCCCTCTTCATTGTATTTCTTCTTCTTCTTCTTCTTCTTCTTCTTCTTCTTCTTCTTCTTTAATTAATTATTAAAACTATCATTTTCTTTTTACCTATAGAAAATACTTCCATTATTTCCCTCTTCATTGTATTTCTTCTTCTTCTTCTTCTTCTTCTTCTTCTTCTTCTTCTTCTTCTTTAATTAATTATTAAAACTATCATTTTCTTTTTACCTATAGAAAATACTTCCATTATTTCCCTCTTCATTGTATTTCTTCTTCTTCTTCTTCTTCTTCTTCTTCTTCTTCTTTAATTAATTATTAAAACTATCATTTTCTTTTTACCTATAGAAAATACTTCCATTATTTCCCTCTTCATTGTATTTCTTCTTCTTCTTCTTCTTCTTCTTCTTCTTCTTCTTCTTCTTCTTTAATTAATTATTAAAACTATCATTTTCTTTTTACCTATAGAAAATACTTCCATTATTTCCCTCTTCATTGTATTTCTTCTTCTTCTTCTTCTTCTTCTTCTTCTTCTTCTTCTTCTTCTTTAATTAATTATTAAAACTATCATTTTCTTTTTACCTATAGAAAATACTTCCATTATTTCCCTCTTCATTGTATTTCTTCTTCTTCTTCTTCTTCTTCTTCTTCTTCTTCTTCTTCTTCTTCTTCTTCTTCTTCTTCTTCTTTAATTAATTATTAAAACTATCATTTTCTTTTTACCTATAGAAAATACTTCCATTATTTCCCTCTTCATTGTATTTCTTCTTCTTCTTCTTCTTCTTCTTTAATTAATTATTAAAACTATCATTTTCTTTTTACCTATAGAAAATACTTCCATTATTTCCCTCTTCATTGTATTTCTTCTTCTTCTTCTTCTTCTTCTTCTTCTTCTTCTTCTTCTTTACCGTTGTGATAATAACGGCAACAGCTCTCATTCAACATAATAAATACTCCAAGTCATTTAAAGTTCCCCTTCGCTATGCTAAAATGTTCTGTCTCCAACATTTATTTTTGACATTGTTAAAAAGAACAAGGAAACAACATAGCTGACATTTGAAGACTCCTATTACTTCGCTCTGCCTCCTCCTCAATTCCCAACTTCCTTTTGGTCGCTTAGAAAAACACTCAGCGCGTAAACACACTCATAAAATGGTCACTTAAAAGCCCCAGCAACGCCGGCCGAGCATGTCTGCGCGTGCGCCAAGCCAACCAATGAAGCGTATCGTTCGCTCGTCTGCCCAGAACCAGCGCTTAGAGTTCACTTTGCTGAGCACCGAATGGCCGGCTTTGCCCACGCGATTGGTAAACCAGCAGAGCATGTCTATGACGATTTATTTATTTATTTATTTATTTATTTGCTTCCCGTATGAGGGGCCGGCTGATAGAGCTGGGTTAATGGCTTAAAGAAAAAGGGCGGGGAGACGGGGCGAACAAGGGGAGCGGATAGAGATTGGGTGGTAAGGAGAAATTCTTTTTGTTCACTTAATATTCGATGTTTTTATTGCTATGTTATAGAAAATTGCCTAATAATTACCCGCGAAATATGGGGAAGAACAACAACACACATGTGCACAGAAAAAAAGAAAAAAAAAAAAAGAAAAAATAAATTATAGTCTGTGAGGAAATTGGAGGGAAATACAATTGTTGGGTAAAAAGAGCGGAGTAGCCAGAGAGAGAGAGAGAGAGAGAGAGAGAGAGAGAGAGAGAGAGAGAGAGAGAGAGAACATATTTTTGTTCTTTCTTTGTTTAATGGCATATCAAACTTTGAGGGATTTTTAATACCAAAGTCATCCTCTTAGATAACATTGCCCAATCGGTTGGGGCTGTAGAATACACCGACTGCTTCTCTGCAGAGAGGTGAAACCCCCTCCTTGCTGATCGTCCAAGATATGACACTAACCAATCTGATGGTGAGGCTGCAGTAATGCTGGAGCTTTGGGGAATATGGAGTACCTGTTCATTGCCCTTTCTCCCAGGTCCACTGTGGCCCGGATAGGTTGCACCTGATAGGGTCCAATCTATGGGTCAAATAGAACTAAACTAAACTTTTGCTAAACTGAATCGACTGAAATGTGACTGTTTTGACATTCAAGCTGCGTACTTATGTTCAACAAAATTGTTTGAAATGGAACTCTTTTGAAATTTGACTGAACGTTTTTGACATTGAAACTGCGTAATTATACTAAACTGAACTGTTTGAAATAGAACTGTTTTTAAATAGAACTAAACTATATATTTATGCTAAACTGAATTGTTTGAAATAGAATGTTTTGACATTTAACTGAACTGTTTTGACATTTAACTGAACTGTTTTGATGTTGAAACTGCGTAAGTATGGTTAACTGAATGATTTTAAATAGAAGTATTTTTAACGCCTAAACTGCGTAGTAATGCTAAACTGAATCGTTTGAAATAGAACTGTTTTTAGATAAAAATAAACTGTGTACTTATGCTAAACTGAATTGTTTGAAATAGAATTGTTTTGACATCTAACTAAACTGTTTTGACATTTAACTGTGAGCAAATAAAAAACTATACTTATACTAAATGGAATTGTTTGAAATTAAATTCGGCGTTAAATGACTCCAGAGGTGTTGATGTGCCGTAAAACAAAACTACCCACTAAACCATCCAACCAACTTAGAATAACTGTACAGGGAAGGTTGATTTTTGAAGTTAATGTTGTATCCAGCTCGTCAGCCAGTACATCAGGGAGTGTTTTTTCAAAAGAGAGAGAGAGAGAGAGAAAGAGAGAGAGAGAGAGAAAGAGAGAGAGAGAGAGAGAGAAAGAGATAGTGGGGGTGAGAGAGAGAGAGAGAGGGAGAGAAGTGGAAGGTCACATTTTGAATAACTGAAATATTTATAGTCCAAATTATAAGAGGAGCAAAATGAAACAGAGGCTGATAAAAAAAGAAAATCAAAGGAAGAGAATTAAGTTTGAGTAAAAAGAAGTTTAGAAAAAGAATATGTCAAACTACAAATCAGATAGCAATAGGCAAATAAATAACAAAGAGTGAGATAGATAGATAGATAGATAGATAGATAGATAGATAGATAGATATAACCAGACATAGATAGATAGATAGATAGATAGATATGACCAGACAGGGATTGATAGATTGATAGATAGATGGATATGACCAGACAGGGATAGATAGATAGATAGATAGATATGATCAGACAGGGATAGATAGATAGATAGATAGATAGATAGATAGCCAAAAAAAACGTCTTCTTCATTTTCAGACATGAATATCATCTGAACTTTTTGACCAAAGAAAGTCACATTTGCTGCGAGATAGATAGATAGATAGATAGATAGAGAGAGAGAGAGAGAGAGAGAGAGAGAGGGAGGGAGAGAGAGAGAGAGAGAGAATCACTGAAACCAAAACAGATAGACAACCCCAAGCAAAGAAAGCATAGATAGATAGACACATAGATAGATACTGAGAGAGAGAGAGAGAGAGAGAGAGAGAAAGAGAGAGAGGGGGAGAGAGAGAAAGAGAAAGAGAGAAAGAGAGAGGGAGTGGGGGTAAGAATCATGTTTGTTATATTCTGACGTGAATATGTTCTGTACGTATGAGCAAAAAAAAGTCTCATTTGCAAATAGGGAGAGACTGAATGGCTGAAACCCACAAAAAATAAAATGAAATAAAATAAGATAAAAATAAAAATGAATGAATAAATACATAAATAAATCAAATAAAATCAAATTAAAAGGAAAGAAACAAACAAAAACAAACAACAAAAACAAAAAAAAAAAGCAACAAACAAACAACCCCAACCACAAAAAGTAACAAAAGAAAGTAAAAAAAACAAAAAAACAAGGCAAATAGACAAGCCCTCACAAAGAATGCCTAATGACGATCTTATTTTCAATCAGGCAACATCGAATGACCTTACTGCCAATCTAAAAATCTCCAGTCAAAACAACAAAAATAATTATTCGGATGCTCTCATAAAAGCGGTGATAATTATAATAAACGTTACAACAATTGAAATAATGATTTAAATTTAATTACAATAAGAACGAAATAAAATGAACAGAGATAATTAAAGAGCAATAATAATAATGATAATAATAAGGCACGAATGAGTGGGCTAGGTGATCCACTGGTAATTGTGCAAGAAGTTGAAGTTTGACCAAATGGTATATGTAGGGCACCTCGGGTGGTGTAATGGTTAGCATGTTAGACTAGCAAACCTACACGAGTGAGTTCGATTCTCATTGGGTGTCCCATTCATGCGGCCTTGTGCTACATCTAAGCAAAAAGCTTACTAAATTACCACAAATGGTATATGTGTACCACAGCCATCATATGGCTATGTGTGAAACTTACATCGAATGTCCATAAAGATAGAACATAGGAATTTCGAAACACGAAAAACACTTACGACTTCTTAATTCAGGTACGAAACATTTTATTACCTTTGAGTTTAAAGGTTCTTCGACATAGGGAGAGAAATACACATTCTTTCTATTCTGGCTTTTTCATCTGCCCCCCCCCCCGACGCACACACATCTAGTGCGCACCCGCCACAAAGGCCCCTGGCCTGGCTTCGGCGAGCAAGCGAAAGCCAACCGTCTTCTCCCGAGGCAGGTCTCAACTCAACTAACAGACTTTTTCAAAATCTCCCCACGGTGCGTGACGTCATTCGCACTCCCTAGTCCCGTTTCCCATCTCTTGTGACATCTCTGAGTGATACGTCCGTTTCGCGCGTGAACACTGCGTTAATGTTGCACCTAAGTAACCCATGTACTGAGCCGAAAGGTTCTCAGCCTAACTAAACCCAAAGGCATAAAACGAAATCCCTCGGCCATTATATTACATATATACACATATATATATACACAACCCAGAATCGGTCCTAGAGAATGAGACGCAAAAACTCCTCTGATATTTCGAATCAACAAAAAAAAAAAAAAAAAAAAAGAAACTACTTACCGAATTGTGGACTTTGCAAATGCAAAGAGTCAGATCCATTTCAAACAATTCAGTTTAGCATGAGTACACAGTTTGATTGTCAAAAACATTTCTATTTCAAGCTATTTAGTTTATTCAAATTCAAATTCTAATTCAGCTAATTCAGTTTTGTATAAGTATAGATTTTCTTTACACAGAGTTAAATGTCAAAACAGTTCTATATTAAACAATTCCGTTTAGTGTAAGTACAGTTTCAAAGTCAGACACAGTTCCATTTCAAATAATTCAGTTTTGCATAAACACGCCGTTTACACGGTTTAATTTTCAAAAACATTTCTATTTCGAGCTATTCAGTTTAGTCAAACAGTTTTAATTCAAACAATTCAGTTTAGCATTAGTATGCAGTTAGTTCTATTCGGAAAGGTATGAATCCAATTATTCTCCCTCCAGCTAGAGGTAAATAGTAGGACAGACTAGGTTCTTCAGCCTTGGTGGGGCAATTAGTCTAGGAGAAGGTAAACTCTGAATTCAAACCTGTTAAACTCCGCTTAAAAAATTGACCTTGTGTCATATCCAGCCCGAGCGGAGGGGTTGGGTAAATAGGATAGATAAGATAAAGATGTAGTGGATCTGTGCCTTAATATTGCTTGAGTATGTCTAATACCGGTGCAAAAAAAAAAAAAGAAACCACGCAAGGACTACAAATAAATGGTATATTAGACATACAAACTACTCTGGGATTTTGACATACAAACAGATCACCTAATCTCAGCAAGACATCCAGACCTCTTAATAATAATAATAGTAATAATAATAATAAAAGAAATAAAACTTGAAAAAGTGTGGACTTTGCTGTCTCTATTGACTACGGAGTAAAATTGAAAGAAAGTGAAAAGAAGGTTAAGTACCTGGACCTTGCTAGGGAATTGAAAAAACCGTGAAACATAAAAATGACGATAATACCAATCATAATTGGTGCTCTAGTACAGTCATCTAAAGATCGGAACAAAGACTAGAGGACTTGGAAATAAGAAGATGGGTGTAGACCATCCAAACTACTGCATTTTTGTAATCGGCTAGAATAGTGAGAAGAGTTTTGGAGACTTGAGGAGACTCAAATCATAGTGAAAGACCATCAGTTAACGCTTGTATGACAAAATCACAAGGAATAAATGATGATAAAGATAATGATATAACAAATAATGCTTGAGACTGATGTGTGTGTGTGTGTGTTAATGTTTTTTGGGTCCATGTTCAATGGAAAGACAGACGAACATTTCGGTACAAACACTTCGAAGAATCCTTGTACGGAGATATACGTTCGACAATCCCTACATAAAGACGAACAGCTGAAAATAGTCATCGCGTGCGATCTGCTATCAAAAGGTTGCGGTGAATGAACGTGAGAAAATTTAGAAGATCTGGGAATTCCACGGACCGTCCGGAATGACTGTAGCCATTTTAGATATTCGTGCTGGATTTTCTTGCAAAACATATAACCCAGATCTGTCAGTCACCACCCCCATAACCCAAACCCCAAACGTCAGCCCCCCGACAGTCCCCCATTTGACTCCCTTATTATTCCTGGCTTTTCTCAAAGCTAAAATCGCCGCTGAAATGCCATGGACAAGATTAAGCAGAACGAGACGAGGCAGCTGATTAGCTATCCCCAAAGAGGATTTAGCTGAGTCTTGAGGTGGAAATAAAGCTGGGAATAATGTCTAATGTTCCAAGGGGACAAATCCGAATAGGAAATAGACACCGTTGCCATAGATAGCCTACTTTTCTGTGTTCGGGGTCTACCAGAAATAGTGTCGCCAAAACAACCGCTCTTTACCGTCTGAAACAACTTTCTGTTTTGCTTAACAAAGGTAGCTATTTTTTTTTCTGAAGGATCAGTTTAGCGGCTTAATTTGCATAAAAATAGCTTAAAAGTCGGGAAACAGTTATTGAAAAAAAAACAAAAAAAAAAACAGAAAATGAATACATATGTTATTCACTTTTGATATTTTGATAACTTGTTTTCTTAATTGTCTTAGACGTCTGTGGTGCAACGGGTATCATCGTTCAAACAAACAAAACAAACAAAAAACCAAAACACTTGTGCATTGAAATTGGAAATAATATAATTTTATCTCAACTTTTATATATATATATATATATGTGTGTGTGTGTGTGTGTGTGTGTGTGTGTGTGTGTGTGTGTGAGTGTGAGAGAGAAGGAAGTCAAATCCTGGACGAGGCTGATTGCCTTTTATATAGCACTATATAAAGTAAAGTAAAGTTGGTGACTTTAGTTGAGGGCGACCAGAAGGCTCCCTTTTCAATAGCTACTACACCGAGGTGTAGGGGAGAGCGCTACTCCTTTTTCTGGATTGCTCCACTTTACCCTTGATACGTACCTGATATTGCTGAGTGTTAAGCAAGGAGTAGGAAAGGTATGAATCAAACTATTCTCCTTCCAGATATGGGTAAATAGTCGGGCAGAATGGTCCCCTTTAACCTAGTATGATAATTATGTAATTAGGAGATTCTAAATTTCTTTTAATTTACAAACTAGACTGCTGGTTAGTATATGGTCAGTTTACATATCCATATCTATCTATCTATCTATCTATCTATCTCAGTTTTTTAAATTCTATCCATCTATCTATCCTTCTATCTATCTCAGTCTTTAAAATTCTATCTATCTATCTATCTATCTATCTATCTATCTATACTAATAATCATGTCATGCTGCAAACACGAAATTTCCCAAATCTCTCTCTTTCTCTCTCTCTCTCTCTCTCTCTCTCTCTCTATCACTTTCACCATCCGTCTCTATCATCCATTGCTTCCGGTAGGTCTTCCAGGCCACATACTCTGTCCGTACAGAGCTGCTGAACATAGCTTCTAGATGGTTGTCCAACACTTGTGCACCCGTGTGAAGAGGTCATATTTATATATATATATTTGTAGAAAGATTGATAACAAAATTGATAATTGATTAAGGTACTCCAAGTGGAAGGAGGGATTTATTGAGAAGTCGACACTATAGAGTTTCGGTTGCACTGAACCATCATCAGGACCATGCGTGGTTATATTAGCGATGTTAAGTCCACGATGAATGTTTAAACATGCAAAATACTTTTTTCAAACATCCATCGTTGACTTAAATTCACTATTATCATCCGTAATGGTCCTGTAGAACCGAAACGCTATAGTATCGACTTCTCAATAAATCTCTCCTTCCACTTGGATTACCTAGTTATCAATTTTTCCACTTATTGTCGGATTACAATCCTTTATTTATTTTCATATATATCTAAATTACCATGATCAGAAAAACCGGCAAACACCTACATACGGAACACCTGTTTCGACCTTGTTAGGTTTCATCAGGAGTACACACCATGATCTACACCACTGGAGATCGAACCAACAACCACAGTACGCAGAAGCCGAAACTCTACCACTGGGCCATCGGTTCACGCCACATATAAGTGATTTCAAATTTACTACTAATGGTGAATTGCGCGAATACGTACCTTCAAAACACTGTAGGTCAAGTTGTCGCGCAATTCACTATGACTTATTAATTCGGCATCGCTTATACGTGGCATGAGCCGGTGGCCCAGTGGTAGAGTTTCGGCTTCTGCATACTGTGGTTGTTGGCTCGATCTCCAGTGGTAGAGATCACGGTGTGCACTGCTGATGAGACCTAATAAGGTCGAAACAGCTGTTCAGTGTGTCGCATGTAAGTGTTTGCCGGGTTTTTTTTTTTTGGTAATTCTAATATAATTGGTAATTCTAATATGACATCAATTCCTCCAATTAAAAATTATATATATACAAACGCTATATCATGTCGATGGATACTGACAAGCTTTTGAATAAAATCTGACAGACTGAGAAAAGGAAAACTATACACATCATCATTATCATTATCATGTCGTGCTGCCAGTACGGATTTCCCTGACCCTCACTCGCCACCCATCTATATCATCCATTGCTCCAGGTAGGTCTTCTTGTATCGGCACAGAGCTGTTGTATACAGGTTCTAGTTAGTCATCCAAACCTTGCTCGTCCATGTGAAGGGGTCCAAAGGATTACGTCGCTTATGAGTTCATATTTACTTCTCCAGCAGTGTCCCACATGTCTGATTCGTCTAACTTTGATAGTTTTCGTGATGAGTGGTAGGTGGCCGTATATCTGCTGTTTTGTGGGGTGCTGCCTCCAGGTTATGTTCAGTACAGCTCGCAAGATTCTTATGTAATTGCCGTCAAGCTTTTTCTCCGTATGTTTTGTTAGCGTCCATGCAGTGCATCCTTTTAGTAATATCGACACAACCGCTGCCTGGAAAAAGAAATGCGTTTTTTTTTTAATCGGTCAGGTCTGACTTCCAAATGACCAATAGACAATCGATAGCTGTCCTTGCCATTGCTAGTTGCGAGTTGATGTCTGTCTCGATTGATGAGAGACTATAAAGATAATAAAAATATATTTCACCATCAGAATAGCTTCATCTGGAAAAAAATAAAAATGAAACAAATTAGTACGTATTATTCTCTCACCCTAGCAGAGACCTTTTTGGTGAAATAAAATTCGATTTTTTTAAGCCGCTATCCTTTTAGCCAAACATATCAATTCAGTTATCCGTATTGACTTCCTTCTCTTTCTCACTCACACACACACACACACACACACACACACACATATATATATATATATATATATATATATATATATGAAAGTTGAGATAAAATTATATTATTTCCAGTTTCAATGTACAAGTGTTTTGGTTTTTTGTTTGTTTGTTTGTTGTTGTTTTTTTTTTTTTTTGGCAAGTCGACTAAGCCATGTAATAAAACCGTTGCCGCATTTGTCAAACCTTGATCATGCGCCATTCTTTTTCCTTCAATTCTGTTATTTCAATACCCGTTCAAGCCTAAATAAATTAAGTGCATAAAAATTGATTGCGGCTTTCAGGAAAGACAAGAAGAAAAAATAAGAAAGACTGAATGATGTCTTTTCCTCAACTCGAATGCATAGCTCGCCGATTTTCTCAAGAAGAAATTCTGGGCAAAAAAAAAAAAAAAAAAAACCAAAGAAAGAAAAGATAAGAAAAACACTACAAAAATAAAATAAAAATGAAAGTGAATAAATTTTTTAAAAAATACGTAAGATAACAAAAAATAAATAAACAAATGATAGAAATCAACTACGATCGAGAACAAGTGAATAGGTTTTCCCGAGTGATTAGTACGAGGTTAAGGGAGCGCTACATTCCACAGAAATAATATGAAAGACATTTTAATTAACAATACTTTTTAAATAAAATATTTAATCAACTTCTATTCAGGATACGCAAGTCTGTTTATTTGTAACGTCTGTTAATCTAGATTTCTCCAAGCATGTTTTGAATGTATGTAAGGACACATGTATATTATTGCTAATAATCTATCGATCAATAAACTCTACTCCCACCAAACTCTTTCCTGTTTTCTTTCTGCTCCTCTCGTAGACTCCACTCTCTCTCTCTCTCTCTCTCTCTCTCTATATATATATATATATATATATTCAAAATAAAAAAAAAAACCCATAATCGGTCACATTAAGATAATAAATTTATTTCCATCCGGTTAAAAAGCATTGATATCAATCAATGCTCTAAAAATTAACACAACTTTATCTTAATGTGACCGATTATTGTTGTTTTTTTGAAAAAAAAATGCTTTATAAATTTTATTTGCATTGAGCTCTTGACCGGGACGATTAAACTTCAATATTCTATATCTAAAAATCAAATTGTCCCGCTTGGAATTGTTCCCTAATCCGAGTTAACTGGACTGATTGCTGACTTATATATATATATATATATATATATATATATATATATATATATATATATGTATTCTTTGGTCCAGTTAAACCGGAGTTGGGAGTAATTCCATTAGGACAAGAAATTATTCATGAACGAATATTTAAATTTTCCTGGTAAAGAGCTCAATGTAACAATAATACAGAACAATAATTTTTTTAAGAAAAACAACGAAACCGGTCCATGAGCATCAAAAAAATCAAACTGCCCTATCTAAACATTATTGGAAATTAAAAAATAAAGGGTTAACCCCTGACATTCAATGGTCCACATTGAAAAAATCTAATACCCCAAAGTCTTTCGATAGTAGGTGCAATCTGTGTCTTGAAGAAAAAATCCACATTTTGCTTTTTCCAGAGACAAAAAATTATAAAATAAGAGAAATGAACTAATAGCTAGGTGTAGACATAGGGCTAAATTTAAACTATAAATATTTAACCAAAATTTCTTTAAAAGAAGCATAATTAATTTTGAGAATAATTGTAAATGAATAAATAAAATAAATTGTTAGATAGAAAATTGTGAAAAAACATATAATACATACGTACTACTCATAAAAAGTGTAACTGATTAATGGTTTCTAAATAGTTTTGAAATTTTAAAATATTTTAAATGAATTAAATATTTGTTTTAGTTTAATATATCTATTACTGTATCATTAAGTGAGGTTATTAATTAAAGTTTAAATCTAATTCAATATAAAATCTGTAATTTAGGTCATAATGTAGTTAAAAAATAAAAAAAATTAAAGAAAATTTTTAAAAATAAATTTACTACATTTCTAACCGAAATTAAAATTTAAAACGGAAGTGGGCTTAATGAGGAGATAACTCTTCACCCCTCTTCTATCCCCTCCCACTCTTCTGTGTTTATTCTAGTTTTTTTTTATCAAAAAGATCTGAAGTCCTGTTAATTTTTTCGTGTTTTTGGAAATTTTAAAAATGCATAACAGGATGGAAATAAATTTATAATCCTATGTGACCGGTTTCGTTGTTTTTCTTAAAGAAAGTATATGTATATATATATATGCAGGGAATGCAGTCAGCGTAAGCTAATTATCTGTTTTAAGATCCAATGTAATTTATGTGGTTCCAAATCTTTTAGGCGTTACCTCAAACAGATTTTTTTTAATCCATTGATGGTACCCTAACAAATATAAACAGTCTCGGTCAGATTTCACCAAGAAGTAATGGCAACGAACAATACTTCACATTCCCTTATGATTTCCAAAACTGGAACCTTACTGTTAGATACAGTTGAGTGTCATAACCAGGACACACATTTTGTTTTGGGGAGAGGTTCTTATATCTCTACAAGAGCAGCAGTAGAGTATTCTACATCCCACGATACATACTGCTAGAACATATTTACGGAAAATAATGGATATTTCGAAGTTTTAACCCTTCAAAAAAGATTGGTTTGGTTTGTTGGGTTTTATGTCATATCAACCCTTGTAGAATATTTAAAGCCAAATCCATTTTTATGTAAATAATCAGTTCTATTTCAAACAATTCAGTTTAGCATGACTACACAGTTTAATTGTCAAAAACATTTCTATTTCAAACTATTCAAGCAGTTATAGATGACAATTCAGTTTAGTGTAAGTACAGTTTCAATGTCAAAAACAGTTCAATTGCAAATAATTCAGTTTAGCATAATCACGCAGTTTAAATGTAAGTACAGTTTAATTGTGAAAAACATTTCTATTTCGAACTATTCAGTTTAGTCAAGCAGTTCTAATTCAGCTAATTCAGTTTAGTACAGATTTTGTTTACACACAGTTAAATGTAAAAACAGTTCTATGTTAAACAATTCAGTTTAGTGTAAATACAGTTTCAATGTCACAAAAGAGTTATATCTCGAGCAATTTAGTTCTTCACAAGTACGCAGTTCTAAGGTCAAAACCGTTCTATCTTAAACAATTCAGTTTAGCAAAAATACGCAGTTTAAATGCAAAAATCAGTATAGTGAAAGAAGCACGGTTTAGTTCTATTTAACCCATAGAAAGGACCCATATCAGGTGCTGCTACTCCTGGCCAGAGTGGATTTGGGAGCGATTGCAATAAAGGGGTACTCCGCATTCCCCAAAGTTCCAGCATTACTGGGAGCTCACTATCAGATTGTTTAGCGTCATATCAAGGACTCTTGTTTGGGGGTCTTCTCCCTCTGCAGAGGTGCAGTCGGTGTATTCTACAGCCCCAAAGAAGAACTTAATAATTTGGTTTCCATTTCAAATTCAGAACTGCATCTCACAGATCTTGTCTGAATTGTTTGATTTTTAAATGGACAACAATATCTGAGTAGAAGGAAGAATAATAAAACTATATTCACTATATGTTTATAAATGAAATTGACATAATATCCTAAATAGAAAATTAATTCAGTTCTTAACCATTTGACATCAGAATTGATCGATGAAGTTCATCTTTACTAATCATCATCATCATCATATCGTGCTGGCAGCACGGATATCCCTGACCCTCTCTCGCCACTCCTCCCTATCGTTCATCGCCCTAGGTAGGTCTTCAGGACAACAACCTGTATCCTCACATAGCTGCTGAATGTACGTTCGTGCTGGTCGTCCTGCTTTTGCGCGGCCGTGTGTGGGGATCCATAAGAGTACATCTCTTATGAGTTCATCTCTGCTTCTCCAGCAATGTCCTGCATGTCTGGTTCGCCTAACTTGAATAGTTTTCGTGATAGGGGGCAGGTGGCCGTACAGTTGGTGTCTTGTGGGGTGTTGCTGCCAGGACTTGTTCAGGATTGCACGCAGCATTCTTGTGTAATTGCCATCTAGTTTCTTCTCCAGCCGTTTTGTTAGCGTCCACGTAGTGCATCCATATAGCAGTATCGATGTGACCGCTGCCTGGAAGAAACTGCGTTTCATTTTATCGGTTAGGTCTGATTTCCAAGTACGATCACCAGATGGAGACACAGAATACTTCGACATTGTAGCAGGAGTACTACAAGGGGACACGCTGGCTCCGTATCTCTTTATCATTTGTCTAGACTACGTACTTAGAACATCGATTGACAAAATCAAAGAGAATGGCTTCGAACTGACGAAGAAAAGAAGCAGAAGATACCCCGCAACAACAATTACCGACGCCGACTACGCCGATGACATAGCGATACTGGCAAATACACCTGACCAAACCGAAACACTTCTGCATAGTTTGGAACGAGCAGCAGCAAGCATAGGCCTCCATGTTAATGCACACAAAACGGAATATATGTGCTATAACCAAACGGGGGACATCTCCACTCTAGAAGGAACCCCTCTTAAACTAGTAGACAAATTCACGTACCTAGGAAGCAGCGTCGAATCAACCGAAAAGGACATCGAAACGAGGGTAACGAAAGCATGGACAGCTATCAATAGGCTATCGATTATATGGAAATCTTTACTAATACTATCAATTAATTTTATTATCTTTTGTCTTACGTCATCTGTCCACACGCAGGAAGGCCTAGGCACGCACTAACTCTCATAATACCCCCCCTCTCTCTCTCTCTCTCTCACGCACACACACGCACACACTCTCTCTATTCCACACTTTTTCCCCTTCTCAGAAACGCATCCATGCAAATATATATATATAAAAATAAATATATATATATATATATATATATATATATATATATTTACTAATCTAATATCTACCAGCATTTATGGTTACCAGAAAAAAAGAAAAAAAAAACCGCCAGGAACAAGAGATAAAAATATCTCGAATCACCGCCCGGGGGAAAAATATCATAGGACAAAAAGAAACAAAAGACTTACCCCGTCACTTCAGTTGAAAAAAATCAAGAGATATTCAGTCAGTTGGTCAAAAGAAAACTAAAACCCTCCGTAAACGCTGCAATGCTACAATTACAAGAGTGTTCAACACGAGTGGAGCCAATTATAAAATTAACTTAAATCTCGAGTCGGAAATCTCCTACTAAAGTTTCACTTTAACGGATCATCAGGAAGTCCTACACCGACCCTTTATATATATATATATATATATATACGAGAGTTATTCAATAAATAATGTGAATTTTGCCCAAGGAGTTGGCAGTAGGGAACCTTTTCCTTGAAAATCAATAGTGACTAGTCCTTTCTGGTTCCCAAAAACTGTCAGCCTGGCCTTCTTCACCCAGCCTTCGACTCATGCTAGTTGAGATATACCCACGTATATTTAATTTATAAATATTTTCTCGCTAAAACAAGCCTCAGTGTACTAAACACAAATTTTCTATAACATTTATATGGTTTGCACTTCCCAGCCATACAATATTTAATGACGGACCTGGAGCACTCTAAGTTAACGCCATTTTGAATAGTCTCAAAATTAAATAAAATATTTTTGCTAGAAACCAATTGCAATCAAATGCAAAATTTGCACTCATGAAAAATACTTATGAAAATGCATTTACTTTGCTTTTTTCATAAATTCACTTTCACTGAGTGATATATATATATATATATATATATATATATATATATATATATATATATATAATGAAGCAAATAATGGAGTATATTCCGACAATATATAAAATAAAAATTGATAACAAGGTATTCCGAGTAGAAGGAGAGATTTATTGAGAAGCGAAGTCGACACTATAGCGTTTCGGTTCTAATAAACCATCATCAGGGCTATGAGGGATGATATTAGTGATGTTAAATCAACGATGGATGTTTAAAAATACAAAAAAAAATGTATAACAAGAACAAGTTGGCCGTTTAATTAGTGAATCACTGTTTGTCTTCACCAATTAAAAGGACAATTTTTTCTTATTAAACAAATTTTCCCATGGTTTTTGCATTTTGCACTTTTAAACATCACTTATACCATCCCTCATAGTCCTGCTGATGGT
>OY757936.1:19925762-20005762 GCA_963585895.1 Sepioteuthis lessoniana
GGAGTCTCACAACCAGATTAATTTGTGTCATGCCAGGAGAAATTTTTTGAGTTGTATCACACGTCCGTATAGTTACCGTATTTGTGGGTTAGAAACCTTATATATATATATAATGCGGAAAGCAAAACGACAGCTGTTCAGCTAACGAAGTATCCATCGGATGAAAATTCCGGAGTCAGGCATTATTTACCAGTAACCCAGTGCCTGACACCGAGCGTAAAACCTACGAGGCGTGTCAACAATATAACTCTCTTTCTCTGCCTCTTTCTTTACCTCTCACTCTTTATAAATATATATATATATATATATACAAGTGTGTGTGTGTGTGATTGTTGGAAAAGTGTTCTAGATTTGAAACTAAACTGCGTCTGATTATAGGATCCTATCTATGGGTCAAATACGACTAATTATTCGTTTACAATACTTGAAATATTTAATTGTGTGCAAGCAATAGAAATTATTAAACTGTGTGCAAATAATAGCAATACTTGTAACAATTAAACTGTACGTTCGTCTACTCTTTTATGGTAGCCATTGTCATTTTTGTAATGTTTGGCATAAACACAGAATTAAGGCTTTTCTGGATCATATAACAAGTATTTTGAACTCCTTATTTTTTTTTCAAGGTTTTCACAATGTCTTAATTATAGTTCAAATGGAAAAGGGTTCGCTTTGCTATGTGATTCATATTGAGGTTGGTTGTTGTAGTTTTTCTTGGACACTTAGTCATTTCGTTTCTTTAAAAAATAGGAATCACTGGCTGCAGTTTGAAAGTTACCTCAAATCGTTTTCAGGCCACGGCGTAATATTCATCAAGATGGATTTGGTCGGAAGGAATAAATTTTCAGCATGAATGAAATGCACACGGAACCACCATTCCCGCGTGATTACGTAACATCAAGAAACGGTTACTCTAAATGCGTAATGACATCAACGGCCAAAAGTAAACGCGTTTTTAAAATTCACAAATTGTACCCTAAAAATGGAAATGAACGTCCACTGTAATCTCTGCTTTTAATTGATATGGCATATCAGCCCAGGAGGTTAACGTTATGTGGATTCATAACACCGACTTAGGAAGACGTAGCCCCGGAGGTGACCGTGTACTCTGTAGGGAACACGTACCTTCAAGACACATTAAGTTAAGTGGCCGCGTATTTCACCATGACAAGTTAATTTGGCATCACTTATGTGTGATACAGACCGGTGGCCCAGTGGTAGAGTTTCGGCTTCTACATTCAGTGGTTGTTGGTTCGGTCTTCAGGGGTGTCGATCACGGCATTCGCACTGCTGATGAGACATAATAATGCTCGAAACAGCTGTTCAGTATTCCAAATGTCGGTGTTGGCCTAATTTTCTATTCATGGTAATTCAATATATATATATATATATATATATTGTAACAGTGTTGGCTGTCACAAATTCACTTTGTGAGTTTGTGGCGAACCAAGTGTGATATAATTTGGAGAGTGCTCAATATTTGTAATAGATCTACTATATAATATTAAATTTTATATATTTAATCCCATTGAAGTCTGAGTGCGACCTTTGGTTACCCGAAGCTTTATAAACAACAACCATCTGACAAATAACGAAAGAAAAAATTGTTTTTAAAACTTCATGAAATCTAAGGTCGCAGACAAACTTCTTTGGCATTAAATATATAAAATCTAATATATATATATATATATATATATATATATATATATATATATATAAATCGTCCACACACACACACACACACACATATATATATATAGATATAGATATACGTAACATACATATGTAGCATTTCTGCTATGTACATTATATATGCAAAAGCTATTCTCATGAACTGAGTACCTCAGCAGCCGATAAGTGTATATGTATATAAATATGTATGTAAAAAATTGCTACGCTTGCACTGAGATGGGTGATTACTTTGGGATTAGATATCCCACTGATATAAGGTCAGCCTGGTTTCGATCCCAGCTTATAGCATCTCGTCGTCTTGAAACACTGAAAACTTGTGATGCAACAAAACAGTCTGTTTGTGGATTAATATATATATATATATATATATATATATATATATATATATATATTACATCACAATCTGATTGTTTCGTTGTATATATATATATATATATATGGAGAAATGATGTGAAAAAATAAAGGGAATAGTCGATAAACCAAAACACAGACAACGGATTCAAATTTATATTTCGTTTTCATTTCATCAAAGACTTCTTCAGAATGTTGGTTATTTTGTAGAGAGAAGCAATGAGAGAAAAAGAACAAGAGATCGAAAGAAGAAGAGATAGAGAAGGAAAAGAAAAGAAAAAAGAAAGGGAAAGATAGAAATACAAATTCGTGGGTTGAAGGAACGTGGTGACCGTAGGATTATTGACTGAAACTACGGTGCATTTTTAAACATCCGAGCAATGGGTAAAGGAGTAGAGGACATGCTACAGCTTGTGTCAAGCATGTCAAATTTCATCAAAACATGACCGTTAGAACAAAATATCTAAATCATCTAGAAGTATGGAAGTGTGGTAGGGAAATAAATGTCTTAGTTTTTATGATAAAAAAATTCTTATCAGAATCAATTTTGATATTATTCCCCTATAAAATAAATTCAGCCGAGTAGGGTGATGACAAACCTCTGTTTTAACACACAGGATTCCTTTTTTATTTGCCACTTTTTGAATAGGCTAAAAAGAATTATTTCTTCGAGATTAATATTTTTTCTTTAAAGCAATTCCAAACAATCCTGACTTAACATTTTTGGAACAAATTCTGAAATGATGGGTATATCTCAAGGTGGTTACGCGGTCTTGATCATTAATTCTCAAAGCCCAAGCTGCAAGGATAAATCCCAGATCTGACATCTCTTAGTGTCATCAACAAGTGTTTTTGTAGATTTATGATAGAAAACCACCCAAATTAACCGCAGCACTGAGAACAGGTACATTTACGTTTTAAAAGAATTTTGAATCCGAATATTTCTGAATTCTAAATATTCTATGAAATGATACAATCATGATCTCAATTTAAATGTCATATCAGCTATGAATCTGAAGGCTTGAATAGATAAGAATGATTATTTGTATAAGATAAAATGTTGGGTGGATATTTTAATTCCATAAGAATAGAAATTTCTTGCAGCAGCATGTCTTCCTGCTAGTTATGACTCGTTGTTAGTAAATCCCCTGATAACCACTCTCCTTTTCTCATGAAAAAAGCTAGGCATTCAATAGTCTGTCGGAAATATTAGAAAAAAGGTTACATTCAACCGTATATTTGCGGTAAGTAATTTGTCACGTGACCCGATGCTTGCTCACGCGACACGTACAGGAAAATAATGAAAAAATATATATTCATTGATTAAAGAAATCTTCGCAGTCCAATTATAGGAAAATAAATTATGGAATCAGGTGATAAATGACGCAGAAGAAATTTCTTAGGATGTCTACGCTTAGAAATCAATTCCAAATCAATTATATATAAATATATATATAAGTGAGTCTGTATGTTTGTGTGTGAACTTAGATATTCAGTTCAGGGTGGCAGTAACGTACTTGAATCAAAGCCACAGTAAAATAGAAGACATACTATTAGAGCCTTGAAGCGGGACGTTAAATGGGTATTCAAATGTAGTCTATAGATATACGAGGGTCGATCAAAAAGTTCTAAGCCGCGCGAAAACTTTAGATTTGCCCTACACCTCTCACTGTTGTATGCGCCATACTTGGACAGAAATAATGTCAGAAATCTTTTTAGTTTTTGCAATGTTTTGTCTTTCTTGATAAGGCTTAGGGCTTTTTGAAGAAAAAGGGTCCGTAAAACGTAGATACATTGACATATTTAGTTCCCCTAGAAAGATACTCTATCCCATTATAAAAATGGACATGGGAAAAACAAATAGACCAAAGGACAAGAAATTTTATGACTATGTATAAAGCCTTACGCAATGGAAATGACAGACTATGTGTGTCTAGAAAAAGGGAGGAAGAGGATTTGACAGAATTGAGGATTGAATGGACACTGTGGAGTTGCCCGACTTGAATAAGTTTACAGACATCAACTTTGGGTGGATTCTGGGTGCTGTCTAGAGGATTTAGTAAGTGTTAAGAGAATCAGCGGGGTCGGCTTACCTTGACGATAATCAATATAACAGTCAGTTTTAAATAAAAGGATAAAATCAAGAATATTCATAGTTTTATTTTGAAAGATAAAATTGTTAAAAAAAATCAGAGAAGCTAAAAAGCCGTTCACACACGTACACGCACACAGAAATAAACACACAAATATATTCTTACATATATATATATATTGGCACAAACCGGCCCATTGGCATAATGGTTAGAGTGTTTGCCAATGGCCAAGGAAGCCGGGGTTCAATCCCAGGTCCAGTCATACTGAAGACCAAAAAAATGGTACTTGATCCCTCCTTGCTTAACACTCAACATTATAAGGTATGGATCAAGGGTAAAGTGGAGTAATCCAGGGAATGGAGTAGCACCCTCTCATACAGGTGTATGTACAAATGACTCGTTGTAATATCTATTGAAAAGAGAGCCCTTGGGTTGTCGCTTTCGGGTCATCCTTGCCTACAGTCACCAACTATATATATCATATTTACCCAACCCCTCCGCTCGGGCAGGATATGACACAAGGTCAATTTTTTAAGCGGAGTTTAACAGGTTTGAATTCAGAGTTTTCCTTCTCCTAGACTAGTTGCTTCACCAAGGCTGAAGAACCTAGTCTACCCTATATATATATATATATATTGATTAAAACTAATATTCTGAGTTGAGAAATACGAGCATTGAGATAATCTGCGCGGAGAAAGATATTTAAAACAGATTATGCCTTCTATGAGTAGAGACTTAAACGTTTTGGAATGTTTCAACATTTCATGTCGGAAGAGGAAAATGACGGACTCTCAGGTTCAAGAACCTGCTTGGAGGTGTAATGTTTATTCTCTCTATAACTGGATACGTTTTTTTTTTGTTGTTTTTTTTTACTGCAAATAACGTAAGAGGTATCATCTCTCCTCAAAGAAAGTGTGTCCTGAGACAGACCATGAGTAATTTGCAGTAAAATCTGAAATTTTTTTATCCAGCTTGAAAAGACAGGTGTCGGTTAACAAAAAGCGCTTGTAGCGTAATGGATTTAATCGTTGAAGATGGACCAGGCGAACCGATTTCAAATCCTGGATGAGGTTCCCTTGAATTTCACATCGTGCTAATACTCTTGGGAAAGGTATGAATTTTAATATCCTCCCTCCAGCAAAGAGTAAGGTGAGTTCTTCATATTTGATATAACAAACGGTCTGGAAGAAAAACTGTTAAACTCAGCATTGAAGATAGTGATCTTGTGTCGTATCCAGCTTTTTCCAAGTTCCGCATGAAGTAAGATCCACAGTCATCACTTAGTTTGTCGGTTATCTCTGCTTCAAGGTTTGCAAGACTTTGGCTATGTTGTATAGCCATGATACAACTATACGTATACATATACATGCGGTAACATAATCCACAATAATGACGAACTAACAGAGTTCTTTAGAAAAATATACCTCACAATTTATTCTCGAACGGATTGATATAGGTTATGTGTGAGAGGTGAGTTGGAGAAACAGCAAAAATTTTTGAAGATGGACAATCATTAGACAGACACACACTCTCTCTCTCTCTCTCTCTCTCTCTCTCACACACACACACACACACACATATATATATATATATTTGAAGAGTGTATATTTAGGCTGCAAGTTGTTATTAGAGCAAATTTTGTTTAAATTGGATGGAACACTATTATTTGTAATTTCATTTTTTCAAGACTCCTTGTTATTTTTCTAGTGTCGGGATGTAGACAGTAAAGGAATGGTCCCATATCTTCTGCCCAAGCGCTTTCGACCATACTTTTGTACGTCATCAGAGGTAGTGTTGTTTCGAGTTGACTATTGAGTTTTTACTGTTTTAGTAATTTGTAACGTTTTGTTTTTGAAGTCGTCGGTTGGAACGTTTTCAACGTTTCGTTTAAAAACGTGCTGTTAGAAAAAGGTTTACTAATAAAGTTAGTGATTCTTAGTTATTAAAATATTTATTATGTTGGTTCCTGTGTTAAATGCTATTGTATTTATGCATGTTTTTAAAAATAAATTATGCATATCGCTTCAACGATTTGTTATCGTTTTTTATTATTGTTTTTACATATAGTTATTGTATTATCTGTGAGAATCTTACTTACATCGAAAGATGTAAGTTGATTAGTACAAGTAATGCATTTATATTATAATTAAATCTTGTTTTATGGCGCTATTTTCGGAGAGGTAATAAGTGAGATAACGAGATAATGTTGTGGTTGTATAACCAATGTAAGAATTATTTTCGTTTTCGGGAGGCACTCTCGAAATGGACTTATAAATTTACGAACTATATTGGTTTGGTTTAGGTGTTTTTTAGCGGAGCTGGTGTTGTTTTTAAATATAAAGTTTGATGTTTTAAATTTAGTGTAGTCGTTGATAAGCTTTATTTGCTTTTGTTTTCCATTGTCGTTAACAAACTTGCTTGACATATATATATATATATATATATATGCATGTTCGGTTGAAGGCTGTGGAGTATTTTCTTTTCATCATCTTTAAGTGAAGACGTTTAAGCCTTCTCATTATTTTTCGTATGTCTGGGTCAAAGTGCTGAAGAAAGTTTCCCATACGAGCCCAAGGGCTTTCGACCATTTCGGCGGTCATCATCAGGGATTGTGTCAAATTGTTTGTTGCTGTCACTTTTACATTTATTTAGAGTGTTTTTTTTCTAATAATTTGTTGACACATTTTGTTATTTAATTCAAAATTCTGTGTATGTACGCACACGCACACACACACACACACACACATATATATATATATAATGATAATATATATATATATATATACATATATAAAGTAAGTAAGTAAAGTTGGCGGCCATAGTCGAGGGTAACCCGAAGGCTCCCTTTTCGATAGCTACTACACCAAGGTGTTGGGGAGGGCGCTACTCCTTCCCTGGATTGCTCTACTTTACCCTTGATCGTACCTTATAATGCTGAGTGTTAAGCAAGGAGGTATCAAGTACCATTTTTTGAGTCTTTGGTATGACTCGACCTGGGATTGAACCCAGGTCTCCCGGGCGATTGGCGAACACTCCAACCCCTAGGCCAATGTCCGGTACAATATATATATATAATCCATGGAAAATTCTGTGAACTTAGGTTTCATGAAGTTTATAAAAGTTTATAAAATACATAAAACAACATTCATTGTTTTATAAATTTTATTAACTTTTATAAGGTCGCAGAATATTTTCCATGGATTGAATATATATCAAATATATATATTTATTTATTATCATTATTATAATAGTTCTATCCTTCAACCGAACATGCTTAAATAACGACTTGGTGCCAAAGTACAACATATATATATATATATATATATATATATATATATATATATATATACCAACCTCTCCGCTCAGGCAGGATACGACACTAGGTCAATTTTTAACGTGAGTTTAACAGGTTTGACTTCAGAGTTTTCCTTCTCCTTGACCAGTTGCCTCGCCAAAGCTGAAGAACCTCTCCTGCCCTTCTATATACCCATAGCTGGAGAGAGAATAATTGGATTCATATCTTTCCGAAAGGTATTAGTGCTATGTGAAATGCGACCAGTCTCGTCCAGGATTTGAACTCGTATCGCCGTGTCCATTTCCTACGACGATAACCAGATCTATCTATATATATATATATATATATATATATATATAGATATAGATATATATGTGTGTGTGTGTATAAAATTACTTTATTATATAAGTGTTATATTTTGACCCTCGCCCCGGCCCAAAAATGCTATTCCAAGGTGATACACCGGAAGGAAGTGACACATTCTAATGGCCAGTAATTGAAAGAGATCGCGTGGGCGGATTAAGGCTTATGATATGGGACAAGGTAAAGGTCCCATTGTGCCACTACAGTGATGCACCGGAAGAGAGTAACCTCTGAACTGCATGACAGTTATTTTCGCTTGATGACGATTAAAAATTCGATTTCAAAGATCCAGTGGGCGATCGTGTGGGCGTTGAATTATTATATAATTGAGTTGAGTTGGGTTCCAAAGCAGTTGCCAGCAGACTACCAGACAGCTAGAGACCAGATGTGGTAGGGAAAGCCACACCCGACCGAGGGGGCCCTCGGAAAACCCCCGATGGAGTAGACCCCAGCATTAGAAGAACAAGAAAGACACAACGTGACGGTCATAACAGTTGGGTCAAAATATGAAGTTTATGTTCGGTCTCCAGCACCCTCTCACATGCAAACCTTGAACAACCCTTTTCAAACCTTACAAATAAAGTGAGAGGTAAATATATTTGTAAAGAAGTCTTCCTGTGTCCTTTAGTCATGCGTCTGTTATCATTGCATCGGTATGTATCCAGTATATATATGTATATTTCTGCATGAATCAGAAGATGACTACACAAGATAAGTTGCTTAACCGTGCACTTGTTTCCAGTTAAATTTTGTAATGAGAAAAAGTAACATTTCCCTGTCGTTTTCCTTTTGATCACACATCGTATTTGCTATATTTCATTCAATTATATTTTTGTCTATCAGTAATGCATAGTATAATGCACTTCAGCTACAAAAAAAAAGGCCTTCATTTACATTCAGGCAAGAAATTTCCAATCATAATCATTAATATTAATGTCAACATCGAACAACTGAACGACACAAATACACGTTCATATATACTTGGACGTTTGTGCATTGTTGATATATTATTTTTGTCTCAATACTTTTATTGTAGCTCCTGAGATACATATTAAATATACATATATGTAAATTAAAATGAACGTACTTGTCACACACACACACACACACACACACACACACACACATATATATATATATATATATTCATTTATTCATTCTTAATTTAATAACCAAGGTTAGTTATTATTTCTTTCTTTCTTTTTTTATTTCTTTTTTTTAGAAATTCATTTCGTATCATATCTTGGCGCATTAATAAATTCATTTCGATTTCTCTTATTAATAAATACATATTTTAAGAATATTTCAAATAATAAGAGGGAAAGCCGGCCGTATTTGAATGATAGCTTCATTTCCTGACGAGATGAAAAATAATTATTAGATGTTTACAGACTCTCGCCAAGAAAAAAATAAAAAACAAAACAAATTGAGACCAGTTACTGCTAAAACCAATGACACACACGTAAATATTTTTGTTAGGTATAAGGGATGAATTATTGCAACAGAATTATCATTGGTTGATTGATTTTAACGGCACGCCAAACCATCTAGTGTTATTTTATGCTTAGAAGTGAAAGAAACACTGTCATTGTACGTTTATATTTACATGTAATTTGTAGTTCTTTTTTTAAATTCTCGTGAGTTCTTTCTCAGTGAAACATTTAGCTTCTATCATAAGAAGAAATACAAAGAAGAGTGACAAAACTAAGAAAAGAAGTAACTGATTACAGTTACAGAGTAATATTGGAGAAATTAAAATTAACTACTTTGGAACTGGCTCATTAGCCAAGTGAGTAGAGTGTCACCAGTGGTCTGGGAGACCTGGGTTCAATTCTAGTTCGCGTCATATCAAAGAATTTAAAATGGTACTTGATAATTCCTTACTTAACACTCAGCAATATAAGGTACGTATCAAGGGTAAAGTGGAACAATTCAGGGAAAGGAGTAGCGCCCTCTCCTACACCTCGGTGTAGTAGCTATTGAAAAGGGAGCTCTCTGGTCGCTCTCGACTAGGGTCACCAAATTTACTTACTTTGGAACGGAGAGTCCTCGAGGTGTAATTGGTAAATCGCTGGATTGCGGAATCGTGGTAAGCGAGTTCGAACTCTAGTCAAGCTATTACGTTCACTTTCGGAGGACAAATACCCTTGAGAAAAGCATGAACCGCTTTATCCTCCCACCAAAGGGTTAAATAGTACCTCAACTGTTCTTCAAGAAGGATGGGTTTGGCATAGAATAACCCAGGAAGGTTGATATACCATTAAAAGAAACAAATAGAAAGATAAATGAGAAGTGATATAATTGAAACTTTCAAAATAATTTCTGGAATTTCAAAGATATTGTTGATAACTCCGTGGTGTAATGGTTATCGTCGTAGGAAATGGACACGGCGACAAAAGTTCAAATCCTGGACGAGACTGATTGCATTTCACATAGCACTAATACCCTTCGGAAAAGTATGAATCCAACTATTTTCAGATGATAATTAATAAAAAAAGATGACTGAAAATTATTCTTCTCAAACAGGAAATTTTCTGTCAAGACAGATTGCAAAAAAAAAAAGTAAGTCTCCGACCATTTGGATTTTTTTAATAGAGAAAGAGATTTTTTAAACAAATTGACTTTTCAAATCAAAAACAGCAATTTTGTCGAAAGTTCCAAAATTAATTTGGGCGATTTCAGAAATAATGGTATGAAAAAGTATTTAAGAGAAACTTTTAGGGCATTATCGGATAAAATACTTAACAGAATTTGATTTTTATATAGATATTCTATTAAAGGGCACCTCGGGTGGTGTTGTGGTTAATAAGATAGACTAACGAGTGAGTTCGAGTCATATTCGGTGCCATTTTCGTTAGGCATTGTGCCACATCTAAGCAAAAAATGCTCAGTAAATCAAAACAGATATTGTATTAATAGCATTTACGTTTTGTGCAAAAATTCTTTTTTTTAAGGTTTATGCCTTCTTCGGCATTTTCGTTTTTTAAGATTGATGTCTCCTTGGCTTTTCTGTTTTTTAAAACGGAAATTCCCAAGTAGGCATAACAAAAACCAAAACAAAACAAAAAATAACAATGGACACATAAAATTTTCAGGGATTTTAAGATACACACAGATCACCTAATCCCGGCCAGTAAACCAAACCAGATGATAATTAATAAAAAAAGAGAAAAAACCTGATTTACAGTAGAATCTGTAGTCCTGGCGGTCCACAGAGAGAAAAACCAAAGAAAACGAAAAGAGTGACAGGTACTTGAACCACGCTAGAGAACTAAAAAAAAGCAATGGAACAAGAGAGTAACGGTTATAGCAATAGTACTAGGAGCACTAGGAATGGTCCCCAAAGTCTTGGAAAAGAGGACTGGAAGAGTTGGAAATCGGAGGAGGAATCGAGACCTTCAAACTTGGTTGAGATCGGCCAGAATATTGAGAGGAGACCTTGCTAGAGAATTGAAAAAGCTGTGGAACAAGAAAGTAACGATTGTGCCAATTGGGATTGGTGCCTTAGGCACAATAACTAAAGGATTATTAAAAGGCCTGGAAGACTTGGAAGTTGGCGGACGGGTAGAGACTATCCAAACGACAGCATTGCTAAGAACGGCCAGAATCTTGAGACGAGTCCTGGAGACTTGAGGAGACTTGCTGTCACTCAAACTCCAGTGAGAAACCATCAGCTAAAACTGATGTAAAAAACTCTAAAGGAGTAAATAATCATAACAATAAATTAACACAGATGGGTTATAAGACTAGACACGACTGGGTGGGCAAGGTGATCCACTGGGAGATGTGCAAGAAATTTAAATTTAACCATACAAACAAATGCTATATGCACAACCCAGCAGCTATCCTGGAGAATGACACACACAAACTCCTATGGGACATACAAACGGATCACCTAATCTTGGCCAGACAACCAGATCTCATTGTAATCAACAACAACAACAAAAAGGAGAACTTGCAAAATTGTGGACTTTGTTGTACCGGCTGACCACTGAATAAAACTGAAAGAAATTGCTTGGGAATTGAAAAAAATAGTGAATATGAAGGTGACGATTATACCAATCGTGATTGGTGCATTTGGTACGGTAACTAAGGATTATTAAAGGGACTGGAGGACTTAGAAGTTGGAGGACGAGTAGAGACCAACCAAATGACAGCATTGTTGAGAACCGCCAGAATACTGATGAGAGTCCTGGAGAGTACAGGAGACTTGCTGTCTCTTAAACTCCAGTAAAAGACCATCTGGTGCCCGTAGTGTAATGGTTATCGTCGTAGGCAATGGACAAGGCGACATGAGTTCAAATTTTGGACGAGACTGATTGCATTTCTCATAGCACTAATACCCTTGGGAAAGGTATGAATCCAATTATTTTCCCTCCAGCTATGGGTAAATAGCAGGGCAGACTAGGTTCTTCAGCCTTGGTGAGGCAACTAGTCTAGGAGAAGGAAAACTCTGAATTCAAACCTGTTAAACTCCGCTTAAAAAAATTGACCCTGTGTCATATCCTGCCCGAGCGGAGGGGTTGGGTATATATGGTAATAGACCATCTGCTAACGATGATGTGAAAAACTCTCAAGGAATAAATAATAATTAGGATAATTATAAACCACTATAATTCGATTTTAGGATTAGCTAATTTCACGACTCTCTTTATTTTCTTATTGTCCAAAATTGTTTATATACGTAATAATTGATTTTGTATAAATAACCTACAATGGTTGATGTGTCATACGATACTAAATAATCTGATGGTTAGGTTCCAATAAAGCGGGAACTTTGGGGAATGTGGAGTACTTCTTTATTACCATCGCTCTCAGGTCCACTCTGGCTCGGAGTGGTAACACCTAATAGGGTCCTATATATGGATAAAAAGAACTAAACTTTGTACTTATGCTAAACCGTGTACTTACACTAAACGTCACATTGTTTAATGTCAAATTCAGGACTCTCGTTCTGGGGCCTTACCACTCTGCAGAGATGCAGGCGGTGTATCTTACATCCCCAGCCGAATGGGCCAGACCCAGTCAGGTGCTATTACTTCGGGTCAGAGTCTACCTGGAAGCAATGCCAATAAAGGGATACTCCGTATTCTCCAAACGTCCATCGTTACTGAAGCCTCACCATCAGAGTGTCTAGTGTCATATACAGGACACTCGTTAGGGGAATCTAACACCTCGGCAGAGATTCCATCGGCGTATTCTACAGCCGACTAGGCATTTGCCGATATAAACCATTTGTCAATTGGAGAAAATTTCAGTTTTATGCATAATTCACAGTGGATCCCCTTTCCTACTCGTTCATGTTTGTATAATGTATATTCACAATTTACTTGTGTATAACTAATTTCTTGCTTTGCCCAAATTAATTGTCATGAAATTATATTGTGTCGCAATTAACAGGGATTAAGTTTGCGATTTTTGCCGCCACTACTCGCCGGTGAGTTTCAAAAGAGACATTTTTCTAGCACTCTGCTCAGTATTCTTGGTAATCTTATCAGTGCTGTAGTTTGGAAGATTTCAATTCCCGTTCAGATATTCAGCTATTCCGTGGAGAGTACCCATTATGTTGTTGTTAACGTGCTGGACTGCAAGTTCGTAGTAAGCAAGTTTGATCTCCAGTCGGGCGATTACTTTTATTTTTCGACAAATACCATGAGGAAATTCATGAAAACTCTTAATCCCCTAACCAGCTCTGGGTTAGATATTACCTCCCCTGTTCTTCTACACGGGTGACTTTCGTGCTGACAAAGAAAAGAAGCAGAAGGTACCCCGCAAAAACAATTACCGACGCCGACTACGCCGATGACATAGCGATTCTTGCAAATACACCCAACCAAGCCGAAACACTTCTTCATAGTGTGAAACAAGCCGTCGGAGGCATTGGCCTCCATGTCAATGCACACAAAACTGAATACATGTGTTTAATCAAACAGGCGACATTTCCACACTAGAGGGAACCTCTCTGAAACTGGTAGACAAATTCACCTTCCTAGGAAATAGTGTCTCATCAACCGAAAAAGACATCGACACACGGCTAACAAAGACATTGACAGCTATCGATAAGCTATCGATCATATGGAAATCAGACCTGATCGATAAAATGAAACGCAGTTTCTTCCAGGCAGCGGTCGTATCGATACTGCTATATGGATGCACTACTTGGACGCTAACAAAACGACTGGAGAAAAAGCTAGACGGTAATTACACAAGAATGCTAAAAGCAATATTGAACAAGTCCTGGAGGCAACACCACACAAAGCACCAAATATACGGCCACCGACCTCCCATCACGAAAACTATTCAAGTTAGAGGAAGAAGACATGCAGGACACTGCAGGAGAAGTTGGGACGAGCTCATAAGTGAAGTACTCCTATGGACTCCCACATATGGCCGAGCAAAAGCAGGATGACCAGCTCGAACATACATACAGCAGCTATGTGAGGAAACCGGATGTAGCCTTGAAGACCTGCCAGAAGTAATGAACGATAGGGAGAAATGGCGAGAGAGGGTCAGGGATATCTTTGCTGCCGGCACGACATGATGATGATGATGAAAAAGGCTGATATGCTGATAACAAATAAATCAAATCAGCTCTTACTTTTTTCTTGGTTCCTTGTATTTATTTCCACTTTTCACTTTATTTGTCTCACAGTCTTCTTCATGCTCCTTCAAGAATTTTTCTCTTCTCAGGTAAGGTCAGAGTATTAATCCAGTATTTTGATTTCTTTAATTTGGTTTGGTTTGGTTTTATGGCATATCAACCTTCGAAGGTTATTTAATGCCAAAGCCATCCTTGGTTGGTTTGGTTTGTTGGGTTTTATGGCATATCAACTTTTGTAGGTTATTTAACGCCAAATCCATTTTTATGTAAATAATCAGTTCTATTTAAAACAATTCAGTTAAGCAAGAGTACACAGTTTGTCAAAAACATTTCTATTTCAAACTATTCAGTTTATTCACGCAGTTATATATAACAATTCAGTTTAGCATGAATACAGTTTCAATGTCAAAAACAGTTCATTTTCAAATAATTCAGTTTAACATAAGCTCACTGCTTAAACGTAAGAACGGTTTAATTGTGAAAAACATTTCTTTTTCAAGCAATTCAGTTTAATCAAACAATTCAGTTTAGCATAAGTATGCCGTTAGTTCTATTTAACCCATGGAAAGGGCCCTATCAGGTGCTACCACGCCGGGCTAGAGTGAACCTGGGAGCAATGGCAATGAAGGGGTACTCCGTATTCCCCAATGCCCCAGCATTACTGGGACCTCACCATCAGACTGTTTAATGTCATATCCAGGACACTTGTTGTGGTGGAAGTCTTACCCCTCTGAAGAGGTTGGTTGTATTTTGGCCTTCGACCCGGTCAAAAATGCCATTCCAAGGTAATGCACCGGAAAGAAGTGGCACATTCTAATGGCGGTTATGAGAGGAAATCGCATGGGCGGAAATTGGCTGATGAAATGGGACGAAATAAAAAATCCCATGATACTCTCATAGACTGACGCACCAGAAGAGAGTGACCTCTGAACTGCATGACAGTTATTTCTGCTTGAAGACGATCCAACATGCGATTCCAAACATCGAGTAGGCGACTGAGTGGGCGTTGAACCATTATATAACTCAGTCAAGACAGAAGTCAAGACAGTTGAGTTAGAGATTGGACGGAGTTATAGACGAGATGTGGTAGGGAAAGCCACACCAGACCGAAGGGGCTCGGGGCCCTCGATTGAGTTGGGGTCCAGAGAACTTGCTGATAAAATGCAGTAAAGAAAGCTATCACCCAGCAGAGTGGGCCTCTGGGCCTCCGGTTGAGCAGCCCTGGAGAACGAGAAAGATACAACGTTGACGGCCATAAGAGTGGGGGTCAAAATATTGCAGTTCTGTTCGGTCTCCAACTCCCTCTCACAGTAGAACCCCACACAACCCTTTCGAACCTTGCAAATAAATCGAGAGGAATATATTTTGTTAAAGAAGCCTTCCTGCGTCTTTATTATTGTGTCGTTATGATACGGCATATGAGAATATAAGAGGTGAAGTCAATGTATTCTGCAGCCCCAGCCGACTGGGCAATTGCTTTCTTTAAATTCCATTCCGGAACAGAAAACTCCACAAGTTGACTAGTTCTTTTCTCCTTAAATAATCGAATAACGTTCATTTCGCATAAATATTAACACATAATATTGGTACGTATTCTATGTATGTTGGTATGGCAGTATGATTAGATAAAAGTTTTATTCTTAAATAATGTTTCCTGAACAATAATGGTCAGACCTATTTGTGAAAGAGAGAATTTTTTTCTTAAGACTGTAGAAGTTCAGAGTCAGCGAAATGATTTGCAGACTTGGTAACCTGATTCTTTGCTTTCTTCAGAAAGAACACAATCCATTGATCTATTGTGTTGGAATTGGTGCAAGTGTTTGTTTTGCAAAGAATGGGTAAAAGAGAGGCGGTGTTTTGTTGCTTTATCGTCAGACGCCCATTTTACGTTAACTTGAATTTCTGGTAGCTAGAAAAGGCTCAGGTTTAGATTGAGAACCAATAAAATCAAGTTTACGAAGAACAGGCGCGTGTAACTTGACATTGTTATGGATGTTGAGAAATTGCAGCAAGATAGAAGCGGAATAAGATAGATAGATAGATAGTAGTGGATCAAATAGGTCTGACTATATATATATATATAATAACAGAAAAATCAACAAATACCAGCTTGTAGAGGGTGTGTTGATATCTGTGGGATAAAACAAGTATTGGTACAAGGCCATTGTATTAGGGAAAGCACGGGGGGAAATGGTAAAATGATCTGAGAAAGCGTTGGCTCAGAGCGAAAGTCATGGAGCAAGTGTCGGTACAAGGTTTTTTTTTATTAAGCTGACGAAGCAACAGTAAAAAGAGAGGTGATAGTTCATGGCGGGCATATTGAAGCAGGCGTTCTTATACTAATTTTCTCATATTCTGGGATATATGACTTGGTTAACGTAAAGTATCTGGGATTTTTGTAAGCATGGAACGGAACAAATCAAATTACTATCGGTGCAAATAAATAGAATCATGTGCGGAGATTTTTTGAAATTTAGGATTGCATTATCAAGGTACAAACAGAACTTGTTTGGCCTAAATTCAGCATTTAAAGACAAAACTTATGACTCCATTTGAACATGGCACCAAAGATACACTGACGAAAAGATAGATTGATCTATCAAGAATTACGATTTATTTTGCATCTATTTCAGATATTAATATTTCATCTTACAATTTTATTTGACCACTCGTATTAGTTTATTAATTCTTATACAAAATGGCATTTCAAACTGACTCGGGGTATTGGATACCTGAATATTAACATTGTCCGTTCATATTTACAATTTCGTCTTTTTTTGTGCATGGGTCATCTGGAATACGGATATATTTTGAACAGATCTATTTTACTCAAACAAAGAACCCTTAGATAGTCTACAATACCGATTCAGGGTGGACCTGGGAGTAATGTCAGAAAGGGTTAACACACATCCACCGAACCTTCCGATTTAAATACTGCAGTTTTGATTATATACGAGGTGCATACGATAAGTTTCCAGACTTTTTTCGTATGGGCATTTAAAATTGTCGTAGTTATTGCTATACATCTTATGAGATGACAGACCAATTTTCATGCTTGCAGATTCAAATGAACAGCTACAGCAAGAATTGGAATACACCCTACTAAAGTCTGATTGTCACAGCTGGTGAATTTCAAAAATGCAATCGGACACATCAGAAGAACGACATAAAAATAAATTCTGTTTTAAACTTGGGAACATGCAACAGAAAGGTATGGAATGCTTCAGACTGCTTTTCAACCATCTTGCATGAATCGAGCATCAGTTTTTGAGTGGTATAAGAGATTCAATGAAGGCAGGGAGTCTGTGAGGGATGATGAGTGGTGCAGGAAGAGTAAGGAAGTCAATACACCAGAGTTGATTGGCCAAAGGGTTAGGGTTAGCGTTAGGGTTACTATGTTGAGGTTTTAAGGGAGTTCAGGAAGAGATTCTGTCAGAAGAGGCCAGCACTCTTCAAATCGGGTCAGGGGCATTTCCTCCTGGACAATGCACCAGTCCACAACTCCATCCTTGTCTAAAACTATTTGACTAAGATGGGCATCAAAACAGTTCCTCAGCCTCTCTGGAGTCTAGACCTTGCTCCCTGTGACTTTTGCTTATTCCCTAAGCTCAGAGACTGTCGTTATGAGACAATTGAGGAGATGAAAGAGGCTGTGACGAAGATCATTGACACGCTGACACAAGAGGACTTCTATTGGGCCTTCGAGAAGTTGTTGGAACGGTACAACAAGTGCATTAGAGCCGGAGGAGATTACTTCGAAGGAGACTAGAGTTTCATGTTTGTACTATCAATAAAAGTGTCCATACGAAAAAAAGTTTGGGAACTTATCGTATGCCCCTCGTAAATAGAAAAATATATAGTTTTTAACGACAAACAATGCACCACAAAACTTTAAACTCTAGTCAAAATTTGGAATAATTCAGTTAAATGAATTTGATTTGCTTTCTTTATTAAATGGCGTATCAACCTTTGCGGGTAACTTACTTCCAAAGCAATTTCTGTAGAAGACCTGTCATCATCGGATGAAAAGATAGTTTATATCTTTTACAAGCTTTATTGTAAACATCCTCAAGTAACGTTGATAGCGCGAATTTCTCTGATTATCTATCTATCTATCCATCTATCCCTATCACCTATCACTCCCTGCAGGTCTACCGAATTCCAAATATATTAGTCCATATTTACCAACTCCTCCGCTCGGGCAGGATATGATACAAGGTCAATTTTTAAGGGGAGTTTAACAGGTTTGAATTTAGAGTTTTCTTTCTCCTAGACTAGTTGCCTCACCAAGGCTGAAGAACCCAGTCTGCCCTACTATTTACACATAGCTGGAGGGAGTATAATTGGATTCATACCTTTCCCAAGGGTATTAGTGTTTGGGAAATGCAATTAGTCTGGTCCAGGATTTGAACTCGTGTCACCGATAACCATTACACCACGGACACCTCCTAATGTATTAGTCGAAAGTTAATCTTCATAGCGCGAGTGGAGTTCGAACTCGCTTACTAAAATGTCGTAGGCCTGCAAGTTAGCCATTACGTCACAGGTTCTCTTCATTCATTTTACCGGGAGAACTTCATAAAACATTTGTTCAATCAGCTGGGGCTATAGAATTCACAGACTGCTTCTCTGCAAAGGGTTAAGTCTCCCGCAACGAGTATCCAGGATATGACACTAAACAATCGGATGGTGAGGTTCCAGTAATGCTGGAGCTTTGGGAAATGCGAAGTTCCTTTTCATTGCCATCGCTCCCAGGTCCACTCTAGTATCACCGGATAAGGTCCTATCTATGGGTCAAATAGAACTAGACTGTGTTCTTATGCTAAACTCAATTGTTTGAAATAGAACGTTTTATATGTATAAAAATAGATTTGGCATTGAATAACCTACAAAGGTTCATGTGCAATATAACCAAACAAAACCAAAGGTTAAAAATTTGTGATATTTCAAAATTGTATTCTTAGCGATTAATGATATAATATATATTCCTACCTTTTCATATCTATCTATCTATCTATCTATCACTTTATCTATCTATCTATTTCAGTATAGTATCTG
Source organism: Sepioteuthis lessoniana (assembly GCA_963585895.1). Lineage (NCBI taxonomy): Eukaryota > Metazoa > Mollusca > Cephalopoda > Myopsida > Loliginidae > Sepioteuthis > Sepioteuthis lessoniana. The sequence continues at coordinate 19,945,216 of OY757936.1, forward strand.
TCTTTGTCTTAGCAATTTCAGAAAAGTCCACTCGGCTGGAGCTGTCGAAAATGTCAAATGAATCTCTATTTACCACTGTCTATTCGTTTCTCTCTCTTCCTGTCTCTTTCTCGATAATTCATATATATATATATATATATATATATATATATATATATATATATATATAAAATACGTTTATGGTACTTACTAGCTAACTTGGTGTCGACGACTGTCAGGCGACTGTAAAATGTGAAAACCTTGGTTCACACACACTACGATGTAATATATATATATATATATATATATATATATATATATATATTACATCGTAGTGTGTGTGAACCAAGGTTTTCACACACACACACACACACACACACACACACACACATATATATATATATATATATATATATATTGGTACCTGTCTTCCTGCTTACATTAGTATATTCGTATCTGTCTTGTTAGCTATTTCACACATATTCTCTCCTTCTCTTTCCCTCTCTTCCCCTTTTTCTTTCTTTCTTTCTTTCTTTCTTTCTTTCTTTCTTTCTTTCTATCTATCTATCTCGGTCTTTCTCTCGAATTTTAAGTTTTCTTTTAAGTAACAAATACTTACTCGATTAGACATATACACGTTGTGTTTACATACATAAACGCACTCAACCATGATATTTTAATGAACTACCGTGTACCCTTGCACACACACACACACACACACATATATATATATATGCATATGTAATGTAGGGTATATTTTGTTTTGGGGTGTTAATGTCGGAGAAGCTTCAACCTGTCTGTTCGTTGGGGGCATGTGGCCCAGTTAATCAGTGGCAGTGGTGGTGATGGTGAGAGTATCCGGAAATCTGAAAATGTTTCCTGGTGGTGAGGAGATGAAATTTTTGCCCGCCAAGATGGTCATTAGAATCCTAGAAGCACGGCCTCATGTCATCGTATCTTTCAAAATCTATTGTCTGATGATAGCCAGATGTTGGAAGAGCTGCACTGCGGGCGGAGTGAAGATGAGCAGAGGGTAAGCAAAGGTAGAGGGAGAGGTGATATGCAAAAAGAGTAAGGGACGCCGAAGAGAAAGTGAGGGCGAAGTTGAAGAATAGGAAAGAGGTATGGTGAGGTGACGGGAGTTGGCAAGTCAAGAGGCAAAAGTTAAGAAGCAAGAAAAGGTGAAAGGAAACGTGGAATAATGGAATAAAGGAAAAGAAAGTTCTTGTTTGCATGAAAGTGAAGAATTCGGATTGGGAATAGGAAATTTATTAATTTTTAACTAGTATTTCTTATAACACATCAACCATTGTTGGTTATTTAATGCCAAATGCCCCCTCTCTCTACCTATCTATCTATCTATCTATCTATCTATCTATCTCTCTCTCTCTCTCTCTCTATATATATATATATATATATATATAAGCTAACAGTTTGTAAGCATCATCATTTCGAAATGAGATAGAACTCATTTTATCCCACTCGGCTGGAGCCGAAGAATACACATACCATCTCTGCAGAGGGTAAGATCCTCATCCCCAAAGGTTTCCTGGATATGAAATAAAACTACATTTGAAAGGGAGGCTCAAGTTCTGGGGCTTAGGGGAATGTGAAGTTGCCCTTCAGTGCCATTATTCCCAGGTCTAATCTGACCCAGAGTGGTAGTATCTGTTAGGGTCTTATCTATCTGTCAAGTAGAAATGTTTAATCATTTACTATACTTGAAACCATCATTTAACTATGTGCAAACAAAAAATAGACAAATTGAATTATTAGTATACATAGCAATACTTGAAAGAATTAAACCCCGGCCGACTGGGCAAATGGTTTAATGGCCGGGGCCGCTGACTGCACCTTTGCAGAGGGGTAGGACCCCCTCCAAAGATATGACACTAAACAATCTGATGGTGATGTTCCAGTAATGCGGGGGCCTTGGGGAATACAGAACATCCCTTCATTGCTATTGCTCCCAGGTCCACTCGGGCCCGGCGTGGCAGCACCTGTTAGGGCTCTTTCCATGGGTTAACTGGAACTCACGGCATACTTATGCTAAACTGAATTGTTTGACTAAACTGAATAGCTTGAGACAGAAATGTTTTTGACAATTAAATGGAGCTTACATTTAAACTGAGTGCTTATGCTTAAGTGAATTATTTGAAATAGAACTGTTTTTTAACATTGAAACTCTACTTACACTAAACTGTTTTGTTTAATATAGAACTGTTTTGGTATTTAACTGTGTGCAAACAAAATCTGTGCTTATACTAAACTGAATTAGCTGAATTAGAACTGCTTGACTAAACTGAATAGCTTGAAATAAAAATGTTTTTCTCAATTAAACTGTACTTACATTTAAATTGCGTGCTTACGCTAAACTGAATTGTTTGAAATAGAACTCACTATTTACATAAAAATGGATTTGGCGTTAAATAACCTACAAAGGTTGATATGCCATAAAACCCAACCAACCAACCATTTAACCATCTGCAAATCAAACTATTAAAAGTAGACAGCAATTTAACTGTGTGCAAATAAGGTTTTTAGGGCATTCGAGTGCGCATGCAGTAAATAAAGGAAACTTTACAAACGCTCTTTGGCTGTTCAGTTGGCAATGTTTAGAATATGCGGACTACAAGCCAACTACAAACATCTTTGGTTTGGCATATCAATTATAGTAAGTTATTTAATGCCAAATCAGTTTTTATACATATAAACAGTTTTATTTCAAGCAATTCAGTTTAGCATAAGTGCAGTTTTTATTTACACATAGTTAAATGTAAAAAACAGTTCTATTTTAAACAATTTAGTTTAGTATAAATACACAGTTTCCTTCAATTTGACCCATAGATAGACCCTATCAGGTGAAACCACTCCGGGCAAGACTGGAACTGGGAGCGACTGCAATGAAATGCTACTCTACATTCTTCAAATCTTAAGCATTGTTTACACACAGTGAAATGTCAAAACATTTCTATTTCAAACAGCTCATTTTAACATAGCTACGCAATTTAAATGTCAAAAACAGTTTTATTTCAAACAATTCAGTTTAACATTAGTATACAGTTTACTTCTATTTGACCCATGGATTTGACCCTATCTGGAGAGGGCCTGGGAGGGAGGGCAATAATGCGGTACTCTGCATTCCCAAAAACGCCTGCATTACTGTAGCCTCACCATCAGATTGTTTACTGTCTTATGCTGATCACTTGCCGGAGGAGTACACAGTCGTTGTATTCTGCTGCCCCAACCGACTAGGGCCAATTTCTTTGTGTGTATTTGTACACGTATATATATATATATATATAATCATCCACAGACAGACTGTTTCGTTTTATCAGAACTCTTCAGTGTGGCTAGACACGCAGGACGCTCGAAGCCGGGATCGAAACCCGTCCAACTTTACGTTAGACTGTGTTTCAGACCACTCGTCTACCCAGCGGACCACGTTGGCTAAGGGAATTTTAAGGTATTTTTATTTTTAGAAACAGCAGCAGCAGCAGCCTTTGTTGACATATTTTTTTATACCCTATCGGCTACCAGAGTGCTCAATTCTTTCGAAGAGCTTTGCATTACGCTAGCGGCGGCCAGCAATTCCTTCGCCAGAGAGCTCAACCGCCATGGGGGAGCATATATATATATATATATATATAGATACACCCGTGGAGTATTGGTCCTTGTCGTAAGTAAATTAATTTCCTGTTTCACTTCGCACTAATGTCCATGGAAAAGCCATGACGCCATCTTTTTCCCCCTCCAGCTCTTGTTAAAATATTAGGGCAGCCTAATTTTTCTGACATTGGTCGAACGATCTAAGAAAATCCAAAAATCGAGGAACTTTGTTCGGAACAACCTGTAGAACTATGGTACACCATTCTTCTACAATCAGCTCACCCTAAAGTGTGTCTGATTCTCCAAGAGCTTATTCTTTATTTCCGATATCTCTTAATTTATCAATACCCATATTTACACTAATTTTTCTTCCTCTTGTTTAGTCTATTTCTCCCCATATTTTGAAAGTGGTTCGTTCTACGGTTTTTAGTTTATCTGTGAGTATATGAAGTAAGCAACAACAGAAAACTGCCTTCTGAGTTAATTCATCTTCCCTGGCAGACGAGCTCTTCCTGTTTATAAAGACAGGCTGGGGTAAAAAAGACTCTGATTAGGTAAAAAACGAATCTGATGAGTGGTTTGAAACTTAATACTTCGAGATATCTATATATAGTTTGGCTTTCATCTGATAACAGCAGGAGTTGCATACCTGTACTGAATAGATAAAAATCAACAGCGACCCCCAACCACAAGGAGCGTCCTGATATGACACTAAACTATTTGATAATGAGACTCCAGTCCTGGAGCTCACGGAAATGTGAAGTAACCCTCTATTGCCATTTGGGGTTGTAGAATACATCAACTGCACCTCTGCAGAGGGGTAAGACCCCACTAACGAGTATCCTGGATATGACACTGAATGATCTGATGGTGAAGTTCCAGTGATGCTGGAGTTTTGGGGAATGCGGAGCACCCCTTCAATACCATTGCTCCCAGGTTCACACTGGCCCAGAATGATAGCACCTGATAGGGGCCTATCCATGGGTTCAATCGAACTAAACTGCATACTTATGGTAAACTAAATTCTTTGAATTAGAACTTTTTGATTAAACTGAATAGCTTGAGATAGAAATGTTTTTGACAATTAAACTGTACTTACATTTAAGCTGCATGCTTATGCTAAAGTGAATTGTTTGAAATGAAACTCTTTTTGACATTGAAACTGTACTTACACCAAACTAAATTGCTTAATATAGAAGTGCTTTGGCATTTAACTGTGTGTAAACAAAATCTGTACTTATATTAAACTGAATTAGCTGAATTACAACTGTTTCAATAAACTAAATAGCTTAAAAAAGAAATGTTTTTGACAGTTAAACTGTGAACTCATGTTAAACTGAATTGTTTGAAATAGAGCCGACAATTTGCATAAAATGGATTTGGCGTTAAATAACCTACAAAGGTTGATATGCCATAAAAACCCAACCAACCAACCAATCCGAATCTATTGCCATTCCCTCCAGGTCCACTCTGTCTCGGACTAGTTGCACCATATAAAGTACAATCTATGGGTCAAATAGAACTGTTTGACATTTCAACTGTGTGTAAACAAATGACTTATTCTTCAAATAGAACTGTTTGATCATTTAACTGAGTGTAAACAAATGACTAATTTATAATTGAATTGTTAGTGATATATTGCGATACATGGAAGAATTTAACAGTATGAAAACGAATGTCTTTAATTGGAACCATTTTCAGATGAGGCTTATTAATTTGAGAATTAATTTTTTATTTATTGCAGACTTTTTGTCCTCATCTTGCTAGTTTTTTGTGTTGTTTCTCCTTCACTACGTTTCGGCCAAATTTCCCCACTGGTCTTCTTCAGCTGATTAACCGCGATCTCGGATAGGAATGCTGAGTCTTGTAACCGTATCCTCAGTAATTACTGCCTTCCATAGTTGTTGTCTATCGCACCATTTTTTTGACCAAGTAAACCTCTAGCCAGCTTGGGTAGGATTTGAAACCGCTATCTTCTGACAATGCTCACCTGGATCCGTAGAGACTCAACACCTCTATCCGCTGCGCCACAGCCAAGCTGGAGTTTTGGGGGATGTGGAGTACCCCTTCATTTCCATCGCTCCCAGGTGCGCTCTCCTCTGGAGTGGTAGAACCTGATAGGACCTTATCCATGGGTCTAAGAGAACCGTTTAACATTTAAGCAATGTACTTACGCGAAACTGAATTATTTAAAATAGAACTGTTTAACTGCTACTCTCACGACTGAAATATCTACTGAACCTAAGCCGCAAAATAAAACTATTTCTTTGCCCACACTCAAGAAATCACTAATTAAAACCGAGAATAAACACGTTTTCTTTCTATTGCTCTTAAATGAAAAAAGACATTTGAATATTCTAAAAGAATTGAAAAAAGACAGAATTTTAATTAAAGAAAAGAAATTTGTGTATTCACTTGCATGTTTAAAATGAATCTCAAAACAATAATCAAACAATTAACAGAAGAAAAACCCACAAATGACTACAAGTATGGCCCTTAACTGCATCTACACAATAGGGAGTTTACTGCTTTCCATTGTCAGAAGGATGGATCAATTCGTAAAAAAACAACACTTTCTGTAAGAATGGTATAAAAAATGGAGTCGAGATATTCATTTGAATCTTCAGTGTAAAAAACCAGAACGAGGTTAGTTTAAGCGCCATTTTATTTTCTGCGTGTAATGCAGTGTATAATTTATTTTTCAAAATGGCGCTGAAGTCAGTAAGAATTAAGCGTGATTTTTTATTTCGACGGATATGATGCATGTGGCTTTGTTAAAACTCCCTTGCCATATTTGTTTCCCTGATCGTCGGTAACTCACGTCATCTTTCACTCATCCAGAGTCCCGCCGGGAAATAGATAAATAGTTTGACAGACTTTCGAAATAGAGCAGAGTGGTAACAAGAGACTGTTAGCGAAGTAGGAGGGGATGAGTTTATGGGTTATGAGTTTGGTCATTCTAGTCGACTTGGGTTGGAAAGCGTCAGTTTCAGAAACCAATAGTTCTTGCATCTCTGTATCTAGATGTAATGCCAGGAAATTTTCTGGCATTACCTCTTAAAGTACAAAGCGAAGCTCGCCTGATACTCTCTGGTTAATTCTCGCCGGATTTTCACTACGGCTTGAATCACAGTCTAGAAATTCAATGTTTTAGGCATATCTGATATTGCCGGATCGTCGAGGTTCCCTGGAGCCGAGATAATTTTTTTCAACTTACTGGTTACTGTACAGTAATCAATTTCGCCTTTACGTTGTACGTAAAAATAGTACCCGTAGCAAAAGGACTAATAAACAAGCTGAAGCGAGTTCGAACTCCAGTCGTGCTATTACGTTCACTTTCGGGCTGATACCTTTCAGAAAAGTAGAAACAACTTTTGTACCATAATTGTTCTCAAATAGAAGGATGTAATGTTACTACACAAAAAAAAAAAGACAAAAAAAAAACAAAAAAAAAACTTGTACCATTAAGCATTAAATGTACAATTGTAACTTCATCGTGAGAAAAAGTAACAAACACTCAATAACCCTGGTGCCCGTGGTGTAATTGTTATCGTCGTAGGAAATGAACACGGCGACACGAGTTCAAATCCTGGACGAGACTGATTGCGTTTCCCATAGCACTAATACCCTTGGGAAAGGTATGAATCCAATTATTCTCCCTCCAGCTATGGGTAAATAGTAGGACAGACTAGGTTCTTCAGCCTTGGTCAGGCAACTAGTCTAGGAGAAGGAAAACTCTGAATTCAAACCTGTTAAACTCCGCTTAAAAATTGACCTTGTGTCATATCCTGCCCGAGCGGAGGGGTTTGGTAAATAAGAACACTCAATAACCCTGTCCTGGGTCTCTAACAGAAAAATGTATTCGCTACTATACTTTTTAAGTAATCATCGAGGAGAAAGAAACAGAGAATGAAAACTGAGTCGACCACGCTAGTTGGACAAAGAGAAACAACATGCCATGAGGAAATAGAGGGGGAGAGAGAGCAGATAGAGACCCTGTATTATCTTCCACGTTTCCTCTTCTAGGTCTGGCACGTGTTTCCTCCCAAGGTCAGTTCTCAATACTGTACATCCGGGTCCAACTGTTCTTTACATCGTCGTATGTCATAGCCAGTCTTCGTCTTTATCTTGTCGAGTGTTGCAGCTAACACACTTTCAAACCCAGTCATCACCATACTTGCGCCCGGTGTCGGGGAGGGAGAGCATATTTGTTTCCGGTGGTTGCACATCTGCACAGAAAATGTGAGACCACTGTTTTTTTCTAGTCATTTGTAATTGCCGTAGTTATTCACCCGTGTCTGGTTGACCTACAACGAGTGCCTTGGCCTGACTCCTACGAGGTCAGCTGGTCGTTTCATATACTCTCTGTCTGCTTTTTCTTTTTATAATTTTTTCCCCTCTCTCTTTTCTTCCCCAGAAATTAGCCTCCCGTTTTCTTTCAAACTTCGATTCTCCATAAGCTGCTCAAAGACGTTACACTTTATCCCACCAGGTTTGGGTTCGATAGTATTACTGCTGTTCTTTTACAAGGACGGATTTGGCATTAACAAACCAAGAAAGTTGATAAGTCATTAAAGAAACCAACTAAGCTTTCGCATAACGTTTTTCACTTGGTTTCTGAAGCGTTGTATCAGTTCAAACTTTTAAAGTATAAGTTCCCGTATTTAACTTCTTTGCCCATTCATCTGTATGGATTTCAAATCACACACGGCATTAAACACATTTACTCTCTATCGCTCGTCGGCAAAAAAGACATTTCTCTCTTCCATGAATTTTATTACATGCTTTCGTGCCCAGCCCCCGACGATGGGTACCGTTGAATCTTCTAATTAAAACCGGGAGTAAACACATCTACTTCTTATTGTTTTTTTTAATTTTATCACCTACTTATTTGCCCTTCAGACGATGGTGTAGAATAATACAACTGAGAAGGGTTGAATGATTTTACGGTATATCAAACATTTTTGGGTTATATAATACCGAAGTGAAACTTTTTTTTTCAAACAATCAAATAAAAATCATAATTTGTAAATAATTTTAGCTTCTGGATGCTGATATATAGGGATATGTTGTCGTAGAAAAAAACATCGCTTATGAGTTCATTCTTACTTCTCCAGAAGTGTCTTGCGTGTCCCGTTCGTGTTATTTGGATGTTTTTAGGGATGGGAAGTAGGTGGCCTTACAGCTGCTCTTTTGTGGGATGTTGCTTCCAGGATTTGTTCCATACAGCTCGTAGCATTCTTCTGCAATTGCAGTCAAGCTTAGTCAGTGTCCCCGTAGTGTATCCATATAGTAGAATTGACACAAGAGCCAGGAAAATCCATGTTAGCAGTGTGACATGATGATGAGGATGATGATGATTTCAAGTATTCTTATCTAATACTAATAATCTATATACAGAATTACATCATTCCATGTAATTACGCCAGTTAAAAATACCTATATTGAGCAATTCCTGGAAGCAACACCTCACAAAATAGCAGCTGTACGGCCACCTACTTCCTATCGCTAGAACCATCGAAATAAGAGGATGAATACTTGCAAGGCAATGTTGGAGAAGTAAGAACGAACTCATCAGCGACGTTCTCCTACGGACCCCTTCTCATCGACGGGGAAGTGTAAGACGACTTGGTAAAACTTATCTACAACAGCTCTGTACGTTCAAAGAATGTAGCCTGGACGATTTGCCGGAAGCGATTGATGATAGGGACGAATGGCGAGAGAGAATCAGGGAGATCCGTTCTAGCAGCACATGATGATGATGACACGTATATACGAGGATCTTAAATAAGTTTTTAGACATTTTTCATTGATAGTACATACCTGAAACTCTAGCCCCCTTCGAAGTAATCTCCTCCGGCTGCAATGCACTTGTTCTACCGTTCTAACAACTTCTGGAAGGCCCCATGGACGTCCTCTTGTGTGGGCGTGTCAATTACCTTCGTCACAGCCTCTTTAATCTCCTCAATTCTCTCATAACGACAGCCTCTGAACTTAGAGATTAAACAAAACTCAAAGGGAGCAAGGTCTGGACTATAGGGAGGGTGAGGAACTGTCTCGATGCCCATCTTGGTCAAATAGTCTTAGGCACGGATGGAGTTGTGGACTGGTGCATTGTCTTGGTGGAAATACCACTGACCCGATTTGAAGAGTGCTGGCCTCTTCCGACCGAATCTCTTCCTGAACTCCCTCAAAACCTCAAATAGTAACCCTAACCATAAACCTAACCCTATGGCCAATCAACTCTGGCGTATTGACTTTCTTACTCCTCCCACACCTCTCATCATCCCTCACAGACTCCCTGCCTTCCTTAAATCTCTTATGCCACTCAAAAATTGATGCTCGATTCATGCAAGATGGTCTGAAGCATTACATACATTTCTGTGGCATTTTTTCCAAGTTTAAAACAATATTTTATTGCATATCGTTCTTCTAAAGTGTCAGATTGTATTTTTGAAATTCCCCAGCTGTGACAATCGGGCTTTAACATGGTATATTCCAATTGCTGCTGTACCTGTTCATTTAAATGTGAAATCATAAAAATTGGTCAGTCATCTCATAAGATGTATAGCAATAACATACTGAATTTTCAAGAATCTACTACAATTTTACATGCCTGTTCAAAAAAATATTGGAAACTTATTGAAGGCACCATGTATATATATATATATATATATATATATATATATATATATATGTTCTTTAAAGATTGAAGTACTTACAGAGAGAAGGTTCGATATTTGGTATACAGTATTTAGGGAGAATAATATAATACGGAAAATAAAATCAAATATTCCAACGAATACACACACACACACACACACATAAAGAAAGAAAGCAAGAAAGAAAGAAAGAAAGAAAGAAAGAAAGAAAGAAAGAAAGAAATGAATTAAAAGACAAAATTCATAGATTTGAAAAAAAAAGGAAATGATTCATATGGGAAATTGCTGATATAGAGTATTAGTGGTAAAATACTTTGAGAGAGACTGAGTGATATATATATATATATACAAAGAAAGAAAGAGAGAGAGGGATAGACAGAAAGAGAGAGACAGACAGACAGACAAATAGATATATCGGAATAAACTGTACTGTTCAAATTATATACATATATATGTGTGCGTGTATGCATAGATAGATAGATAGATAAAAAGCGGTTACTCATTTAGATAGATAGATAGATAGATAGACCGAGGAAGAGAGAGAAAGACTGAGAGTAACTAATGTATAGAAATGTAAAACTTGAACAAAGAAAGAAAGAAAGGAAGAAAGAAAGGTTTAACATCTCTCAGGAGAGAGATTAACATCTAGAGAGATATAAAATACTTTTGGATAGATAGCTCGATATAAACATTATCAATATCATCTTGACTTGGCTACATGAACGAAAACCAGGAACGGGCGGTTCACTTTTGTTGCTGATTGGGCCCTCTGCAGCACAGGCAGGCACGATCACATTGGTCTCAGCTGAAGGTCTGGTCAGGGTTTGATGACATAGAGTTGCGGTTCTTTCTCCTGCGCCATTGTTCTTGAGCTTCGTCCTGTGGGTGTTTTCAAAGGACTGCACAGTGGCTGATGGGACGCTAACCGTCACGGGTGTCAGCTAGAGGAACCCACCGGTGATGGTTGATGTTATAGGTCTCATGAGATCTTTTTTCAAGCTGTCCTTTTATCGTTTCTTTGTCGCGATGACAAACGGAGAGCTCACCGCATTTTTTAATCCTAAGCAAGCGATAATTTCCCATCCTGGAAACGCATCCTACTTCGCGTTGCTAGGACTTTAATAGCATTGTCGCGATCCTGGTGAACTTTACCAGTTCAATATATATATATATATATATATATATATATGAATATACAGAGAGAGAGAGAGAGAGAGAGAGAGAGAGATGTTATTGCGGTACAATGGGTTTTTCATCAACCCTTGACCTGAGTTCGAATCCTGGATAGAGCTGTTTGCATTTTAGACAGGGCTAATACTCCTAGGAAAGGTATGCATCCAAGTATTCTCTAACTACTATGATTAAGTAGTAGGGCAGATGGGCTTTTTAAACATGGCACGGCATCTGAATCAAAACCTGTTAAACTTTACTAAAAGAATTGATATTATGTCACATCCTGCTCTGGTGGAAGGGTAGATAAAATGTTAGGAAAGGCATGAATCCAACTATTCACCTTTCAGCTCTGCTTGAATAGTAGGATAGACAATGCACTTTATCTTTGGTATAAAAACTCATCCCGAAGAAGGAAAACTTTGATTTCAAACTTTTAAAATCTGATTAAAAATTCGTGTGGAGTGGTTGGGTAAATATATATGTATGTGTATGTGTATGCGTGTGTGTGGAGAGAGAGAGAGAGAGAAAGAGAGATAGAGAGAGAGAGTGACAGACAAACAGAGAAAGAGAGAGAGGGAGAAAGAAAGAGATAGATAAGCGGACAGAAAAAGATAGAAAGAGAGAAGGAGGGAGGGAGGGAGAAAAAGAGAGAAAGAGAAAGACAGACAAAGAAAGAGAGAGAGAGAGGGAGAGAGAGAGAGTGACAGACAGACAGAGAAAGAGAGAGAGGGAGAAAGAAAGAGATAGATAAATGGACAGAAAAAGATAGAAAGAGAGAAGGAGGGAGGGAGGGAGAAAAAGAGAGAAAGAGAAAGACAGACAGAGAAAGAGAGAGAGAGAGAGAGAGAGAGAGAGAGAGAGAGAAAGAGATAGATAAACGGACAGAAAAAGATAGAAAGAGAGAAGGAGGGATAAAAAGAGAGAAAGAGAAAGACAGACGGAGAAAGAGAGAGAGAGAGAGAGACAGACAGACAGAAAGGCGGGGAGAGATAGAGAAAGTGGGGACAGAGAGAAAGAGATAGATAGACCGAAGATAGGTTGACAGGAACAGACTGATATATATATATATATATATATATATATATATATATGAGCCGAATTTTGTCGATAGTAGCAAAGGAAGAAAGATAGTCGAATCTCCTAACAGCATGTGAATTGACTCCCAGAGAGATCAAGAGATTTAGAAATATACGTGGAAGGTGAGAGAATAAGAAAAAATAAAAATAAAAACATAGACATTTCAAAAACAAAAATCGAATGAGCTTGATCGATGAACTGCAAGAGAGAGTGTCAAACGCGGGAGTTGAGATAATATATAAAGAGAGGAAGTAAGTGAAAAGTCGAGGAGTGGAGGGAAGAGGAAGAAAAGGGGGCCAAATATTAAGCGGAAAAGATAACTTACATCTAGGGAGAGAGGGAGAGAGAGAGAGAGAGAGAGAGAGAGAGAGAGAGAGAGATCGTCATTTATAGAAGGTGAACGAAAAAGAGAGTATCAGAAGAAGAAGAAGAGGCCGTTGTCAGTTGTGTGCTATCTTCCTGACGGAAGAAAAGGGCTTTTAAAAAAAAGCGGGGTTAGGTAAAGAAGATATGGAAGACAGAGAAAGGAAAGCTCAGCGTAGGACACTCAGGGGTAGAGGTTGGGCATGGTTACGAGAGAGGTTCACAAGAGAAGAAATACATATTTTGACAGTAATCCTGTTTTCTGAGATTAAATTATAAAAAAAAAAAATATCACTGCCACAATCCAAGGTCAAAATGAAACGCACACATCCACATACACTGCCATACTTTCGAACGCATACATACTAAGAAAAGTAGGCTGATTCACTTCATACACACATTCCGAAAACACACCAATGTACAAACCTATATATATATATATATATCCGTGTACCCATTGCAATAGCTGATCTTCACGGATTAGCAAAAGTAAAGACTGATGTTTTAGAATACAACGATATTTTAATACACATACACGTTCAATGGAATACAGAATATCGAAATATATAGTTACACATTAACCTGAACACACACACACACACACACACACACACTTGTTTATGCATCTATACATCTATGTATATAAGCATAAGTGTGTAAAAACCAGATTATGAGTGTTTATGGATTTAGGTGTTATGTGTGATACAAGCGTGGATATATATATATATATATATATATATATATATATATATAATTGTTCGAATATACTTGATACATATAATCAGATAAAAACTAATTGATATGCTTATGTTGACCCTGTTAATATCTATCTATCTATCTATCTATCTATCTATCTATCTATCTCTTCTTGTTCATATCTATCTATCTATCAACCGCTTCTTGTTCATATCTATCTATCTATCTATCGCTTCTTGTTCATATCTATCTATCTATCTATCTCTCGCTTCTTGTTCATATCTATCTATCTATCTATCTATGTGTGTGTACCTATCCTGCTCTAATAATATCCATCCTAGTTAGTGCGCATCTATTTACCTATCCATATCTACCAATCCCTCCACTCGGGCAGGATATGACACAAAGTCAATTTTTAAGCAGAGTTTAACAGGTTTGAATTCAGACTTTTCTTTCTACCTCTCTCTCTCTCTCTCTATATATATATATATATATATATATATATATATATATTCGAAAAATTGCCGACCGTAGTCGGTGACCCGAAGGCACACTTTTCAATACCTAGTACGCCGAAAAAAATGTATATATGTATACACACACACATACACACACACACACACACACACACACACACACACACACACACACACACACACACACACACACATATATATATATATATATAAGTTTATATTTATGTGTAGAATCATTTAGCAATTCAATTTTAATGTAATACTAAGCAATATATATATATACATATATATATATATATAGAAACACTGAAGTAAAAGTACGATCACCGGATGGAGACACAGAATACTTTGACATTGTAGCAGGAGTACTACAAGGGGACACGCTGGCCCCGTACCTCTTTATTATTTGTCTAGACTACGTACTTAGAACATCGATTGACAAAATCAAAGAGAATGGCTTCGAACTAACGAAGAAAAGAAGCAGAAGGTACCCCGCAACAACAATTACCGACGCCGACTACGCCAATGACATAGCGATACTGGCAAATACACCTGACCAAGCCGAAACACTTCTACATAGTTTGGAACGAGCAGCAGCAAGCATAGGCCTCTATGTTAATGCACACAAAACGGAATATATGTGCTATAACCAAACGGGGGACATCTCCACTCTAGAAGGAACCCCTCTTAAACTAGTAGACAAATTCACGTGCCTAGGAAGCAGCGTCGAATCAACCGAAAAGGACATCGAAACGAGGGTAACGAAAGCATGGACAGCTATCAATAGGCTATTGATTATATGGAAATCAGACCTAACCGATAAAATGAAACGCAGTTTCTTCCAGGCAGCGGTCACATCGATACTCCTATATGGATGCACTACATGGACGCTAACAAAACGGCTGGAGAAGAAGCTAGATGGCAATTACACAAGAATGCTGCGTGCAATCCTGAACAAGTCCTGGCAGCAACACCCCACAAGACACCAACTGTACGGCCACCTGCCCCCTATCACGAAAACTATTCAAGTTAGACGAACCAGACATGCAGGACACTGCTGGAGAAGCAGAGATGAACTCATAAGAGATGTACTCTTATGGATCCCCACACATGGCCGCGCAAAAGCAGGACGACCAGCACGAACGTACATTCAGCAGCTATGTGAGGATACGGGATGTTGTCCTGAAGACCTACCTAGGGTGATGAACGATAGGGAGGAGTGGCGAGAGAGGGTCAAGGATATCCGTGCTACCAGCGCGATATGATGATGATGATGATATATATATACACACACACAAACATATATATATGTGTGTGTGTGTGTGTGTGTGTCATAATACTTTACAATAAACGATTCAGCACATCTGTGTATTGGCTAACGTGCTGGATTGTGACAGCGTAGATAGCGAGTTCGAACTCCTGTTTAAAGCGTTTACTTTCGGACCAATAATCTCGGGAAATGTATAAACCCCCTAAGGAGTACCTTATCCTCGAAAAATCCTGTCTATATTGTCCCGTTTACCAAATAATCCAGTTACAAGCAAACAAACAAAGGAGATTAAAAAAGAACAACATCTGTGGTCAGTATTTTGAGATGTTTTAATCTTTTATATTCGAGTCGAATATTGCTGTAATTTTGGGCTAAGTTTTTTGTTCAATCATTTATATCGTTGTATCTTTGTTAATATCGTGGCCGTTGGGGCGGTAATGCTATTCTACTAGTATTACTTTGTTGTAACATGTAGATTTGATTTTGTGACAGTTATCATTTAGATTAAAGTAAAATCACAACGCGCACACGCACACACACATATATATATATAGTCATCCACAGACAGATCTGTTTCGTTCTATCAGAACTCATCAGTGTGGCTAAACGTATTAGCTTCCAGTAACCGGGATCGAAACCTGGTTGACTCAAACACCAATCGAGCCTCTAACCCTTCAGCCACGGAGAGCCATTAGCTGCGAAGTAAATTTTAAACGGTTCTGAATCACAATTACTATTGTTTACATACATCCGTTCAAAGGCTGACGAGACCTCAATTCATATGTATGAAGAGAATAGCAATAAACGCTAATGGCAACACGATTACTTCTTTCGCCGGAGAACTCAGCCCCACGGGGTCAGGGGAGTATCTGTCTCTCTCTCTCTCTCTATATATATATATATATATGTGTGTGTGTGTGTGTGTGTGTGTATTACTGGCTCATTGGCCTAGTGGCTAGAGTGTTCGCCTCATGGTCCGGCAGACCGGCGTTCGATCCAAGGTCGTGCAATACCAAAGACTATAAAAATGGTACTTGATACTTGAAACGTTTTTGCTTAACACTCAGCAATATAAGATACGTATCAAGGGTAAAGTGGAGCAATCCAGGGAAAGGAGTAGCGGCCTCCCCTACACCTCGGTGTTGTAGCTATTTAGAAGGGAACCTTCTGGTCGCCCTCGACTACGGTCGGCAACTTTACTTTTCCTTTATATATATATAAGTATATACAAAACTTAATAGATGACGTCATATTTCCTGTTGATTACATTTTTGGAACAATGGGATCCAAGCACTACAGCACAGATTGAAAAACTGCGTAAAATTTAAAGGAGACTATTCTGAAAAAACACTTCAAGTAGCCATATTCCATAAGATTATCTAAGTCAGTAAATGAACTTTTTGTCTAATCATCGTATATATATGTGTGTGTGTACTTTGTAAAAATTTCAATATATATTGTGAAAATGCCTGATATTTCTGACTGTGTAACAAATCACATATTGCTACTAATAGTTCAAAGATGCTATGATCATCAGGCGAGATTATTTCCTGAAAAATTTTATAGTTGGGACGATTGGGTAGTCTGCAAAAAACGCAAAATGTAAAACGGAATTCGATTTACGAGGTATGCCTGAAAAGTAAACAAGCAATTTGTTCAAATTTCAAACAAAAATAACATGTCTTCCCTTGAAAGTAATCCCTATCAATTCTAATGCACTTTCCCTTACTTCCCTTCCATGCTTCTATGCATTGCTGGAAGGATTCTTCTGGGATACTCCTCAGATCCGTCATTACGGCTCCATTTATGGCTTCACCACCTTCAAACCAGGTCCCCTTGATGATCCTCTTGGGTTTGCGGAAAAGAAAAAATGTCCCACAGAGTAAAATAAGGTAAATAGTGAGGTTTTTTTTCCCAGTAAGGCAATGTTTCTATCATCCAGGAACAGCCGGATACTCAGCACTCATAGACCTATTACTTTTTAGATTTTCCAAAATTTATTTTCATTGTTTTCTTGGTTTTTTTCCATATCCATCTGACTTGTGATCATTCAAACAGTCTACCGTTAATCGACACACACTACCAGCCTTACCCACTCGACCTTGACTAGAGATTTTGTTTGTTGAACGCTTTCCGCTCCTGGAGTCATATTTCCCCTTCTTGTGACCCTCTTTGAACCTTTTGTGTGCCTCGGAAACTCATGTGCACGAGATGGTGTTATCTCTATGCACATGCGGAAAAATTTTAAGTGCTTATGACAAATCTTTCCCGAACTGGTAAAAGATTTTCAGATTTATTTGTTGCTTGGTGCTCGTGGTCCAGCGACCTAAACAAGAGGTTGGTTGGTTGGTTGGTTTTACAGCGTATAAACTTTTTTTTCGGGTCATTTAACGCCGAATTAAGTCATTTCGAACAATTCAGTTAAGTCTAAGGGCATTGATTTTTTACAGAATTAAATGTCAAAACACTTCTTTTTAAAACAATTCAGTTTAGCATGAGTTAATAGTTCTATTTCAAAAACTCAGTTTGACATAAGTATACATTTTAATTGTCAAATACTATTTGAAGCTATTCAGTTTAATCAAACAGTTCTGATTCAAACAATTCAGTTTATTATAAGTATAGTTTTTTGTTTACACACAGTTAAATGTCAAAACAGTTCCATATAAAACAATTCAGTTTAGCATAAGTACAGTTTCAATGGCGAAACAGTTTTATTTCAAACAATTCAGTTTGGCATACAAAAACAGTTCCACTTCAAACAATTCACTTTAGAGTGGACCAGAAAGTGATGTCAATGAAGGGGTACTCCGCTTTCCCTAAAGCTCCAGTATTATTGGAACCTCACCATCAGATTGTTTAGTGCCATCTCCAGGACACTCGTTTTTTTTTGGGGCGGGGGGGGTCTTACCCTTCCGGAGAGGTGCAGTCGGTGTATTTTAGAGCCCCAGTAGACTGGGCAATAGAAGAAGTGTAAATAAAAGCATAAGAAAAAGCATGCAGTTACTTTTCAGACACACCTCGTAAATCGAATTCCGTTTTACATTTTGCAGTTTTTGTGAGCCACCCAATCGTCCAAACTATGAAAATTTTCAGGAAATAATCTTGCCTGATGATCGTTACATCACTGAACTATTAGTAGCAATATGGGATTTATATTTCTGGATTAAACTGTCAGAAATATCCAGCACTTTCGTCATATATATTGCAATTTTTAGTAAGAGCAATTATATATATACGATGGTCGGACGAAAAATTCTGAGACCAATTCAGATAATCTGATGGAATGTAACCAAATGAGGCTTATAGTGTCCTAAGATTACAATAATATACTCTGAAGATGGCATTTAGCAGGATAATTCAACACAATATTCTTTTTATACAATATCTTCTGCTGGTGTAATATAATTGCGGAGGGATTTTTTTTTTCATATTATCATTTTTCGTTTTGTATATCTTAACTTTCTCTTTAGTTAGGCTGAGAACCTTTCGGCTTAGTGCATGGGTTAGTTAGGTGCACACATTGAGTGCAGGTATTCACGTGCGCGCGGGGTGGATGTCACAATAAAAACCCCAGATAGTAAACGTGACCGGGGACGGGAATGACGTCATGCCCGGAAGCGACGAGCTGAGGATTTTGGGATTTGAAAAGAAGGAGTTAGTTGATATTTAAACTCCGAACGAGTAAGTTGTGATTTACGCTTGGACGAAGCAAGTCGATTTTCGAAGCTCGCCGAGGCCAGACCAGTGGTTTGCGGCAGGGGCCACACGTGGTGGGGTCAGATGGAAAAGTCAGCATAGAAAGAAATTGCGTCTCTCTTTCCTCGTGTCGAAAAACCTTAAACTCAAAAAGGTAAATAAAAGTTTCGTATCTGAACCAAAAAAGAGAGTCGTTAAGTGTTTCCTGTATTTCGGGATTCCCTATGTATATTTCACGTATTCATATTTTGGTCGTATTTTGGACGTGGATATGCTACACTGGTTAATAATAGCCGAAAGATAAACTTGAGATCGTGGCAGCAGTTAAAATTCTGAGACATGGATATTTAAAACTCAAATAAAGTTCCTTGTTAATAGTATCTTTTTTAATTGGTTTATTTTCTGTCATTTATTACATCATAGTGTATCGAAAAAGATATACGTCAGTTTATGTATCTTTTCTTGTTGCTAGTAAGGGTAATCAGATAGCTACCTGGACAAACTCAGACCAGGAGCTTTCTTTTTACTCACCACCCATCTTGAGGGCCCCATTGATCAACAAATAACATCTTTCAGTAGAATTATATATGACGTTTGTCTCGACTGCTTTTGTGCAATAACGCATAAAAAAGATAAAACTGAAGTAAAACGAACCGAATAGATGACGGATATAGAATGGATTTCAACATGAATGATATACACGCGGAACCACCTTTCCCGTGTGATTACGCAAAATCAAGAAATGGTTGCTAAGTAAGTAAAGTAAACGCGAAAGTAAACGCGTTTTTAAATCACAAACTGCACTAAAATGAAGATGAACGAACGTCCACTGTAATGTCAGCTTTTAGTTGATCTGGTGTATATATAGATATATATTTCTTTTAAATACCCTGTCCGGTGGCAAAAGCTTCTTGGTAGCGCCAGGAATGGCAGTACTGCCTTGAGCTACCGAAACTGTGTTATCACCCTGGTTGGCGGCTGATGAGGACAGAGTATCGCACGTGCTTTCATACGTTGTATGATGAAAATTAGTAAAACCAGTTGCATGACATTTTGAGAAGATAGGGCCAAGACTGGATAACCATTAATATACCAGGTGTAATACATAGTATGACATATAATATATAGTATGACATTAATATACCCAGGTGTAATACATAGTATGACACCTGGACAACCAGGATAGGAGAAACGGGTAGTGTAATGGTTAATAAGCTAAACTAGCAAACTTTCACAAGTGAGTTCGAGTCTCATTGGATGTGCAATTCATAAGTGCCTTGTAATTTACTAAGCTTTTTTGCTTAGCTGTCTAAGGATGGACGCCTTGAGTGGTGTAAGGGTTAGCAAGCTTGACTAGCAAACTTTCACAAGAGAGTTTGAGTTTAATTGGGTGCCCAATGAATACGGCCTTGTGCCAAAGCTAAGCAAAAAAATCTTAATAAATTACATTGACAACAAGGATGGATACCTCCGGTGGTGTAATAGAAGCAAGCTAGACTAGCAAACGTTCCCGAGTGAGTTCGAGTTTTATTGGGTGCCCAATTCATACAGCCTCGTGCCGCAGCTAAGAAAAGAAAGCTTAGTAAATTACCTTGACAATCAGGATTATGTGAAACTTCAACTGATCTTCATAGTGAAAAATGCTTTAAATTAAAAGGATATTAATTGTCATTCATACGGTGTCATGTGATTGTTCTTTTCTTCTCCACCCAGTCGTTCATCATGTGTCGTATTTGTTTGCGATGGGTTCGTATATTTCATAGGATGCTGGAAAATATTTTACTGAAATCAATAAAACGTTTTTGCTTACTAGCGTCGCCTATAAAAGCATTTATTTCATCTTATTCGAATAACTTGGTTTAGTTTGGTTTTATGGCATATCAACCATAGTAATTTAAGAAGCTCTTTGCTTCGATGTGGTACAAGGCCGAATGAATGGGGCACCCAATGAGACTCGAACTCATTCGTGTAGGTTTGCTAGTCAAATTTGCAAACCATCACACCACCAGAGGTACCCTGGCATATCAACCAAAGTTGGTTATTTAATGCCAAATCCTGTTTATACTTATCTTATAGATATATATATAATTTGTTTTAGTTAGGTTTTATGGCATCCCAACCACAGCAGGTTACTTAATGCCAAATCCTGTTTATACTTATCTTATGAATATATATATATATTGAACAAATCTTGGAAACGACATCCCACAAAACAGCAGCTGTGCGGCCAACTAACACCCATCTCCAAAACCATCCAAGTCCGATAAACAAACATGCTGGACACTGTTGGAGAAGTAAGGACGAACTCATAAGCGACGTTCTGCTTTGGACCCTTTCATACGGACGAACAAGAGCTGGACACAGGATGTAGCCCAGAGGACCTGCTGGAAGCGATGAACGAGTGGCGTAAGAGATTCTGGGAGATCAATGCTCGCAGCGAGATATGGTGATGATAATGATATTACATCATATTATATTTTAATTTCATTGTAACTATTCATTTTATTGCCAGTTGAGATTCAAGGATTTACCAGACACAGACGTATACTTCAGCTAGTCGAATATTTATCATTGTATATTGCATTAGATTTATATCTCAAGTTTCTAAATGATTTTGAATTATCTTTTCATCATTGATATCCTGTGACGAATCAAGTCTTGAGCTGACATACACAGGTTCATCGGCAAGTCTATTTGATTTAATTTCTATTTCTAGATGACAGCACAACTGAACATTGCTGAACATTGGAGGATTAGACGCCTTAAGGAATCAGCACATATGTTGGGATTCAATGACCTGGTGAGTAGACCAAGTATAGAGTTGAATACAATATGAGAACCGATAATTAAGAACGCTAGATGAAAAAAAATCTGAATATGAGCACAGGTAAAAAATCATACATTATAGTAATTCTAGTCAAGTAAGAACATTAAGTTTATTAGTCCGAAAAATTTACTCTGAATAGTCAAGCGTAACGGTTATAGGCGTAACGGTTATAGGCGTTGGTTCCCTAAGCTTCTAAAAGGACAATCGTCGGGAGGTTGCAGGTTCAAGCCTGACTGCAGGCGAGTAATAATACAGGAATACTTAACACTTGTACCCGGTTGTGGCTAACGGAATCTGAACAGGTGAGCCCCATGGATTCAATAAAGGACGTAGTTCGAAGTTCCGTGAAGGTTACAGAATTCGACAAACACCTGAAGAAAGCCGGAGGACATATCGGCTGAATAGTTGTGGAAATAATAAAGATGAAGACAATAGTCCAAAAACCCTTAATGATAAAAATCATCATGCTTCGTCTCAGAAATTTAGAGAACTGACCGTAAAACTGTTTTTTTTTCTTTTTTTTTTCAGATCGGATTCTTTTCTGGGTCTCCATAGCGTACTGGTTTAAAGAGTGGTCTACATAATTGTTTTGGGTGAGTTCGAACTTCACTCTCGCTAATACGTTCACTGTCTGACAAATAACCTTAGGAAAGGTGTCATCATCATCATCATCATGTCTTGCCGCTAGTACGGATATCCTGACCCTCTCTCGCTACTTCTCCCTATCGTTCATCGCTTCAGGCAGGTCTTCAGGGCTACATCCCGTATCCTCACATAGCTGTTGTATGTATGTTCGAGCTGGTCGTCCTGCTTTTGCTTGGCCATATGCAGGGGTCCATAGGAGTACATCCCTGATGAGTTCGTCCTTGCTTCTCCAGCAGTGTCCTGCGTCTCTGGTTCGTCTAACTTGTATAGTTTTCGTGATGGGAGGCAGGTGGCCGTATAGTCAGTGCCTTGTGGGATGTTGCCGCCAGGACTTGTTCAATATTGCTCTCAACATTCTTGTGAAATTTCCGTCTAGCTTTTTCTTCAGCCGTTTAGTTAGCGTCCAAGTAGTGCATCCATGTAGCAGTATTGATACGACCGCTGCCTGGAAGAAACTGCATTTTATTTTATCGGTCAGGTCTGATTTCCATATGATCGAGAGCCTATCGATAGCTGTCCATGCTTTCGTTAGTCGTGTGTCGATGTCTTTTTTTGGTTGATGAGACGCTGCTTCCTAGGTAGGTGAATTTGTCTACTAGTTTCAGAGAAGTTCCGTCTAGTGTGGAAATGTCGCCTGTTTGGTTGTAACACATATATTCAGTTTTGTGTGCATTGACATGGAGGCCAGGTGTAAATACCTGTAATTCTACTGTTGAGGGTTAAATAGGACTCCTATAGTTTTTCTACAAAGATAGCATTAGATAACCCACGTATGTTGATACATCATTAACAAAAAGAAAAAACAAAAAACAGAATCTTTCAAAAATGCCTTCCTTTCTAAGTCTTTCCACAAATATTAGGTTGTTATCAGCTCGCTATGTCTTTCCACATATCTACAAAAATACCTTTCTTTCACAAATCCACAAAAATACCTTTCTCTCCACAAAAATACCTTTCTCTCCACAAAAATACCTTTCTTTCTAAGTCTTTCCACAAATATTTGGTTGTTATCAGCTCGCTAAGTCTTTCCAGAATATTTGGTTGTTAT
The DNA here is from genome assembly GCA_963585895.1 of Sepioteuthis lessoniana. Classification (NCBI taxonomy): domain Eukaryota; kingdom Metazoa; phylum Mollusca; class Cephalopoda; order Myopsida; family Loliginidae; genus Sepioteuthis; species Sepioteuthis lessoniana. The sequence continues at coordinate 19,968,740 of OY757936.1, forward strand.
CAGATCGGCTGAAAAGTTCTAGAGCCCAAATGAAGTTTATATTTCCTAATAGTCCCCATAGCTATCTACAAAGTCCTTCCCTATGTGTTATATCCAATGCATTTTCAGTCCACCCACGTAAAACTCCCAAACATTCTTTTTTCTCATAATCTGAATCTAATCTTTGGGATTTGCCGCCAATTTCTAATATCTTCCCTTGATGCACCTTACCCTATACCAAACCCACTTCCCTATCTCTTAAACTCCCGTTTACCCCCTTTTTATCTTTAGACGAGGCATTGCCGTGGAAAACATCACTTCGAGGCTTTGACACATCGCGAAGGCAGCGAGCGGCTGAACTGCACCGACCCTTGTCGTGTCCTGTGAGTGTCTGGATATTGTCAAAATCAATTTAGTCCGTCATCTCCCGGGTGTTTTCACCATCCACTTGCACTCATTAAGCCGCCAACAAGAATAGCCTCCTTCTGCGTCAAACTAGCCATCTTTATTAGCTCTGTGCATCCAGACCCAGCCATACGCCGAGGTATTCTTAACTGCCCGAATGACATATTCCAACGATACACATGGCTTTGATCCAGATATTTTTAGTGCAGAAACTCACAGTGGCTTCATCTGAACAATTTTTTATGGCTTAACTAAAAATACTTGTTTGATCCAACAGAACAGATATTACAAGAATTCTTATATATATATATATATATATATATATTGTGTCTTGCTTTTACCTTCTCACTCTTTCTATATATATATATAAAGAGAGAGAGATAGAAGAAAAAAGCAAGACATATAAGAATATTTCTGTGAAATTACTTACTTACAAGTAAGTATATATATATATATATATATATATATATATTCACCTTCGGACAAATACCCTTGGGAAAGGTATGAACCCCTTATCCTTCCAGCTAAGGGTTATATAGTATCACTACTGTTCTTCCAGAAGGATGGCTTTGCCATTAAATAACCAACAAAGGTTGATATGCCTTTAAAAAGGATCCAAACCAAACATAACAAGTCAACAAATATGAGGATTTTTTTAAAAATACAATTTTTCTCGAATTTTTTTCCATAAACGTAATATCTGTTTTGTTCGAAATTGATTTATGGCAAAAAATATTGTAATCTCACAGAAATATTTGTTTTTAGGCTTAAACAGAGTTCTCTTGGAATAAACAGAGTTCTGTCATCAAATGATTGGTGGCTGAGGAAAGAAACCATGTGAAAAATACAGAAGAATGTGTGATGTGTAGGAAGAATCAGGTTTTATTTTTAAAAAGTTATATACAAATGAGATATGCATGGGTTTGCAACAATGAGCCAGATTCAAAAACAGTCAATCCAGGGAGTAAAAACGCACTGACTCTGAGATAAATAAAATGTTCCGTTTGCAGTGTTCAATAAAGAAGATAATTCTAAAAGTGTTCAGGAACATGAAAACAAATTACTGGAGATTTGTTAAGAAGAGGTTCAACTATAAACATTTCTTCCTATTGCCAACTTCTTTCGGAAATATTTATTTTATGTATGGAAAATCCTTTCATTTTATCGGTCAGGTCTGACTTCCATATGTCTGATAGGCCATCGTTACTATCCATGTCTTTGCTAGTCGCGTGTTGATATCTATCTCAGTTGATGAGACACTGCTCCCTGGGTAGGTGAACTTGTCAACTATTTTCAAAGTGCGACCGTTTAGTGTGGAGATGTTGCCTGTTTGATTAAAGCACATTTCATCTTGTGTGCACTGACATGGTGGCCGATGTCTGCAACGGCTCGTTCCAGACTATGTTGCTGGGTTTTGGCTTGTGCTGGTGCATTTGCCAGAAGCGCTATATCATCGGCACAGTCGACGTCGGTAATTGTTTTTGAGGGGTACTTTCAGCTTCTTTCTTTTGTTTGCTTGAAACCTTTTTCTTTGATTTTATCGATAGATGTTCTAAGAACGTAGTCTATACAGGTGATAAAGAAGTATGGGGCAAATGTGTTTCTTTGCAGTACACCTGCTACAATGTTGAAGTAGTCTGTGTTTCCATCTGAAGAACGGAATTTTACTTTAGTAAGGATTAAAAAATTCAACTGTAACTGGGGGCGGGGTATCCTCGTGGTGTAATGGTTAAAGCGATGGACTGCGGAATCGTAGTAAGCGAGTTCGTACTCCAGTCAGGCTATTAAGTTCACCTTCGGGCAAATATCCTTGGGAAAGGTAGGAAGCCCCTTATCCTGCCAGTTATGTGTTAAATAGTACCACTAGTGTTCTAGGAGAATGGCTTTGGTATTAAATAACCTACAAAGGTTGATATGCCATTGAAGAAAGAAACCAATGAACTATAAACTGATTAAGTATTAAATTATTAAAAGATTAAACAGTTTAAATGATAAATCAATTGAACAATTAATTAACTTTTTTTGTAATTGTCTTTTAATTGGAATCATTTTGAGATGAGGCTTCTTAATCTGAGAATAATTTTCATTTATTGCGGACTTTTGTCTTCATCTTGGTAGTTTTTTTTATTTTTGTGTTGTTTCTTCTTTCACTACGTTTCGGCCAAATTTCACCTCTGGCCTTCTTCAGGTGATTTACCGCGACCTCGGATAGGAATGATGAGTCTTGTAACCGTATCCCCAGTAATCACTGCCTTCTATAGTTGTTGTCTATCGCACATTGTTTTTGACCAAGTAAACCTCTGGCCGGCTTGGGTAGGATCTGAAACCGCTATCTTCTGACAATGCTCACCTGGAACCGTAGAGACTCGACGCCCCTATCCTTTGCGCCACGGGCCCCGGAGGGGGTAAATCAACTGGAGAAAGGCCAGAGGTAAAATTTGGCCGAAACCTAGTGATAGAAGAAACGACACACACACACACACACACACACACACACACACACACACACACACAAATACCAAGATGAGGACAAAAGTCCGCAATAAATAAATATTAATTAACTGTTTTACTTATTACAAAGATTTTACTATTAAACCATTAATAATTGAATTGATTAATCAGCTGAACTATTAAAGTTTTTACTAATTAAATGATTAAACATTTTTAAGTGATAAGCCATTTAATCATAAAATGATTGAACTGTTAAAATAATTTAATAATTAAAATCATTTAAGTATTAAAATCATTTAACTATCAAATGATTAAACAATTTAAACAATCAAACAAATTAATTATTAAAGGATTTAACTTTTAAATAAATAATTTACCAATTAAACGATTTAACTGTTAAAATGAAGCAATATCTTTTTCAATGACTATTTGCAAATTGATGATCACATGATGGACTCTTCGAGGGACTCTTCATCTTGAGTATTTGCCCTGTCGATTGAGCCTGTAGGATACATCGACTGCATCTCTGCAGGGTAATAAGACTCCCCCAACGAATATGACACTAAACATTCTGATGGTGAGGTTCCAGTAATGCTGAAGCATTAGGGAAGGCGGAGTACCCCTTCATTGCCATCGCTCCCAAGTCGAATCTGACCCCGGAGTGGTAACACCTGATAGGGCCCGATCTATGGATTAAATAGAACTAAACTGTGTACTTATGCTAAACTGAATTGTTTGAAATAGAACTTTATATATATATATATATATATAAACGGATTTGCAATAAATGACCTACAATGGTTGATATGCCATAAACCAAATCAAACCTTAAACGATTAAACCTTTCATCTCAAGTATATTTTGATTGATAGATTTTAACATCGTGTCAACCCGTTCTGGGTTATTTCATGCCAAGTGGTTAGGAATTTGCCTACATTCATATTTACACTTTTGTCACTTAAAAGTTTTTTTTACAAGTACCGATCGAATACGAATATTTTTTAAACAGATCCATAGATTGGACTATAGCATTAACTACCTCTGAGGGTCAAAGTGGACTAGGAAGTAATAGCAATAACTGGTTACTCTTCACTTCCCAGAGCTCCAGAACGGAAGCCTCGCCAATAGATAGAGTTTTGTGTCATATCAAGGACACCGCTTTATTTTAGGGGTCGGGCTTTCATCTCTGCAGAGAACATAACGCTTTCTAAGCACCTCCCATCCCCGGCATAGCATTCGATTATACAAGTTTAATCGTAATTTATTAAGATTGGTTTGTCAGGCTTACAGGATTCAGACTGCATGCTGTTCCTGAGAGCTTAATCATTAACGTACTGACCAAGCTCATTACTGCTTAACTTCGGTAATATCATTGGTTCCCTCAATTTAAACATGACTTGACTGTGAGTCAGGATCTATATAAATATCATCCGATTTCTAAGGGGAGTTAACTCCACGTATTTTTAATGCTTCTTAATATTAGTGTCTCTTATATATTCATAGTCAAATAATTTTCTGTATTGTCATGTCCTGATCGTGCGTATTCCCAATTCTCAACATACGTTATGGCAAGCGAGGTTTTCATTGCTTTTCTGATCGTCCAATGTAATTGATCTATACAACAGTACCATTTTAAGTGTTGCAAGGAAAAGGCAGACTTTTATTGCCCATCTCAGATGAGATCTACATATATGTTGCAGATTATTGTATGCTTTCCTCGCAAAGACTTAAATGTCTGTTGGAGAGATCACATGACCAATGAAGAACTATACGAAGACCTAACAAAAGTATGAATCCATGTTAGAGAAAAACGCATGAGAATTATTGTTGGGTATCACCCACCTTTTTCCACGCAATGAACTAGTCCATCTGCCATATATAGCAGTAGCTACTAATACCAGGGCAGACTAGAAGGTGAAGAGCAGCTTCTTATAGGAATAATATTAGAGCGTTGGAGACTGGAGATCGCGCTAAATCACCTTACTTGCTACCGTAATAACGGAAGCCAATACTATCGCTGAACTATATCTTTATTCCGTATTCACTAATCCTATGTTCTTGTCTACTAATAGTCTCTCTATTGTATATACTTCTTTCTGAGAATATATATCTATATCCTCTCATATCGTGGTTTGTCCTTAATTTAATATTACAAGCGTTCACTAACCAGAAGGCAACAGTTATTACTCTTCAAAAATTAGTGTTGTGGCCAAGAAGCTCAAGAGAAAGTTACTTTGCATGAGATTGACAATTTGTTTGTTCAACTGTCGGCAAACATTGCGTGCTTATCGATTTTCTTGGTTTCATGGTACCCAAACCATTTAGGTTGTTTAATGTTTAAGGGACTCTATTTTTCTTTTTAGCCTTGTCTGCTGGGGTTATAGAACATACCGACTACATCTTTGCACAGGAGTAAGACTCCCCCAACAAGTATCATGGATATGACACGAAACAATTTGATGGTGAGGCTCTAGTAATGTTGGAGCTTTGGAGAATGCAGAGTACCCTTTTATTGCCACCACTCCCAGGTCCACTCTGTCTTGGAGTGGTAGCACCTTATGGGGTCCTATCTATGGGTCAAATAGAACTAAACTGTGATCTAATGCTAAACTGATTTGTTTGAAATAGAACTGTTTTGACATTTAGACTGCGTTCTTATGCATAGCAGAATTCTTTGAAATATAAGTATGAAAATGGATTTGGTATTAAATAATCTATCATTGTTGATATGACATAAAACCAAACCAAACCAAACCAAACTATTTTTTACAGCAGCAACTGGGGTCAAAAATCAAAGAGACGAGTCTCGTACTGATGAAGATGTATATCTTTATTTGCGCACGTGTTCAGCGTAAAATGCATACGATCTCCAACTAAACATTCTCCAACGTGAAAAATCTTTTTGTCTTGCTAGTGACCAACAAAGAAAAACGCCAGTCTCGCATGCCGGTCAATTTGAAAAAGACCGAATTCGCGCCAGCTGGTGTTCAGGCCAGAAGTTCCTCCCGCATCTTCCACCCGGAAGCGACCGGTGCGGGGAGCAAAGTTCAATCTAAAAAAACTATACCGGTTGAAACACAAACTTTTACATTTTCACTATTTTTCTTTTATATTATGCCAGAAATAAGACTTGAAGTAACTATTTCTATTTGATAATATTAATTGCTTGAAATCAAGATCCTTGAGTAAATATTCTTAATACAAATAATTTACACAATTTCGATTTCAACTGAAAAATTTTTTTTATTTAATGATAAATCTTTTAGTTTGATTTTTCTTTCATTGCTAAAAGATATATCAAACTTTCTGAATAATTTAATTCAAAAGCCATTCTTATCGATGAACAGCAGCGGCACTTACTAGCCCAAAGCAAGAGGATAAGTGTAATATAATGGCCGAGGTATTTCGTTTCATGCCTTTGGGTTTAGTTAGGCTGAGAACCTTTCGGCTCAGCACAAGTGTTAGTTAGGTGCAAACTGGAGTGCAGGTGTTAACGCGCGCGGGGGGAGGATGTGTCGTTCATAGATATCAAAATAAAAAATCCCAGAGAAAGGTTGATTAGTGGATGTGAATGACGTCATGCACCGGAAGCGCGTGGAGGATTTGGGGAGATTTGAAAATGTTAATTGAGTTGAGTCCTGCCTCAGAAGAAGACGGTTGACTTTCGCTTGCTCGCGGAGGCCTTGGGTAGGCGTCGCACGAGATGGGGGACAGATGAAACAGCCAGAATAGAAAGAATGTGTATCTCTCTCCTTATGTCGAAGAACCTTTAAACTCAAAGGTAATAAAAAGTTTCGTACCTGAACAAAGTAGTCGTAAGTGTTTTTCGTGTTTCGAGATTCCTATGTTCCATGTATATGTTATATATATATATGTTCTATCTTTATGGACATTACGAATATTTTATGAACAAAATGAAACGCAGTTTATTCTAGGCAGTGGTCATATCGGTACTGCTATATGGCTGCACTACATGGACTCTAACAAAACGGCTGGAGAAGAAGCTAGACAGCAATTACACAAGAATGCTGCGAGCAATCTTGAACAAGTCCTGGCGGCAACACCCCACAAGACACCAACTGTACGGCCACCTGCCTCCTATCACGAAAACTATTCAAGTTAGACGAGCCAGACACGCAGGACACTGCTGGAGAAGCAGAGACGAACTCATAAGAGATGTACCCTTATGGACCCCCACACATGGCCGTGCGAAGGCAGGACGACCAGCACGAACATACATTCAGCAGCTATGTGAGGATACGGGATGTTGTCCTGAAGACCTGCCTAGGGCGATGAACGATAGGGAGGAGTGGCGAGAGAGGGTCAGGGATATCCGTGCTACCAGCACGACATCATGATGATGATGTCCATTTCGGATATCCGTATGTGGATACATAAGGTGTTTATATCGTTCCCAAGAGTTTTATTCTGAAAAAGAAAATGATAGCGCGTCCGGAGTTTAAACCGACATTTAAAAATGATTATTTTTCACAAATGATAAATCTTAAGCCCCTTCACACGGAAGAGCAAGGGTTGGGCGATCAGCAAGAACCTATCTAAAACAGCTCTGTACGGATACAGGTTGTACAGTGGAAAACCCACCTAGAGCGATGGACAATAGGGACGAGTGGCAGTAGAGGGTCCGGTAAATCCTTGCTAGCGGCACTTCCCGATGATGATGATGATGATGATGATTTAATAATTTACGAGCTGTTACAAGGTTTTGCCGAATAATTTTTACGCAATTGTATCATAAAAATTCAACATTCAACTCAAAACTACACTACCCCTAATGATGACCAAAAGTCTGATCGAAATCTTTTGGGCAGAAGATAAGTGACAATTCCTTTACCACCTGGATTCCGACAAAAGAAAAATAACAAGACTTGAAAAATTACAATTAAAAATAATAAAAAAACAATATTCCTCCTTTTTTAACAGAACTTGCCTTGATAGCAACTTGCTGCTTAAATATACACTCTTTAATATATATATATATATATATATATATATAGATGCAAACGCATACATGACCCAGAGAGGACTAATTTTACGGCATATCAACTCTCATAGATTAATTTGGGGTAAGCGAAGTACTCCCACGCAAACAGACACAGAATATACTTTTGTAAAAAGAAAAAAAAGAATAAAGAAAAAGGAGAAAGAGAGAACCAACACCAGGAGAAACGAAAATCTATCATGAAATTAAAAAAGAAAAAAATCCTATCAAAACAGTCGGACACCACTAGCAAGAATTATCACTTCCTGAAGACAATTAAAATATACTAGAAACACGTGTAGAAGTAAACTACATTACTTTAAAAAATCTCTTTGGGGACCTATTCATTTTAATACGTTTATATATATATATATATATATATATATATATATATATATATATATGTTTGTGTGTGTGTGAAAAACTGGAAATAAATTTGATTTTATGAAAATATATTTTTATGTAACTATCAGATTGACAGAGTTGTTACATTACATATGGGGTGGTGTCATTATAGTGTAATGGTTAAAGCGGTGGACTGCGGACTCGTTGTAAGTGAGTTCGAACTGCAGTCGCGCTATTACGTTCACTTTCGTGGAAATACCCTCGGAAAAGGTATGAACCCCCTTAGCCTCCCAGCTATGGATTAAATAGTACCAGTACTGTTCTTCTTGGCATTAAATAACCTACAACGGTTGATATGCCATTAAACAAAGAAACCAAACCATTATATAAGACCAATTCCGTCCGCCTTAAAATCATCTTCGCAAAAATTTTGGGCAAGTAATATTTAAATTGAAATACCTAAGATTAACAATATCTTCGCATTTAGTTCATAAGGACCTTTAGGCTGTTTTTAATTTTATACGTGTCAACTGGGTCGAATTCTGTTCTATAATCATATTTTCACCGGAATATTTTAGAGTTAATTTTTTTTTTTTTTATATTTTCGGACCTTAACACAGATATGTACAAATTTCTAAGCGTGGGCAGAATCAAACGGGCCTTTTTTCTTTTTTTTTTTCTTTTTTTTTTGCTGAAAGTACTTTAATTGATTAAGGAATAGAAAGATGATTTTTTTTATTTTATTTATATACTCCAGGGATTGTTATTGCAATCATTTGAGTGCAGGGAGATATTTTTCAATCAGGTAAGTAATATTGCCATTGTAGATATTAGAAATGCTCATCAATCAGGTACTATCTACGTAGTGAATTGTCAAAAAAAAAAAGTTATTGCTGTTTTTAGCGTCAGATGGCATCAGACGTGTTGAGTTGCAATGGATATTATTCACATAGATCGCTTCTCATTCTATGGTACACTGACGGATAATGAAATTGCGAAAGCCAACGTAAGGATGTGAACTGTTCACAGTATATGGGGTTTGGTTTGGTTTGGTTTTTTTATTTAATGGCATATCAACCTTTGTAGGTTATTTAATGCTAAATCTATTCTCCTAGAAGAATAGTATTGGTACTATTTAACCCATAGCTTGGACGATAAGGGGGTTCATACCTTTCCCAAGGGTATTTGCCCGAAAGTGAACGTAATAGCGCGACTGGAGTACGAACTCGCTTACTACGATTCTGCAGTTCATCGCTTTAACCATTACATCACGAGGACACCCCCGAAGTTCATTCGGCTAACGGAGTTCGAATCCGGAATGAAGCTGTTTGTATTTCAGCGTTGATATCCTTGGGAAAAGTATGAATCCAACTATTCTCTCAACAGCCCTGGGTAAATTGTTCGGTAGTCTGGGCTCTTTAAGCTTAGTAAGGCAACCAGTCTAGGAGAAGGTATGACAATCTGAGGTATTCAATAGCCCTAAAAACTAATGGAGAGTATAATGCATTATTTTTACTTCGGAAAATGTAATTTTCTTTTTATAAAAACGTAAACAAGACTTATTGACGTTGAAAGAAATTCAAAATCTATTAGAAAGATTAGTACTAACCGAACTTCTGTCTCAACAAAAACGTAAGCAGGTTAGGGTGCGTTGTTCCATTTTATATTATGACATCTCTTGCCTACCTGTTGGGGTTAAAAGGTCAAATCTTTGGATAGATTAATCAGATATTTGATTTTGGTTTAATTTTGGTTTGGTTTGGTTTGGTTTTATGTCATATTAACCCTTATAGGTTATTTAATGCCTAATCCATTTTATACGTTTAAACAGTTCTATTTTAAATAATTCAGTGTTGCCTAAGTACGTAGTTTAGTTCTATTTGACAATTAAATAGAACCCCGTCAGGTGCTACCAGTACGTATCAGAGTGGACCTAGGAGAGAGGGCAATGAAGGGGTACTCTGCATTTCTCAAAGCGCCAGAGTTACTGGTGACTCACCATCACATTGTTTAGTGTCATATCCATGACACTCTTACCCCTCTGCAGAGAAGAAGTTGGTGTATTCTGCAGCCCCCGCCGATTTGGTCACAGGACAACCGTTAGGGGGTCTTACACCTCTACAGAGACGCAGTTAGTATATTCCGCAAACCGAGCTGACTGTGGCGTGGGCTAGGACCTTTAATTAACCACGCACTGTATTGTGGTTGGATTTGAGCACCTATTAAAATCTGATACGTGGATCTGCCTCTGGACGTACATCAGCGCGTTTTATTGGCTGACCATTTAAAAAGTAGTCGAAGAATACGAAATGATCTGTGAATGGTTCGCAAATGTTTGTATCCAGAGAAATCCTGTATAAGAAATATATAATTTTAGGGTTAGAGAAGAGAAAATATCCGATGTCCGTGCCAAAGACAAGAGAATAATTAAAGAAATCTCTCCAAGAACTAAAGCATCACCAGCAAAACCTCAATCTCTGAAAAACTGAGTACGATATAAAGGTGCACCAAATATCTTACTTGTCTGTTTCTCAAATACAACAAAAAACGACTATTTCCACACACACACACACACACACACACACACACACACACACACACACATATATATATATATATATTTGTTACACTATTGTGTTTCAATAAAAAGTTGTTAACTTGTTAACAGAGAGTTTTCCTTGTCTTTAAGTTGCCAAAACTTATGTAACTTGTTTAAACGAACCACCCGAGCCATTAGAAGTTCCGGATAGATTATCTCATCTTCCATTTGTGGATTTTTCAAACACAACCAGGGCATAGAGAGAGTTGATAAACCAACTAGCTGGAAACGCATATAGTAGTCATGGAACTAAGGCCACAATAAAGTGCCATGACAAGCACAGGACCACAAAGGAAAACTGAGGTAAAACCAGTTGTGAACTTAGAAAATGACGGGCTCTGCCAGGCGATTCATGCCCGAGACACGGTAGATGTTTCGGGTTCCCACGATCAAATTAGGGTTTAGGACCAGTAAGTGCATGAATGGCCAGAATAGAATTCGGGTTTTATGGCATATCAATCTTCAAAGGTTATTTAATGCTAATTATATATATATATATATATATACGTTTAGCCAAAGATTTCTAAATGAATACTTTGTTGATAACGTTTTAGATAAGCAGGATCGTAAATGCTTGCACAGGATTAAATGATTTCAATTTATCATATTTTTGGTACAATCCTGTCTCTCACAAGACTGACATAACGTTTCTATGTTGACGTTCCCAAAAAGATCGCTTCACCTTGAAAAATTGCTTTCAAATAAGAGCGAAAGCTTTACATTGTATTCGAACGTGTTTAACGATGCAAGGTGTTCTACAGGTCAAACACTGTGGTTGTTGTCCCTGTATCAGCATGGAAGAGTGAGTAAGTCGTGTATGACCAATGCGCAATCGGGATATTATGACATACTCTCTTCCTGATTTTCAGAAAGCTGGTCTTCATTCTCCCAAAGTGGGTTGGATCTGAAAGTGTTTATTGTGGATGTTATTATTCCAGCATTGTTGCCATTTTGTCTGAAGGAGTTTATTGATTTTGCGTTTCAGGTCAGTGTATGAAATCCTGAATTTGTCAGAGGTCAGATCTAAGGCCGATTTGGCAGCCGAGACTGTTCTTTCATTTACTCCCACTCCAATATGGCTCGGGATCCAGCATATAGGTATTTCTTTACTATTCGACAATCAGTTTAGTCTACACAAAAGTTTAGTAATTAGGGGGTTCCAAAGTTTTTTATTACTTAATAATAGTTAGATGTAGTATTGTAGTCGCTATCCGTGTTGTTCTAGCCAATGTTATATTGATATATATTGATTAGTAGTGGGTCCAAGTACTGTTGATACTCCCTTTAAATTAGAACCTGTTCTCGATTTGATTTTTCAGTCCTGATGAGGCTATGATAATATATAAAAGACAGTGCAAATGACTTATCTATTTATCTAGATATCTTAACCAAACAGCTTGGGTTTTTAGCAAAGCTCAGAATACAGAGGGGTAAGACCCTTCCCCCACAAAAAAAACGGTTATCCTGGATATGACACTGATCTGCATCTGATGATGAGGCTCCAGTTCTGGAGTTCAGGGGAGTGTTGAGTACACGTTCATTGCCATTACGCCTTGGTTCACTCTGACTCGGAGTGGTAGCACCTGCAATGTTCCCATCAAAAGGGTCAAAGTGATTTGTTTAAAAATTACCCGTATTTGATATGTACTTATCCAAAAGAAAATCTTGAGAAACAGCAATGCAATAAAATATAGGAACGTACAATGAACGAGATTCCCTAACCTCTAGGCATTTAATAACTCTAGAGAGGTTTATATGCCTTAAATGTAAATCAATCAAACAAACTACTTGTTATTTACTAAGCTTTGACTTGATGTTGTTCACAATCCTCTGGTTTCTTATGGTACCTTTGTTGCTTAAGTGGTCACCCATCTAAGAACTAAACAGGCTCATTGTTGATCAACTTTGGTGATCTAGCCGGAACAGGTGTTTTCACAGTGACTTTACCGATAAAAAAAATATTCATCTACAAAATAAGATTGATTATGCCTGTGTATATATTTACCCACCACTCCTCAGGAGTAGAATGCAGCACTAGGTCAATTTTTTATGCGGAGTTTAACGGGTTTGATTTCAGAGTTTTTTTTTCTCCTAGACTGGTTTTCATACCAAGGCTATAGAACTTTGTTTACCCTGCTATTATAGTCATAGGTGAAAGGAAAATTGTTTGATTCATGCCTTTCCCAATGATATTAGCGCTATATAAAATGCTAAAAACCTCGTTCAGGATTTGAAATCGGGTCGATGATATCCATTACACCACGAGCACCTGATTAAGTCGGCATATCTGTGTGTCTGAAGCCCATGGACACACAAATCACAGAACATAGAAAGTTTCAATTTGATTCGAAAGGTTACCTGAAGGCTCCCTTTTCAATACCTACTACACCGAGATTTAGGGGCAGGTGCAACTCCGTCTCCTGGTTTGCTCCACTTTACCCTTGACCCTTACCTTATAATGCTGAGTGTTTACCAAAGTGGAATCAAGCATCATTTTTTGAGTCTCTAGTATGACTCGACCTGGGAGAGAACCCTGGTCTCCAGGACTATTGGCAAATACTTTACTCATTAGACTAGGAAATTGAAAAAATGTGGTCTTGATTTTTAAGGATTCTTTTTGATAAACAAATATCTTTAAATCATTTTTTTTCTTTTTTTAAAGGTAATTTTAGAGAGACTTAATGAATCTGTATCGTTAAACATGAAATTTTGTTTATTACCTTTGAAAAATTTCAAGCTTACAGTAAAAAAAACATTGAAATAAAATAAGAAAAATATGAATATTACAGGGTGAAGCGATAAAATTGTCATCCTAAAGAAAACAACACTACAGTTTATTTTAAAACTTTTATTGAAAAAATCAATTCAAGTAACGTGATTATGCAGTACAGCTGACATCTATTCAATGTAGCCGCCTTCAGCCTCAATCACCGCCTCGATATGGATCCGGAACTGGGAGCATGCCTTTTCCACAAGCGCCAGCGGAAGCTCGGCGAATACTTGGCGAATGGCGGTGATCAGGCTGGCTTTGGTGTTGTGGGAGGTCATGTTGGTGATGTTCTTGACGTATGACCAAACGAAGTAGTCCAGCAGGTTCAGGTTGGGGAAAAGGGGGGCCTGATCGACTTTGATTAGTCTGAGGTTCTTTGTCTTCTCAGTCAAGATATGGCTTGTCTGGCACGTGTAGGACCTACACTTCAAGTCCTCCTTCACACATGCATTCAGAGTTGTATGTGAAACGCCTAAATCTCTGGCAATCTGACGAATAGGCCGCTGGGGAGTTTCATCAATGATTGCCTGGACTTTTTTGATGAACTCCTTGGTCCGGGTCTTCCTGGCAGTGTCCTTCCGCTCCACCACCTCCGAAGGGTCGTCCGATGCGTTGAGCTGCGCCCTCAAGCGTTGAACCTTCCAGATTTGCATTTTGTGGGTGCTGGCAATGGTCCTGTTGTCATAACTTGTATCGGAAGAGAGCATGAGTTGTACAGCGGCGCATCTGCGATCTCGCTCGTTGAATATTGTGTCACTTTCAGACATGATAGAAAGCTCCTATCGCTCTTAGGATTTGTACACAACTGGCCAACTAGTAGATGCTCTGCAACAACAACAAAAAAAGAAAACCGGTTTTCATTAAACGGAAATGGAATCATGTCGTCTTTTCTAGGGCGACAATTTTATCGTTCCACCCTGTATCTATCCTCCAATATTTTTATTAAAATCAGAATTGTACATTACTTGAGTTTATTTGTTATAATTGACGAGCAATTCCAGGTGTCGCTGCTAGTTGTTTTCAATTTGCTGTACCCCTTTTAAGGATAACATCAGAGGTGGTTCTTGATTGGAAAGGAGCAATCAAAAGTTTCGTAGAATAAAGAAAGAAGGTTTTATTGCAAGAGAAATACAATAAGACTGACAAGAAATAATGAGGCACGCTACTAATCCCAGAAGCAAGGACAGTTATTTGTTTGACAGGACTTGATACAAGGTCAAATGACCCAAAGGTCGATTACAGTGAGGATTTGGGGAGGGGAAGATCAGGCACGCACCGAGGCTTGAGCCCTGCGGGACTATGCTAGTCATCGACCCACTTAGCGCAATGTGGGCCTGACGAGCCTAGCTGGACTTAGCCCTAAATTTGGGTCTAGGCACTTATGCCTTAACTGGACAGCATCGTCTAGGCACTTATGCTTAAACTGGACAGCATCGTCCAGTGCTATGCAAAGGTGACAAAGGTGTTAATGATGCATCTTTCTCACTTGAAGGTGGCCCGGCCGAAGCCGATGTCCTTTCGGCATCAAGTCTGCCTTTGCTGGACAACGCCTCCTAGGGTCAAAGCCAACAGCAAATTAATGCCGTCGGCCCCGACGCCCGAGGCAATGACCGGTATAATGCCGTACTCACTATATATATATATATATAGTCACTCCACAGGACTGAGGGAGGATGTGGGATATTCCGTTACAGAAGAATAATCTATAAGAAGTTGAAAACAATGAAAGGATGCAAGTGAGATTTTTAAAAATTTGATTAGTTCAGATTATTTAATGGCATATTATTTAATGCAAGAGAGATAAAAAAAAAAAATTCATTGGTTCAGATTATTTAATGGTATGTCAACCTTCAAGAGTTATTTAAATCGAAAACAATTTTTGTAGAAGAACGGTAGTGGTACTATTTAACCAATAGCTAAGAATACAAGTGGATTCATACTTTTACTTGCCTCACCAAGGCTGAAGAACCCAGTCTGCCCTACTATTTACCCATAGCTGGAGGGAGAATAATTGGATTCATACCTTTCCCAAGGGTATTAGTGCTATGTGAAATGCAATCAGACTGGTCCAGGATTTGAACTCGTGTCGCCGTGTCCAATTCCTGCGACGATAACCATTACACCACGGGCATCGAAAGTGAATGTTATACTATGATTGGTGTTCGAACTCAGATTCATGCATTTGTGAACGCCTAGTTGACGTTATTGGTGCATATTTGATAATCCACACTTGTATGGGTAGTCAGCGTCTCACTGGCATTGGAAGCGATAAATGACGAAATTTTGATGGAGGTAAGGCAAAATATCCTTATGAATGAAGGGACGATACTTTTTGTTGTAAAGCACTTTGGTAAGCACTTGTTGAGTCCAAAAACATGCCGAGTTAACGATTCAGAAGAGTTCTTCACAGATTTTCCTGCGGCTGGGACTTATTACCACCTCAAAGTCATGAGGGGTGACATCGTGGTGTAATGGTTAAGTCACTGGACTGCAGAATCGAAGTAATCGTGTTCGAACTCCAGTCGTGCTATTATATTCACTTGCAGACAAATACCCTTGGGAAACACCCATATCCTCCAATCTATGGGTTAAATAGTACCTCTACAGTTTTGAAAGGATGGATTTGGCAAGAAATAATCCAAAAAGGTTGATATGCCATTTAACAACAAAACAAACAAACAAACGCAACGTCTTGGATGCTGTTGTGCTTGATACGCAACGTCTGTCTGCGCATAATCGGTATTGTAACTATATTCCCTCTTTTACAACTCACACAAGCAAGTCTATCTATCTATCTATCTATCTATCTGTACAATAGGACCAACGTTTTTTGCTGTAAAGAAAGAAGTCCACAGAAAAAGAAATACTCAAACTCGAAGGTAAGGGAAGAAAATATAGCAGTCGTTTTTATTCAGCTATGATCGCTGCAACTCGAAAAGTTCATTTCAGTTGCGTCCTTCTTCTCCCTTCCTCTCGGTGGTGACGGGGTGTGGGTGAGAGCTGACTGTTTGACACACGCCTGTCATTGCAGACTGGGTAGGATGGATAGGGACCTCGGAACCTTTAACTCACCTGTTTTGAAAGCTGCCTTCAACTCTCCAAAATCTCGTTAATTGTTTTCTTATATAGAGATCTTGAAGAACAAATCGAAGATCCGCGAATGTTCGATGTCACCAGTGAAACACGTGATAATACATCTGTGATTATTTTAAAATCACGTCCTACTTTGCAGGTCATTCTGCTCGCACGCGCTAGTCTCGTGACACCTTCACTGATTGACGACAGCGCCCGTCCATAATATTACATATCTATCTATATATATAGAGAGAGAGAGTGAGACAGACAGAGAGAGAGAGAGAGAGAAAGAGAGAGAGAGACTGTGATAGAGTCTGAGATGATAAGAAGATGGACAGAATGACTTCATTTTATCAGCGATTCACTTTGTAGATAAGGCGATCAAAAGGCGCCCAGGTGTTATATATTTTAATTATTTTTAATCGTCGTTAAAACCCTGTTCCCTAGGGTCGAGTCGGCTATGGCTGTAGAACATACCGATAGTATCTTTGCAGAAAAATAAGACTCCCCCGACGTGTGTCCTGAATATGACACTAAACAATCTGATGGTGAGGTTCTAGTAATTCTGGAATTTTGTGGAATGTGGAGTAATCCTTTACTCTGCCCTGGAGTGGTATCACCTGAGCGGGTCAAATAGAACTAAACTGTAATTACGATAAATTGAATTGTTTGAAATTAACTGGTTTTATACTTAACTGTGTGTTTAAACTGAGTGCTTATGCTAAACTGAATTGTCTGAAATAGAACTGTTTTGACATATAACTGTGGGTAAACGGAAACACTATACCTTGACTGAATTCTTTGAAGCTTTTATCAAAATGACTTAATTCGGCGTTAAATAACCCGAAAAGGGTTGATACGCCGTAAAACAAAAGAACCAACCAAACTATTTACAACACTCGTACACACACACACTCACACACACATATCTGTATATATATATAGAGAGAGAGAGAGAGAGACAGAGACAGAGAGAGACAGAAATAATGGAAAGCTGAGTTGCTTGAGTGAATAGGCATTCGAGTTTATTGGAAAATGTCTCCAAAATATATCAAAAACTTCTTCGTCATTTACCATGGCCTTCTAAGCAATTTTCCAATACGTTTTTTACTTTCGGAATATCTATGTGATACGTACGTTACTTCAAAGACTGAAGTTGTCACTTGCATTAGATTGCAATATTTTCATTTGTGATTTGACCGACGATTTTTATCGTCTTTTAGATTGCTTCCACAATCGTTCGATCCTTGGTTTTCTACTTCTGTTTCTTTTCGTTCGAGCTCTTTTAAAACTCGACTTATTTCTACTACATTCCACGTTTTCTCTCTTTTCAATAGACTTTCTTATTTTTCTGTTTCTTGCTTTGTGTTTGAATTTTTAGAAAAAAATCATTTTCATAAGTTCTTTTTTAATCTTCTTTTTCTAATTTATTTTGTTGTCTCTGTCGCAATTGTAAGCATTTATTTTTGCTTTTTTTAAAAATTTCTTGTCGTTTTTTCTTTTTTTCCTTTTTTTTTTTTCCTGTAGCATTAAGAATTAGTTTTTCATATTTTAAAAATCATTTTCTCCATAGCATTTTTTTTCTATATTTCTTCTCTTATTTTTACGCAATCAAATTTTCATTCTTTCTTTCTTTCTTTCTTTCTTTCTTTAGCCGTTCTTAGCAATATTTCTGATATATATTTTTCTTTTATTTGTTTGTTTGTTTGCTTTTCTTTCTTTCTTTCTTTCTTTCTTTCTTTCTTTCTTTCTTTCTTTTCGGTTTTCTTTCTGATAGGCATTTTCCTTCTTTCTTACTATCTTGTTTGTTTCTAATATATATTTTCCTCGTTGCTTCTTTTTTTAATTCTTTCCCGTCAGTAGAATTTTTTATTAAGCATTTCTTTCTTTCTTTCTTTCTTTCTTTCTTTCTTTCTTTCTTTCTTTCTTACATAAGAAAGAAAGAAAGAAAGTGAGAAAGAAAGAAAGAAAGAAAGAGAGAGAGAGAAATGCTTAATAAAAAATTCTTCATCGTTATTTTTTCTTCGTATTCCTTCCTTCCTTCTTTCCTTCCTTCCTTCCTTCCTTCCTCTGCTTTGCTTTTTTATTTTTTTGGTTTCCTTTTTCTTTTTATTTGTATCTTCGTTTGTCTGTTTCTTTATTTGTTTGTTTGTTGGTTGTTTTCTTTTTCGTATTTGTAATCTTTCCTGTCGATATCATTTTTAGATTGGTATCTTTCTTTCTTTCTTTCTTTCTTTCTTTCTTTTTATCTTTCTTTCTTTGAGTAATAACTTTCACTTTTTCTTTCTTTTCTATCTATCTATCTATCTATCTATCTATCTATCTATCTATCTATCTATCTATCGATCTATCTATCAAAACCAGTCTGTTTCTATCTATCTATCTATCTTGCTATCTATCTATCTATCTATCTAAACCATTCTGTTTCTCAATCTATCAAGTTTGTTTGTTTGTTTTTTTCCCTTTCTGCAGTAGATGCATTTTCATCCTTTTATTTCTTGTTTTGTAGATATTCTTTTTTTTTTTTTAAATAGCAATTATTAATTCCTTCTTGTTACGTATTTTCTTTTTCTTTTGTAATAAAGTTCTTCTAATTTATTCGTTTCCATTTCTCTCTTTGTTTGTAAGCACTCATTCATTCTTTATCTGTTTATTTGTTCTTTTTTTTTTTGTTTTAGAGGCATCGTCACTCTACATTTTTTCCCCTCGCTTGGGACTATTCTTTCTTTCTTGCGGTTATCTTGTTACATAGTTTCTTCTTTCTAATAGTAATACCTTTTCATCAGTCCAATACTCTCAGTTTTTGTAATCTTTGCATCTTTTTTTTTTCCAATTCTTTTAATTTTCTTCCATAGCTTTTATTATTTCCTTCAAACTTTCTCCTCCATTTTCGCTCCCCTTCCGATCTGTCAGGAAGATTTTTTTTCAAAGACATAAACCTACTTTTCTCTTTTCCATTTTCTAATCGATTCCTATCAAAGAATTGCTCTCTTCAATATCGCTTGCCTATTTACCAAGTTCGATGAATCAAACCTGAATCTCCGATTCTTCAAAACGCAAGTGGTCTTTTTTCCTTCGACTAATTACCGTTTCTTTCATAGCCTGTCCTTTTGTTTATTCTTTGTTCCCCCACCCCACGTACTGTTCCCAATTCTTCATCTTCATTAGCATATTTCCTCTTTGTTTTTTGCTTTTCTTTATTTTTTTTTTGGGTTTCCAGTTTATTTTTTTATATTTTCTGTTTATTTATATTCTTCTTTCTTGCATTTTTACTAAGTCATCTATTTTTCTTCACGTTTTCTTCAATTCATCCTCTTTCTTTATCTACAATTCATCTTATTCGTTTGTTTTATCTTTGCGTTTACTATTCCTCAAGGTTCTTTTTTTGTTGTTGTTCACCTATATACTTTTCTGCTAGCTTCTCAACCACTCACTAAATCTGCTTATTTTTTTTCTAGTTATGTATCTTTTAAACAAAATCGACAGTAATATCTTTGAATGATCCTCGCTCTTAAAGTTTTCCACGGCCCGGGGGTTGACCTCACTTTTCTATGCTCACCCTAACGACGGAGCTTAGAGTATGCTGACTGTACACACTGCAACAGGGTAAACCTCCCACAAGTGGGTATTTGTCGACTGTCCCACCAACCACACGAGTGTGGCATCATCATCATCATCATCATCATCCTGTCGCACTGTCAGCATGGATATCACTAACCCTCTCTCGCCACACCTTCCTATCGCCCATTGCTTCCAGCTGGTCCACAGGGCTACATACCGTATCGGCATAGAGCTGCTCTGCTGTATGTAGGTTCGAGCTGATCGTCCTGCCTTTGCTCGTCCATGTGAAGGGGTCCAAAGGAGTACATCACTTATGAGCTCGTCCCGACTTCTTCAGCAGTGTCCCGCATGCCTGGTTCGTCTAACTTGGATAGTTTTTGAGATGGGTGGTAGGTGACCCTACTCCTGCTGCTTTGTGGAGTGTTGTCTCCAGGAGATGTTCAATATTGCTCGCAGCATTCTTGTGTAGTTGCCATCAAGTATTTTTTCCATACGTTTAGTTAGCGTCCAAGTAGTGCATCCCTATAGCAGTATCAATACGGCCGCCGCTTGGAAGAAACTGTGCTTCATTTTATTAGTCAGGTCTGACTTTTTTGGTGGGTCTAGGCACAGGGCCGTAGCCCAGATAGATCCCATCGGCATTCTCCTAAAGGGAGGTGCCTCAAGCGCCAGGCGATAAACCCAGCCCCTCCCGGGAGGTTTAGAGCCTGTAGGACGGCCTTCCATGAGGATCAAGGAAGCTGGTCAACGTGTACCTCATTCGAACCAGGACATTCTCGATCAGGTCCTTGTTTGCTCAACACGGCCGCACGAAGTGTGAAATAGCTGGGAACCCACAAAGAAGTATGCTGGTCAAGACCCTAAAATGCATCTGGAAATCTGGAAGTGTGTAGAGTATCCACTTCATCGTAGTTTCTCCTCGGTCAACTTTTAGCCTAAGGAGTTACTTCCCTTCTATGTGTAAATGTACAATGAACACGGTTCCCTAACCTCTACGCATAACGGTTATCGTCAGAAGAAATCAAATCGCTGATCTCAGACGAAACTGGACGAGACTGGCTGCGTTGCCCCTCGAGCTAATGCCCTTCAGAAAGATATAAATCCATGTGCTCTATCCTTTGCCAGCTGTGGTAACTAGTTGGACAGACTGTGTTTCTTTTGCGTTGGTAAGGTCATCAATCTAGAGGAGAGCGTGTTCCTCTTGTACAAATGTAATTACTCAATCCCTCTCCAAGTACAGGATGTTACATAAGGTCAATTTTTAAAGCAGAGTTTTAACAGGAATGAATAGAGTTTTACTTTTCCTAAATAAGTTCCCATACTAAAGTTAAAAAGCCCAGTCTGCCTAAGTACGAGGTACCTTCAATAAGTTCCCAGACCTTTTTTGTACGAGCATTTAAAATTGTCGTAGATTCTTGAAAATTCAGTATCTTATTAATATACATCTTATGAGATGACTGACCAATTTTTAGGATTTTAGGTTCAAATAAACGGCTACAGCAGTAATTGGAATACACTCTACTAAAGCCTGATGGTCACAGCTGGTGAATTTCAAAAATGCAATCTGACACTTAAGAAGAACGATATACATTAAAATTCTGTTATAAACTTTGAAAAAATTCCACAGAAACATATGGAATGCTCCATACTTCTTTTGGAGCATCTTACATGAATCGAGCATCAGTTTTTTAGTGGCGTAAGAGATTCAAGCAAGGCAGGGAGTCTGTGAGGGATGATGAGAGGTGTGCGAGCAGTAAGGAAGTCTATACACCAGAGTTGATTGGCTAAAGGATTAGGGTTAGGGTTACTATGTTGAAGGTTTAAGGGAGTTTAGCAAGAGATTCCGTCGGAAGATGCCAGCACTTTACAAATCGGGTCAGTGGAACAGTCCACAACTCCATCCTTGTCACAGACTATTTGACAAAGATGGCTATCAAGACAGTTCCTCAGCCTCCCTATAGTCCAGACCTTGCTCCTTGTGACTTTTGGTTATTCCCTAAGCTCAGAGGCTGTCGTTATGAGACAAATGAGGTGATGAAAGAGGCTGTGACGAAGATCGTTGACACGCTCACACAAGAGGACGACCATGGGGCCTTCCAGAAGTTGTTTGAACTGTACAACAAGTGCCTTGCAGCAGGTAGAGATTACTTCGACGGGGACTAGATTTTCATGTGTGTACTATCCATAAAAGTGCCCATACGAAAAAAGTCTGGAAACCTATCGTATGCACCTCGTATTTATCCGTAACTGTTAGCAAAAAAAGTAGGATTTATACCTTTCCTAAAGTTTCTAGCTCTATGTGAATTTCACATAACGCTGGAAGACCTTTGAGATATATTATCATTCTCGAAAAAGATAAAGATAAAAACGCGGAACTCGGGTTCAGGTGTGTGTGGAGGTTGATGTACTGGTCAAATACTAGATACTAATGTTACGATAGCTAGTAATTACCTGTAACGAGTTGGGGGTTATACCAAAAGCCATTTGAACCGATTACATAATTTGAAAACTGACTAAAACAAAGTCTCTCTCTCTCTCTCTCTCTCTCTCTCTCTCTCTCTCTCTCTCTCTCTTGGCATAACGGTTAGAGTGTTGCCAATGGCCTGGGAGACCTGGATTCAATCTCATGTTGAGTCATACCAAAGACTCAAAAAATGGTACTTGATGCTACTTTGCTTAACACTCAGCAATATAAGGTAAGTGTAAAGAGGAGCAATCCAGGTAAAGTAGTAGCACCCTCCCCTACTCCTCGGTGTAGTAGCTATCGAAAAGGGAGCCTTCAGGTCACCCTCGACTACGGTCGCCAACTTTACTGGCAAATACACCCAACTAAGCCAAAACACTACTGCATCGAACGAGCCGCCGCAGGCATAGGCCCCCATGTCAATGCACACAAAACGGGATATATGTGCTATAATCAATCAGGCAAAATCTCTACACGAGACGGAACCTTTCTGAAAATGGTAGACAAATTCACCTACCTAGGAAGCAGTGTATCATCAACTGAAAAAGAAATCGACACACGGCTAAAGAAGGCATGGACAGCTATCGATAGGCTATCGATCATATGAAAATCAGACCTGACCGATAAAATAAAACGCAGTTTCTTCTAGGCAACGGTCGCATCGATACTGCTGTATGGATGCACTACTTGGGCGATAACTAAACGGCTGAAGAAGAAGCTAGACGGCAATTACACAAGAATGCTGCGAGCAATATTGAACAAGTCCTGGTGGCGACACCCCACAAGGCACCAACTATACGGCCACATGCCTCCCATCACGAAAACTATCCAAGTTAGACGGACCAGACATGATACACATTTTAACCATTTAAAATCGAAGACGAATCATAATTCTTTTATCCAATTTGAACTTGTGCCCCATATTTATATCCTTCGATGATAACTATTGCACTAGTAGCGCCTCTTCTTGGATATACCGCTTGGGCTGCTGACAAAGCAGAAGACACTCAGATCCTAAGCATCTACTATGAAGCCAACCCGTAATAAAGCGTGATAAATTTTCTCATAGCGGATTATCCCTTCAAATAAATGTTTTCTAGAAAATTTTCTAGAAATCCAGGGTTTCTACTTCTCCTTATCTGATTGCTTGGCAACAAAGATAAGGAGCCCAGACCGTCCAATTATCTAAGTAAGCATAGGAGAAAAGATGGGTTCATACTTTCAAGAGTCGAGTGCATTTTCTATGGTGATAAATATACGTTGTTAATTCAATAAGTTTCCAGATTTTTTTTGTACGAGCATTTAAGATTATTGTAGACACTTGAAAATTCAGTATCTTATTGCTACACATCTTATGAGATGACAGACCAATTTTTATGATTTTAAGTTCAAATGAACAGCTACAGCAGCAATTGGAATACAACCTACTAAAGCCTGAATGTCAAAGCTGGTGAATTTCAAAAATGCAATCAGGACGTGAGGACACTTTAAAAGAACGATATCCAATGAAATTCTGTTTTAAACTTGGAAAAAATGCCACAGAAACATATGGAATGCTTCAGACTGCTGCTTTTCAACCATCTTGCATGAATCGAGCATCAGTTTTTTAAAGAGATTCAAGGAAGGCAGGGAGTCTGTGAGGGATGATGAGTGTTGTGGGAGGAGTAAGGAAATCAATACAGCAGAGATGATTGGCCAAACGGTTAGGGTTACTATGTTGAGGTTTTAAGGGAGTTCAGGAAGAGATTCTTAGGGAAGAGGCCAGCACTCTTCAAATCGGGTCCGTGGCATTTCCACTAGGACAATGCACCAGTCCACAACTCCATCCTTGTTACAGACTATTTGACCAAGATGCGAATCAAGACAGTTCCTCAGCCTCCCGATAATCCACACCTTGCTCCCTGTGACTTTTGGTTATTCCCTAAGTCCAGAGGTTGTCATTATGAGATAATTGAGGAGATGAAAGAGGCTGTGACGAAAGTCTTTGAGACGCTCACACAAGAAGGCTTCGATGGGGCCTTCCAGAAGTTGTTAGAACGGTACAACAAATGCATTGCAGCCGGAGAAAATTACTTCGAAGGAGACTAGAGTTTCATGTGTGCACTATCAATTAAAGTGCCAATACGAAAACGTCTGGAAACTTATTTAATGATCCTCGTAGCGTGTCCAATAATATATTTAAATTTTATGTTTCTGTGTTTTTCAGTCAATACTTTTGTCGTGATACTATACGACTTTCGTAAATAATGCGTATATTATCCCAAGCATTTCATTCAGTCATTTAATATTGATAACATTGAAGGGTTTATATTGCTTCTGATTACACCAATCTTGTCAAATTATAGCCGTGCCTAAGGCTACCTATATATGTTAAGATGTTATGTGGTCGAATAGGCTGACTGGTTTAATATTGTTACTGAAATGAGGGAAACATATGTCAAGGTTGCCTGATGACAGGGGACATTTTGTAACACTAGTATCGATCTTGAAACTGTATTTACCAAGACAGAAATGAACAGTTAATAAAATTTATGTATTCGTTTAAACAGTCGGAAAAATAGTTGGAGAAAATCTTATTCCAACAAATTTTCCATTGGTCGAGGTACTATTGATAGTTCTGTTTTGATAGTGAGTGAATCAGCAGCCTTATATTTGTTCTGTTGTTTCTCGCTGTCAAAAAATTACTTACCTTCGAGATTAATCATCATTCTAGAACCCCCCAAAAGACCCAAGGAACTATAGTTCAGGTAGGTGTGGAGGGTGATATACTTGTTAAATGCTCGGTCATAATCTTACGATAGCTAGTAATTAACAGCAAGTTGGAGGTTATACCAAAACCAAAAGCCATTTGAATTATTTGTCGACAGGAGTCAACACAAAGTCAATTAAAGTGGGGATTTAGAGGAGGGTAAGGTCAGGCACGAGCCGAGGCTCGAACCCTTCTGGTCTGTGCTGTTCATCGACCCACCTAACTGGTCTTGGACCCGAATCTGGGTCAAGGCACAAATACCTGCTTATCGCTTCAACTGAACAGCAAGGTCCAGTGCTTTTCAAGGGGGGACAAAAGTGTCAGTGCTGCAGCTTGCCCACCCGAATGTGGCCCAGTCGAAGTTAGGGGACACGCGGCCTCGAATCTGCTATTGATTTCGTTACCCCGTCCGGCACAACTGACTAAAACATAGTCTCTCTCTCTCTCTATATATATATATATATATATGTGTGTGTGTGTGTGTGTGTGTGTGTTTGTGTATGTGAGTGTGTGTAAAATTAACCGATTTTCATACTAAAAATGTTAATATTTGTTCAAAAAATAGGCTCCAGAATCTATAATTTCTGAATCTGTGTTTTTTTTTTTTTTTTGCATTCATTTATCCGCCAGGGCTTGCGCATTCTTAAAATTTCCCTACGATTAGCAGACCACAATATTTGAATTTTACCAAAAATTTGAGGGATAGAAGTCAAAAATAATCCAAGAAATCTTTTCTTTCCTAGAATGTTAAAAATAGACTTTTTAACCAAATCAAAAACGAATCATAACATTTTTTATCTAATTTCGAGTCTACCTCAAACTTATTAATAGTGATAAAATGAATGAATCTTTAATTCGTTTTATAGATTATGTCAGTAACCTACTCAAAAACGTACTCTTTAGTTTCTTTTGAATGAAAAATCTAAGTTTCTGTTCTTTGAAGAATGTATTTAATTTTAACATCGCTTCAACTGAACTATCATGTTTTGCTTACCTAAATATTTGGACTGCAATTCAATCTTTTGCTATGCTGAAGAAAATTTCACCTGGAGTCACGTAGATATTAAAACATGAATATACCTTATAACCTAAATACTGGCATACTCACACAAAGATGTTTTACATACACAAAATATACAACCAAGGTTAGACAATCGTAAATTGCTACATTTCATGCATGCAGTTACGTTCTCTCTAAGAATACTTACGATCTAATTCTATCTTTTCTGACAAGAAAAGACTTTGTTAATTGTTTTTTTCAACAAACTTTTCACTTAATGAAACTACTTATAAATATTTATCAGCTCACAAATCAACGCAGTTTCTTCCAGGCAGCGGCCGTATCGATACTGCTGTATGGATGCACTATTTCGACACTAACTAAACGGCTGGAGAAGAAGCTAGACGGTAATTACACGAGAATGCTGCGAGCAATATTGAAAAAGCTCTGGCGGCAACACCCCAATGGGCACCAACTATACGGCCACCTGCCTCCCATCACGAAAACTATCCAAGTCAGACGAACCAGACATGCAGGACACTGCTGAAGAAGCAGGGACGAGCTCATAAGTGATGTACTCCTATGAACCCCCACATATGGCCGAGCAAAATCAGGACGACCAGCTCGAACATACATACAGCAGCTGTGTGAGGATACGGGATGTAGCCCTGAAGACCTGCCAGAGGCGATGAACGATAGGGAGAAGTAGCGAGAGAGGGTCAGGGATATCTGTTCTGGAGGCACGACATGATGATGATGAGATATATATATATATATATATATATGTGTAGAGAGAGAGAGAGAGAGAGGCAAACTAATTGCTGAATCATATGAATATGGGAGATCAAATTATTTAAAAAATAAAAGGACGTTAGGGCCCTTTCGTCCGGTACTCTTCAAACAATCACACAGGAGAAACGATTAAAAACGGGTAGTTTTAATTGGGAAAAGATGTGACAGATAAAAAAAGGCTGGGGCTTTATGTTACGCCAATGTTTAAAATGTCTCCCAAAATATGTAAATTATGACTGGATCTCTGTTTACATAGAGAGGGGTGATCTAAAAATATGTAGATCTCCGCTAAGATGTTAAGATGGACTTTACTCTTAGCTCTATGCAGAACAGAAAACGAGTCATCTTGGTAGTTGGTCCTACAACTATTTATAGTTAGAAGATGTTAACCGATAGCGGAGTCAAGAGCCGGTGAGTTCCCTGATGTTAATCGATCACTGTTTAGAATGCCTCAGGGTACATGCTGTCTTATTCTAACTTCCAAACGCTGGCTTGTACGACCTATGTATATTGAATTACACCAATATTTAAACTTATAGATTAATAGACATTGATTGAAGATAGGAAGTGCATCCTTATGTATGGAGTTAAAAGCCGCCTTAGTAGCGAAAATAGATCTAACTTTAACAGCAAGAAAACAACGATACACCGAAGAGGCAACTTTATCGGCCAATCCAAGGAAGTCTAAAATAAACTGGAAATTTTGATGGACCAAAGATCTTATTCTTATTTAAAAATTTAGTCACGGTTGAATTGATATTATCATGTTTATATTTATATATATAAACAGGATTTGCCATTAAATAACCAAAAATATACACACACATATATATATATACTCTAAAAGGCATTGCTCCCTGATGATTCAGATCAATCAGTTAAATAATAATTCTTTTTATCATATATATATATATATATACATATATATATATACGTGTTTGTTGGGGGTAATTTTAACCCGACTTTCTCTCAAGCGACATTTCTGTGAGTTACTGTGGGTGAATTCATTATCTCTGGGAATCGGCTTTCTATCTATGCAAGCATGTTGCATTGTGCAAAGGTTAGCTGATGTATGGCTAGCGCACCCTTGTTAGAGAGTTTGATTCTCACTAAGTACCGCCTATTTCTGGCCTTGTGCCAAACTAAGCCAAGCTTGCCATAAACCAGCTTTCTCTCAACGTAATTCTCTCTCTCCCTCCTTCTCTCTCTTCTTTCTCTCCCTCCTTGCTTTCTTTTCATTTCTTTCTGTGCCACTCATTCTGTAACATATTGACATTCGACCGAGCCGTCAATCAAGAAACAGGTGCATCCGGTCGGAGACATCAGAATATCACCTTGACCTGTGGATGTGTTGAATTCGGTGCAGATGCAATACCCACAGGAAGCAGGTGGATATCAAACAATTATATAACCAGGTGCCAGAGACGGTTTGAGTTAGTTTGAGTTCGAGTTGCAGTTCAGTTCCAGTCACAGTTGCGCGCGGAGTGAGAACCAGCTCCAGACAGAGGGCTTGGGTCCTCAGGACCCCGGTTCTACAGCCTCATCAGCAGAATGAGGAAGAAGTGCTGCTATAGTTAGAGGAACTTGTGGTCAATATGTAGCAGCCTGTCCCTGTCTCCAACTCGCCTCTCATACATAGCCAACATTAACCCTTTCACAACCCTTTCGCAACCCTTTCGAGAATAAAGTGTGAGAAGTATATTTCTCTAAAGAAGTGTGTTCGTTCATCATTATGTTTGAGTATGTTGCCGTGTATAGTTTTATATGTATTATGTGGCTATACAGCAATTCTCATTCGACCGCCCCGACACATCCTGTCCTGTCTGATGGTGCGGGTGCATCATATCAGTATCATTGAGGCTAATAAAAAATAGCAGAAACCTATATAACAAGGATGGCCATTCTCAACTTCACATTTTACTGGCCATAAAGCTCTATTCTTCCACCGTCCCACTTGGGGTTGAGCTTTCTAGCGAAGTAATTAACGGCTGTCACATGTATGAGTCAAGGCTATTCGAATGAACTGAGCTCTCGGTTGCCGTTAAGCGGATGTATGTAAACAAAACAAAAGTGATACATGTGCATTTAATGTCCCGTCGCTTACGCTAGTCTCCCCGTGGCTGTGCGGTAAAATCTACGGCTGGCGTGAGAGTCAGCCCGGGTTCGATCCCAGTTTCTCGAATATTACGTGTATAACCACGCTGAAGAGTTGTGATACAACTAGACTGTCTGTGAATCGTTTTAGACCTGGAATATGCTATTCTCCGTGCTTCAGATTCTTTGTAGATCAATTTCTTCCAAATATACTTACACACACACACACATATATATATATATGTAAGTATATTTGGAAGAAATTCATCTACAAAAGCATTTGAAGCACGGGGAATAGAATATTCCAGGTCTGAAACGAGCTCTTCGGAACAATTACTTGATTGGTTGGTTGGTTGGTTGGGTTTTATGGCATATCAACCTTTGTAGGTTATTTAATGCCAAATCCATATTTATGAAAATAATTCTATTTCAAAGGATTAAGTTTAGCTTAAGTACGCAGTTTAAATGTATGTACAGTTTAATTGTCAAAAACATTTCTATTTCAAGCTATTCAGTTTAGTCAAGCAGTTCTAATTCAGTTTAGTATAAGTACAGGTTTTGTTTGCACACAGTTAAATGTCAAAACAGTTCTATATTACACAAATCAATTTCTGTCTAAGTACAGTTTCAATGTAAAAAAAACAAAACAATCTATTTCAAATAGTTCAGTTTAGCATAAGCACGCAGTTTAAAAGTAAGTATGGTTTAATTGTCAAAAACATTTCTATTTCAAGCTATTCATTTTAGTCAAGCAATTCAGTTTAGCATAAGTACCGTTAGTTCTATTTAACCCATAGATAGGGTGGTACCACACCGGGCCAGAGAGGACTTTGGAGCAATGGCAATGAAGGGGTGATTCGTATTCCCTTAAACCCCAGCATTACTGGAACCTCATGATCAGATTGTTTAGTGTCATATCCTGGACACTCATTAGGGGCGTCTTCCCCTCTGCAAAGGTGCAGTCAGTTTATTCTACAGCCCCAGCCGACTGGGCAAACCATGACTTGAACTCGATCCATGACACTTAGGAACCTGAACATGTTCGTAATATCTTTAATAGATTTCATGATGCAAACTGTTATGGGGACATATCTTACCATACCCCAAAGATGGAATCGTTCAAACTAAACACATTCGCCTAGCTTATCTCGCTCGGGGAAGACAACTTCTCGTTTCTTACGTGACAATTGACAGACAGACTGCAAGCCGAGAACGGCTAGTACTTCTTTTGTATGACTTCCTTTTTTCTGTTAATACAATAACGTTCAACTATCACCCGTGGTTCTTCCACCGGTCTTATCTGAAGACCACAATACAAACTATCGAAAACTCGCTTCACAAAAGTCTTTCAGCAGAAACCTACTGATAACTCGTGTCATGTCTATGACAATGCGAATCTGCAGTTGATTTGGAAATTCCTGTGAGGGTGTACGGGTGTTATTTCAACGGAAAAGTCAGCAAACTCCTTTATTACACAAGCAAGAGGGCTTATAAGAATCACACACCTTCTTAAGTGTACGTTTAAGGAAACAAGATGGACTTTTTTGTCAAAAAATGGCAGTCACAATGAAAAATAGGGTTTTAACTGAAAAAAACTCAATGGAAAATACTGAAAAGATATGTACCATACCCATGATACGGATATGCGAAACGTACATAGAATGTTCATAACATATATACATAGAACGTAGGAATCCCGAAATACGAAAAACACTTACGACTTCTTAGTTCAGATACGAAACTTTTTATTACCTTTGAGTTTAAAGGTTCTTCGACATAACGAGAGAGATACACATTCTTTCTATTCTGGCTTTTCCATCTGCCCCCCCCAACACGTGTGGCACCCGCCACAAGGCAACTGGCCTGGCTTCGGCGAGCAAGCGAAAGCCAACCGTCTTCTTCCGAGGCAGAACTCAATTCAACTGACTTTTTTTCAAATCCCCCACAATCCTCCGCGCGCTTCCGGTGCATGACGTCACCCGCACTCTCTAGCCCCGTTTCCCATCTGGGCTATTGTGACATCTCTGAGTGACACGTTTGCTCCGTCCGGGTGCGTGAACACCTGCGTTAATGTCGCACCTAAGTAACCCATGCACTGAGCCGAAAGGTTCTCAGCCTAACTAAACCCAAAGGAATAAAACGAAATCCCTCGGCCATTATATTACAGATACACTTATGCCAGTTGCTTTTATGATAGATGTAAATTGTGTCTGGAAGAAAAGATACAAATTATGTTATACATTGATCCTGTAAACCGATTAGATGTGATGTTATTGCTAAATGTTGGCATTGAAATAAATTTAGTCCATTTTCAAAAATAAATGAATTAATAAATAATGAAAAAATGAATAACTACGATTCATTCAATTAGTAAATGAATTAGAATTTTGATTTATATTTATGATTTTTACTCTATTATTGAAATTGGGGGTGGGATTTTGCCGTAAATAACATTAGTTTTAGATTTTTTTGTTCATTTTAATGATAAAATTAGATATGTCTGAATTATAATTCTTTTTTTATAAATGTTTGGATGTTTAGATATGTATTATTGTAGCTGTAAATTTTTCCTCTGATAAATTTGACGTGTGATGAAACTGAATGTTCCTTTATAGGCCATAATAAGTTAATACTTATTGTTATTTGAAGTTAAAGGGTTACTTTTATATAGGAGAAATAAGTTTTTTTTTTTTCTAGTCTGGTTGTGAACGTGAAAAAAAATTAAATCCATTTTCTTGTTTGATATGAAGAAGTCCTGTTAATTTTCTGGAGCATTGATTTATATCAATGCTTTTAAACAGGATGGAAACAAATTTATTATCTTAATGTGACCGAGTGTTGTTTTTATCTTAAGAGAAAATTATTTGCTCTGTGGATTTTATTGACATTGAAATCTTGACTCGTATTACTTAGATTTAATATTCTATTTTTGAATATTTCATTAGTTCTGCTTGAAATTTTCCCAACTTCGGATTTACTGGATTGAATTATATATATATATATATATATATATATATATTGTCATCCACAGACAGATCTGTTTTGTTCTATCAGAACTCATCAGTGTGGCTAGACAGGCTAGATTCCCGAAGTTGGGATCGAAACCCGGTTGACTCAAACGCCAATCCATGATGACATTGAGCTAATGATGATCTATATATATATATATAAACACCAATCCATGATGACATGATGATATTTATATATATATATATATGATGATATATATATATATATGAATATATATAAATATATCCTCATCATCATGTCGTGCCGCCAGAACAGATATCCCTGACCCTCTCTCGCTACTTCTCTCTATCGTTCATCGCCTCTGGCAGGTCTTCAGGGCTACATCCCGTATCCTCACACAGCTGCTGTATGTATGTTCGAGCTGGTCGTCCTGATTTTGCTCGGCCATATGTGGCCAGCTTCTCCAGCAGTATCCTGCATGTCTGGTTCGTCTGACTTGGATAGCTTTCGGGATAGGAGGTAGGTGGCCGTATAGTTGGTGCTTTGTGGGGTGTTGCCTCCAGGACTTGTTCATTATTGCTTGCCCTATTCTTGTATAATTGCCGTCTAGCTTTTTCTCCAGACGTTTTGTTAGCCTCCAAGTTGTGCATCTATATATATATACATATATATATATATATATATATATATATATACATATATACATACATATATATATATATATATATATACATATATATACATATATATATATATATATACATATATATATATATATATATATATACATATATATATATATATATATATATATGAAGAGTAAATAAAGGACTGTAATCCGACAATATGTAGAAAAACTGATAACAACGATCCAAGAGGAAGGAATGATTTATTAACGGGTCGACACTATAGCGTTTCGGTTCTACTGAACCATCATCAGGACCATGAGGGGTGATACTAATAATTTCAAGTTAACCATGGATGTTTAGAAATGTGAAATACAAAAACCTACGGGAAAATATGTATAGGAAAACATATATATATATATATATATATATATATATATATATATATATATATATATATATATGTATGTATATGTATATATATACATATATATATATGTATGTATATGTATATATATATATCTATATATATATATATATACATACATATATATATATATATATATATAAGCCATTCTTCTAGAAGAACAGTATTGGTACTATTTAACCCATTGGTGGGAGGATAAGGGGGTTCATACGTTTCTCAAGGGTATTTGTCCGATATATATATATATATATATATATATGTGTGTGTGTGTGTGTGTGTGTGTGTGTAGAAAGGAGGAGAAGTAGCGTCTCTGGTGGATATCGGAGTAAGCCCAATAAGCTATTTTCTAAAGTCTTTTTCGAAGCAATAAAAAATTTTCACATGATAATTATTTTTTCCTTGATTTTGTTAAACTCAGTGTCTTTACTCTGAACATTAGAAATAATTATTTTTACTTTGTTTTATTCTGAGGACTTAAAATGTTTAGTGTTTAGTCCTCGTGGTGTAATGTTTACAGCGATGGAGTGCGGAATCGTAGTAAGCGAGTTCGAACTCCAGTCGCGCTATTACGTTCACTTTCGGACAAATACCCTTGAGAAACGTATGAACCCCCTTATCCTCCCACCTATGGGTTAAATAGTACCAATACTGTTCTTCTAGAAGAATGGCTTTGGCATTAAATAACCTACAAAGGTTGATATGCCATTAAATAAAGACACCCAACCCAACCCTTAAAATGTTGATTCGGCTAACCCTGTTCACAACATGAACGAAAAAAACTTGGCTATTTTTTTTCAGTAGAGAGGGAAGTGTTAATAGAAATAATTAGTTTGGAGCTTTTAGAATTGTTGTAGTATATGATAAGTCTAACGTTTTGGTAGGGTCTGTAGGAAGAACATTTTTTGGATACGGGTTTTTAATATATGTTCATCTATCTTCCTTAACGAACTTAAGAATATTAAACAAACCATTATCAATAATGGGTTTACCAACTAAATTGTTGATCCCGAAAATAAACAATTCATTAATAAGCCTGACCAACCTAACATAGACAATAACCTAATCCATAAACAATCCATAAACTTAGACAACAAAAACAATTCATAGTAATTATAAAATTGAGGAAATGTAGTTGGATGCGAAATTTCTTTTTTATAATTTTAAAGTATACACAAGGCAAATTATGCTAAGAATATTTTCCAGTAACGTTGATGGCCAAGAGCCACCACTCTACACGCACGCACACACACATACGCATACAAACACACACACACGTGCAAACACACACACACACACACATACACACACACACACACACACACACACACATATATATATATATATATATATATATATATATATATATAAACACACACACATTTATTTATATATATATATATATATAGGCAGCATTTCTTCGTTAATGCAAATTTCATAAAACATAATAGACATTTTATGCCTACATATTTTCTTCAGGATCCGTTCGAATTCCCGTATTACTTTTATCGTATTCGGGGGGAATTGATTTAGGTATTGTCCATAGTTGTATGTATCCCTAGTACTTTCTGCCCGACTTTGGGCCATCATCAGGGGAGAATCTATTACAAAAGTGATGTAACTTTTGTTTTAGCAGTAGTAATTTGCTGAAACAAAAGTTACATCACTTTTGTAATAGATCCTCCTCTGATGATGGCCCAAAGTTGGGCAGAAAGTACTAGGGATACATACAACTATGGACAATACCTAAATCAATTCCCCCCGAATACGATAAAAGTAATACGGGAATTCGAACGGATCCGGAAGAAAATATGTAGGCATAAGATGTCTATTATGTTTAATGAAATTTGCTTATATATATATATATATATATATATATATATATATATATATTGGGGTCCCAGATATTCCCAAACACTGATCACTTCAAACTAAACTATCCTGAAAATAAAGTATTGAAATAAAACAAACAAATTGGGATCGGAAAATAAACACCTACATGAACAAATGCATAAGTGCAATATTAGACCCCAAAGATTACGGCTTGGTTGAACAACAACCATCAACGCTTCTAAATCGATTGGATTATAATAGACAGTAAATTATGTAAAAAAATTGAGCCTGAGGGACACTGATTCACACACACACACACCCATATATATATATATATATATATATATATATATATATATATATATATATTAGCTATATACATTTAATTCATGGAATTTAACCTGTGGCCCCAGTGATTCATTTCATTTTTTTAACTGCCAGATGATTTTTGTTTTGCAAAAAACTCCTTGAAACCCAGGGGTCGCAGTCTAAATTCCATGAATTAGATATAAATATCTAACATATATTTATTTCTTGTTATTATGTAATAGCTCTATCCTAGATATGGAGCACTCTCCATATTGCACTTGGTTCGACACAGTTATTTACTGTTATAATATATATATATATATATATATATATATATATATATATATATATATATATATATATATATATATAAAATTAACCTCTAAGATTCTTATAAGGTAAAAAAGAAAAAAAAAATGATTATACAAACTAATATCTGGGAGAAAAAATCAATTTAAAAAAAGCAACGACTTACAGTACTTGTACTATTTGAAAATAAATAGTGTTGCGATGCCCCCCCACACACACGCACACACAAAAAAAAGAAAAAGTGAAACAACTAAACTAAATGTAGAAAGTGCTCGATCCACAAAGTAGATCGAGTTTAAAGTAGTAATATTGGTTTCTTGTTTGGGTTTTATGGCATATCAACCTTTGTAGGTTATTTAACGCCGAAGCAATTTCAAGCAATTCCGTTTAGCATGAGTACACAGTTTAATTGTCAAAAACTTTTCTATTTCTAGCTCTTCAGTTTAGTCAAACAGTTCTAATTCAGCTAAATCAGTTTAATATAAGTAGAGATTTAATTGTTAAATGTTAAGATAGTTCTCTATTAAACAATTCAGTTTAGAGTTTCAATGTCAAAAACAGTACCATTTCAAACAATTCAGTTTAGCCTAAGCACACAGTTTATTTGTCAAAAGTTTTTCTATTTAAGCTATTCAGTTTTGTCAAACAGTTCTATTTCAAACAATTCAGTTTAGCATAAGTATGCAGTTTAGTTCGATTGAACCCATATTTAACTCTGGCCCTATCAGGTGCCACCACTCCGGGCCAGAGTGGACCTGTGAGCAATGGTATTTCCAAAAGCTCCAGCATCACTGGGACCTCACCATCAGATTGTTTAGTGTCATATCTAGGACTCTCGTTGGGGGAGCTTTACACTTCTACAGAGATGTAAAGCTCCCCCAATGTTTAGTGTCATATCTAGGACTCTCATTGGGGGAGCTTTACACCTCTGTAGAGGTGCAGTCGGTGTAATCTACAGCCCCAGCCGACAGGGCAATAAAGTAGTAAAGCCAAAAGAATCAGACTCATCTACCGAGTTTTTACTTTCTGGATCAAGAAGAGTCTTACTCAGTTTCTAATGATTCACCAAGTGAAACCTTGGTAGATTGGTTCTACTCTGTAGGCTTATATATATATATTTGTATTCATCCAAGGAAACAAGAGCTGTACGGATACTTCCCTCCCATCTAAAAAAAAAACCCATTCAAATAAGCCCAACAAGACATGCGAGACACTGCTGGAGAAACAAGAACGAAATCGTATGTGACGTTCTACCATGCGTTCCTTCAC